>JALGBA010004142.1:0-1200000 GCA_023970755.1 Azemiops feae | reverse complement strand
TCTCCCTCTATAAAGCTTTCACCTATAGGTTCCCTTTGGCACTATGGAAAATAAGTCCATACTCTCTTCCCTGTGACAAATATTGGAAGACTGCTATCAAATATTGGAAGTCTCCTTAAACCCTTAAGCTCTCATCTTTAGAACACACAAAACCAGTTCCTTTAACCCAGTGATGGCGAACCTTTTAGAGACTGAGTGCCCAAACTGCAACCCAAAATCCACTTATGCATCGTAGAGTGCCGGGTGGGTGTGGCTCATTGGCTGGGTGTGGCCAATTGGATGGGCATGGCCAATTGGGTGGGCATGGCTGCGGTGATAACGGCAGACAGGGTGGGACTAAAAAGTTCAATCAATCAATTACAACTTTGCAAGATCTTTTTTTTTTCCGCAAGAAGTTGAAATTGACTGATTGAACCTTTTTTTTTTTTTTGCACACGTCGGCGGAGGCCTAAAGCGAAAAGGTTTTATAAAACCCAGCTGAAGGCCTAGGACTGGGGCGACAGCACACGTGCCCACAGAGAGGGCTCTGAGTGCCGCCTCTGGCACCCGTGCCATAGGTTCGCCACCACTGCTTTAACCATTCTTTATACAATTTAGTTTCCAAGCCTTTTGTCATTCTTCTCTGTACTCTTTTCAGTTCCTCAGCATCTTCCTTATATTGTGGTGCCCAGAAGTGGACACCCTATTCCAGATGTGACCTGAACTTGACATTTGATGCAGCCAAAGTTTGCGTTGGCAACTGAAGCACATTTCTGACTCATGCTTAATCTGTGGTCCACTAGGATGCCCCCAAATCCTGTGCATCTGGTTTTTCATACCTAAGTGCAGAATCTTACATTTCTCATCATTGAACTGCATAGTGTTGGATAGGAACCAGTGTTTAAGTTCATCAAAATCCTTTTTAACCTTGAGCCATCTTAGCAATCCCCCTGCATCCTTTCCCCCAGCCCCCAAATGTTCTGTTTTCTAAGTCTGGGAACTCAACAATGGACTATATGATATATCTTGAACAGAAACTGGAAGCATGTTGGTCAGATTATGATATAAGATGGTGCTATATATCTATTTGAATTTCACATTATCTTATGGGTAATCCTTGTTTAATGACTTCAACCGGAATTGGCAACTTGGTCATAAATCAAAACAGTTTCTAAAGAAAACTGTGATTGCTTATCATCTTAATTTAGCTTTCCCTGGCTTTACGGACGTGCAAGGGTTGTAAATGTGAGGATTAGTCACAAAGTTACTTTTTCATACTGAATGATCGTTATATGAGGCAGTTGCTAAGCAAGGACTGATGTCCATGTATGCCAATAATAGAGTTGTCAATCTATTTCAGATAAAGAAGAGACTTAGGAAGTGAAGAAACATAAAATCACGCATGTGGAACCAATATACATTCTTCCCCAAACTGAAACACCTAAATAACATCCCAAAAATGACTACAAAATAATTAATCCAGGGGGTTCAAAAGCAGAAGCTGCAAATACATTTTGCAATCAATCCAAGATTGAGAAAGATATATTCCTGCCCTACCCTTGAATTTAGCATATTTAGCATACAGTAGATTAGAAATAGTTCAAAAAGTGATTTGGTAATATAGCAACTTTTGCTATGTCAGAAAATAAGACCTCCCTACTTTCATTTTTGGTATGATGGATCCATTGTGCAGAGTTATAGAAGGCCCCTATTGACTATTACTGTTCTAAAGAATAGAGATGTTCAGGCAATCAGGCTTTGATTATTAAAACAATATTTGCAGAGCAGATGCTTTGTATGCAGATTACTCATTTGAGAAGCAAGGATGATTATATTCACTGTATATATTACACTGACCTGCATCTGTAATCCATCTCCCTTCAAGAAGACCATCAGGATTATTGCAAGATCCCACAATACATGGTGGTAAGTATATATTTTCTCCCCCTAAATATAACTGAATACTCATATGACTGCTCCAGTAACGTATTATATCCGCTCTTTCAGTGAAATGTCTGTGGGTTTTTAGGTCACTCATGACTCCAAAGCCTCTTTTCTTACAGTTCCCAGATCTCAAAAATCACACAGCTAAAACTGAGTGGTAAATGTTGAATAACATGATTTTCTGCCACCTTTTGTCAGGAAATCAAGTAAAATTGATGCATTAAGATCCTAATAAATATAAAAACACCAATAAAATTTGGCCCTTCTTCCCCCCAAAAAACAAAGAAAAAAATGAGTCCCAAATCCTATTATTTCCTGTCAATGACATATCTACAGAACAAAGCACCAGCCTATAAGCATAATCTGTATTTCCAAGAAGGCTTCAGGCTACCCTTTATAACAACAACAACAATAATAAAGTTTGAAAGGGACCTTGGAAGTCATCTAGTCAAACCTCCTTCCTTCTCAGGCAGGAAACCCTATACCATTTCAGACAAATGGCTGTCCAGTCTCTTCTTAAAAACTTCCAGTGTTGGAGCATTCACCGCTTCTGGAGGCAGGTTGTTCCACTGGTTAACTGTTCTAACTGTCAGGAAGTTTCTCCTTAGTTCTAGGTTGCTTCTCTCCTTGATTAGTTTCCATCCGTTGCTTCTTGTCCTGCCTTCAGGCGCTTTGGAGAATAGCTTGACTCCCCTTCTTTGTGGCAGCCCTGAGATATTGGAACACTGCTATCATGTCCCCCCTCGTCCTTCTCTTCATTAAACTAGACATACCCAATTCCAGCAACCGTTCCTTATATGTTTTAGCCTCCAGTCCCCTGATCATCTTTGTTGCTCTTCTCTGTACTCTTTCTAGAGTCTCAACATCTTTTTTACATCGTGGTGACCAAAACTGGATGCAGTATTCCAAGTGTGGCCTTACCAAGGCATTGTAAAGTGGTATTAACACTTCACGTGATCTTGATTCTATCCCTCTGTTAAATCACCAGGCTAGAAACCAGTAGACTGTGAGTTCTAATTCTGCCTTAGAGCCATGAAAGCCTGCTGGAGACCTTGGACCAGTCACTCTGAGCCCAACTCATTTTCATAGGGTTGTTGTCGTGGAGGAAATAGGAGGAGGAAGGGATATGTTCACCGCAATGAGTTCATTTGTTCACTCATTCACTCATTCATTCATTCAGTCACTCACTCACTCACTCATTTATTCATTCATTCAATTTCTATAGCTACTCATCTCTGGGCGGCTTCAGTTCAAAAAGTATATTACAGATAAAAAAATTTTTTAAATTAAAACAATGAAAACAGTAAAATTAATACAAACACTGAAAACATCCAATTAAATATACTAATGAAGGCAGCATATGAATAGATAAAAAAAAACAAATAAATACATTTGGGAAATGGGTATTTTTGATGGTCATGCCAACCATAATAATAATAATTTTGTGAGAATATTCATAACATGTTGTCAAATTTGTTTTATATGTCCAGTGGTTCAAAAAGAGAGGGAGCTGTGATATAGCATATGTGGACATTTTTCTAGTAAATTCCCAGGCAATAATAACTTTAAAAATATGAGAGACAATGACATATTGTACCTATTGGATTGTTTATTGTTTCAGTTATATTTTAAGGTTTGTTTCAATTATATTTCTCTAGGTTTAATTGCATTTCTGTAAGCTGAAAAATAGTCTAAGTAAATGAATTTTGCCTAGTTGCAGTTCTGTGGGTGCCATTTATCTCCTCTGCCAAGATTTATTGATCCTCAATCAAATTCCTACAAAAATATAGCCATATAATGTTGTTGCTGCTGCTTAATGAAAACCAGAGTCAGTGCTAAGCTAGGAGCATCAAGACCCAGATCCACTTTTAGTCAGGAAAGCTCCCTAGGTGATTGGTTCCTCCAAACTAAACCTACCTCACAGGGTTGTTGTTATAAGGGGAAATAGATAGAGGGAGTGCTACATATGCTGCCCTGAGTTCTTCTGCAAAAGGCAGGACATAATTTGAATAATTGAACAAATAATAAATCATTTGTCTTTCACCAGACTGATCACCTGTCCAAATTTTTCAGTTTGACATTAAGTTTTCTCTAGAATTTCCAGATTCATTCATTAATCTGTTTTTAAAATGGCTTGGGCAGAATGAAGCCTCTGAAGGAGAATCCCAGGAATAATGTAGGCGGCTCTGTTTTCCTTTCACAGGCAGATGTAAAGGTCATCTTAGGAAAGTCTCTTGTAGCATGTTAAAGATTACTAAGAGTATCGTGGCATGAACTTTGATTATAGTTTGCAACATATGGACGAAGTCTGTACAGGTAATCCCCGACTTAAAATAATTTGTTTAGCAACCATTTGAACTTACAATAGCACTGAAAAAAGTGACTTACGACCAGTCCTCACGCTTACGACCGTCACTGCCTCCCCACGGTTACACAATCAAAATTCCGATGCTTGGGCAACTGGCATGAATTTAGAATGGTTGCGACATCTCGGAGTCACATTGATTGCTATTTGCAACCTTCCCAACCAGCTTTTGATAAGCAAAGTCAATAGGGCAACCTGGGTTTGCTTAACGACTGCGTGATTCATTTAACAACCATTGCAAAAAAAGGTTGTAGAATCAACTGTGACTCACTTAATAACTGTCTTGTTTAGTAACAGAAATTCTGGTCCCAATTGTGGTCATAAGTCAAGGCCTACCTGTGCATCATGAAATAATATGGCATTATGCATCTATAAGATTTTGAGATGCTACTAAGGATTATTTTGTTTCTAACAGTTGGTATTCTATTATACCAGTTATTATTGTCATCAAAGTAAAGTGTTGTAACAGTACAACATTTTATCACAGAGGGTGAGGTTTTCAACATCTCAAAGACAGAAAAGAAATCACATTCTGAATGTGCTTCCTCCACTCCATTGTTGGCTCTTTGGAAAGGATAAACAATACTCCATAAAGAATATTGTCTTTGAATGTCTTCAAAAGATGCAGAAGTAGCAGCTAACCTCATTCCGCCACCTTAGAGGCCAGTATTTGTTTTTTAGGTCTTATGGTTGTTTCCTACACTCTTCCTTCAAAATGCAGTTTCAAGCCATACATCTTGAATCACGTCTTGAAGCATTAGAGCAGAGATGAGCAACATATGGTTCCCAAGTGTTGAAGCTGAGTTTCACCAACTCTAGCCAACCTTTATCAAAGTCGGGGGGGGGGGGAGTAGTTCTTGCCATACAATTGGAAGCTCTCGCATGGCCTATGCTTGTTTAAACTAAATTGGGGCACTTCCTCTATTTAAATGAATGAGGTACAAACATCAGCCTGCAGTTTCACGCACTATCCTGGTGGAAGGAAAAACAACTCCAGTTCGGTTATACCAGTTCTTCACAGGAGGGACCGTTGCTAGGTTCCCCCTAATAGCATCGTTTCAGTTGTCAGTTCCTTCGCCCACTCCTTCCTCTGCAATATCACCCCACCATTTTCCTTCCAGAACAACACCCAAGTGAACTGACTTAAATTTTTATGATAGGGTTTTTTTTTAAACAACAACAACAACAAAAGTTTTACAGGCTTTGTTTGTTTGTTTCCAGATTTCAGGAACCACAAAACAAATAAGTACCTAATAACACTGACATTTTACACTTTTTTGTAGAAGCTTGTCTCTTTTCCTCTGAAGAAACAGGATGTACAAAAGGCTACCTTTAAATATTGTTGAACTTCAGTTACCCTATTGGCCAATGTGAGTTTACGTTGCCCATTTTGTCACAGGGGTTTGAGAAACATTTCTATGATAGCTATTAACAATACTAATACAGGCAGTCCTTGACTTACAACAGTTCATTTAGTGACTGTTCAAAGTTACAACAGCAGTGAAAAAATTGACATGGCCGTTTTTCACATTTACGACCATTGCAGCATCCAAATGATCACGTGATCAAAATTCAGATGGTTGGCAACTGACTCATATTTATGACAGCTGCAGTGTCCCGGGGTCATGTGATCCCCTTTTGCAACCTTCTGACAAGCAAAGTCAATGGGGAAGCCAGATTCTCTTAACAATCAGAGTACTAATTTAACAGCTGCGGTGATTCACTTAACAACTGTGGTAAGAAAGGTCGTAAAATGGGGCAAAATTCACTTAGCAAATGTCTCATTTAGCAACAGAAATTTTGGGCTCAATTGTGGTCGTAAGTCGAGGACTACCTGTATTGGAGTCTGTCCTCTAAGCATACAGTTAGAAGAATGCACCAATTTCATCGGGACCCCAATACTCAATACAAATATTCTGCTGACTATTTTCCAAAACTTAACTCTGTTTAATAACTGGAATTGTTTGATGTCTTGAAGCTGAGGCTGGCACTGAAGAGTACTGTATGGTGTGTGTCTCTCCACTCTGACATGAAAGGTCTAATACCATGTAGAGTATCATTTTTATTTTCCAAACTTCCTGAGGTGTTACAGCTTAAGACACCTATGTGCACATCGAGCATTGTGGAGGCAGTGAAAAACCTGAAACTTTTGAATCATACACGTGTGCTTATATATGATAATAAATGTAATAGAATAATTCTTATACAACTCTTATACAGAGCAAAATTAGAAATATAGTATTATTTGCTTCTCTGAATCTGATTGAACTATTGAATTATAGAAACAAAAACACATCACTGGGGCCAGGGCAAATTCCCCTCTGATGGAGGACTGTACAATATGTGGGTAAAAAGGATAAAACTGCACTCAACCACTAGTGAATTGTCTCACGTTTCCATACCTAAGATTCAGAAATACATAAGTTCAGATCACAATTTAATATAAAATGCATCCATTTTAGACGTTTTCTGCACTCAGAAGCCGTGCACAGAGTCATGCACAGTGAGTCATGATGTCAGCCATACCGAGGGGATCAGACAAGAAACATGAACAGATAAACTATTTTTACTTTATCGTATTATTAATATATAGAATCTTGCGAGTCTGAAAGTACTGTTCTCCTGTTGTCTCCTTTACAGCCCAAGAAACTAGGGAGAATGCCTTCTGAGCAGCTTGCCTTGCCCATTATCCAGCTGTGGGCTCTTTTGTCTTTTACCTGACTATTCCCTATGCAGCATCTCTTCGCCCCATCTCTTAAGGTCTTTTCCACATATCATTGCACATGATGCTGCCCAGTGTATGTTATGATGTCACAATGCAAGCTCTACCCTTTCATAATTGTATCATGATGTCACACACAAATCCTTAAGGGGTGGATTTAGGTCCCAATGAAGCAAGTTTGTGCCTTGTTCCCCTTCCAATATCCCCGCTACTCAGGGCAGAAATTTACAAAATCTCACACACACCCCATCTCAGCTTCTTGACCATTTCATACAGCTAATATGCTATCAGGAACGGTATTATTTTACTTTAAAAACCTATAACATACTTTATTTTTTAGGTAAATGTTTGCAAAGCAGGATGCAATAAAGACAAAGCAGCAATAAAAGCAAAGCTAAATAAAACAGCAGGAAAAATAATAAAAACATTAATGAGAAGCAATGAAACATCTATTGCAAAGCCACCAAATGACCATACTTAAACCATTTTAAATGGCATTGCGGAATTGGAAGAATTAGCAGGTAGGTTACTCACAGCTAATGGATGCCGCAAATGATATTAATCTGAAAACAGTGGTTGCATTTGACAATTTTCTCTAAGTTTGGCAGGGAAGAAGGAGTGAATGATTGCAAGTTATACATAAAAGGCAAAACACAAGAACAAACAGATGAATTTGTGTACTGTGGTAGAATGTTTACTAAAGATGGGAATTGGACTGAGAAAAGTTGATGAGGAGAGACTAGGAGAAAAACCTGGTTTATTGCAAGGCATGAACATTTCTCAGACAAAATGAAAGCAGTTATACGTAAGAGGGGGCTTTCACCCACTTGGTTATATGAAAGGGGAAGTTAAATACAGGTAGTCCTCAACTTACAACAATTCATTTAATGACCATTCAAAGTTACAACGGCACTGAAAAAAGTGACTTATGACCAGTTTTCACACTTACGACCATTACAACATCCCCTTGGTCACGTGATCAAAATTCGGACACTTGGCAGCTGACTCATATTTATGACGGTTGCAGTGTCCTGGGGTCATGTGATCAGCTTTTGTGACCTGACAAGCAAAGTCAATGGGGAAGCCAGATTCATTTAACAACCATGTTACTAACTTAACAACTGTTGTGATTCACTTAACAACTGTGGCAAGAAAGGTCATAAAATGGAACAAAACGTGTTTAACAAATGTTTCACTTAGCAACATAACTTTTGGGCTGAACTGTGGTCGCACGTTAAGGACTACATGTATATCGGGGAAAGTAAGTTTCATGCAATAGGAATATAGCTCATAAAAACAATAGGAGAGAGTTGACAAGAAATGGGCAATGAATGAATGTGGATTGAACATTAAAGTAAAGAAGGTACCTTGTGGTGGTATGGTCATATAGAAAGAATGAATGAGGACTGAATAATTGTATCAAGAAGGAAGCGACTGAGACAGAGGAAGATCGAGAAAGCTGGGTAAGATGGAGTTGATGAGATCTTTAAAAAGAGGTGAGAAGTTTGAGAACAAAAGGCAAGGTATGAAGCCGCTGATGGATGCAGAGAAAGCAAAGAGGGTTTATAAGGATAGAAAGATACAGAGACACATGAGCATGGTATCGGTACAAACTAGATTTAGCTATGCTTGTTTCCCTTTTTTGTATTTCATAATTTATTTAGCTTACAATTATTACTTCTTACTGGAATATATGTATGTAGCTGCTTATTACAACTTCCTGATTAACACAAAGCTCTTCAGCATCTCATTTGTTTACTGATGTTTAGCACCTTGACAAAAAAAAAAGAATTTAAAAAGAAACCGCAGAGCTGTTCTTTTTGAACCTGTAAACTCCTGGGGAGCAGTAGAGCTGCAGAAATCCAAGCCTATAGTCAGAAATAGCACAAGAACAAAAGATACTAAATAGGTTGCTATTATCTACCTAAAGATCTAGGGCTCTATGTGTACCCACACCAACGTTTCAGGCTGTTCAAAGCTACTCTAAAATTTCCTAGCTTTCACTCAGGGTTATAGCTGTGGCAAACAAGTCAAGTAAAAATAGCACATTCGCTCTGCTACATACAGTCAGGAAAAATTCAAAAGGCAGAGATATTATAAATAATGAATTCCTATAAAGCCTCAGACACCATGAGGCTGCCTAATAAAATGTTATTTTCTTCCAAATAGTTTGCACAGGGAGCTGTTGCAAGCAGCACAGTTTCTACTCTCTGATCCTTCCAAAGTATTTCCAATTTGCCCGTGCAACTGTCTTCACTCCAGCTGATTTTGGATTGCCCGCAATGAATTTATCCCCATAGTCTCTACATCCCAGCTCCTAGGATGGTTCTTTTCCATTTCACAGATAACTTATCTCCACAGCAGTGGCTTCATCTTGTGGTCAGCCCATTGCTGAGACAGGCTGCAACCATTCTGTCTTACAAAGAGGAAGAGGAGAAGGGTGGAGGTGGTTGACTTTGAGGGCTTGATTGACTCACTGCACAATCATCCCTTCTCATTCAACTGCAAGACTCTCTGTGCCTTCGTGGCTATTTCTTCTTTGGCTGCTGGAAGGATCAAAACCTCTCCTGATAACCAAAGTTTTCTTGTCTTTTTTGCTCCATTTATGTGGAATGCCTTCCATGAAGTCCCTGTTCCCACCAGTAACCTCTGCACAACCAGTCTCAGTCTCCTTTGACTTTCCTGCCTCTTCTTCTCCTCCCTGTCCCCTTTCTCTCCCTACAAGTGGAATGGGACAACTTGCCACAGCCAACTCGCTGTGGCCAACTCACTATGGCCAACTCATCATGGCCAACTCCCTGCAGGAAAACTCACCACAGCCAACTCGCCGTGGGACAACTTGCTGTGGGATTGTATTCCACTATTTCTTTGATATTAGTGTAACTCTTATCCTGCAGTGAATTGTCCTGCAGTTGGCTGTGGCAATTTGTCCAGCAGTTAATAGGCCATGGCAAGTTGGCTGTGGTGAGTTGGGTGTGGCAAGTTGGCTATGGTGAATTATCATAGACCCCCCAGAAGACCCTCAAGCAAAGAAGCAGGGAAGGGAATTAATCTCCATATTGCCTGCCTGCCTGCCTCTGTCCCTCACCCTAGCTATGGCTTTCCTGTTCCTCTCCCCTTTGCTGCATGTTTCTTTACTTCCATCCTCGCTAGAGATCATCGCCGCCACTCCCATTAGCAGAAACATCTGCAGCCCTTTGCATCAATGTAAGGATTTGTGCTACGCCTGGATGTGATGGTACTGTTTCTGCAGTCAGAATGAGGAGAGAAGGTAAAAAATATGTGCCTGGCCTGGGAAGAGAAAAGCAGGCAGCAGAAAAGGAGAAGAATCCTCTTTGCTATCTTTACACATGTAAGAGTAGCAGTAGCAGCTAACCGCCCCTTTTTGACAAGGGATCCAGGCCATTACGGATTACAAGGTGGCTCCATCGAGATGTAAGGATGACACAGACTTCCTAAACAAACTGAATGCATTCTTTGGTAGATTTGAGGCATCAAATAGTACTCCTGCTAGGAAAGCTGTGCCCCATCCTGATGAGCAAGTGCCTAGCTTTGATGTCACCTCTGTCCGGAAAACACTGCAGACAATTAACATTCGGAAAGCAGCAGGCCCAGATAACATCCCTGGACGTGTCCTCAGGGAATGCGCAGAGGAGCTGGCTTGTGTTCTCACTGATATTTTTAACCTCTCATTGCAGCAGGCAGTGGTCCCATCGTGTTTTAAGATGGCCATCATCTTGCCAGTGCCAAAAAAGTCCACAATCACAGGCCTCAATGATTACCGTCCGGTTGCACTGACATCCACCATCATGAAATGCTTTGAGAAGCTGATAAAAGACACTATTGTATCTAGCCTCCCGCCAGCATTTGACCCGCTTCAGTTTGCCTACCGACCAAACCGCTCTACGGAGGATGCTATTTCTTCCGTTCTCCATCTGAGCCTGAAGCACTTGGAGGAAAGAAATACTCATGTGCGTTTGCTGTTTGTCGACTTCAGTTCGGCGTTTAACACAATCATTCCCCAGCATCTAGTAGACAAACTGGGCCTTTTAGGCTTAAACACTCCTTTGTGCAACTGGATTCTGGATTTTCTTACCAACAGGCCACAATATGTGCGAGTTGGAACAAATACCTCAAATACCATTTTCTTGAGCACAGGTTCTCCTCAGGGCTGCGTCTTAAGTCCGCTGCTGTTCACCCTGTTGACCCATGACTGCTGTGCTAGGTTTGCCACCAACCATATTGTGAAGTTTGCAGATGATACAACAGTAGTGGGCCTTATTCAGGATGACAAGGTGGAAGCTTACTGCAAGGAGGTTGAGGGGTTGGTGAACTGGTGCAAGGAAAACAGCCTAGTTTTAAATACAAGAAAAACCAAAGAGATCATTGTTGATTTCAGAAAAGGCAGGCACAGCCACACTTCTATGTGCATTAATGATTCACCTGTGGAGATGGTTACCAGCATCAAATTCCTGGGTGTGCAGCTAACGAGTAGGCTGACTTGGTCGCTAAACAGTGAGAAACTGGTGAAGCGGGCACAGCAGCGTCTGCATTTTCTGCGCCGCATGAGAAAAGCACATCTTCCTTCCCCTGTCCTGACCACTTTCTACAGGGGGACAATCGAGAGCATCCTGTCATACAGCATCACAGTCTGGGTTGGAGGCATCACTGCTTCAGACAGGAAGGCAGTGCAGAGAGTGGTGAGGATGGCCGAAAAGATCATTGGCAGTTCCCTCCCTACCATCCAGGACATAGCACAGAAGCGTTGCTTGAGCAGGGCCCGCAAGATTTTCTGGGACACTACACATCCTCTCCACAACCTGTTTTCCCTGTTACCTTCTGGGAGGAGGCTTCGTGGTATCCGTAGCAGAACATCCAGATTCAGCCATAGTTTCATTCCATACAGCATTAAACTTGCGAACTCTCAAACTTCCTCCTTGCGTTATATATTCAAGATGGACAGTATTTAATATTTATTTGCTATGTATATGTAGGGATGTGGGTCTATATATATGTTGTACATAGTATGTTTAGGTGTGTGTCATGTATATGTTTCACTTTGAGAGCGGGCAACTAAATTTCATTATTTTATGTGTGCCATTGTGCCCACAATATAAAAAATGACAATAAAGGTTATTTATTTATTTATTTATTTATTTTTATTTTGACAGTAATGACTCTACCAGTCGGATTCTGGAGGCACAGAAAGGAATGTTATGGGGGCAGCATTTCTCCAATCGGCCGATGTTCCTTCTATCTCAAGCATGGGAGGAAAGCACATCAAGGAGAGTATGTGGATGAGGCCAGTGGGCAGGGAACATGACGAAACCATCAGTGCTGCCTCCAGCTGACCAGTTGAGAGTGTCATATTTCTGTCACAGTCCTGCTTTCTACAGTAAGTAATTCTTGGAATAACAAAAAATCTCTTGATCCATTCCACACACAAGACCAGGGGTCTCCAAACAAGGCAACTTTAAGATTTGTGGACTTCAACTCCCAGAATTCCCCAGCCAGCAATAGCTAGGGAATTCTGGGAGTTGAAGTCCACAAATCTTAAAGTTGCCAGGTTTGCAGACCCCTGCACTACACCAAGCCCCAAGGACTATAAAATCTAAACTAAGCACATTTCCTTGAGCTTTCCCAAATCCATATAGATTTTTCTCCTGGGTGGATGGTATCCAGCCAATAGAAGCATTCTAATGGCAATATGTAACATTGGCAAAATATTATTGTTATACAACTATAATTGTAATCCTGTACAGCATTCATAACTTGTGAACAGGACCACTGCCTGCCAACTTTTTCTTTCTCTTTGGGTTACAAAAGTGTTCATTTGTGACATGCAGTTTTCATATTCAATTTAGTCTTCTGCACAGTGCTCTTCCCATCCTTGGCAGGACGAAAAAGACTTACTGCCTAAAAGTTGGAGAAGAGACACTAATGCACAAACTGATGACAGTCCATTCATCTGCCCCTTCCTGTCCTACTTTGTGTTGCTCAGAAGGCCCTTGACTAGGAAGCATTGTGAGTGAAATAGCTATGGAGACCACCTATGCTTCCACAATACTTCCTCTAAGGCCTGTTCGGAATGAGTTATTTGTGCCTGGCATTTGTGCCTGGAGAGCCATGCCAGGCACCATTCCTCTGTGTGACAGGAAAATAGTTGGCCTGGCTCTTCAGAACACAGGGTACTTTTGATGCCTCATTCAAAAGAGTCCTTCTAGGAGGTATTGGGACAGACAGACTTCAGAGCAACGTGTCAGCAAGCAGCTACTGGGTGCTCCAGAGACCCAACCCTGTTTCCTCACACTAAAAGCTTCAGAGCAATCCTGGACTCTGGTTGATATAGCTTTTCACCTACCGGTAGTTTTCAATAGAGCTACCAGACTACCTTGATGCCAAGGCTTACAGATGTTCCAGAGACCTGTTCACGTGCTTAACATTTGAAGAAATGCATATTTAAAACCTAAGTGGCCAATAGCACAATCTCCCCCCCCCCATACAGTCTTTCTTCAATTTAATTAAATGTAGACAGTGTATGGCAGTATTATCAATGCAAAATCGTTTTCAAGAACATTTAAAATAATTTGTGGCATATATAGGGTACTTACTGAAAAAATGTAAGACATTGGCAGCATTTCTTATTGCACTGTTTTGTTTATTTAATAGAGGCGTTAAACGCTAAGGAAAATCACAGTGATGTAGCGGCTGTGATCTATATACCTCGTAGCAAAGAGCAGCACAGTATGTATGAATAAAGAAATTGTGGCAGAAAAATGATTCTTTTTTTCAGTTATTATCCTAGCTACTATACAACAGTGGAGACAAGGTCTGAAAGAAATGTCAACCCAAGATTTGGAGGTCAAGTAGCAATGTTAGCACTCTTTCCGAGAACAAGTTTACACAAAGGGATCAGAGAATAAGTTAATTAGTTGAAGATGTGATCAGAATCTTGATACTTCTTGAACTAACAGTTGGGAATCCCAAGGCTTTCTCAAAAGAGTAAAAGCTAAAGCCCTTGTTACTTGCCTACTTATGTATAAATTATCTGATTCATGTGTCTTTTCTTCCTCCTCCACACAGTTTCTACCACTTTGCCATTTTCTCTGCAACATGCAATTTTTCCTTTGAGTCAGATTGGCTTGTATACATTATATTTTCTCTCCCCTGTGGTTCAATCTTTTGAGATGCCTGAAGATGTTTACCAGTTATGTGCTCAACCATAATACACTATGATTCAGCTCTGGAGTCTGGATAGCCTACAGTGGGTTGATGAAAAAGAAAATGGGTCCATACAATACAGTCATGATTAATTGAACAGTTTACTCTAATGGCCCAGTTTCCCGAGTTTAATGACAGACTTAACTTCCTTAAACCAAACACATAAGTTCAGTTCACACAACAAACTGATCTGAAAGATGGTTTATTAGTTAACAATTCAGTGTTCTGTGAAAACATAATGCCAAAGGAAATTTTTCTTTTATAGTGAAAGATTGCAGTTTGAAAATCCAGCTGTGTTGTTTGTCAATTTAGATCTATCTCTTTGTGATTCATAGAAATTAAAGGGACTTAATTTATTTTAATATCAGGCATGGATTAGTCAACATTTCAGTGAACCTTAAGCAGTGTATAGCTGAATTTGGGAAGTAAAATTATGCAAATTAATTAACTTGGATTTATTTGCATGAAGTATTGAAAGGGCACAATGTGGGTAAAAGAATGGAGAATACAGACCTTGCTATAAATAATAAGTTATTTCACTACATGCAAATAGCTCTATGGAACAAAAACATGTTACTATTCAAGTATTTTAAAATGGGTCACCTGTATTTTTTTCCATATCAAAAAAACAAAGAATATTTTCATGTATGATTTTTATGCTGTGTTTTCCACATAGTGGGAAGCCAGGGCCAATCCTAGTATACAGGTAGTCCTTGATTTACAAGCACTCATTTAGTGACCGTTTGAAGTTACAGGAGCACTGAAAAAGGTAACTTATGACCGTTTTTCACACTAATGACCATTGCAGCATCCCCATGGTTACATGATCAAAATTCAGATGCTTGGCAACTGGCTCATATTTATGATAGTTGCAGTGTCCCGGGGTCATGTGATATCCTTTTGTGGCCTTCTGACAAGCAAGGTCAATGGGGAAGCCAGATTCACTTAACAACCATGTTACTAAACCACTGCAGTGCTTCCACTTAACAATTGCGGCAAGAAAGGTTGTAAAATGGGGCAAAACTCATTTAGCCACAGAAATTTGAGGCACAATTGGGGTAGCATGTTGAGGACTACCTGTATACACAGATGAGGCAAAATGCAGTCACATTAAAGATCATACATGATAGCCTGCATATAGTTTTATCTGGTATGTTTGATCTGTGCCCGTTGCCATTAGGACGAATTAGGATTAAGTAAACCATTTCACCGGAAAACTCATTAAAGCACCAGGCTCCTCTTTGAAAAATGTTCCTTTTTTATGTGATCATAAAAAAAAAAGCAGCTAAAAGAAGCCTCGTGTACAGTTGTGCAAGAAAGTTCACTTCTTGAGTGGAAACTGATAGGCCCTTTGATTTCAGGCCACTCTGAGAGCAGGTGGAAGAGGAAGCGCAGAGGAAGTCAGAGACCTGCTTCACAACAGGCTGGTCCCAGAGAAGCAACGTGTTCTCTGCCGAGCATGAGTCACCCTGCCCTTGCTTTTGCGAGCACCAACACAGCCTCCGCCTGCTCTTCTCCGTGCAGGAGCTGCCTTGCCCAGCCCTAAGGAAAAACAAGCAGGGACAATAGTACCAAAGAGAAAAGAACGTCAGTTGAATTCACCGCTGTGAAAATTATGAGTTGCTAAGCGCAGGAAGCAGAAATGGCAGAAGGACAAGGGCAAAGGAATGGCCCGTTCCTGCGCTGTCCCATGGTTTGGCAGATTGATCAGAAGCCATTTTCTCTTCCTCTTCCTGCCAGCCCCCATCCTTATTCTGACCTGATGGAGAACAGTCCCAAAGCTCAAGGGAGAAATGCACTAGATTTACACGTATCTGCCCCCAGAGTAGCACTGAGTACAAAGCCAGTGACAATGTGAGGAAAAACAGTCACACACAGTCATCATGTACACAGCATCTAATGTGCAAATAATTCTCATTCCAAAAATAAACTTGACTTTCTCCGCACTTGCTTGTGAGTTGGCAGGAGGCTTTGGGGCCATCAAGTCCAATCTCCTATGCCTTGTAGGAATCCAGATTAAATATGGCTGCCTAGCCTCTGCTTGTACGCGGCCAGCAAAGAGAAATCAGACTCTGTGACTTTCTTTCGGGTTGTGAAGATTGCTCTCACTCTTCTTTTCACAAGGCTAAACATTCCCAGACCATTCCTTTGGACTTTCTTCGTAGGACTTAGTTCTGATCACCCTCTTTGCCTTTTACAAACAACTTTTTTTTAATAAACAACTCAAGGCAGCAAACATACCTAATATTCCTCCCTTCTCCTATTTTCCCCACAACAACAACCTTGTGAGGTAGGTTGGGCTGAGAGAGAGAGAGAGTGGCTTGCCCAGAGTCATCCAGCTGGTTTTCCTGCCTAAGGCAGAACTAGAAATTACAGTCTCTTGGTTTCTAGGCTGGAGCTTTAGCCACTAGACCAAACTGGATGGGACAATTAGACAAGTAGGATAGAACACTAAACAAACCAAATGGAATAATTACAGTATTTCGTACAACTTAATATTTTTTGTATTTAACACAGCCTAAAGTTGCATTTGGTTTTCTTGCAGCCATTTTGCACTGATGACTTCTCTGTCCACAATCAATTACCATCTTAAGATCTTAAGTAGTGTTATTAAGCCAGGATGCCCCATTTTATGCTTGATTACTACTTTTAAGTAACTGCATTTATTTGAATTTAATTCTGCTAATCTTAAACTATTAAGATTGTTCTGAATTTGATTTCTGTATTCTAGATCAGTTTTTATTCTACCCAGTTTTGCACTGCCTGCAAATTTAATACTATAAGCATTCCATCCACCTCTCCAGACTTCTCACAAAAGTGTTGAAGATTTCCAGATATAGGATCCCATTAGAATCCTCCATTTAACTGGATATAAAATCACCAATGAGCACTGTTTAAGGTAGTCCTCAATTTACGACCACAACTGAGCCCATAATTTATATTGCTAACTGAGAAATTTCTTCAACAGCTACAGTATGATGTCATTCATCTGACTCTGGAGACTTAGTCATTCAAGGTAAATAACACCCAGAGGATATTTCATTATCATATTCCATTATGTTTTTGCCTGTTTCAGTTTCCTACCCCTTCATCTTGCTCTTCACAATCACCTTGCGGAAAAAAATACCTCCTTTTCACAAAAGATTAAGCCAAAATAAGAGATTTTTCTTTGTTATTTGCTGGTGTTTTCCACCCTCACTGACTAACATATTGAGGGGTTTTTCCTTTTATTTTTTTACATAGATTTTTGTTATTTTTTTATATCCTTTTATAACCTCAACTCATTCTGAGCCTTCCAACACCGTCCTCACCACAACTTTGAATATGGTTGTGTTTTCTTCCTTGCTGACCTCTCCCTTGTTCCATTTCTTACATGTGTCCTTTTGGTTACTTTGTTTTTATAATCTCACTAAACATTTTGTGCAATCATGCTGGCTTCTTCTACAGCAGGAGTGTCCAAGCTTAGCAACTTTAAGACTTGTGGATCTCAACTCCCAGAATGCCATGCTTGCTGGGGGATTCTGGGAGTTGAAGTCCACAGATCTTAAAGTTGCCAAGATTGGACACAATTGTTCTGCAGTATTCCGGGTTATTTTCCTCCGATTAAACTGCTTGCAATTATTTCAGTATCTTTTAGAGACTTTCACCCATTTTGGTCCTTTTCATAATTCTATTTATAATTGTTTTGAGGTTATTCAGATTTGATTCCTAGGGTCAAAATTTGCATTTCAGTAACCACAGGTTTAGCGTCTCTTAAAATCAAGACCTCCGGCAATAGCTAGTCATTTTCTTCCAATATTCTTTCTCTATGTATGGCTCTCGCCCTGTTAAGTGTTCTGGAAGTCTCTTAAGATCTGACTCCCAGTTCCCAAGCTTGGAATTAGAGTATTTGCTGACAGAAGGAAACTTCTGTCACCGAGGTAAGTCAGAAAACTTGCGGAAGAGCCCTGTTTAGAAGGATTTATGTTTTAACAGATATTGTGGTAATTAGAACATCTTATCATTGCTACTAATGTAATATAACCTCATCTAGATTTAAATCTATTTGATACCAGAAGATAAAGGTTTTGGTATCACAGTGAACATTATTGAGAGGTGTGAAGCTATTTTAAGAGGTATTGGCATAACATGACAAGGCAAGAAAATAACAATCATGTTTTTAATTTTGCAGATAAAGAAGAAGCAATTATTGTACTTGATCAAATGGAATTTAAGAATGAGATAATAAGTAAATAAAAATAATAATAGCTTAATTATTAAATATGATCCAACAAGGAGTCTTATAGCTCGTATTTAACATGGTAACTGGGATCGGAATTTCCATCATAAAGTGCAACATCATAAAGCTATACATGAGATAGAAAGAATACACATAAGATAGGAGGGATACAGATGAAATGATAGAAGGGGCTGAAGTTGCAGGACCTTTGGAGGAGAATGACTGTGTCATATTAGAATTCAATATAATTCATACACAAGCAGTAGAATAAAATCAAACTAGATTTTAGATTTATAAGAGAGAATTTGATAAGGATTCTATGGATGAAAATCATAAAAGGGAAAATAACTCAAGAAGCTTGGGAAACTCTGAAAAATGAGATTATAAAAGCCCAGTCTAGCACAATACCACTGGAAAAGAAAAAAAAAGAGATCCCAGAAGAAACCACCGTGGTTGCATAAAGAACTCTGATAAACTGAAAGAGAAAAAGAAAGTATTAAAAAATGGAAAGAGAGACATGTAACTAAGGCAGAATATTAGCCTATAGTCCAAATCTGCGAATAAGGGGATAGCTGGATAAGTCATCAAATTTGCAGACAACACCAAGCTAGGATGAATAGCCAACACTTTGGAAGGTAAGCTCAAGATCCAGAAGAATCTAGATAGACTTTAACACTGGACCTATCCAACAAAATGCAATTCAGTGGCAAGAAAAGTTAAGATTTTACACTGGGGCAAGAAAAACCAAGTGCACAGGTATAAAATAGGCATTACTTGTCTCAACAGCAGTAACTCTAAGGGGGGTCTAGGAGTTCTAGTGGATAACCATTTAGGTATGAACCAGCAGTGTGCTACAGCTGCCAAAAAAGCCAATGCAGTCCTAGGCTACATCAACAGAAGAATAGTATCAAGATCATGTGAAATATTAGTACCACTAGTGACTATATATTGCTTTGGTAAGACCACACTTGGAATATTGCAACCAGTTTTGGTCACCGCAATACAAAAAAAGATATTGAGGCTCTAGAAAAGTGCATGGAAGAGCAACAAAGATGATTAGAGGGTTGGAGGTTAAAACATATGATAAATGGCTGCAGGAGCTGGGTAGGTCTAGTCCAACAAAGAGAAGGACTAGGGATAACATAATGGCAGTCTTCCAATATTTAAGAGGCTGTCACAGAAAAAAAAAAGGGGGGGGGACAACCTATTCTCCAAAGTACCTGAGGGCAAGACAAGAAGTAAAAGAGAGATTCAACCTAGAACTAAGAAGAAAATTCCTGATAGTGAAAACAATTAATCAGTGGAACAGGATGCCTTCAGAGGTTATGTGTGCACTATCCATGGAGGTTTTTAAGAAGAGATTGGACAGCCATTTGTCCAAAATGGTATACGGTCTCCTGCTTGAGCAGGGGGCTGGACTATAGACTCCAAGGTTTCTTCCAACTCTGTTATTCTATCACTTAACAATAGAAAGTTTGACACTTCTAGTTGCCATTTTTAAGCAAATTAATGTGGATCCTTAAGTGAGGATGACATCACATGGTTAACAATTGTGACATTCTGCTGGCTTAGTAGCCACCAGTGAAGGTCATAAATTGTGATCACACAATGCTGCAATATTGTAATTGCAAGCTAGGTGCCAAGCATCTGGATCATGTTCACATGACTAGGAAATTGCTGCAACTGTTGTAAGTTTGAACAGTCACTGAACAAATAGACCTAAGCAAGGACACTGGTATGTGAACCTAATCAAAGTCACTGGATAGGAGAGCAGGATACAAATCTAGTCTGTATCATTCAAGAGTCCATTGATTTTGTTATTAATAAAAGACCAAGTGTTCCTGTGTTGTATATTTTGCTGAAAACTGATAAATGAGACAGACTATCTCAAAAACAATCCATCATTTCTTATAACAATAGTTCTTTGATTATCATTTATATCCATAGGTGAAAGAAACTTCTTCCTGTGTAAAGATTTTATTGAGATGTTAGAAAAGATCCTAATAGATCAGATTCTTCGGTCTAGACTCTAAGCCATCAGGACAAGTATAGCTAATAATTAGTCAGAAAACCAAATGAAATAAGCAATGTGTAATGCTGTTGTGTGCAGTGCTTTGTTTCCTCTGGCAACAAGGAACATAATGGGGAATATTTTCTGACTGAGTTCATCAACCAGAGCTATATTTAAATTCTCAAAACTCTCATAGATTAAACACAATACACAATTGAGACTAAGGGCAGTTTTAAACTTTTTGCTTGCCCCACCACTAAAATGAGCCACACTCTTCTTCTTGAATGCAGGAATGGATGACATCATAACCTGTTAAGCCAATGGACTTTCCTCACCCCAAATTCCCCTTGCCCTCTAGAAGCTCATCACTCAATTGAACCCTTACATTTCTTATTGTAAAGCAGGGGTGGGGAACTATGGCCTTTTTATGACTTGTGGACTTCAACTCCCAGAATTCCTGAGCCAACCATGCTGGCTCAGGAATTCTGGGAATTGAAGTCCACAAATCGTAAAGGGGCCACAGTTCCCTACCTCTGTTGCAAAGGAATTTAAAGTTCTTGTTATAAAAGAACTATTAAGGAGGGTCATGGAGGAGAAATTACATAGTCCAGACACTGAAGCAAGCATGAGGAAAAAAAACCCTCAGAATAAAGTCACCTTGATTCTGTTGGTATAAGAAGGGACAGAGACAACTGCTATTTGATGTCACCCTTTGAGGTAGATCAGGTCAGGAAACAGATACTGCAAGGCATGCTACATTATTGTTGTAAGGTATAATAACAGAAACTTGAAGGCCTGTGTAAGCCTCTTTCTCACTTTTGGAGTATGTCATTACTTCTCCAAGGTCCTCCTTAAAGATTCTTTGATACTTAGGTAATATATAACTTTCTTTATACCCAATGGGCAGTCATTTCAGTTTCTGCCCAAGCTATGTGAAGCATGCTCCCCTTACTTTCCCACCCCCTGCCCTCAACACTGCAAAGTTTCTGTTTGGTTTTCTATTTCTAAATTTTTTAAAATACACCATAGGAACTCTGGAATGAAGCTACACTTCCAGAATATTTTCTGATCGCTATGGAAGTGAAACCTCTATGCTTTCTTGTTATGAAGTTTCTATGGTATTTACTGGAGGACATGAGAAGTAGATTGTATATACTTAATTTTACATGTATTAACCGCAGTAAGAATTGTATTTGCCCAATACTGGAAAAATGAAAACTTACCAACGGAAGAAGAACTAATTAAGAAAATTTTAGATTGTGCAGAAATGGACAGATTGACACTAAAGATAAAAGAGAAAGAAGACTCAGTGTACTTTAGAACATGGGATAATTTTTATCAATGGCTAGAAAAATGAATTAGAGAGAATGGAACGTGATATGTACTATGTAACATTGAATATATATTAGTAAGAAGAAGACTATTGAGCGATTAACTAACATATTGATTATAATAATATAGAAATTAATTATTATTCATTGTTTTTTTAAATACATGAACCCAGACAACATGCTGTTTGCTAAATATTAAGAATGTTATTTAAAAAAAAAACTAACCCCAACCCTAACCCTAACCCTAACCCTAACTCTAACCCTATAAAAATTGGTGCAGGAAAGTAGAAAACTAACTTTTGGAGGAGCTTTAATAGTTAGTACACCACACCAGGTTAGAACAATAATGAATCAGAAAGTGGGAAGATGGCTTACAGACTCACAAATCCTTAAATATGAAGCAATATTAGTAGAACAACCTGATTTGGTTCTGATGGTGGACCATAACTTGAATCCAGCCCAATTTTTTGCATCAGAAAGGGACCCAGGAGTACCGTGTCATGGTTCTGATATAGACGAATAAAGCAGAACTTCAAGGCTTGTAAATTCCTCAAAGAACATGTTTATTGGTTACAAGGTATCAGCACTGTCAAAAGTGAAACCAAGTCTGAATTTCCCACTAAAAATTACCCAATAACAAAGTATAATGTCCCACCCTTAAAAATATGTAATTTACTATATTTCCCAATAGAAATGTTTGGCGGGCTTCCTAATACAACACCCTGTCCCTAGTCCCGGGAGTAAGGGATGACCTTGGTTCCTACGGGACAGAATATTGTTTAGACTAGCGAAGAACCTGTGAAACCCCCCTCCCTCCTTCCATGTGACAACCTAGAATGAGACAGAGAAAGATGGCTGCAGCTAGGCTCATTGTAGAGTTGACATGAATGCTTGGAGGTAATTGATTTACAAACTAAGGTTAGATCTGACTTGGAGGACCTACCGCTAGAGAATGAAATACATGTATTTATAGATGGTTCTATTAGGATGTGCAAGGGTAAGAGATTGAATGGATATGCTATTGTAGATGGAGAAAATAAGGTGTTATTGGAGGCAGGGAGATTGCCATTAAATTGGTCAGCCCAGACTTGTGAATCTTATGCCTTAAGAATACTTAAAGGGAAAGAAGGCAGTATATATATTGACTCTAAATATGCTTATGGTATTTTACACATCTTTGGGAAAATATGGGTAGAGAGAGGATTGATTAATAGGGTAAGGAATTGGTACACGTTCAGTTGATAGAAGAGGTATTGAAAGCAGTGGCTTTACCAGCTAAATTAGCCATAATACATGTGGAAGGACATCAAAGAGTTAAGACATTTGAAGGAGAAGGAAACAGATTAGCGGATGAAGAAGCTAAAAATGCAGCAGAGGGCGAGAGATTGGAACAAATAATGTATTTAGCCCCAACTCTGGAATTAGTTGGAAATCCTGTATTTAGTGTAAAGGAGGAAGAAGAATTAAAACGGTGGGTTGTACAAAAGACCCTCAAAGCGGTAAATGCTTATTACCTGATGGAAGGCAAATGCTGAATAAATCTATATCCAGAAATGTTTTAAACATTTTACACCAGAGCAGCCATTGGGGAACTCAGGCAATGATTGATTTGTTTTTAAAGGATTGTGGATGCCTAGGAATTCATACCTTGGCAAAACAACAATGTGAACAATGCATGACCTGCAGAAGGGTTAATAAACAAGGATTGAGAAAACAAACCTTAGGAGGAAGACCCCTTGCCTTGAGACCCTTTCAAAATATTCCAGTGGATTACACTGAATTGCCCATGGTGGGGGAGAGTGAAATATCTGTTAGTAATAATAGACCATCTAACAGGGTGGATTGAAGCTTTCCCATGCTTGCAGGCAAGTACTACAAGTAAAATCTTGTTGGAACAAATTATTCCAAGATATGGAATAATAGAGAACATAGATAGTGATTCAGGCACACATTTCACAGGAAAAGTACTTCAAATGGTTATGCGAGCATTAGAAATCCCCTGGCATCATCATTGTGCCTGGCACACAGCCAGTTCAGCTAGAGTAGAGAGAGTGAATGGAACCCTAAAACAAACCTTGTCACAACTAATGTTGGAATTAAGCCTACCCTGGACTAAGCTGTTACCATTAGCGTTGTTAAGAATGCAAACAAAGCCCCGAAAAGACATCGGGCTTTCACCCTATGAAATGATGTTTGGAGTACCCTATATGGCAGGGGTGTCAAACTCGCAATGTCACGTGGCATGTTGCGACGTATCACGACTTTTCCATTGCCAGCAATGGGGTGGGTGCGGTTTTGGCATGACGCATCTGGCCCGTGGGTTGGCAGTTTGACACCCCTGCTATATGGGAAGGGATTCTGAATTTCCAACTATAGAAACTAAACTAAAGACAAAATATTAAGAAATTATGTACTTGGGCTGTCCTCTGCTTTGTCTCTTCTCAGGAAGCAAGGATTGCTAGCCCAGACACCTCCATTGGAGTTTGCAGTCCACAAGTTCCAGCCTGGTGATTGGGTCCTGATAAAGAGCTGGCATGAAGAAAAGCTTATTCCAGCCTGGGATGGTCCCTACCAAGTCCTCCCAATAACTAAAACAGCGATTCAAACAAAAGAAAAAGGGTGGACACATTACACCAGAGTAAAAGGGCTGATAGACGAACCAATAGAGTGGAAAGTGATTCCTGGAGAAGACTCACTACAAATAAAAATTACCAAAAACTGTTGTGGTTATTGTGGGATGAAGAAATAATTATCTGGGTTCTGCTTATGGTTATTCTTTTTGCAGGAGTAGCAGCTTTCTGGCTTTTTCGATCTGAGTGGTGGCCTATGTTGTACCATCCAAAGGTTCCAGAAGAAGCTGTGGAACTCCGCACCCTACATGATGTGTTGGTTCTGTGATTGCAATTTTATTACTGAATATTGTTGTTGTTATCACTGTTGTGATTGTGGGCCAATCTGTCCCTGTGAAGAACCCTGTGATATAGTAATAGTGGAAGACTGGATATAAATGTGTAGAGGTCTGATACCAAAAGAGATTCTTTATCCCACATACCCGATTATAGGGGAAATTGAAATTGAGACAGCGGAAACACAACCTGACCTAAATAAAGTTATATTGGGAGATAGTGATATTCAAATTCCACCGGATATAGAATGGATCGATTTAATGTGTATACTTGACATATGGGAATAATCTATTTTATTTTACCCCTTCTCAGTACAAGGCAGGATAATCAAACATATATTGGGACAATCAAGGTAAGGGATGAGGTTTTGTACCAGGTTACATTTAGTACTGCCAATATCACATTTCAGATTGATGCTTCTAAGGTCGTATCATGTGCAGTAGAATGGGAAAAGAAGTATGCTAGTAATGATAAATATATTTGCATGTTGACACAAAACCATCTAGACCAGGGGGTAGGCAACCTTGGCTCTTTTATGAGCTGGCTCAGGAATTCTGGGAGTTGAAGTCCACGAGTCATAAAAGAGCCAAGGTTGCCTACCCCGGATCTAGACCCTTGGGGTTTCAAAATGGAAACATGTGCCCAGGATGGAGTAATGTATGGTGGATGACTAATAGTTGGTACTCTCATTGGACCCAAGATAAGAAAAAGAAAAAATATTTAGAAATAATGAAACATAGTGTAAATTCTAATTGTAACATTGGATATTGTAATAAGTTATTCATTAATGTTAAAAATTTAATAAGGGAAGGGAGGATGATTAATAAAACATATGGAATGGAAATTGATGTTAGTGGAACTAATCCATTGGAACTTTTTAGGATAGAGGTAACTCCTATTGTATTGAAACAAGTAAAACACTATCAGGAAATACAAATATTAGAAAAGTAATTAAAAAGAATTGGGCAGGTGAAATTGAGACAGCAGGATCATGGGGGGCAAATGTGTATCTACATAACATGAGAACACATGCTAAACTTTTAAATAAGACTAAATGCTCGATATGTCAGCACTTTCCTTCTCATGGACAAGAAGGAAATATATGGGAAGGAATATCACTGCCCTTAATAAAACTGAGGAGAGTTAGCACAAGCATCGGAAGTAATGAAAATATTACAAACTCAGTACTCTTATTGAATATAGATAATCTGAAGGCTGATTTTTGTGTAAGAAATAATAAAACTAAGGGTGTAAAGGTGGGGGAATATTTTCATTGTGATCATATTGTAGTTATCTCAACAAAACCAGTCAGCCAATTGGAATAGCGAATCAATAATACATCAGCATGAGCCTGGATTATGGTTTCTCTGTGGGCATAGAGGATATAAGCAACTATCCGATAACTGGTCAGGAGTGTGTACTATAGGGTTGGTAACTGCCAGTATCCGTGTATTTGAAAATTTACCCATTAGGTCTAAACAGGATAATATACATCAAGAAAGTACCCAAGGAGAAACTTGGAAAAGAACAATATTATTCATGTATGGGGTAGGTGCTAACTATGCTGATATAGTAAGACTCAGTAATTGGGCTGAGAGTAAGTTTAATAACACCATAGGGGTATTGAATCAACTAAAGAACAAGGAGAAATAAGATATGTTGTCTTGCAAAATAAAGAAGCCTTAGATATGTTATTGGCCAAAAAAGAGGGGGGCGGTAGT
Source organism: Azemiops feae (assembly GCA_023970755.1). Lineage (NCBI taxonomy): Eukaryota > Metazoa > Chordata > Lepidosauria > Squamata > Viperidae > Azemiops > Azemiops feae. The sequence continues at coordinate 1,173,581 of JALGBA010004142.1, read as the reverse complement.
AAAAAGATATTGCTGTGTTTATATTTCAGACTACCAGCCTAGTATTAATAAAACTATACATAAAATGAAAGAAGCAACAGCAAGTAAAAAGCAGGAGGATAAAGAACAATGGGAGCAACCTTGGAACCCATTTTGCTTCATTAGCAATTGGTTCCCTAATCTTGGGGAATGGACTAGAAATGGGTTTCTATTCCTTTTATTACTGTAATTTGCATTGTATTGTTGGAAGAAAAGTCTTTATCCTGGTTCATCCAAGCTGGGAATAAACATGGCAACTGCTTTGGGAAGAAGGTTGTAGTTTATTGGAGAGGAGAGCCAAACAGAAAGATGGCTCTGGCAGAAAAGAGGAGAGAAATCAAGGCTGAGCACATGTGGAGTAGGTTTTTATACCCTCTGAAAGCCTTTTGTTTGGAATAGTTTCCTGTTTCTGTGGCATGAACTTTGAACTGAGTCTAGGTGTGCCTCTCTGGTATTCTTGATGGTTATGAGTTAATCCTATTATGTCCTATCACAGGTGGGGTATGCAGATTTTAGGTCTTTGTCTTCTTGAGTTTCTGGCTCCAACTTTCCTGATGGTTTTACATCTGCATTTGTATAGGGCTGGCTCCTGCTTGGGGCAGAGAGACTTGGGGGCAGGGTTGGTTTCTGCATTTAAAAATCCTTTTGAGGAAATATATTTTTCTGCCCTTTTAATATTTCCTTCTCTGAGGGGCTGACTTCCCACAGTATGTTGTGGTTATATACAATGTCTACCAGAATTAATTTCAGGATGTAAAGAAAATGTTATACAAAAATAACAGCAGAAAATATTATATATGATGTTAAACAATGTTCAGGTAACTTATGAAAAGGATATAGAAAGGGCAGAAATGATGTTACAAGAATTTGAACGCTATCGATATGTGAAATTTTTTAATGGATATCCATGAAAAAGGGTGGATTGTGAGGTATACAGGAAATATATATGTTATATTTTTTCATAATGTAGATTAGCTTATGAAAACTATTTAGAGTCAGTATTTTAAAGCATAATCATATAGCCAAAACGTAGCCATGTTTAATTCGGCTAAAGTGATGACATACACCAGGGCTTTTCAACCGGTGGTACGCGTACCACTGGTGGTACGCGACCACCTGGCTGGTGGTACGCGGCGTCGCCTTCCTCCCCCCCCGGGGGGTCGCCTTCCTCCCCCCCCGCTCCGCTCCTTCCCAGCTCACTTGTTTGTGGAAATCATGCTGCTTGGTGGCAGCCTGGACGCACCCTACCGAACGTGCCCTGCAGGAGGGTGCGCAAAGAGCGCAGGCGCAGAGCAAGGCCCCGCCCTCCCCAGGGACTCATTGTGCAGCAACTGGATTGACTTCTTCTCGTGCACGCAGGTCAGCGGGATCTGTATCGCCCTTCCCCTCCCTCTTCTTACTTCACAACAAGCGCTAGCCTAATAGGGGACAGAGCCGTCCACTCCCTCAGCAGGAAGGGGTTTGAGACCGCAGGAAGGGGTTTGAGAGTGCTCGCGTCGCGGCCCTGAGCACCAACATCACAACCGCCCCTCCTTCTTTTCCTCTTTCTCTCTCTCTGTGTTGTGGCCTCACTCTCTTCCGTCTTCTTTTCCTTCCTCCCCCCCGCGAGCTTGCGATACCCCTCACGGCCCTCACCTTGCCTCCCGGACTCATACCGCGGTTTGTTTTGCTGTAGCGCGCCAGGCAAAGCCAACAGAACGCAGGTGTGGAGGGAGAAATGCGCCCGCCTGACTCCCCCCCCCACTGTTTCACAGCATTTAACCCTTCCCCATTTCCGCGACGGCCGGCCTGCCTGCCCTCCCACCAGTCAGTTTCCCCTTCCATTGCCTTATCTCAGGCTTAAAGTCTGAAACAGCCGGGCTCTTGGCTGACTGATCGCCTTTCTCCCCCCCCTCATCTTTTCTACAAACCGGGAATCGTGGCTTAGTGGGGGCCTGGAGCGGGTCTCGGGGTGCCCGTGCACCCCTTGGATCAGACAAGCGAGCGATCGACTTTAGCCTTTGGGGAACAAAAGCCGGTCGGGGCTGATCTATTCCTGCCAGGGAAGGCTGGAGAAGCCAGGAGAAAGTCAATTATTAGAGGGGGGGGAAGTCACTTCTTCATTTAAGGCAGTTTTGGAAAAGTAACTTTTGCTGGAAAGGAAAGCGGGTTTTTTTTCCCTTTTCTTGGATCGCCTTCTTTGCTTGGCCCTCTGTTGCCTGTATCGCAGGCTTAAAGTCTGAAACAGCCGGGCTCTTGGCTGACTGATCGCCTTTCTCTCCCCCCCCCTCATCTTTTCGGGAGATGCGCCTTTGCAGCAGGTTTCCCCTTCCGTTAGTTATCGGAGGTTTGAAAGGCAAGCTGCTCCCAGAGCGTAAAAGTAGAGGGTCCAAATGGCAAGAGTGACGCAGCTCTCCGACTCTCTGCTTCAGGCTGAAACAGTCTCAAAGGTGGGGACCGGAGATTACTTTGCCCGAAAGAAGGGTGACTTGGTGGCGATGCGGGTTTGTCTCCCTTCCTTTGGAGGAGAGAGAAAAGCGTTGCTCTCTTCCTTCGGGCGGGTGCAAATGTAACTTAAGAACGGTAGCAATGCGGCCAGAAATGGGCATCTCTCGACAGCGCTGGGGAGAGCTATGGGAAGAACAATGTACACGGAGAGGATCGGGGAACCTGGCTCGAATGCTGGGCCCCGGTAGGGGAAAAATGACTGGGAGAAGAAGCCGGTTCGTAACGTACGTGCCTGAAAACGGGAGGTGAACTGGGGATATCCCCGCCCTGCCTGTGCGCTCTCCTCTACCTCTGCGCGCACACAGGCAGGGTCGTGATGTGTTGCTGCCTGCCAAAACCAGGCTGGGGTCTGGGCGGCATAGCACAGGACAATGGAAGGAAGGAAGGAAGGAAGGAAGGAAGGAAGGAAGGAAGGAAGGAAGGAAGGAAGGAAGGAAGGAAGGGACAATGGGGGCTGCAGCGCTGCAGCTTTCCAGTCCCGTGAGCGTCCCTGCTGAAAGGTGAAGCTGAAAGGCTCTGTCTCCCGGCCTCGCATTCTTCAGCTGTTCGGCGGCCGGGAGGCAGAGCCTTTCAGCTTCAGGCCACGCCATCGGCCCTTGGCTCCCTGCTGCGGCCTCACGCCCATTAGCTGTTCGGCGGCTAAGAGTAGGAGCCGCTCAGCTGTTCGGCGGGACGCCCACAGAGCCGACGTTCGCGCTGCCAGATAGAACGGCGCGGGCCGCTGGTCTCCTTTGCCGCCCCGCACGTCATCCTCGACCCCTCCCCCACCCGTTCATGTCAAGCCCACGGGGGCTTGACAGGGAGAGAGGGAGGGAAGGAGGAAGGGACAAAGAGGGAGGTGAAGGAAAGGAAGGAAAGAAGGAAGGAAGGGACAATGGCAGAGAGGGAGGGAAGGAGGAAGGGACAAAGAGGGAGGTGAAGGAAAGGAAGGAAAGAAGGAAGGAAGGGACAATGGAAGAGAGGGAGGGAAGGAGGAAGGGACAAAGAGGGAGGTGAAGGAAAGGAAGGAAGGAAGGAGAGTGGGAGAGAGGGAGGGAAGGAGGAAGGGACAGAGGGAGGTGAAGGAAAGGAAGGAAAGGAAGGAAAGGGGACAATGGGAGAGGGAGGGAAGAAGGAAGGGACAAAGAAGGAGGTGAAGGAATGGAAGGAAAGAAGGAAGGAAGGGACAATGGGAGAGAGGGAGGGAAGGAAGGCAGGCACCCACCCCAGTCCCATCCCCCTCCACAAAAGACCCACGGATTCCCCCCCACAGGAACGCTACAACCTGAGTGATCAGCTGGCCATGCCCCCGGCCATTGATCACATGACCCTGGGACACTGTGAACGTCATAAGTATGAATCAATTGCCAAGCATCCGAATGTAAATCACATGACCCTGGGGGTGCTGCAACAGTCATAAGTGTGAAAATGGTCATAATTTGCTTTTTTCAGTGCCGTTGTAACTTCAAAAAGACACTAAGCGAATTGTTGTAACTCGAGGACTACCTGTACTTTATCTTTTTTTCCTTTTTGGGGGGGGGGTCAAGTTTTTGATACCTTGCTGGGCGAGTGGTGGTACTCGGATATTGCCTTATCCGAAAAGTGGTACAATGGGTGAAAAGGTTGAAAAGCCCTGACATACACAACTTTTGGTTTGAAGTAGGTAATAGCTGCATTGTATAGATAGGCAAGGGAACAGAGTTGAAACATTTGTATTATTTGTATCATCCAGTTTAGACGAACAGGCTCCTATTGTGAGCCTGTTAGTTGAATTGTATTCAGATTGAGTAGATCCTTGATTAAATGGTGCTGCAGTGTTAGATGCCTGCCTCCCTGGAACATCCTGCTCTCCAAGCTAGACTTCTTTGGCTTTGCAGCAGCTCCAAATCAGGCCACTGTTCTCAGTTCCCAGTTGGGATAAAATGTGGGCAGATTTATTAACCAGCATGAAGAGCAGAACGTGCATAGGTGAAATGCATAGGCCGGGTCAAAACCAGGTGTTAATTTAATAGTGTGGTTACTACACCTTTATTGTTGTTGTTATGGCCACGAAAAATAGGGATTGCATCAAGGTTGTAGTGTACAATAAATAGTTTAATCTTTTCCTGTTCATCTAAAACAGTGGTGGCGAACCTATGGCACGGGTGCCAGAGGCGGCACTCGGAGCCCTCTCTGTGGGCACACGTGCTGTTGCCCAGCCTTGCCTCCCGCCACGATCCCCTCCTCACCAGCAGCACCCCTGGAGGAGAGTCGCCCCCGAGTGTGGCCCACGCGGAGCAGCGCAGCCAAGGACATGGCAGCCAGGCAGCGTAGACAAGACTCTGCCCTCACGCCCCATCGCGCACAGTTGATGCTGCAGAGCGCGGGCAGAGGGTGTGGCCGCCATGGCGCTGCCTGGGCGATCTGCGGCGGGCCCTGGAGGCGATGAGTGGCCCTGCGGGTAGGCGGGGTGGGGGCAGGGCAGGGGGTGGAACAGGCGCAGGGCCAGTTTTTGGGCACTCGGTCTCTAAAAGGTTCGCCATCACTGATCTAAAATCTCAGTACAAATCTATTTTCTCCTTTCTTGATTGTATAGCCTTCCATCTAATGCAGCTTAATCCTGGATGGTTCACAAATAACAGTAATAATGATTAAAAAAAAACATTAAAAAACCACAGATATTCCTGGTGCCACCATGCATTTCGACGTATCAACAAGGAGCTTTCCTTGGCTCCAGCCTCACACTATCCTGATGCTGATGGAAAGAAGGCAGGTTTTCAAGGCTTTCTGGAAGGCTAGGAGGGTAAGGGCCCACTAGTTCTTTTGCAGGATGTTGTTCCAAATGCTGTTATCTACACACAATGTGTTCATGTAAATTGCAAACTGCACTGTATAAAAAATAAGACACATTTTTTCTCTCTTTGTCTTGTGGGTTGGTGGGGGGTGAGGAGGATAACCATCTGGACTGCTAAAGATGGATTTAGAAATTTTCCTCTGGTCCTGATAGCACTCTTTTAAACTAACTTCACCCTGAGACAGGAAAAAGCTGAAAGCGAAAGAATTTACAAGATGTATATGTGAGATGCAAACTCCAGATTAAAATTTACCACGGGCTGCCCATGACTACTAATACTGTACAATGAAGACACTGATTTCTCATGCCACCTGACTAGACCAGAGATATAAATCAGACCTCCATTCCTTTGTTTTTCCCAGCTGCTCACAAGCTGCAGTGACACCTACAGTACTGAAAAGTACATTCCAAATGTGGCATTGCCTTCATCCATGGAAATAGGGCAAAATAGCAAGAGGCTGTTCTCTGTCCTCTGCATAAATCTTTACTTCTGCTGGTTCTTTATTTGTGAATTATATTGGAGTACCCCCTCCTCTGTATCTTTCCAGCTAATATGTTTAGCATTGCTGTGAGTGTTTCTTACAGCTGCTGTTAAGAATAAGCTTCTGCTTACTGGATAGGTCGGTCATTATACAATATATATTACTCAGAACAGGGAGAGAAAAAATGATCAAAGCTGAGATCAGTAGGATTTATTATCCTGCCGATCTAGCAGGTTAGGATTTTCTACCTAATATGGTTATTGATACAGAAAGTGATTGCATAGACAAAAAGAGTGCCTATGCAGTAGAAGAGTGCCTACGTGTTCTTTCAACAATCTCCCTCCATCCCCATCTTAAATGGAATAATGACATCCCACTGTGAGATGGGACTGTTTCTTAGGCAAATGACTAGACACTATTTTATTATTGTGTCTGACTTCTCCTTAGGGAAGTTAAAATGTACGATAATCTCATACTTGTATAATTATCATATTATCTCAACAATTTTACAACCTCCTAGGGGAACATTAATAAGTTTTTCTTTGTTCTTGCCTTCTAAGAACTAAAGCCACATTGCACAACTGGAAATGTTTAATCTTTTATCCAATACTCTGCTTTTGTTCCTGACATTATGATAGATGATAGATGATAGATAGATAGATTAGATAGATAGATAGATAGATAGATAGATAGATAGATAGATAGATAGATAGATAGATAGATAGATAGATAGATAGATAGATAGATAGATAGATAGATGATAGGTAGGTAGGTAGGTAGGTAGATAGATAGATACTGTAGATAGATAGATAGATAGATAGATAGATAGATAGATAGATAGATAGATAGATAGATAGATAGATAGATAGATAGATAGATAGATAGATAGATAGATAGATAGATAGATAGATAGATAGATAGATAGGTTTCAATCTCGTGTTGACTCTAACTTCTTTCACTACTTTAATATTTATTTATCTATCAAATGTATATAGCCTTTCATCTTGCCCAGAGTGACTCTGAGTGATGTAGAATAAAACCAATAATCACAACATATTACAAAGACCACTTTAAATAATTAGACATAAAAAAAAAACAACCCAAGATTTTTGAGAGGGTTAAAATCTGAATGTCAGATGTGATACAATCAGTGTGTGGGCCTGTTAAAAAAAAAGTGTTTTGGAAAGTCACAAGGGTGAAGTAGATGTAATTGGGAAGAGGTGGTGCCACAGGTAACCTGGCCCCATGTCATGTAGGGCTTTAAAGGTCAAAAACAGCACCTTGATTTGCACTTGAAAGAAAACCAGTGATCAAGGCAGCTCATGGAGCAGAGGCATAAACATGTGCCTGTCCAGCAGCACCCAGTTATGCCACTGCATTTTGCACCAGATGAAGCTTCCATATAATCTTCAAAAGCAGCCTGAATATCTCTCCTCCACCACCAGCTACAGGGCCTTTGTTGTGTTCATTGAGCCTGAAGCAATGTTGAAACTGAAAGATTTGGGCCTCTCCTTAGACTTTCCTGTTTACAGCCTTTCCTGTTTACACTGACCTCTTCTGTGGGCTGGCATAAATGCCAGTTTTGGAAAGACCTGTCTGTGCTCTTTGCTTTTGCCCTCCTCTCAGGAGAATGCAAAGATAGGACTCTTTCAAAACCCTGCCCTTCAACAGGTTAATAATAACAATAACAACAATAACAACAACAACAACAATAATGACAAATGCATACAAAGTCAAAATTGAGAAGACAGCAACAGACAGTAAGTGCCGCCTATGCAAAGAAGGTGAAGAAACAGTGGACCACCTAGTAAGCTGTTGCAAGAAGATCACACAGACTGACTACAAGCAGCGGCATGACAAAGTAGCAACAATGGTGCATTGGAAGATCTGCAAGAAATATCATTTGCCTGCAAGCAAGAACTGGTGGGATCATAAAATAGAGAAAGTCATAGAAAATGATAAAGTTAAATTGCTCTGGGACTTTAGAATTCAAACAGACAAGCATTTGCCACATAACACCCCAGACTTAACAATTGTCGATAAGAAAGACAAAAAAGTCTGGATAGTGGATGTGGCAATGCCTGGAGACAGCAGAATAATAATAATAATAATAATAATAATAATAATAATAATAATAATAATAATAATAATAATAATAATAATAATAATAATAATAATAATAATAATAATAATAATAATAATAATAATAATAATAATAATAATAATAAATTTGGAAGGGACCTTGGAGGTCATCGAGTCCAACCCCTTGCTCAGGCAGGAAACCCTACACCATTTCAGACAAATGGCTGTCCAGTCTCTTCTTAAAAACTTCCAGTGTTGGAGCATTCACCGCTTCTGGAGGCAGGTTGTTCCACTGGTTAATTGTTCTGTCAGGAAGTTTCTCCTCAGTTCCAGGTTGCTCTCTCCTTGACTAGTTTCCATCATTGCTTCTTGTCCTGCCCTCAGGCGCCTTGGAGAATAGCTTGACTCCCTCTTCTTTGTGGCAATCCCTGAGATATTGGAATACTGCATCATGTCACCCCTAGTCCTTCTTTTCATTAAACTAGACATATCCAATTCCAGCAACCGTTCCTTATATGTTTTAGCCTCCAGTCCCCTAATCATCTTTGTTGCTCTTCTCTGCACTCTTTCTAGAGTCTCAAACATCTTTTTTACATCGTGGTGACCAAAACTGGATGCAGTATTCCAAGTGTGGCCTTACCAAGGCATTGTAAAGTGGTATTAATACTTCACGTGATCTTGATTCTATCCCTCTGTTAATGCAGCCCAGCACCGTGTTGGCTTTTTTGGCAGCTGCAGCACACTGCTGGCTCATATTTAAGTGATTGTCCACTAGGACTCCGAGATCCCTCTCACAGTTACTACTATTGAGCAAGGTACTCCCTATACTATACCTATACATTTGGTTTTTCTTGCCTAAATGTAGAACCTTACTTTTTTCACCATTGCATTTCATTTTGTTAGATAGCACCCAGTGTTCAAGTGTGTCCAGGTCCTCCTGTATCTTAAGCCTGTCTTCTGGAGTGTTGGCTATTCCTGCCAGCTTGGTGTCATCCGCAAATTTGATGAGTTCCCCATCTATCCCCTCGTCCAAATCGTTGATGAAGATGTTGAAGAGCACTGGGCCCAGAACAGAGCCCTGGGGCACCCCACTACACACTTCCCTCCATGTAGATGCAGTTCCATTGAGGACCATTATAGAAGTTGGACAATTTGAAACTGCCTGTCTTGAGGAAGCTGATCTCTGTGGGATGTTCTGTGTGCTTGTTGACATTATAGGAGACCTGAGTTTTTTTCCTGATCCCAGCCATCTTTTATCTATTTATAGGAAAGGCATAAAACATCAAATATTTAAAACTGGATATTCCATTCTAATGCAAGGCTATTCTATTCTATTCTGTTCTGTTCTGTTCTGTTCTGTTCTATTCTATTCTATTCTATTCTATTCTATTCTATTCTATTCTATTCTATTCTATTCTATTCATTTATTATATGTTTTTCAAATAAGGCGGCAAACATATCTAATATACCTTCCTCCTATTTTCCCCCACAACAAGCACGCTGTGAGATGGGTTGGGCTGAGAGAGAGTGTCTGGCCCAAAATCACCCAGCTGGCTTTCATGCCTATGATGGGACTTGAACTTGCAATCTCCTCTGTTCTAGCCTGGTACTTTATCCAAATTTAGACGAAAATAGAAATCTTATCCCAGTGGAGCACATTGATGATGACTGAAGGATGGTGTGTAGCTCTTTGAGTTGAGGGTAGGAAAAGAAGAAGGTCAGAAGAATGCATAGTTTATTTCCATACATTCAAAACTCAGGAAAAGTATTCCTTCCTCCCAAGAAAACTTCCCATTCCCAAGTGCACACTGAGAAATCTCTACTCTTCTCCAGTTCAAGACCATGTATTTCTCTTCAGAATCAAAGGAAATGTTTCCAAAACTACAGCAATTCACTATTAAAATTTGCAAAATTTGACCTGGAAGAAGAGAAAAGAGAAAAGGAAAAAAGAAAAAGGAAATAGAAAAAGAAAATGAAAATGAAAAAGAAAAAAGAAAAAGGAAAGTGAAAAGGAAAAAAGAAAAAGAAATAGAAAAACAGAAAAAAGAAAAAGAAAAAGAAAAAGAAAAAGGGAAAGAAAAAGAAAAGAAAAAAGAAAAAAGAAAAAGAAAAAGAAAAAAGAAACAGAAAAAAGGGAAAGGAAAAGAAAAAGAAAAGGAAAAAAAATGAAAGAAAAAAGAAAAAAGGAAAAAATATAAAAAGGAAAAGGAAAAAGGAAAAAGGAAAAGAAAAATTAAAAGGAAATGGAAAAGGAAAACAAAACAAAAAGGAAACAAAAAGAAAAAAGAAAAAAAAAAAAGAAATGAAAAATGATAAAAAGAAAAAGAAAACACAAATAGAAAAAGAAAAAAGAAAGAAAAAAGGAAAAGAAAGAAAAAGAAAAAGAAAGAAAAAGAAAAAAGGAAAAGGAAAAGAAAAAGAAAAAGAAAAAAATGAAAGAAAACAAGAAAAAAGAAAAAAAAAGAAAAGGAAAAAGAGAAAAGGAAAAAGAAAAAGAAAAAGAAAAAGAAAAAGAAAAAAGAACAGAACAAAGTAAAGAAAAATTAAAAGGAAATGGAAAAGGAAAACAGAAAAGGAAAAGAAAAAAGAAAAAGAGGAATCAAAAGAAAAAAGGAAAAGAAAAAGAAATAAAAAAATTAAAAGAAAAAGAAAAAAGGAAAAAGGGGAAAAGAAAAAAAAGAAAAAATATAAAAAGAAAAAGAAAAAAGGGGAAAAAAGGAAAAAAGGAAAAGGAAAAGAAGAAATTAAAGGAAAAAGAAAAAGGAAATGAAAAAAGGAAAAAGGAAAAGAAAAAGAAAAATTAAAAGAAAATGGAAAAGGAAAAAAAAGGAAACAAAAAGAAAAAAGAAAAAGAAAACAAAAACAAAAAATGGAAAATGGAAAATAAATAAAAATAAATAAAAGAAAATAAATAAAAAGAAAAAAAGGGAAAAAAAGAAAAAAAGGAAAAGGAAAAGAAGAAATTAAAGGAAAAAGAAAAAACAAGAAAAGAAAAAGAAAAAAGAAAAGGAAAAGGAAAAGGAAATAAGGAAAAAGAAAAGAAAAAGGAAAAAAGGAAAAAGGAAAAAGAAAAAGAAAAAGAAAAAGAAAAGAAAAGAAAAGAAAAAGAAAAAGAAAATGAAGAAAAAGAAAAAAGGAAAGGTAGTACAAAAAAGAAAAAAGAAAAAGAAAAGAAAAAGAAAAAAAGAAAAAGGAAAGGAAAAGGAAATAAGGAAAAAGAAAAGGAAAAGGAAAAAGGAAAAAAGGAAAAAAAGAAAAGAAAAAGAAAAAAGAACAGAAAAAGGAAAAAGAAAATGAAAAAAAGAAAAAGGAAAAAGGAAAAGGAAAAAGAAAAAAGAAAAAAGAAGAAGAAAAAAGGAAAAGAGAAAGAGAAAAAGGAAAAGGAAAAGGAAAAGGGAAAAAAGGAAAAAGGAAAAAGGAAAAAGGAAAAAGGAAAAGGAAAATAAAAAAGGAAAAGGAAAATAAAAAAGGAAAAGGAAAAAGAAAAAGAGAGAAAAAGAAATAGAAAAATTAAAAGACAAAGAAAAAAAAAAGAAAAAGAAAAAGAAAAAGGGAAAGAAAAAGAAAAAGAAAAAATAATGAAAAAGAAAAACAAGAAAAGAAAAAGGAAAAAAAGGAAAGGAAAAGGAAAAGGAAAAAGGAAAAGGAAAAGGAAAAGGAAAAGGAAAAGGAAAAGGAAAATAAAAAAAGAAAAAGACAATGAAAAAAGGAAAAAAGAGAAAAGAGAAAAAGGGAAAAGGGAAAAGAAAAAATAAGAAATTAATAAGAAAAAAGGAAAGGAAAAGGAAAAAAGGAAAAGGAAAAAAGGAAAAAGAAAAAAGAAAAAATAATAAAAAGAAAAAAAGAAAAAAGAAAGAAAAGAAAAAAGAAAAAGAAAAAAGGAATACGAAAAAAATGAAAAAGAAAGAAAAAAGAAAAAAGAAAAAAGAAAGAAAAAAGAAAAAAGAAACAGAAACAGAAAGAGAAAAAGGAAAAGGAAAAGGAAAAAGAAAAAGAAAAGAAAAAGGGAAAAAAGGAAAAGGAAAAAGGAAAAAAGGAAAAAGAAAAAAGGAAAAAGAAAAAGAAAATGAAAAAAAAGAAAAAAGGAAAGGTAATACAAAAAAGGAAAAAAGGAAAAAGAAAAACAAGAAAAGAAAAGGAAAAGGAAAAAGAAAAAGGAAAGGAAAGGAAAAAAAGAAAAAAGAAAAAAAAAAGAGAGAAAAAGAAAAAGGAAAAGGAAAAGGAAAGGAAAAAAGAAAAAGGAAAAAGAAAAAGACAATGAAAAAAGGAAAAAAAAGAAAAAAGAAAGAAAAAAGAAAGAAAAAGAAAAAGAAAAGAAAAAACAAAAAAGGAAGAAAAAACAAAAGAAAAGGAAAAGGAAAAAGGAAAAAACAAAAGGAAAAATAGAAAAAAAGAAAAAAGAAAAAGGAAAAGAAAAAAGAAAAAAGAAAAAACAAGAAAAAAGGAAAAGAGAAAGGGAAAGAAAAAGAAAAAGAAAAAAGGAATATGGAAAAAAAGAAAATGAAAAAGAAAGAAAAAAGAAAAAGGGAAAGAAAAAGAAAAAGAAAAAATAAGAAAAAGAAAACAAAAAAGAAAAAGAAAACAGAAAAGAAAAAGGAAAAGAAAAGAAAACAGAACAATGAAAAAACAAAAGAAAAAAATAGAAAAAAGAAAAAAGAAAAACGAAAAGCAAAAGGAAAAGAAAAGAGAAAAAAGGAAAGAAAAAAGAAAAAGAAAAAATTAATGAAAAAGAAAAAATAAAAAGATAAAGGAAAAGAAAAAAGGGAAAGAAAAAGAAAAAGAAAAAAGGAATATGGAAAAAAAGAAAATGAAAAAGAAAGAAAAAAGAAAAAAGGAAAAGAAAAAAGAAAAAAACAGAAACAGAAACAGAAAAGGGGAAAGGGAAAGGAAAAAGGAAAGGAAAAGGAAAAGGAAAAAGAAAAAAGGAAAGGTAATACACAAAAGGAAAAAACAAAAGAAAAGAAAAAGAAAAGAAAAAACAAAAACGGAAGAAAAAAGAAAAGAAAAGAAAAAGAAAAAAGGAAAAAACAAAAGGAAAAATAGAAAAAAAGAAAAAGGAAAAGAAAAAAACAAGAAAAAAGAAAAAAACAAGAAAAAAGGAAAAGAGAAAGAAAAAGAAAAAAGGGAAAGAAAAAGAAAAAGAAAAAAGGAATACGGAAAAAAAGAAAATGAAAAAGAAAGAAAAAAGAAAAAAGGAAAAGAAAAAAGAAATAGAAAAAAGAAAAAACAGAAACAGAAACAGAAAAGGGGAAAGGGAAAGGAAAAAGAAAAGAAAAAGGGAAAAAGAAAAAACAAAAAAAAAGGAAAAAGGAAAAAGAAAAAGGAAAAAGAAAACGAAAATGAAAAAAAGAAAAAAGGAAAGGTAATACACAAAAGGAAAAAAGAAAAACAAGAAAAGGAAAAGGAAAAAAGGAAAAGAAAAAGAAAAAGGAAAGAAAAAGGGAAAAGGAAAAAAAGGAAAAAGAAAAGAAAAAGAAAAAAGAAAAAGAGGAATCAAAAGAAAAAAAGGAAAAGGAAAAAGAAAAAAGAAAAAAGAACAAGAAAAAAGGAAAAGAGAAAGAAAAAAAAGGAAAAGGAAAAGGAAAAAAGGAAAAAGCAAAGGAAAAGAAAAAAGAAAAAGAGAGAAAAAGAAAAAGAACATAGAAAAAGGAAAGGAAAAGGAAAGGAAAAAAGAAAAAGGAAAAGGAAAATTAAAAAAGAAAAAGAAAAAGAAAAAGAAAAAAAACAGAAAAGGAAGAAAAAGGAAAAGAAAAGAAAAAGAAAAAAATTAAAAAACAAAAGGAAAAATAGAAAAAAGAAAGAAAAATAAGAAAAAGAAATAGAAAAATTAAAAGACAAAGACAAAGAAAAAGAAAAAGAAAAAGGGAAAGAAAAAGAAAAAGAAAAAGAAAAAGAAAAAGAAAAAAATTATGAAAAAGAAAAAATAAGAAAAAGAAAACAAAAAAGAAAAAGAAAACGGAAAAGAAAAAGGAAAAGAAAAAAGAACAACAATGAAAAAAGAAAAGAAAAAAAGAAAAGAAAAACGAAAAACGAAAAAGAAAAGAAAAAGAAAAAAGAAAAAGAGGAATCAAAAGAAAAAAAGGAAAAGGAAAAAGAAAAAGAAAAAGACAATGAAAAAAGGAAAAAAGAAAAAAGAGAAAAAAGAGAAAGAAAAAAACAAAAAACCAAAAGAACAAAATTAAAGAAATAGAAAAATTAAAAGACAAAGAAAAAGAAAAAGAAAAAGAAAAAGGGAAAGAAAAAGAAAAAGAAAAAAAAAACGAAAAAGAAAAAGAAAAAATAAGAAAAAGAAAACAAAAAAGAAAAAGAAAACAGAAAAGAAAAAGGAAAAGAAAAGAAAAAAGAACAATGAAAAAACAAAAGAAAAAAATAGAAAAAAGAAAAACGAAAAGCAAAAGGAAAAGAAAAGAGAAAAAAGGAAAGAAAAAAGAAAAAGAAAAAATTAATGAAAAAGAAAAAATAAAAAGATAAAGGAAAAGGAAAAGGAAAAGAAAAGAGAAAAAGTAAAGGAAAAAGAGGAATAAAAAGAAAAAGAAAAAGAAAAAAGGAAAGGTAATACAAAAAAGGAAAAAAGAAAAAAGAAAAACAAGAAAAGAAAAAGAAAGGAAAGGAAAGGAAAAAGGAAAGGAAAAGGAAAAAAAGGAAAAGGAAAAAAGGGGGGGAAGGGAAAAAAAGAAAAAGAAAAAAAGAAAAAGAAAAGAAAAAGAAAAAAGAAATAAGGAAAAAGAAAGAAAAAATAATAAGAAAAAGAAAAAAAGAAAAAAGAAAGAAAAAAAATTAATAGGAAAAAGAAAACTATAAAAGGAAAAAGAAAAAGAAAAAAGAAATTAATAAGAAAAAAAGAAAAAAAGGAAAATATAAAGAAAAGAAAAAAGAAAGAAAAAAGAAAAAGGAATACGGAAAAAAAATGAAAAAGAAAAAAAAAGAAAAAGAAAAAAGAAAGAAAAAAGAAAAAGAAACAGAAACAGAAAGAGAAAAAGGAAAAGGAAAAGGAAAAAGAAAAGAAAAAGGAAAAAGAAAAAGGAAAAAGAAAAAAGAAAAAGAAAATGAAAAAAAAGAAAAAAGGAAAGGTAATACAAAAAAGAAAAAAAGGAAAAAGAAAAACAAGAAAAGAAAAGGAAAAGGAAAAAGGAAAAGGAAAGGAAAGGAAAAAAAGAAAAAAGAGAGAAAAAGAAAAAGAACAGAAAAAGGAAAAGGAAAAGGAAAAGGAAAGGAAAAAAGAAAAAGGAAAAAGAAAAAGACAATGAAAAAAGGAAAAAAAAGAAAAAAGAAAAAAGAAAGAAAAAGAAAAAAAAAGAAAAGAAAAAACAAAAAAGGAAGAAAAAACAAAAGAAAAGAAAAAGAAAAAAGGAAAAAACAAAAGGAAAAATAGAAAAAAAGAAAAAAGAAAAAGAAAAAAGAAAAAAGAAAAAAAAGGAAAAAGGAAAAGAGAAAGAAAAAGAAAAAAGGGAAAGAAAAAGAAAAAAGGAATACGGAAAAAAAGAAAATTAAAAAGAAAGAAAAAAGAAAAAAGGAAAAGAAAAAAGAAATAGAAAAAAGAAAAAAACAGAAACAGAAACAGAAAAGGGGAAAGAGAAAGGAAAAAGAAAAGAAAAAGGGAAAAAGAAAAAGAAAAGAACAGAAAAAAACAGAAAAGGAAGAAAAAGGAAAAGAAAAGAAAAAGAAAAAAATGATAAAACAAAAGAAAAAAATAGAAAAAAGGAAAAAGGAAAAGGAAAAAGAAAAAGAAAAAATTAATGAAAAAGAAAAACTTAATAAGAAAAAGGGAAAGGGAAAGGGAAAGGAAAAGAAAAGAGAAAGAAAAAGAAAAAAGGGAGGAAAGAAAAAATGAAAAAAGAAAAAGAAAAGTAAAAAAGACAAAAAGAAAGAAAAAGAAAAAGAAGAAAAAGAAAAAGGGAAAGGAAAAGGAAAAAGGAAAAAGGAAAAGGAAAAAAGAGAAAAGGAAAAGGAAAATGAAAAAGAAAGAAGAAAAAGGAAAAGGAAAAGGATAAAAGGAAAAAAAGAAAAAGGAAATGGAAAAGGAAAATGAAAAAAAGAAGGAAAAGAAAAAGAAAAAAGAAAAAAGAAGAAAAAGAGAAATTAAAAGAAAGAGAAAAAGAGGAAAAAAGAAAAAGGAAATGGAAAAGGAAAAGAAAAAGGAAAGAAAAAAGAAAACGTAAAAGAAAAACAAAACAAAAGAAGTAAAAAGAAAAAGGAAAAGGAAAAAATAGAAAAAGAAAGAAATAGAAAAAAAGGAAAAGGAAAAGAAAAAAGAAAAAAGAAAATGAAAAAGAAAAAAGAAAAACGGGAAAAAAGAATAAGAAAAAATAGAAGAAGGAAAAGGAAAAGAAGGTAAAAGAAAAAAGAAAAAGAAAAACCAAAAAAGAAAAAAAAGGGAAAAAAAGAAAATAATTCGTTGGCGATGTCCATTTGGCTCTCTGAATTCTTGGAGACCTAATCTAAATTCGAGATGCATTTGCCCCACCAATAGGATTTTCCCATGTATTTTCCCAGGAAACGTAGATAAGGCAGGCTTGAAAAGTCAGTTCTCTCCTAAGCGTAACCATGTGGTCCAAATCCATTGGCTATGTCTAGTTGGCTCTCCAAATTCATGGAGACCTAACCCTAAATGGCTTTGCCTCCAAATGGGATTTTTACATGTAAATTACCAGGAAACACAGATAAGGTACGAGTGAAAAGTCAGTGCCCTCCTAAACATAACCATGTGGTCTGAATCTGTTGGCTATGTCCATTTTACTCTCCAAATTCATAGGGACTTAAATCTAATTCTAGGTGGATTTGCCCCCCAATGGTATTTTCCCATGTATTTTCTCAGGAAACATAGATAAGGCAGACTTGAAAAATCAGTGTCGAATCCATTGGCGATGCCCATTTTGCTAGCCGAATTCATAAAGAGCTAACCCTAATTCTAGCTAAACCTAATCCCAAAGGGATTTTCCCATGTAATTTACAAGGGGATCTACATAAGACAAGCTTGAAAAGTCAGCACCCTCCTAAGCGTAATTGTGAGCTCCGAATCCATTGCCCATGTCTACTTTGCTCTTTGAATTCATAGAGACTTAAACCTAACCCTAGTAGGATTTGCCCTCCAAAGGGATTTTCCCATATATTTTTCTAGGAAACATAGATAAAGAAGGCTTGAAAAATAATCGCCCTCCTAAACGTAACCATGCGCTCTGAAAACAATTGGTGATGTCCATTTTACTCTCCGAATTCATAGAGACCTAATCCTAACTCTAGGTCAGTGGTGGCAAACCTATGGCATGCGTGCTAGAGGCGGCACGCAGAGCCCTCTCTGTGGGCACGTGCGGCATCGCCCCAGCCCTACCTCTCCCTGCGCCTCCCTCCTCACCAGCAGCCCCCCCTGGAGGAGAGTCACCCCCGGAGGAGAGTCACTGCAGAGCAGTGCAGCCAAGGACATGGCAGCTGGGAAGCAGGGACAACACTAAACCCTCATGCCCCGTTGCGCAGATGATGCTGCGTGGCGCAGGCAGAGGGCGTGGCTGCCATGGCGCTGCAGGGCCGCCTGGGCAATCTGCTGCAGTGGGCCGTGGTGGTGGTAGGTGGCCCTGTGGGTGGGCAGGGCATCGAGCGGGGGTGGGGCGGGGCAGGGGTGGTGTGGGCGGCAGGCAGGGGGTGGGGCGGTTTTTGGGCACTCGGTGTCTAAAAGGTTCGACATCACTGCCCTAAGTGGATTACCCCCAATGGGATTTTCCCATGTATTTTGCCAGGAAACGTCGGTGAGGCAGGCTCGAAAAATCAGAGCCCTCTTAAGTGTAATCATGAGCTGTGAATTCATTGGCAATATTCATTTTTGCTCTCTCAATTCATGGAGACCTAACCCTAGCCCTAGGTGGATTTACCCCAAATAGGATTTTCCTATGTAATTTACCAGGAAATGTAGATAAGGAAGACATGAAACATCAGAGCCCTCCTAAGCATAATCATGCATTCCCAATCCGTGGCTGATGACCATTTTGATCTCCAAATTCATGGAGGCATAACCCTAACCATAGGTGGATTTGCCCCCCAATGGGATTTTAATGTGTATTTTACCAGGCTATGTAGATAAGGCAGGTTGGAAAAGTCAGCGCCCCACTAAGCGTCACCATGTGTTCCAAATCAGTTGGCGATATCCATTTTGCTATTCAAATTCATAGGGACCTAATCCTAATCCTAGGTGGATTTGCCCACTGTGTGATTTTCCCACGTATTTTCCCTGGAAACGTAGATAAGTGTTCTGTCCCAGCCTATGTGAGTCCTTGTTATGCTCACAAGGAGAAACCCCTCTTCCAAGATACAGGCAGGAACCGCAAGAAAAAACTAATCCCTTTTATTCTCACAGATCTGAGTCAACGTCCAAGGCAAACAAACACAGTCCACAGAAACTCGATCCGCAATACGAACGGTTGCCTTCGGCAACCAGCACCTCCCACACCTTCCCTTTTATAATTCAGCCAAGGCGTGGCTTCCTAATGCCTTCTCCTTTGCCTTTGGAGCCGCCCCATTGCATTCCTACTCGCTTTTCTTGCCTGCGCTTTCGTGCATCCTGGATTTGTCCCAACTGTTCTTCATCACTGTCCAACTCAGGCTCCCAACACAGCTGTGTCTCAGCCTGAGCGCGAGTAGAGGGGCCAGGCTCCTTGTCCGACTGTAAGTCTTGGAGCTCCTCAGAGCCTTCCTCTGACTCTAATGTCACTCCAGGCCCTGCCTCCTCATCTGATTCCTCAGACTCAGCTGCCGGATCCATTGGCTGGCGAGGAATCACAACACTAAGGCAGGCTAGAAAAACCAGCGTCATCTTCAGTGTAACCAAGCGCTCTGAATCCATTGACAATGTCCATTTTGTTGTCTGAATTTATGCAAACCTAACCCTAACCCTAAGCTGATTTGCCCCCCGATGGGATTTTAATATGTATTTTACCAGGCAACGTAGATAAGGCAGGTTTGAAAAGTCAGCATATGCCTAAGCGTAACCATGTGCTCTAAATCCCTTGGCCATGTCCATTTTGCTGTGTCAATTCATGGAAATCTAACCCTAACCCTAGGTGGATTTGCACCCCAATAGGATTTTCCCCTGTAATTTGCCAGAAAACATAGATAAGGCAGGCTTGAAGTCACCACACCCCTAAGTGTAACCACGCACTCCGAATCTGTTGGCATTGTCCATTTTGCTCTCTGAATTCCAGAGACCTAACCCTAAACCTTGGTGAATTTGCCCCCAGTGGGATTTTCCCATGTAATTTACCCAGAAACGTAGATAAGTCAGCACCCCCCTAACCATAACCATGCACTCTGAATCCATTGGCAATGTCCATTTTGCTGTCAGAATTCATGGAAATCTAACCCTAGTCCTAGATGGATTTGCCCCCAGTGGGATTTTCCTATGTAATTTACTAGGAAATATAGATAAGGTAGGCGTGAAAAGTCAGCACCCTCCTAAGCATAAGCATGCAGTCCAAATTCATTGGCGATGTCCATTTTGATCTCCGAATTCATAGAGATCTAACTATAATCCTAGGTGGATTTGCACCCAATGGGATTTTCCCCTGTATTTTACCAGGAAACGTAGATGAGGTAGGCTCGAAAAATTAGCACCCTCCTATGCATAATCATGCACTCTGAATCCATTGGGCATGTCCATTTTGCTATCCAAATTAATGGAAACCTATTGCTAACCATAGGTGGATTTGCTCCCCAATGGGATATGCCCATGTATTTTACCAGGATCTGTACATAAAGGAGACTCAATAACCAGCACCCTCCTAACCATAACCATGTGCTTTGAATCCATTGGTGATGTCCATTTTCTTATACGAATTCATAGAGACCTAACCCTAACCCTAGATGGATTCACCCCATAAAGAGATTTTCCCATGTATTTTCCCATGGATCAATGTGCTCACTTTTTAGCCTGCCTTATTTACATTTCCCATTAAAATACATGGGGACAATCCCATTGGGGGGCAAATCCAGGTAGGGTTAGGGTTAGGTTTCCATGAATTCAGAGAGCCAAATGGATGTCGCCAACAGATTTGTAGCACGTGAATATGCTTATGAGGGTGCTGACTTTTCGAATGAGCTTTATCTATATTTTTTGATAAAATACATGGGGGAAATCCCATTAATGGGCAAATACTTCTAGAGTTAGGATTATGTCTTTATGAGTTCAGAGAGCAAAATGGACCTCATCAACAGATTCAGAGTGCCTGGTTATGCTTATAAGAGCGCTGAGTTTTCAAACCTTTCTTATCTATGTTTCCTGGTAAAATGCCATTGTGGAGAAATCCGTCTGGATTTAGGATTAGGTCTCCATGAGTTCAGAGAGTGAAATGCACAATGGATTTGGAGTGCATGTGTATGCTTTGGGGGGGGTGACTTTTCAAGCTTGCTTTATTTACTTTTCCTGGTAAAATACATGGGAAAATCCCATCGGGGCCAAATCCAATTGGGTTAGAGCACAGGTCGGCAACCTGCGGCTCCGGAGCCGCATGTGGCTCTTTGAGCCTTCCCCTGCGGTTCCCAGCCTCCTCTGCCATTTGCAGAGAGAGACAGAGACAGAGAGAGGCACTTGCGCCCCTCTCTCTCTCTCTCTCTCTCTCTCTCTCTCTCTCTCTCTCTCTCTCTCTCTCTGTGTGTAAAAAAGATAGTGGATTCATGGTGTTCTACGAGCTGAGAAGCTTATTGTGCGGGGCTCCTCCCTTTGCTGCGTTTCTGCAGGAAGCAGGAAGGGCAGGAGAGAGCTAGCTAGCCCAGCTATGCTGACTCAGGAATTCTGGGAGTTGAAGTCCATGAGTCATAAAAGAGCCAAGGTTGCCTACCCCTGAGCTTGTTGGAGAACAGCTTGAAGCCAGCTTGCCAGGTGAGCAGAAAATCGGAGAGAGGGAGGAGAGAGAGGGAGGGAGAGAGAGAGAGAGAGAGGAGAGAGAGAGAGAGAGGGAGAGGAGAGAGAGACAGAGAGAGACAGAGAGACCCTTTTGACATCTAAAATGAAGATAACACTGCATATATCCTTTTTTACCTTTATTTTATATATATATATATAATAAAGTGTTTTGTTTTCAGTGGGAAACGGGTCCAAGTGGCTCTGAGTGTTTTGGGTTGCCTACCCCTGGGTTAGAGTTAGGGTTAGGTCTCCATGAATTCACAGAACAAAATGGACATTGCCAACAGATTTGGAGCGCAGAGGGTGCTGAGTTTTTGAGTGCAGTTTACCTATTTTTCTTGGTAAAATACATGAGAAAATCCCATTTGGAGGGCAAATCCACTTTCGGAGAGCAAAATGGACATCGCCAATGGATTTTGGAGCATTTTCTTCTCCGGGCATCCAATATGGTCAATTTTTAAAAACAGCAACCAGCACAATTTTTAATATGAAATGCCACCCTCAATGTTTTCCCTTCATCTGTTCTTGCGTTCGGGTTGAATGCAATTTTGGCCTCCTGGCCATTTGCTTCCTTGACCCTGGAGTCAGGAATTTTCTTTCCCTGGCACCCAGTATACTATTTTAAAAAACAGCAACCAGCAGTGTTTTTAAGCATGAAATCTCATCCCGGCATCCGTTTTTGCCTTATAGCCATCAGCTTGCCTGAACGAATTTTTACGATTTTTTTTGCCCAAGCACCAGATATCTTTGATTTTTCAAAAGCAGCAACCAGCATCATTTTTAAGCATGAAATTCCACCCCAAATGTCTTACCAGTGTCTGTTTCTGTGTTTGTGTTGAATAAGATTTCGTCCTCCCAGCAACACACGTACATGACCCTGGCATCCAGAATTTGCTTCCCTGGGCACCAGATATGGTCGATTTGGTGGTGGTGCAGGGGTTAGAGTGCAGTATTGCAGGCTAACTCTGCTGACTGCCAGCAGTTTGATTCTGAACGGCTCAGAGTTGACTCAGCCTTCCATCCTTCTGAGGTCAGTAAGATGAGGACCCAGATTGTTGGGGGCCATAGGCTGACTCTGTAAAACGCTTAGAGAGGGCTGTAAAGCACTGTGAAGCGGTATATATAAGTGCTATTGCTATTGCTAATGCTATTTTAAAAAGCAGCAACCAGCACATTTTTAAGCATGAAATTGCACCCCAAATGTCATCCTGGTGTCTGTTTCTGCGTTTACGCTGAAAATGTTTTGGCTTCCTACCATCCATCTCCCTGACCCTGGAATCAGGAATTTTCTACCCCAGGCACCGGATATGGTCAACTTTTAAAAACAGTAGCCAGCACCATTTGTAAGCATGAAATTCCACCCTGAATCTCATTCTGGGGTCCTTTTTTCTGTTTGGGTTGGGAAAAAAATTGACCTCCCAGCAACGTGCATCCCTGAGCCCAGCATCAGGAATTTTCTTCCCTGGGCACCTGATATGGTCGCATTTTAAAAACGGTAACCAGCACCATTTTTAAGCATGATATTCTACCCCAAATGTAATCCTGGCATTCGTTTTTGCATTTGGGTTTTTAAAAAAAATTGCCCCCCCCCAGGCCCTCCACATGCCTAACCCTGGCATGAGGAATTTTCTTTCATGGAGACCAGATATGGTCGCTTTTAAAAAACATAAACCAGTACATTTATGCTGGTTTGAAAATCCACTAATAATAATAATAATAATAATAATAATAATAATAATAATAATAATAATAATAATAATAATAATAATAATAATAATAATAATAATAATAATAATAATAATAAGTTGGAAGGGACCTTGGAGGTCATCGAGTCCAACCCCCTGCTCAGGCAGGAAACCCTATACCATTTCGGACCAATGGCTGTCCAGTCTCTTCTTAAAAACTTCCAGTTTGGAGCATTCACGCTTCTGGAGGTTGTTCCACTGGTTAATTGTTCTAACTGTCAGGAAGTTTCTCCTTAGTTCTAGGTTGCTTCTCTCCTTGATTAGTTTCCATCCATTGCTTCTTGTCCTGCCTTCAGGACCTTTGGAGAATAGCTTGACTCCTTCTTCTTTGTGGTCAGCCCCTGAGATATTGGAACACTGCTATCATGTCCCCCCTCGTCCTTCTCTTCATTAAACTAGACATACCCAATTCCAGCAACCGTTCCTTATATGTTTTAGCCTCCAGTCCCCTAATCATCTTTGTTGCTCTTCTCTGTACTCTTTCTAGAATCTCAACATCTTTTTTACATCGTGGTGACCAAAACTGGATGCAGTATTCCAAGTGTGGCCTTACCAAGGCATTGTAAAGTGGTATTAATACTTCACATGATCTTAATTCTATCCCTCTGTTAATGCAGCCTAACACCGTGTTGGCTTTTTTGGCAGCTGCAGCACACTACTGGCTCATATCTAAGTAATTGTCCACCAGGGCTCCAAGATCCCTCTCACAGTTACTACTATTGAGCAAGGTACCACCTATACTGTACCTGTGCATTTGGTTTTTCTTGCCTAAATGTAGAACTTTACTTTTTTCACCATTGAATTTCTTTTTGTTAGATAGTGCCCAATGTTCAAGTCTGTCCAGATCCTCCTGTATTTTAAGCCTGGAGTCTTCTGGAGTGTTGGCTATTCCTGTCAGCTTGGTGTCATCTGCAAATTTGATGAATTTCCCATCTATCCCCTCGTCCAAATCGTTGATGAAGATGTCTTGTCTTGTCTTGTCCTGGCACCCGTTTTTGCACTGAAGTTCAACAAAGTTTTGCATCCCTGACCCC
Organism: Azemiops feae; assembly: GCA_023970755.1. NCBI lineage: Eukaryota > Metazoa > Chordata > Lepidosauria > Squamata > Viperidae > Azemiops > Azemiops feae. The sequence goes on along the minus strand of JALGBA010004142.1, from coordinate 1,150,035 downwards.
AGCATCAGGGAATTTTCTTCCCCAGGCACCCGATATGGTCAATTTTCGGGGAAGGGAGAAAGTATTTCTCCCAGGATAATAGGTGAGATGTGGTCTGGGTGAAAAGAAGTCCTATTTTATATGCGGTACATAAAGTTCATTTGCAGGCAACCCATATTCTGGTTCATCGTAGCCTAATCCTGACCTTAGATTTGAATCCACAGTCACTTAGATGAGTTGGGCGACTATAGAAATTGAATAAATAAAAATAAATAAATGACATAAAAAGTTACATAGTTAACCCCCCAAATACGTGACTAAACAGAGAATATATTACTCAGTGTATTTGGTTGCACAGAATTTTATTACAGATATTTGTATTCAATTTTAAGAAGAACAATACTAATAACACTCCCAAAGGCCTGTCACGTACAGCTTCTCTAGCAATAACTCTACAGACATTGCAAAGCAGTAAAGTCCTGACAGCTCTTTTGCCTCCTGCAAGTCTCTTAGCTGCATAGTGAAAGTCGACGCTCGCTCGAGCGTCTCTCTTCCTTCCTGGGATCTCTCTTGTCTTCTGCTAAGGCCAGGCTGGGAGGATCCTGAGAAGATCGGTGTTCCAGGATATTACACCGAGGGCCATTATTTCTAAGGGTTGTCCCTAGTATTCATCAATTGGAGGCTTACTATCAGTGGAGGTTCCATTCTTAGCAGTTGTGCTACAAAACAAGCAGAATACTGAGGCGAGGACTCTGATACTTCTTTCCTCACAGGAGCAGAGGGACACAGCTTGTTGCAAACTCACTTCCTGCCTATGATATTGGTCGTGGGACCTCCAGAATTCCCAAGCAGCAGAGCCAAAATCTGGCTGGGACTTTGTTGAGTTGTTGTCCTAACCCTTGGGGGACAGGGGGAAGATTGCAGTGGTGTCCCTGAGCTGCCAGCAAGGATGCAGGAATGAAGATAGAGGTGTGGGGACACTAGGCACTTTGGAGAGGGAGCTGGGTTGGAAGGAAAAGGTCCACGTCAGCGATTGTGGACCTATGACACAATCACGCATTCACCAACACCTCACAGCAAATATTCTCAAAAGCATGCCTTGTTCTTGTGGCATTTTCGGTGGCTGTGGAGGCCATGCGAGAATGGGGTGTGCCCTCATGCGGCCTGTGGAGCCTCCAGAAATTGTGGGAGAATAGGATGTGCTTTCATGCTGTTTTGGAGGCTGCAGAGGCGGCACAAGAGCATTTTCTGTAGCTGCTTCAAGAATGAAGGCCTTGTACGACCCAAAGCAGCCTTCGGGAGGCGCATGGGCTTGTCAACAGAAAGAAAAGACTGCCTGAAAGTAAGCAGTGCACAGCAGACCCTGGGAAGTGCTGGGCCACAGGGGCAATTGCACCATTCTTATAGGCTAGCATGCCCTGGGAAATGGCACAAGGCAATCTTTTTGAGGGCAACAATTGCCCTAGTGGTGGAGTTGAGACCTGGGTTCAGATCCAGCCTTGGTGCTGCTGTTGAGGGCTGCTCTTCAGAGCGGCCTAGATGGGAGGGGAGGAAATAGAGAATTGTTGTTTTTTTTTGTGGGGGGGGGAGTGACATGCCAGTTAGGCATTCGCTGAATTTTTGACACACGCAGTCCAAAAGGTTCACCATCACTGATGTAAGCTGTGTTGGAGCTTCACTTCTTTCCAGCCTTCATTCCTTGGCTGGACCTGATCCCTCCCTGCTTGCAGTTGCCCTCGGAGTTTCTAGCCTGGGTCTCCAGGCAGGAGTGGCGTTTCCTGGCACTACTGTGGCATTGGAGCTGCTGCTGTCAAGGCTGCTGCTGCTGCTTCTGCACATGAACACCTCTTGGTTCAACCTTTCTCCCCATGAAGGTCGCTCACAGGCGGGCTGGCACTCCTTCTCTAGCTCTTCATCTGTGTCTGAATCTGGGGCTGTGTGCCGGCGGATCCTCAACATGGCTTCCTTCAGATCGCAAATATAGGACTGGCTTTGGGCAGAAACCCCTGGCTTTTCTTTCCTTCGTGGTAGGCCATGGCTTCTTGGACAAGGGGATCCTGCAGTCTCTTTCCCCTCCAGGTAGGTTGGCTCCTGCTCTGCAGGCCTAACCTGGGAAAGGTTTGGGGTTGGAGGTCCAGAAGTTTTCCTAGGACTGTCTGGAGCAGAAGGCACCCTCTTCACCTTCTCTCTTCCAGAACTGTCCCCAGGTATAGCACCGTTCTCCAGTCTGGGGATCCTGGGTGTATGAATTCCCTGCCCTGCCTCTGTGACTCTCAACTCATGCAAGGGGAGGCCCAGTATACGAGCAGCCCGTTCCTCCATTAAGTTTGGGCCTGGAGAGCCAGGAGATGTGTGAGGTTTTATAGTACCTGCTTCTCCATGGGCCAGGTAGCAGACCTGCTCCATTTGGGGTGATGGAATGTAGTGAGCCTGGATCACCACGCAGGTGGCATCAATTACAAATAGACCCCCATGCCTTCGGGGCATGGACTTGGACAAAGCTGGCTGACTCCCTGCAAGTTTCCTGGAAGGGCTTGGTTCCTTCCACCTGGGGAAAAACTCTTGGCAATGTTTCTCTTTTGCTCTGCTCCCACCCCGCTTGGATCCACACCAACCGGCTGCATGGCTAAAGCCCCATCCAGCAGGAAGGCTGTGTTGGGAGGGGTGGCAGGGCACTGGCATGACTTGGTTCCTTTTATTTACCCGAGGGAGGGTGTAACTTCGGTGTTCGGGACTAATGTCCCAGTCAGAGCCCAAATGGAATGGGGACCTGGTCTTCTCCAGCTGCATCCTTGGGCCACCCCATGTTCTGGCTCCTGAAAGATAACTCCAGCTGCCTGGCATTTTAGTCTGCCGCCTGCCTGCCTTCCTCCCAGGCGTGTGAATCAAGGGCTCTGACTCACAGCCCACTTCTCTCTCTCGGTATTTCTTAGCAGCTCCAGTTTGGATAAGCTTCTCTGCTGAATCTGACTTGCCTGCCTGTTTCTGGGGCTGCACTCTATGGTGGGAAGCCTCGTAGGAGGGAGGAGCAAGGTAGGGTGGAGGACAAGGCCAGTTTTCTTTGCGTGGGCCCTGTTGTGCCCGCAGGCGCAGAAGCATGTGAGCTTCATAGCTTGGAGGTGCCCTGGCAGGGAGCTCCCTCCTCTTTTTGGCAGAGGTTCCTTGATTCCATCTACAGCTGACCAATGAACCTCCAGGTGCCGGGGCTTTAGGATCACCCTTGTTTGTGTGGCTGGCTCTCCAGTTCATGTCCCTTTGGTAAACTGGATTGTACCCGTCATAAGAAGGGCTATGGTGCCATGGGGCCTTTGGGGAAGAGGCTGTCCTCTTCCCCCACCCCTTACTTGAAAACCAGTGGCCTTCCTGCTTCAGAGGGCTGCAGCCAGCTGGAAATTGGGCATCATGCCAGTTGGTTGAATCCTGAAGCACATGGAAACTGGGACAATGGTGGCAAGGTGAAAAGTCAGACATGAGTTGCTTCTCCAAGAGGCTGCAAAAGACAGAGAAATAGACAATGAGACTCCAGAAGAAAGTCCATCAAGAAATTGTAGTCTTTGCTGGCTATCTTGGCACAGTATGCAGTAGCTACCGGTATCAAGCACCAAAGGCAACATTGGCCTCATTTTTAATGCAGCTCAGTTTGTCCTCTTTCTTTTGACACCCTTTTAAAAGTCTGGCCCTTTAGCCATGCTTCTGTTAAGAAGGGACAATGAAGATGTTCTACAATTGAGAATTATGTTCAGGTTGAGCTTTTCATGTTGCTTTTAAAAAACTGATTATGGAGCGCCAACTGATAGCCAGCACAACACCCAGCTGGATTGCTGTACTACAATTCTGACTAGAATTCCCCCCTCTGTGCTCTTTCCTATTGTTCCATTTGTAATAGTTAAAAACATCCTTTTATCCCCAGTTACCTTGCCATCAGAAGTGATTTAAGATTATTTGAAACTTGTGCTTCCAAACGTCTACATTTTCAAGGAGTGCTGATGGAGGAGGCCAATGAGAATATAAAAGAGAGAATTTCTAGGCAGAGGAGAGTTGCAACAATCCCAAGACTTCCAATCTCCATTCTCCATTGTTAATGTTCCATTGTTAATTAATCTGCTAAGCATGCAGGACTATGTTTTTAAGATACCCAACCTGCTTCAGATCTGACCATTACACGTAAATGTGAGTTTCTGTATTTGACACTTATCATGGTAAATACTAGCACTTGCTGCAATAAAGTACTTTCTATTTCAATGACTTTCTCACACACTGCAACCTTAATGCATTTGGCTCCTACGGATAAACTGGCTGGAAATGAAGCTGGCTTAAAAAAACACTTTTTGGATTTCAGCCCTTCCTCTGCTTTGATCCAGGTGATGGTTGGTGTGCTCTGTCTGGACCATGCTTACTGTTGGACCCCTCTATTATTATTATTTTTACTCCTTCCAGTTGTGCTGGAAAGCAAGCACCAATTGCCTTCATTTCCATGAGTGGGAGGGTTGTCTTTGGAAGACGTAATAAACCTTTCATATGAATCTCCCTCCATTGACTTCCCCTTATACTTAACACCTTTCCATCTGGTGCATCTACCAAGGAGGAGGGAAGAGAAGGGAAAGAAAGACTGTTGCCAATTTCAGCTGGTCCCAAAATAATAAAAAGAAAAAAGATCCACGTTGTTACTGTTCTGTCAATGAAGTTGTTAAAAAGGGGGGGGGGAGTGTGAAACAATGGGGAACTGTGGGGGCCGTAGTCAAGGAGTGGGGCATTCCTGCACTGGTGGATACTCACTGTTCTGTTCTTGCAAAGAAGACATCGAGACGAGGCTGGTTCACAACAAAGATCTCTTTATTGAAACACAATCACAGAACAGAAGCAAGAACAACAATGGCCACTGGCCTTTTATATCCCCTTGCAAGGGGATGCACATCCAATCATTGCAGGCCGTTCTCCCGCCTTGCGCATGCGCGCAAGGCCGGAGACAGCCTCTCTGGGTCCCGGGCAGACACGTGGTCTGTCCGGGCCTCTGCAGCCTTCCTGCAGCCTTCCTGAGCCTTGCTAAATGACTCAGCAAGGCCCAGGACATAACACCCCTCCCCCCTTGGATTAAACAAAAACTAAGCATTTGTTTAACACTGTACACACAAACACATCACAGCAGGCCGGTTGGCAAATGATGCATTCAACCTTTACTCTTGCAACCCATGACCTTCAGTTCCCTGTTATACACACGGACCTTCACATTTTGACAATATTAACATTGCAGCACTACAAGTGTTTTCCTCAGATGGTGAAGACTAGTAAACGTCCTGTATAGTAAACAGGGACCTTACATATTCCTTTAAATGCTTAGGAGGACCCTTAACCTGCTCTGATCTCCGTGGAGCCAGGTTAGGTGCAGGTGTAGTTGTAGGTGTAGGATTAGGAATAGGTGCCTGGAGTGCCTGCTCCCGGTTTGCGCAAAATAAACCAGGACTTTGTCTCCCGGAAGACTCAGGGGTTCCCCCTGACTGCTGACTGGCTGGATCCACCAAACCCAAACCAGAGTTCCTTGGTGGGGTTGAGTTCCCCGAGTCCCTTGGTGGGGTGGAGTTCCCCAAAATTCCATTGGACTTCTCTTGGGAGCACTGTCCCTCGAGCCCAAGACCAGCAGCAGGAGTACCCTGAGTAGCCGATTTACGGCCATTTGCCCCTAGCCTCTGCCAGAGTCAGGAGCCGCCTCCATGGCAAGACCCCCACCTGGAACATGTGGAGGAACATTTGGATAAACGCCCTCATGGAGAGACTGTGGTCCACAATCGTAATTGGGGTCCCCCTCCCCCCCGAGAGCAGAGCCAGGAGCAGACACATGGCCAGGACGCCTCCAGCGCAATTGGTCAATGTGGCGTCTAAGCACACGACCATCCTCCAAGGCCACTTTGTAGGACAGTGGCCCAGAGACTTTGCATACCACAGCAGTTACCCAGAGATGTCCATGCCCATAGTTTCTGGCCCATACTGGATCACCCACTTGGAGTCTCCTAGGTGCCCACGGTTGTGACACCTGTGAAGCCACCCGGTCTGGGTGCAACCTGTCCAGCTTACTGATGAGTCTGCGACCCCAGCGTAGTTCAGCTGGGCTCTTTCCTGTAGCTGTGCAAGGTGTGGTGCGGTGTGCAAGGAGAAAATTGGCTAACCTGTGATGCCAGGGTCCTCGAGTGATTCTCTTTAATGCCTCCTTGGTGGTACGCACCATGCGTTCAGCCTGACCGTTGGTGGCAGGGTGAAACGGAGCAGATGTAGCATGCCAGATCATGTTGGCTTGAAGAAAAGCCTGAAAATCAGAAGAGGTAAATTGGGGACCATTGTCTGAGACAAGGACATCAGGAAGACCATGGGAAGTGAAGATTCCTCTTAGCACCTGGATGGTCCTGGCAGTAGTAGTGGAGGATACAGGAATGACCTCTAGCCACTTGGAATGGCTATCCACGAGGAGAAGGAAGAATTGCCCCTGAAAGGGCCCAGCATAGTCAATGTGTACATGTGACCATGGAGTGAGTATCTCCTCCCACCTATGTACAGGGGCCTGGGGCATCTCAGGCTGTGACTGTTGGCACACTTGGCACCCCTGAACCTGGGCCTCGATGTCCTTATCGAGTCCAGGCCACCAAAAATGGCTACGCGCAAGCGCCTTCATCCTCACAATTCCCGGATGTCCCTCAGGTAGAGAGAGCAAGACTCTAGTCCTCAATGAGGCCGGGATGACTACCCTGCTACCCCACAGGATACATCCTTTGAAAGTGGAAAACTCATGTTTCCTAAGCCAAAAACTTTGGAATTCTGTACCAGGACACGTGTCAGGCCATCCTGACAACACCCATGTCAGCACGCGTGTAAGTGTGTGATCAGTGGCAGTTTCAGCAGCCACATCCCTAGCATTGAGGGGAGATTCAGGCAATTCCTGAATGGAGAGAATGTGTACAGCAGGAGCAGGGTCTGCCTCTATTTGCTTCAGAGGTAACCTACTAAGGCCATCAGCATGGCCCATCTCTGTCCCTGGTTTGTGAACCATGGTGTAGTCATAAGCTGACAAGAAAATTGACCATCTCAGCATTCTGGGGGAGATGATATGTGGGGTTTTTGTTTGTTGTAAACAAACCCAGCAAGGGCTTGTGGTCAGTGTAGACCGTGAAATGGTGGCCATACAAGAAATCATGAAATTTCTTGATGCCTGAGACTATTGCCAAGGCTTCCCTGTCAATCTGCGCATAATTACGCTCTGCAGATGAGAGAGTTCTGGAGTAATAGGCCACAGGGACCTGAGTCCCATCAGCCTTGAGATGACTAAACACTGGTCCTACCCCATAAGGGGATGCATTACATGCGATGCACACAGGCAATTGCTCATTGAAATGCGCCAGTACCGCATTTGAAGATAGCAAGGCCTTGACTTCCTTAAAAGCCCTTTCATGGACGTTCGTCCATTTCCATGGAGTCTGCTTGTCCAAGAGCCGGTGTAACGGCTCAGCCACTGCAGCTTTTTTACCTTAAAAGCCCCTCTGTGAGTAACTATAGTTTGGGCCTCAGCTGTTGCCTCATCAAAGGTAACTGTTGGTAGGCCTGAGCTAAATCAAGCTTAGCAAATACTTTTCCCCCTTTCAGTGAGGCCAGAATGTGGCTCACCACAGGCACTGGATATGCATGCTGCTGCAAGGCTTTGTTTAGAGTGCATTTATAGTCCTCACAAATTCGGACTTCACCATTGGCTTTTAATGGTGTCACTATGGGGGTTTCCCATGGACTAGAATCCACAGGTTCTAGAATGCCTTGTTGGAGCAGTTTGTCCAACTCAGCATCTATTTTACTTTTGAGGGCAAAAGGCACCCTCCTTGGTTTAACCCTGATGGGTGTGATGGCTGGATCTAACTTTAAAGCAATAGGAGGCCCCTTGTATGAGCCAAGCTCTGGGCTGAACACATCAGCAAACTCCTTGCAGACTCCTGCAAGGCTGGCAGTTTGTAGCTGGTTAAGCCCAGTCACTTGGATCCCAAGTGCCTCGAACCAATCGAGTCCGATAAGACTCGTGCGATCACCCCCAACTACCACCACTTCTAACAACCCATCAAATTCCTTACGCTGTATTCTAAGCATGGCCTCCCCCTTCACACTGACTCGGGAATTCTGGAAGTCAGTGAGGATGAGATTGGAGGGCCTGAGTTTGACTCGTGAGCCACTCCTGGAGCAAACCTTTTTAAAAGTGTCAGCAGAAATAATAGAAAGAGCGGACCCTGTGTCCAGCTCCATGGCCAGGGGAACTCCCTGCAACTTTACATCAATGCAAAAAATTTTCTTAAGGGGCCGGTGAACCCCAGTTTTGAATACCCCCCTACGGGACGCGCAGAAGCCCACCCTGTGTTGGCTGGGGACCTTGGTACCTTTCAGAGGCAACTCTTCGGGAGACCTGTTTTTCTGGCGATGCAAGCAGGCTGATGCGATGTGGCCTTGCCTGCCACATGCCCGGCAAACAGCAGAACAAAAACGGCAGTCGGCCCTCCTGTGGTGACCCCCACAGCTGAAACACCGAAGGGATGCAGGCATCTTTCCTCTGCGTTCTTGCAGTCTTCTCTCCGCCGACTGTTGAAGTCTGTCCACCTCTTCTTCCTTGGATTCTTCTTCGGATGCCTCTCGCATGACTTCCTGATGGATGGGAACTGCTGCTGGAGGGTTCTTGGTCGACCGCAAGGCCTTCACTGCACTGCCGGCAGCTTCTTCAGCTGCAACTTCTCTCAAGGCATCTTGGAAGGACACATTAGCTCTAGCAAATAACTTTTGTTGCATCTCACGGCTTCGCAATCCGCAAACGAGCCGTCTCGGAGCCTCTCTTCCAAGTCTTGGAATGCACATGGCCTAGCAGCCTGCCTCAGAGCCGCGACAAAGTCCGCAGCTAATTCTCCCGGCCGCTGCTCCCGCTGCTCGAATTGGTGCCTCCAAGCTATTACGGAAAGCTTGGGCTCAAAATGCTTGCGCAGCATTTTCTTCAAATCTGGATAGGCGATCGACTCCAGTGGTGCTGGGGCTACAAGGTTCTCAGCAATGTCAAAAGTCTCTTGCCCGCAGACATACAGCAAGGTAGCAGCTTTCAATTCATCTTTTTGGATCTTGTTCACCCTGAAGTAATTCTTGACGCGAGCTGCATAAGAGCTCCAACGTTCTGGGTGCGAAGTATCGAACTCGACAAGACGGCCCAGCTTGGACATCGTTGTGACCGATAGCCTCTTCGACATCTCTCGCCGCAAGGAAGGAGAAGGGGTCCCACGAAGCCAAGCCCACCTCCAGCGTCTTCGTACTGGCAGGCGGTTGCTTCTCCTGGACGCCGCGCTTCTCTTCGCTTCAGGCCTTCAGGTGAGTTGGCCTAGCTTCTTTTCCTTTGGCTTCCTTTGTGGCGAATCCCACCTTCATCGCCAATGTTCTGTTCTTGCAAAGAAGACATCGAGACGAGGCTGGTTCACAACAAGATCTCTTTATTGAAACACAATCACAGAACAGAAGCAAGAACAACAATGGCCACTGGCCTTTTATATCCCCTTGCAAGGGGATGCACATCCAATCATTGCAGGCCGTTCTCCCGCCTTGCGTATGCGTGCAAGGCCGGAGACAGCCTGTCTGGGTCCCGGGCAGACACGTGGTCTGTCCGGGCCTCTGCAGCCTTCCTGCAGCCATCCTGAGCCTTGCTAAATGACTCAGCAAGGCCCACGACATAACACTCACCAATTGGAGTGGAGGCATTGACCTAGATCAAAAGAAGGCACAGCTGGTGAACTGGACAGCCCACATAGGTGGGCACAAGTTAAAAGTTTGCTTTTGATGCAAAATAGGAATAGTAGGAGGAAGATCCCTTTGTGTGGACTGTGGTTAGGTGGAGGCTGGCATTTTATGTTTTCATCTTCAAGTAATGGTTAACAGCCCATACCCTGGCTCAACCTGGCCATGTACATCAGCCAACCAGATGAATCCACCTTCCTTGGAGATTCTTTTGGATTGCCGCATCAAGATGGGAGTGTAATAAAAATAAAAATATGTCCCTTCTTCTTGAATTATATTTATAATTCTTATAGCCTTATGGATATCCATGGTGATGATAATACTAGCAATGTTTGCAGAAAGCAGAACTAAAAGTAATGGGTTATTTAAGGCCATTCTATGCTGCCGGCAGAAATGAAATTTGAATCAGAGATTCCTTACTTCAAATATTTGCTTTCCAGACCAATTCTGCCCAGTCACAACATTCATCTTCTTCCTAATCCAGCCCGTATGCTTTATATGTATCATAGTTGTAAACTACAGTATTTTGGGTTTGCACTATATATACAGTGCATGCAGCCCTGACACTCAGCATTTGTCAGTACCCTACCCTCTTGACCTTTCCTCTTTTACCTAGCAATCCTATGTATAATCACTTCTTCTGCCAGTCAACCACTGGGTTTCACCAGCTTCTTCAGTTCTCCTGAATTTTATCCATCTCTAATGCACCACAGAACTCAGCAGCAACGCATTTCAGGCCAGACACCGACACTCTTCTGTCATTAGAACTGCCCCTGCTTAAAAGAGAGGACTTGGCAACTAGCTAGTAGGAGGGATGAGCTAAATTTAATCCATATATTGATTCACATGAATGTGCCATCATCTTAAATCTCCATCAACCTCGTATTTTTGAATGAGGAGATTCAGGAGTCATTAGTAAGCTAGCTGGCTGGGATGGGAAATAATTCTCAAGTTCAATTACTGCTATTTATTTCATCGGCAGATCTTTCTGCAAAAATGGTCTACCATTCTTGAATCTTAGTATTGCCAGCCTGCAAGATTACTTGCCAAGCAGTGATTTGAATCTGAGTCCACCTCCCTTTTCCAGCCCCATGCATCAGCCATGCATCTCTGATCTAGGAATCAGCTTCAGCTGAAGTGAAGCAATAAAGAATAGTGCATCTGAACACATGCACAACCAAACCTTACCTCCTTTTTTGGGTCACTTTACGTAGCTACACTATGGATTTAAGCAAGCTAGAATTTCCAGTTTTCACTTATGATCAAAAACTATCTACCTTGTCAGGAATTTTTTAAAAAAAAAACTGCTCCAGCGCAATCCTACATAATAGGAGCAGTTCTTCTCCGGCACAGCTGAAGGGTAGTAGTTAAGAAGATGTGCTATGAGCTCGCAAGCCCCAATTCAAATGCTAACCCAGCTTTAGCCTGCTTTATTCTCTCCTTCTTAGTCCACAACCTATACTGCCTTTCCTTTCCTAATTTTGTATACATAAAGTTATTCAGGAAAGGGTTACATGGGTGACACCTGGCCAATAAAGTTTCTATTCTATTCTATTCTATTCTATTCTATTCTATTCTATTCTATTCTATTCTATTCTATTCTATTCTATTCTATTCTATTCTATTCTATTCTATTCTGGAACTTCTTAGCATCTCATTGTTGGACTCATAGTATCATTCCTGGCTTCCATCTCACCAAACGCTCCAGTCAAATCAGCCCAATCTCTCTGCCTTCTTGGTAGGTTTGCAGAGCCCCCTGCTGTTCAGTCAGTTCCCTCCCCAAGATTTTAGCACTCACGTGTACTGCCCAGCCATACTGTGGTACATCGAGGGGACCCAGTAGCCTTGCCTAGTCCACGCCCCTGGCTCCATGATACTCCGACTAGAACAAGAGACTGTGTTAAATTCAACCAGGAGCAGGTTTTGCCTCTCGCAGACTTGAAGCCGGCTGGCATCTCCCTGCTTCAAACATTCAAACATCATCTTGGTTGCTGGGACATCTAGCAACCGCACGAGCCTGCAGCCGTACCACATGAGGAAGGCTGAGAGTGTATCACACCCACACAGCACATGGCAGTCAAGTTGCCTGTGCATACACATGGAGAGGAAGAAAGAGGGAGGGAGGGAGGGAGGGAGGGGGAATCTGCCAGCAGCACCATCTAAGGTCATGGAGAAAGCAAGATGCTCAAGGACAGGGAATTACAGGTGAAGGAGAGGAGAGAGATGGATATACAGTACAAATGTGCATAACTCAAAAGGCAGGTTAGAAAACAAACTACATCCAGTGAGAAATTCTCACATGGATACACACTGTTCCATACTGAGATAGCATCTCTGCTATCGCAAGCTGCAGCAAAAGCAGTTACACAGCAACAGCTACCCAAGATAGTATAGTACAAGGACATGCACGTAGAGGAAAGCTGTCTTTCCTTCAGGCGTTGAAGGGACTCAGAAGGATTACACAAAGGGCTCCATACGCAGGCCAGCACCCATCCTGGTGCTGCTTCCTTCATGTGGTTCATGTATAAGCCTTCTGGGAACTCCTTGAATGATAATACAGTACAGAAAAGGCCAAGTCTCTCAAGTGGTTCCTGCTTCCCTTTAATTCCGTGTTAGATGACAACTAATGAACAAAGCATTTTAGTAAGCCTTATACATGCTGAAAAAGAAGTTATATTTGAAACGTTGAAAATAAAGATTTTAACCTTGTTTTAAGTTTGATCTGTGTGTTTTTATCAACTGTCATCATCATTGCCCCTGGTTTTGCCTTATTCTGTGTCCAGTCATCTTTGACAAGCAATTAAGATGGGTGGTCCTTGAATACCGTAGCTGAAAATAACCTTTCAGATAGATTCCTATGGGGCGATTCTAGAAGGTCCCAGGGCCATGCCCCATTGCTATCCACAAGAGGACTGAGAACTTGTTTCACCTGCCACAGGTCTTTATACAGTATCAACAGAACGCCTTCCCGTAGGAATCAACAATCATTAACCTTGGGTATGTGATGCTTCCTTGTGGAGAAAGGCAATAGTTGTGGATGTTTATCAGGTAAAAGATTCCACAGAAAATTGAAGATTTACGTTGGATCCCTGGGTAAATTGTTCTACTCTGTGCTAACCAACTGATTTGCTGCTCTGGATATGATAAAGATGGATGGATGGATGGATGGATGGATGGATGGATGGATGGATGGATGGATGGATGGATGGGGAGAGGGAGAGGAAGAGGGAGAGATCTTATGAATGAAGGCAAATATAGTGTTCCAGGATAAAGTTGCAAGATCCAACCTAGGTCGGTCACCAGGACCAGAGGTTTTGTCTTCTGAGCTTTCGGATTTGTGCTGGAGCCCATCTTCAGGGAACTTCTCTCTACTGGAATATGTGCTTTGGGCTATTCTATGAATTGTATTTTTATGTCATGCCTTCCTGGAATATATCACATATGAAAAGACTTGTATATCCATTAAAAAAAAAAAAAACTATTCCAGTCCCTGACATTTGTAATTCGGCCTCATGTTCTCCTTATCTCAACTGCCCTCTTTTAGAAAGCAGTGGAAAGACCAAAGAGGAGCAATGGTCACCTCTATTTACTTTCCCCTCTCCCGATCTTTCTGGTAGGTGGTGGTAGGAAATATTAAGTAGAATCAGTAGGAAGAAGGGAGGATCCACTCAGAAAGATCTCGTGGACAGTATCTTGAAAAGGAGCTTCAAAGCCTAAAACTGGTGTCCACTATATATTTCACCATGACGCAGCAAGAAAAAAGATGACACGAGCATCATCTTTCTTCACTGCCTCGAGGCATGCCTAATCGTGTAGGAGAGAAGTCCAAAAACAGAGCTCTTTCAGGCAAGGATAGTCTTGCAGAGTTGCTGTAAGGCCTGGACTTCACAGTCAGCTTGGCTTAGGCGAATTCTGGCAGCCTTCCCATCAGTTCAGGGAAGGATAAGCTGGAGAGGAACTCAGGTCCTACCAAAGTTTTGTTCCTTGTGTGTTGTTGATGAGTCTGGCCCCATCTCTCATTTTCTGTCCCAACTCCTTCGTTACTCTTATTCTCAAGAACAAGCGATCTCCCTTCACTCCCAGGTAAATGCAGTTGCTTCTTCTCTATCCCCCCCCCCAAAGTTTCCCAGTAAATAAGAGACTTCAGCACAACTCCCACACCAGCTCCAAGTGAAACCTAGCAACTGAGCGCCAGCATGGCAACTGCATTGGCAACAGATGGCAACAACAGGAGCGATTAGCAGAATTGCCAGTGACACAACCCCTCTGATTATATGGGGGGTTGGGGAAGCGATTGGGGCTTGGCAGCACTTGTTCCCGTGCCAGTTTTCAAAAGGCCTATGACTGAGTCCCCAGATGTAGAGATCCTGGTAGCTAATTATTGCTATGTAGCGTACAGAACACTTATAGATCACATAATAATCCTGAAAGGTCATTGTGATTTTTATGTAAATGGAGGATTATTAAGACGAGCTTTACCACTTTTAAAAGTAAGTTATAGAAAGGATGCAGAGCATAGCTTCTTGAATACCTTGAATGCCATTAGAATGATGGTAGGTAAGATTTGATACTATGCAATCAGGTAACATCTATGTGCGCGTTCATGCTTTCCTGTTATGTTGCTTCTGCATTTGTACACACCAATTGGAAAGCACAGGACAAGTTGTGTGTGTGTGGGGGGGGGAGGGGTACTTAGAATGGAGGAGTTGGCAACAAGCTACTGCAATGTCTCCCCCCAAGGATACATTGAAGGAATTTTTCCAGCAGTTTTTCTCGGCAGGCCCCAGCTTCATTTTTGGCCTGTGGTTTTATCTTGATCATTCTTTAACCGGCTTTTCCTAGGTACACCAGTACAGTTCTGTTCTGTTCAGTTTTTGGAGAATAATACTGCTGATGGATAGACAGAAAATCAACTGGAGGGCCCCTTGGCATAATTACTTTCCAATATTCTCTTGGGTTTCAAAGAATAAAACTATATTTCTGGGCCAGAAAACTATCATCAGTCACAAAAACAAAGCGAATATGTCATTTTCCCGGCACGGAAAGCTCACCTGTTATATCTATAGTCAGTCAGACCTATTTTATTTCTGTGTTAAACTTGTCAACTTTCCAAAATCTGACAGGAAAAGATGGACAAGAGACTTTACAATGGGAAAAGTGCTGAGATGAAAAATTTTCCGGCATGCATTCCAGCAAACCAAATGAATGGATACTGGTTGCCTGAGGCCTCCAGCATGCCCCATTGAAAAAAAATGAACCAGTTGCTAGTATTCTTGCATTCCTAGCACAGACCAATATGTAGATGTTTTATATTGTCATACCATGGACAACATCTAACATCAGCTTTCATAATTTAATTATATAGAGAAAACCAGCTCTGGAACAAGCAATTTAGTACCAGACAACCTGGTAAAGAAATAGAAATATACAGTAATATATATTGTAGATCAGCCCACACTGATTCTCTGTTGGGTAAATCAAGTAAATCATCATCACCCTTCTTTCTCTCTCACACACACACAGAGAGAGAGAGAGAGAGAGAGAGAGAGAGAGAGAGAGAGAGAGAGAGAGAGAGAGAGAGAGAGAGAGAGAGACATGATGTTGGCATTTGTTCTGTAGAAATGGGCAACTGTTACATTTGGCAAGAGATATTGGTGAAATCCCCAATTAGCAGTCTGAGCCCAGGAGTATCAGAAGAGAATAAAGCTCACTGTCCTTCCTTTTAAAAAAATCTAGACTAAACTGTATTATCCTTAAAACTATTAGTATTTCATCTGTCTGGTTGAGGCACTAATTAGAATCCACAAAATTTTGTTGATATATTAGAAGCAGTATGGGATATACTAAGAAACCCGATTGAGAGATGTCAAATCTAGGCAAGCAGCATCACATGCTTAGACCCACATCATTAACACAGAACTCTTTTAACATATGCAGAATGTGTTTTCCCTGTGATCCACATTCAGAATCAAGAAACGCAAACCTACCTTCACATCCACACCTGTGAGATGAAAATATTTTGGTACTGTATGTCTTCCAGAATTTGCAACAAGGTTGCTTGTCACTTTCTATCAGCTCTGAATCTATGCTTGCATCCCTCTCTTTTATCCATGGTTGCCACTCTCCTCAGTCCTCTTGCCCTATTTGAGATAGTTGAAATCAGCAACCCAGAAGCTCCTGGTCACCCATCTGCTCCTCTACCAGCTCTATTCTATATTCTATTAGCGACAGATACAGAATATTTAAAGCCCAAATTGTCCCAACCCAGGGGTGCAGCCTTAACTGTTGTCTGCTTGTCCTACTCCCACCCTGTGGGGAATGTGCTGTATCAACACTCGTGTGCGTGTGGGGGTGGGGGAGCGAAGACCAAGAGTAATTGCATGATGGTAGAATAGACTCAGACTATTGGGATACTATGCAGTTCCGGGCTGTCCTCCACATATTTTATTGTGGGGGAACAACCTGCTCTCCAGTCATCTTCCAATACAGGCTCTAGCAGCATTCTTCCTGATTGTGGTTCTATGTGTAGTACAAGAGCAGAGTGTTGGACTGAGATGGAGGAGATCCAGGTTCGAATTCTCCACTGGACATTGACATTCATTGGGTGACATTGGACCACCTAAACTCACACTCCCATTATCTGACAAGGCTGCTTTGAGGATAAAACGAAGGAGAAAGGGGCATGAGAAGAGGTAAGGTAAGGTAAGGTTCATGATTGGTTCATAATGCACTGTTTTCCCACCTGGATGTCTAAGGCTGGAAGTGGCTATATGGATGAAGCCCTTTCCTCTGCGTGCTGTGCAATT
This sequence comes from Azemiops feae, assembly GCA_023970755.1. NCBI lineage: Eukaryota > Metazoa > Chordata > Lepidosauria > Squamata > Viperidae > Azemiops > Azemiops feae. The sequence continues at coordinate 1,133,464 of JALGBA010004142.1, read as the reverse complement.
AGCTCACAGGGTGTAATAAGTTGGGGGTTTGTAGTCACTGAGAGTTGGGTGGGGTGCACGGAGGGAGGCTCAGCCAATCTCACTGTATACATGTTATACTTTGATAATAAAGGTTCATTCATTTTGGGGTACATTCCCCAAGAGATTGCAGAGATATATAGGTCTCAGTAGATACAAAATATTATACTCTACCCATTGATCAGAAATCTTTCAAGAACTTTAGCTCAGAAACTTTCCCCTAACTCAAATTCTGAGCAAAGGAACCATCTGAGGATGGGCTAGAGGAGAAACCAAAGCAGATTCCATTGTCTCAAGTAGCAGAGAAATGAACAGATGCTAGGTATCCAGCAATCTTGGCCTGTCATGTCAGCATGGTAGCCCATCAGAGTTCACTCCTTTTCCAAAACTAGCAGTTAAGCAGTCACCAGCATTTTACCCAGGTTACTTGCCACATAAACATAATCTCATAACAGCCTCAAGTAACCCACAAGTACTTTCAAAAGAGCTTTGCTGGTAACCTTTTCTTCACCCTGACAGCTCATCTTCATTCTGTAGTATTGGCTTCTTCAGTGGTGGGCCACTCTATTCCCAAGGGCCTATCTTGCTCATCTGCTATCTCCTCTTACTAGGAGATGACATTCCAACCCATGGCTCCAGCTAAGTGCCTGAGGATTTTTGCCTTTTAAAAAAAATCAAAGGCAGAACAAATAGGCATCTAGTAACTGGGCAGGAATGCTGGCTCAGCACATTCCTGGCCGTAGGGACGCTGGGGAGGAGAGAGGAGGGACCGGGACAGAGACACCAATTAAGGCCTTGGACGTCAATGCAAGATAGAAGGGGAGGGGGACTAGACTGGGTCTCGAAAAGAACATGGGAAAAACACGCAGCTTGGAAGGCTGTTGTGGCTTAAAAGAACTATCATTTCCAAATGGAGGAGAAAACCCTTGAATCACTGGCCTTTGAATCGAAGTCATAGGCCGAGCTGATATAAGCAATGAAGTACTGCAAGCAATTTCTCTTCATTTTGGAGCACACAACATATAACAGAAATGGCATTTCAGAGGCATTAACGCATAGGTTTCCAATCTTGTTGAACGAGTAGGTACATTTGTAATTTTGAAAGTATATCCCAAAGGATTGCAGGGTGGTGGAGAGAGAACTTCATGTATAAATAATCTCTCTCTCTCTCTTGTGTATATATATTAGATTGCTTGCTTTTTGCGCTCTCTATATAGCAAAAATGCAAATATAATGCGAAAAAGATTCAGTAATCATAGCTACATATTGCAGAAGCAACAGCAGGAAATCTGCTGTTTGAAGAAATTTATCATTAGATTTGATGCACTCTTGAGCTAATTCAATACTCCTTGAAAAATATTGATGTCAAAGATGCAAAAAAATCAAACTCTTGAATACAGACATAAAGATTATATGATGATGTTTTTATATGCATAGCTGCAGAGGTACAGTAACCTCTAATTATATAGGTACCTGGAGCAGCAAATATGTAAGAAAGGGAGAAGCATCCAATTCCAACGTCTCAAAATTAAAATTTGGGGAAGTGAAAACATACCAACCCAGACCAAATGATGTTTTGAAATAACATTCATGAATTAAGCCAATGTGCCGGCTAATGTGGGTCTTTCAGGTCAGAACAATAATCTTCCTCTCCTCTCTACACTGCTTGCCAAGATCCATTCATTCTTAAGAAATTCAGGTTGAAATTTCAGATTGATCTTTTATTAAGTACAGACTCTCAAAAATGTAGTAAATAATAAAAGGAAGGCTTTTCAGGGTTAAGGTTAACTCCTCTCAATGGATCTGAAATAATTACCAAACATAATCTCAAGTCCCTGTTGAGGTGACACAACTTTTGAAAGCTTTCTCCTTGAAAGTAAAAGTATGGGCAGAGGAATGGAGATAGGAAATACAACTTTACAAAAATATATATTGTACAATTTACCTGGAGAGGGAAGCAATATAGGAATGTGCAAAAGAGATAGCATTCTTGGCAAGGCAATATCCTTATAATAGGGAACGACATACTTTAGTAAAGGAGAACAGGCCCTGATTTCCCCCCAAAATAAATACAGGCCCTGATTTCCCCCCAAAATAAATAGTGTTGCAAACAAGATCAAAATGTTTCCAGGCAGGATCATTTCTGACTCTGGTCCTCTCACAGGGAAGTATTAAGAGAAGACAAATGAGGCCTCTCCCTGCACAGATCAGCAAATTCAAATACTGCAGGAAGTCAAACAGTATCACACCATCCTGGCTCCAAAAGGGATTTTTAGCTCCAATGATGAAATTGGTTCTATTTGGAACGTCTAAAACAAAGTTTGTCTCTGCCGCAGGGAAGGGCACTATGAGCAATGGGAGCTGTGTAGCATAAAGATGCTTATCAGGGAGTCTCAGAAAGGGAGAAATTCACTGATGGGGATTGTAGGTGATGCATGGATAGGATTTCTCACTCATTTACACATATTTCTTAGATGCACATGACATGCAAAGAGTGTGCAAAGCAATAAATGGAAAAACTGCCAGGTACTACACTTCTGCTTTAAACTTAAGCTCAGAACAAGATTCCCCAAAGGTCTGTATTCTGGATTTTTACAGTTCTGAGTTTGTGTCCACACATGGTTATGTCACACTCCCCCAGGAAGTCTGACACATGCTCTTCCCATCCCCAAATGGCAGTGTTATCTAACTGTGGCTACATTCTGAGTACAAAATCAGTGTTTCTAAATCAAAGGAACAGCAGGCCTTGAAGATTCAGGAAACCAAGATCTGAAGAGGGAGAGGCCATGAGAAGTAATTCTGTGAAAACTGGCTTGTAAGTGGACCACGTGGCCTCCTTTACGCTGCAGCTGTTTGGCCGAAAGAGCGATGAGGGACAGCTGTGCCATATTTCAGGATCAATGGGTCGATTCAGCCCTCTTGCAATGGGGGCTTCTGAGCCCCTGGCAGCATTAGAGCTTGCAGAATATCAGAGAGGGAGATGATGCCCTTCACCACGTTGTTTTCATCTACCACAACCAGCCGATGAACCTGTTGGTTACAGAAAGTTTTGTGAGGGCCTATTTTACACAATGAAGAATTTGGTGGTCATCCACCAAAGGGAAAGGAAACCTGGCACTGCACTAATCTCTCACTGTAGTTTTCCCAATCCTCTTTCTTGGGTCACTCAAAAGCTTCCCAAATTTTTCTGTGGAAATGAAGAGTCCCCTCCTTCAGTTAGTATGACTATGGTATTACGCCATAGTCACATAAAAACCAAATATAAACTTAATGGACAACTTCAGTTTTAATCTCAATTAGAGAGAGTAAAGCAATGTAGAGACCAACTTCCATAATAGCTGAAAGTACTGTATTTTATTAGTACTTTCTGGCTCCATCTTGCCACAAGAACATCCCTTTCATTTGTTAAATTTAGCCAAATGACAGAAGGGGGGAATTGAACTTACCTCGGCCTCTACTAGTCTGTTGATTATTGTCTCCAAAGTCTCATGCTTGTAACATTTGAGCACACCCTCAAAGTACTGCGAGCGATGCTGCAATGCCTTGGTCACTGTCACATCCAGATTATTGTAGGTTTTCTCTGCTGCCAGATTCTGATAATAGAGAGATAAGAAGATGAGAAGATCTAGTGGCACAGCTGGCGTTCACTGATTCCAACATTTTTTCTCTCTCCGCATACCTGCTTTGATGAGTTTGAATCGATCAAGTGTGCCCACTGTCTACACACAGAAGCTGCCTAAACCCAGTAATGTTTTTATTACAAAGAATCAATACCATTTTTCAGCTTTCACAGCAAATATTGCCATCATATGAATAACATGCAATCGATTATCAGCAAATATTTGCACTACCACATCCTACAAGACTAGGTCATGTCCTACTGAAATTTAAGAATTTTCCCCAGGAGTAGAAACACAGAGGAAAAGAACAATAAGCAATACACCAAATCTCAAATGATCCAAGCTGTATGCTACAAATTAAATGAAGAGGACGCCAGCATTAAACTCCCTCTCATTTTCTTTCTGGTTCCAGACACAATCAAATTTCATCAGTTGGATTTACCTAGATAGGGTACAAAGCATGTATGGGTAGCCCTCATTTAGCAACCATAATTGGGAAATTGTGTGGAATTTCATGTGGAAAATCACATGATTGCTACTGCACTTATGATTTTAATTCACCCTTCCTTTTCCTCACTTCCCAGAATGTTCATCCCAGTGCTGCGATAATTAGCAAGAAGGAAATTCGTGCTTGTATTTACATTCATTTGGAGAGGGATTAAAAAAGAGTAAGCAGGTATACAATGGGAATGCACCAGTACCAACTGTTTCCTTTTGATGTGTATTCTCCATTGTGTGCCTGCTTACTCTCTTGTAATCCCTTCCTCTCTAATCTCTCTGCTCTGTGAGGAGAGGGAAGAAAAAGGTAGGTCAAGCATAGAAGAAGTTGCCTAATTAGATTGCTTGCTTAATCAATCTCTCCACTCTGCTGGGGGGGAGGGAGGTAATAGCGCTGGGCACAGGATGTGTACTAACTAATGTAATAAACACATGACTAAAGGACAGATGCTGTGAAGGTCATAAAATCATGTCTTGATCTCAAAATTATTTTTCCAGCACTGTCATAACTTTGAACAGTTGCTGCACGAGGCATTCAGTAAGTGAGGTCTACTTGTATAACTAAGGCTATCTGATCTCTTGGCCTCCATGCCATTAAACCAGGGCAGTTCCATAGGGTCATCACTTCTATACCCAATATTATACCAGCTTCTGCCCAAAGACATGGATTTTTTTCAATATTAAATCTCCAATGTATTTTGAGGCCCTCAAAAATATAAATGTTTACATAAATATCTGTCTGCTGACAAGGTGAGGCTGGCAAATTAATTAAATTTCTCAGCTTAGCTTTCAAACTGGATTTAAGATAACTTAAGCTTGTGTCTGATAAGCTAAGGTTTTTTTTTTTAAAAAGGAAACTGGGTAAGCCAAAACAGCACATTTTACTCCTATAATGCTGTAAGCAACTTTTACCAGAAATACTCACAATGACATCAAACTTGGAGTAAATATCCACAACCCGGCCTGAAAAACAGAGAAAAGCCATAGTTCAATATTTTGCATAGCTTTCCAGCCTAAGATCAGGAAAAATTTACTTAAGTTGGAAGTAACCAAGAAAAACTTCCTGCTACAATGCAGAGCCATAAATGAGCTCATCATCTTGCCTCATGCACAGAACAAGATAGAAACTGGATATAATTGAAAAAGTGTCTATTGTACTATACTAGATCAATGGCTTACAGAGCCTCATAAATCAACCAACCTATATTCAAAAGAAAAATAATATGTAATTACTACATAGGGGTAAGAATACCCTCCCAATTTCCCATCTAGGGCAGTCAACAAGAAAATGTATTACTAATATATCAGCCTTCCACAATATTTAGTTGGCAATTTTACCACCTGAAGCCCCAGATAATGGGAATCTGTGGGACACCAAGTTATAGATTTTTATTATTTCAGAGACAGTTCTTCAGCAGTTGCCATTTGTCTGTAGTACCCTTCACTAATAAAACAAATAGCATTTGAACTCTGTTCCTCTTAGATGCCTTCATCTATTCCACAATGCTGCTTTTCACCTGATTCATCTACCACAGGCAATGCAGAGACCCGATGCTGTACAAAGATGCCCAGTGCAACATAGACAGGCGTATTGGTGTGGACCTTTGCAATGTTGTCATAAGTACCAATCTTCAACTCTTCTAGGGTTTTGGTCATGAATTCTGGCTTAGGGAATTCAGCAATCTGCGGGACCACAAGAGAGAGATTCTAACAGCAAGTTGAAGCTTTGTGGGCAAAAGAAGTAAAATGGCATCTCACAGCTACACAAAAAGCAAGGGTCCACAGAAAAGGGACACAAATCTCAGCAATGCGTAACAGGAAAAGCCAAGCTGACTTGCACTGAGAAGTACTCACAAACAGCTTGAGGAATTTGAGGATGCGCTTGTGTGTCAGGATGTACAGTGTGTTGCCTGACTCAGGGTCAATGACAGGTAGCCGGTGGATCTTGTTTCGAATCAAAGAAGTCACAGCATCGAACAGGCTTTACAAGAGAAGGAGGAGGAGCATATCAAAACTAAGAAGACCACTCAGATGTCTACTCTTATCCCCTTAACTCTACAAAGGGTGTCTCTAAAGCTCTGGTGGGGGTGGATAGCAGATACGAAAGCAGGGGAAAAAAAGATTCAGCTGGGATTCCTAGATCTGTCCTCAAATCTGAGAGGAGATCAGATCTCATGCAGGTAGAGGTTTCTGGGATCTGCTCTAATTTATATTCCACCATCCTCCAAGATTCAAGAAAAAACTTCAACACATAAATAGAAATCCTCCTCCCTCTGATGTTTTTTGCCTTTGTGGAACCGGGGTGGGTGTGGCCTGCGCGTGGCGCATCCGGCCCGTGGTCCACCAGTTTGTCACCTCTGATCTATACCCTCAGAGGCATAGAGATCTTCTGCTTTAAATTACTTAAGTGATCCTTTCCCCTTCTGAAACAAAGAAGAGAACCATTAGAGAGAGGATCTTTTCAGTGGCCCCAGGACACGAGAGGGCAGCAAGTTACTTATTTGTTATTGTTGTTGCAACAGCTGCCCGAGAGAAGAAAAGGTGCATTATGACGTTTTTCACCTTAGAAACAACAACAAAAAATCTTGGCTGATGTTGGATATTAAGCAGAAAGGAGGATAAGAGTGAGAGGAGTCATTTCCCCTTCTACATCAAGCAGCAAAAGGTCTTGGATAGGCCTTAATGTGCCCTGAGATGTTTGCCAGCATATAGGATGTGCATGTATCTACTAATTTAGCTTTTTTCCCCCTTACAAATGATTTCATCTTTCAAAAGATTTAATAGCAAAGAGTGAAGCAAGGAAAAAACATGAAGGTGTGATTGTGGACAGAGCTGTGGTTTCTTGTCCATGGTAGGTGGAGATAGCAAGACACTGCATTGCCATTGCATTCATTAACTACCACAGCAGTTCTTCACATTCTTATTAAGTGTATATAAGTGAAAGGGAGAGAGGGAGATATGTGAGAGGAAGAAGTGGAGTAACTAATAGCTACTGTTAAAGAGCTATTAGTATACAAAACAGTAACTGAGTAGGACACTAAAGTAGGTGTGCCATTTCACTGTATTTCCCCAATTCTTCTTTGTAAGACAGAATCTTAATAGGCAAAGGAACCCTTCAGATCTTTGAGAGACAACAAACCTGACGTGTGTATCTATTAACCACAGAGCTCTGAATGCACAATCCTCAGTGCATGCATATAAGGTAGTTTTATAAAGAGGTGCAAAACTGAACTTCTGGTCTGATTTGCTTAGAGGAGTCAAAATAATAGTCACAATAACTTGGCACAAGATGCCCAAAATACAAGAGGCAGGACCAGAAGAAGGACAACTGAGGATGTCCCTTGGCCCTTCCATTGCTTAATTGACAAAACATTAAGAGCTGAACATTTAAATCGAGTGTGGCAGTATTAAGGGCATGATAGCTAGGGGAAAAACTCTGTGGTGTCCCCCTTCCCTTTGGGGCCTAAGCACGTGCCTATTTTCCTTAATAGTTAGTCCAGGGCTGACAGGAGATAATCCATAGATTAGGAGTGACTGAAAGACAGACTAAACTGTAATGCCTCCAGAAAACACGAAGCGTGCCAGATGGGAAGACTGGCAGGAAACATTTTAGTGGCACTTCAAAAATGCAAAAGCAGATTAGCAGACAATCCCATGTGGGTGGAGTCTCCTACCTGGCATTGGGTGAAATGCAGACCAATGGCTTGAAGGAGTCCTGCAGGTAGACTTCTGCAAGAGAAAGGAAAGATCATTCAGCCGTGTCACTTTAGGAAGAGAGAAGAGAAAGTATAAAAGTACACCCTGGAATTGGATGACCTGCTGGTCCCCCTGCTGGTGACAGCCCAAAGGCCCAAATCTGATATACAATCAGATGCCTAGGAGGGAAAAGAAGGACTTCCAATATCTGGGAACACCCAGCACATTTTTCCAATTTCTTCACCAGAAATACCCCATATTCTCTTTGCCCCGTCATAATAACCCTTCTGCCATTACCTCGCCATGTTTCAATCTTGTGCTCTTCCAGCTCATAAATTTGCACCTGGACACACAAGAAACAGTGTTAGGGCTAAGTGCAACGAATAACTTCCACCCATGCTGGTCAGTGTGTGCTCTAGCTTGCTGAGGATGGAATTTAATCTTCCAGGTGTCATACAGTAGATGCCAACCTGGCAGGATCAGGGACATGTTCCAACTCAGTAGGGCTTTGGCTGCAAAGAATGACAAAGCAGCCCCTCTCAACAGTTGTTGCAAGACAAGACGTAAGCTTCTCCGGGTGCTTTTCCAATCCAGGTTTCATTGCCCCCAGTTAGAATACTTGTCATATAACTAAGGCATTTTGGCCACACTGATCTGCATCTTGTACTGTGAGAGGTTGAGAAAGAAGATGAGTGCTCATTGCTATTGTATCTCAGTATTCCATATAGACTGATATCCATCAACCCAACCCCCCGTTATTTGCTCTCCTTGGAAACCCTTGTACTGTGTTGTCAAGGCTGGATGAAGCCTCATTAATAAACTACCACTTCCAAAATAAAATTCACTCTTTACATTAGATGCTTCACCATATATATTATTTTTTTCTTTAATAACTGAAAATTGGAAACAAACTCTTGCAATTCTGAGATGGGCAAAACTTCATAGTTGTGTTAAGGACCTTGTTTCAACCAAGAGCTCCTTTAATGAAGACAGAAGGGGATGAGAGTGCTCCAAGGGCACTTACCAGGGCTGATTTATAATAGCGATGAAGGATGTTGATGAAGTCTGTGATTGTGAGCATTCCTGTGAGGGGATAGAAAGGGGTGTGAAGAGGTCACCCTAGGCGTTGGGAGGAAGAAGTCAAGGTAAGAAGATGAAGCAAGGAGGCCCTTACCCACAAAGCTTTGCTTTTTGCTGTCCCAGAGTGGAGCAGCCCGCACACCATTGGTCACCAAGGCAAAGAAGGCTTTCTTCACCTAGAAGCCACACAAATATGGGGCTGTGACACAGCATCTGTACACTTCCTGAGAAAAAAGTTACAGTAGCTTCCCAAATCTGGTGCCCTTCCAAAGTCTTGGGTTTCATTGCCAAAATCCCTCGACTCAAATCTAAGCAGTTTTGAGGATTATGGAAGTCACAATCTATCAGTCTAGAAGGCACGGAATGGGAAAATCCCAAATTAGAAGAAGGATCAGGAACAAGAATCTCACATTTTTCAAGAATTTCAAAGGGGTACTTTTATCAACGCATTGTTGTTCACTTTGTCAGCTATGAAAAGGCTAAGCAACACATACAAAAGACTGCACTACTGCTGTGACGAGCATCTTATTTTGCATTTGTTTGGCTACTATCTAAATCCCTATCTAAAGGGAATAGAGAGGGGTCTGCTGGTCTGGTCTGCTCCTGAGATTACCCTGCTCAGGAGCAGACCAACATTTTTAATCTATAAAACATAGATTACATTATTTAATCTAGTATCTCATTTAGATACTAAGCATGTTTGTATGTTTATTTAAATAAAAAATACAAACATGTCTCTAAATGAGGCATCGTATTTACTGGAATCGAATTCATAGTTAGCCATGGTTGAAGTCAAACATAACTAAATTTAGGCGTTAATTATATGACTGAATTCACACCGTGGTAGAATGTAATCTGGTTTGGTGGCTTTTAACTGGTTGTGATTGATTTAATAAAACATGGTTTAAAAAACCATGGTAATATAATTTGCAAACCAGGTCAGTACCTCTATTCTGCCTAAAACTAGATCCAAACTAGATCAAAATTTAAAATTTCATTACTAATTTTATAAGGTTTATCACCTCTTTAAAAGCAAAGGTTAGCAATTTTTGACCCAAACGACTGATATTTATGTCCACAACTTTGCACTCAAGCTGCCAGAGGTTCTATGACCCTGGAGCATGTACACACACATACAAATCCTAACAAAATTTTCTAGAGTTTTCTACATACAAATACAGAGACTCTCCCTCTATCTGTTGGTAGCCCCATTTTACTTTTCTTCAATTGAAGGAAATGAAGGTTTACCCAGGCATCCCAATTCCCTAGAAAACTTCTACTGCTACTGCTCTGCCCATCAAACCAGGTTCTTACCCACCTGCAGAGATATATCAAATACAACAAGCTTGGAGCTTGTTGGAATGAGGTCATAACAGCGATGTGACTTCATGAAGCATGTGTATATGCCGTTGTTGGAATCGCCATCTGTTCGAGGAAGAAAAACTACAAGATATCCCTTAACAAAATAATATCAGAGCAGAAAAGCTCACACTCCTAAGAAGCTTAAACATATCAGAAAATCATACTATATCCATTCTATATGCTTTTTTAAAAAAATTCAACCTGTTAAAATCAAGCATATCTGAGTATTTTGCACAACCCATTACTATTTGCTCAATTAAATCTAGTATCTTTCAGAAAGAAAAGACAGAATTGAAGCTTCATCATCCCAAGTGCTACAAGTTCAGTTCTCCCCTTCTCTAACTTTCAGCAGAAACTTCAATTTCCAAGATCACCTTCAAGGCTGTAAGGAGGAAGTTAGTTTGCAAAGTTAGAAGATGAGAGTCTTAAAATGCCCAGGCCATACAGTCTGCTTCTGGAAATTGATGGACAAACTTAAATCACTATGACAGACAAAATGTTGCTAAAGATAAGAGTCTGTTGCAACAGAAAGTGGATTTCCAAGCTCAGAATCCACCAATCTACTTGGCAAATTCCTAGAAGAAAGTAACCCCGACAGTTCTTGTTGGCAATTTGTTTAAATTACTGCTTTTATTTACTGCTGTAATCTTATTGTGGTTAAGGGAGTGGATAGAATAAATATTTGCAATAAACTACACACAGGGACCGAAACTGAAGAAAATCTGCCATAAACCAGTCTTTGTGCCTCACTCACCTTCTGATAAAGGCAGTTTTTTCTCCAACCCACCTTCAGGTACTGCGCCCTAAAAAAAACAGGGAAAGATAGAAATCAAGATGCACTGTCTCAACATATAATTCCTGCAATATCGTATGTGGATTGTTTCTTAATAAAACATAATATATAATAATTAGGAACACTATATCACAGTGGTGGCGAACCTATGGCACGCGTGCCAGAGGCGGCACTCAGAGCCCTCTCTGTGGGCACGCACGTCATGCCCCGGAGATGGCAAATGTCCCTCTTCAACCAGCTGCCTGCTAACTCGCCGAGGTCCCACGTGGCTGAATGCATCCCGGCACGGCTGGTTTCCCTCCCCCCCCGTCCCATCCCTCCTGGCCTCGCATGCTCTCCTTTTCCCGGGCATGACCCACTGCATCGCCTCCTCAGCTGTTGACCAGCCATCCAGCTCAGAGGTGGCTTCTTTGAACTGCTGGCAGCGGTCGCCGGAGCCCCAGAGTGCGCCAGTCGAGGGGCCGGCAGGCTGTGGCTGCTGACGGACACCGTCGGCCCCCATGCGCTTGCTGGCCTCTGTGTGCGGGGGCCGATGGTGTCAGGCAGCAGCCGCCCCGGCCCTTGCCTTGCCCCATAGCAATGGCATCCCCGGCCTGCCTCGCCTCACCCCGCAGGACGAGCCTCCTGCCTACCGCCCCACCTGCCAGAGACCCCCTGGATCTCCCCCAACCCTGCCCACCCCCCCACAGGCGTCCCTCCCAAGCAACATTGAGGTGACCACGCCCACCTTGGCCACACCCACCCAATCTGCCATGACCACCACAGCCACGCCCACCCAGTGGGCCACGCCCACCTGGCACCCGGCGATAAATAAGTGGGGTTTAGGTTGCAGTTTGGGCACTCAGTCTCTAAAAGGTTCGCCACCACTGCTATATCAGTTAAGAAATCTTATTAGTAATGATATTTTTTTGATTGATTAAATCTGAACGTATCTGCATATGAGGAGCTTTGGAAATAACCTAATTTGCTTTGAAAGAGATTTTAGTATATTAAAATAGAATTGCTTCCCAAGACAGAGGGGGAATTGCCTTGTCAAAGCTGAATTGCATCACCTGTTTTCCAAAGTACAGGTAATCCACGACTTACAACTACAATTGAGCCCAAAATTTATATTGCTAAAGTGAGACAATTGTTACGTGAGTTTTGCCCCTTGTTACTTTTCTTGCCACAGTTTCTAAGTGAATCACCACAGTTGTTAAATTAGTAACAAGGCTGTGAATCTGGCTTCCCCATTGACTTTGCTTGCCAGAAGGTTGCAAAAGATGATCACATGACCCCGGGATACGGCAACTGTCATAAATGTGAGTCAGTTATCAAGCATCTGAATGTAAATCATGTGACATGAGGATGCTGCAATGGTCCTAAGTGTGAAAAATGGTCATAAGTCACTTTTTTCAGTGCCGTTGTAACTTTGAACGGTCACTAAACAAACTGTTGTAAGCCGAAGACTACCTGTATTTTAAAAAAGATCCTATTTTGTTTGAAAAAAAGAGCATCCTTCAATTTTTCAAAAATGAACTATTACCTGGATTAGCTAGCACAATCTAATTTATATCCAATCCACACAATCTAATTCTCATCCAAAATATCTAGAATGTCATTCCTTCTCACATACTAACCCAGCTATAGCTGGAGACATGCCAACAAAAAAATATCCTGAGCAGGTAAAGGAGAAAAAGAAGTGCAATGTAGCTGGGCATACTCATAAAGCTGTAGATCTTATCTCACCACTATTATTAGCCTTATCTATTTCACAGGAATGCTATGGTAAAATACAAAACAAAGATACTTTTTTTGTAAACTCCGATGAGTCTTCTACCAAAGGTTTATTCTCAACAGTGGAGAGATAGAACTGTGTTCTCTATGACTTATTTCCTGTCTCCCAGGAAAATGTTACCGTCTTCCCACAATTAATGTATCTGTGCCATTTCCAAGAATGACAAGGTCCAGCTGTGAATACTGTAAGCTGTAAAGTTGCCAGCATAGCAAACTCTTGATTTAATGCATCTCAGCTCAGTAGATTTCAGCTATGGTAGACTAATAGACTGTGTTGTGAAAAATTCAGAAGTACAAGCACACTACTGAGAAGAACCATATTTATTGCAATAATTGTTGGGTGTCTGCTTTACAAGAAAGAGGGATCCCCCAAACAATGGGAAAGCAACTGTGTATATAGAAGCTGAGGGCTATAAGGCAGGAAATTGTAGGGATCTGATTTGCTGGCTAGTTTGGGTAAGCTAGGCAGATCCTCCTTATGACCTTAGGTTGCTAGACAAAAATGACCTTTTCAGGAGGACAGCAGAGCTGGGAAAATCCATTGTGAAGCAGATGGAATGTTGAGGTATTGGCAGATGGTTGATAGAATTTTGGGGTTCTCAGCGTGTTACTACAGTATGTCGCAATTCCTTTATTTGGGCTGCATTGTCAGCTTCTATTCTTTGGTTCAAATGGGATTGCAGAGGGCTTTGTCTGGGGACCAGGAGAAGTCAGTTTGGGTCTGGTAGGATTAAGCAAAGAGAGAAGGTGGATTTGATCCTGGTCAAGTCTAAAAGACTGGGAAGAAAAGAGCACAACCTCAATTTTGTTTGTTAAGATTTATTTTACCTGCTACAATGTGAATTTGGACTTGACTCCAAACAAGCAATATTCAATGTTTGGTGAAGTATTATCTGATGTTTGAAGGATTTGAAGTCAGTGACTAGCACAAACCATAAAGCTGGTGAAGAGTTAACACCAGAGGACAGTATATTGTAGCGCTTAGAAGATAAAAGCAATTCTTGATGACAGAGAATGAGATAGACAAAGAATCTATGGCTTGTGAAAAGGGAAATTAGAAGAATGAGGATATGGAACTAGAAATGACAGTTCTAAGATATTATGGGATGGAATTATCTCATCCTGAAATCCAGCTTTATCACCACTATTTCCTTGTTTTTAGGAGATACTGAATGACACTTTTGCAAGGTTCAGTTAAAATTAGAAAATCATTTTCTTCAAACTGATCACTTGTCCAGTATCATCACTGAAACCCAATAAAGCAAAACCTTACTGACAACTATCAGTAAAGTTTTCACATGTACATGGGTGCTTAGGGCTCAAAAACATTTCACTTGTTATGCAATGGCTTTAACAAATATCCCTTTCTGTAACCGATATGCCTTCCCCCCATCAGTCCATTAAATTGTGGGTTCAGCGTACTACTCTATGTACTGGACAGCGTGGTTATATAGAGCAGAAGGTTAGTTAAGTAGTCAAATCAAAAGCATTGTGGAATCTAAACACAACTCAAGTTGTTGTAGGGTAAGGTGGGCAAGGGCCACACATTTTTGCGTAGCAGAGCATCTCATGTAAAAAAAGAACCAAAAAAGTTTTCCACGTAATAACAAGATAAATTATCATGTATTTTGTGAATAGATATCTATAAGCTGATGTCATTTCAAGACTTAAAACTGAAAATCCCAAGGACATTGGAGCTCAACATCCCTATGCATGCTATAAATGCAAGTGTAAGTTCCAAAATGAATTACTGTTTATCTTTTCCTTTCAATTTTATATGACTGTAGATCCGAAAAAAGTGGACCCTGCACTTGTGGGGAAAAACACTAGGCAGGAAAAAAAAATTAAGCATCTACCTTTATTTAATTCTAACACAAATAACCTCAGCTTCCCTCAACCTGGAACCTACCAGATGTGTTAGAATTGCTACTCTAACTATTACATTTCCAACATATCTATATAGCGGGGAATGCTGGATTAGCCTCAAACCTTATTAGCATGCAATCTCACACAGTGTCTGAAATATAAACATAAGCTTCTTTTCCAAATTCCAGGATTTCATACAAATTGTTCGATGGGCTGATGAAATGGCCTGGTACTTTCATGTTTTTAAGGGTTAACATAGGTTAGCCATTGCATAATCAATTAAGCAGAAACTTCCTTGCCCTTTGTTATCGGCTGAGTACTAGCAGTACAATCTTCTTATGCCTGTCTCTTCTGAATCAATCTAATAATCTGGTAATTCTTATCCTATATATTGTTGAAATTTGGATTGCAAAATCTTGAGGATTATTTAGGAGCAGGTAAGGGAATTCCAAATGTTCAGTAGTTTCAGCATTTTTTAACACAGCCTTTTTTCTGTACAAGCTTACAAACCACACACAGCACCTTGTAACATTTTAAACAATTCTTCTGGTATTTCATCAACAGGCTGGTAGTTTTCACATGCAGCTTTGTTCTTAGAAATCTTTCCTGGGGCTCTAAAATGTCTGGCTGTAGTTCTATGACATTATGATCCTTCCATAGAATTCTTTTATATAATGCATCATGTCTTCTAGTATCATCTTTTCCTTCCATAAATATTTGCAATGCTGTATTAGTGTTAGTCTACTATAAACAGCACATATTCATAAACATTAATTATGGAACACAAAGAGGGTCTGACTCAAAAATAAAACCCAGAATTTTGTAATCTGCAGAAGTTTATCCTTTCTATTAAAAATAAGGTTTTAAATTTGTTTAGGCTTTTTTTAATTTACCATGAAGAGTTTTGTTTTATTTATTTTATAAGACTGAGTTCTAGTATGCTTTGCTTGATGCTTAGATTAAGATTTAATTAAAGTAAGTGGGTAAGATACTTTTGTTTAAAGAGATTGCAATATATCCTTACAGATGAAAGCATGGCCTCCTGATGTGATCAAGAATTGCTCTCTTTTAAGGTAGGATGAATTATATATACCATTAAAATGGCAAGAATCTCAAATAACAAAACAACTTGAGAACCTGCCTCAGAATGAACAATTTTACAAGTTTCAGCCTAAGTTATAAAATCTCTAGTTTGTCCCATCTCTGACAGCTTTAAGCAAGCCCCTCTTGTTTAATGTTCTTTATTTATGCCATGGGATAACTTTGACATACAGTACTATATTTTCTAATAATTATCTATAGCATGGGAAAGGGGTTTTATCATTTAAGATTATGGCTGTAAAATCACAAATACATACACAGGTCTATGTGCATGTTTCTTTTTTGCAATATGGTTTTTGGAGATCACATAGAGATACAGCCTTTTTTTATATAGGTCATGCTGTGTAGCCTGTTCAAAACTTGACTTGCCCAAAGAAATTCGAAAGTCAAACCATTGCAAAACTCCAGCAGAACTGTCAACCAATGCAAAACAAAACCTTTTTATGGCATTAATCACTTTTCCAAAATAAGGGGTCTGTCATTCAAATAATTTATTAGACTGACATCCTTCCTTTCATCAAGGAGCTCCACATCAATTTCCCCCCAAAATACTAGACTGACTGTGAGAAACTAACTACAGTAACCTCAAATCACTCAAGTGAGCTGCCAGGATTAGAATCAAACCTAAATATTAGCGCATCATCTTAAGTAACATAAATATCATACTTATAAACGTACATATAAACATACATCATGCTCCACTTCAGAAGGCACTGTAAAAACCGGACCACCATTCAAATGCAATCAACGCTTACAGAAAAATCTGGGCTGATTTGCTAGCCCTATCCAACGCTTTAGCAAAAACAATATATTCACTATTGTAAATGCCACGTTTATAATATCCATCTGGACCCAACCACAACAGCCCCAAGAAAACATACTATATTGGGGTACCGCAGGTTGTCATTAAGATAGAAGAGACTCACAAAAGAAACACAATCCGGTACAGGGAACAACTAAAACTCTTTCCCTGGCTCTACTACCGCTTTCACTTACCGCCTCCATTACCGTGTCGCTGCCTCCCCGCGCCGGACTCAGAGAAAGGGAGGCAGCTCCACCCACGTTTGCCGTCCCAGCATGAAACTGAACTTCCGTCTTGAAGCCGAACTGCCCTCAGTTCCGCCAATAAAGGCGATCACGTTAGCGGAAGTGGACACAAGGAAAAGGAAGGAATGTTAAGTGTTTTGTGTGGCAACGTGGGAAGATGGACTTTTGCTGTAATGTCATGCCCTCGAGGTACTGACATCTCCTGCTCCTTAGAATTGCATTAAATAATGTGGTGCCCACAACCGCGTCAATACAACTTCTTTTCCAGCTCGTCTGAAAAGAAATTGAATTTGCATATTTGTATTTTTAATTCGAGATAAACCTCGTATTGAAAAGGTGCACGTATTGTTGCCTTTTAAAGCTATCCTATTGAAAAGATGTTACTAACTAAGAAGGATCTTAATAACAACGAGTCCAGAAGTGCAGCCTTAGCTTCTATACTGCATCCGGTTTTGGTCACCAGGATGGAAAAAAGATGTTGAGACTCTAGAAAGAGTGCAGAGAAGAGCAACAAATATGATCAGGGGGCTGGAGGCTAAAACATATAAGGAACAGTTGCTGGAATTGGGTATGTCTAGTTTAATGAAGAAAAGGACTAGGGATGATATGATAGCGGTATTCCAATATCTCGGGGATTGCTACAAAGAAGAGGGAGTCAAGCTATTCTCCAAAGTGCCTGAAGGCAGGACAAGAAGCAACGGATAGAAACTAATCAAGGAGAGAAGCATCCTAGAACTAAGGAAAATTTTTCTCACAGTTAGAACAATTAACCAGTGGAACAACCTGCCTCCATAAGCTGTGGATGCTCCAACATTGGAAGTCTTTAAGAAGAGACTGGACAGCCATTTGTCTGAAATGGTATAGAGCAGTGGTGGCAAACCTTTTAGAGACCGAGTGCCCAAACTGCAACCCAAAACCTACTTATGTATCGCCGGGTGACCGTGGCCAGCTCAGATCAGCCGGGGGGGGGCGCAACATCGCTCTGCAGGCATAGATCCGGGCAGCAGAGGCCTTTTCCAGGCCTCCGAAGCCCGGATCGAGCCGCTGGGGGGCCACAAAAGCGCCCCGGGGCCATGGATCTGAGGTCCAGAGGCTTGGAAAAGGCCTCTGCCACCCGGATCAGCCATGGGGGGGGGGTGCGAAATCGCTCTGCAGGCTTACCTGGACTCACGCTGGCAGCTGCCTCTACCATCCAGCCCGGATCCGCCCAGCTCTTGCAGCTGCTCCAACTCACAGTGCAGAGAGAGCGGGAGCGCAGGCGTACGTGGAGAGACGGGAGCAGCCTGGCCCCACCTCCCTCTGGGACAATGGTGCACGTGCCGACAGGGACAGCTCCGCGTGCCGCCTGTGGCACGCGTGCCGTAGGTTCGCCACCAACGGTATAGAGTTTCCTGCCTGAGCAGGGGGTTGGACTAGATCAGGGGTAGGCAACCTTGGCTCTTTTATGACTCGTGGACCTCAACTCCCAGAATTCCTGAGCCAGCATGGCTCGCTCAGGAATTCTGGGAGTTGAAGTCCACGAGTCATAAAAAAGCTAAGGTTGCCTACCCCTGGACTAGATGACCTCCAAGGTCCCTTCCAACTCTATTATTGTTATTCTAATGCTTCACATTTCGTCTCTTAAAATGCTATGATGCTTTTAGGCTTTATTATTCAAGTGAGATAACGGGTGCCAGAAGCTATCAGGAAAATTTCCATATTCAGTTAGTGGAACTATTTATAACCCTCAGTATAGTAAGGAACTTTTTATAACTCTCGGTGTAGTAAAATGATAGCCAGATTGTTTGATACCCTGCATGTTGTTTAGCTCCTAGCCATCATTGCGAAGGTTAAATAATACAGTAGTTGTCACCCAAAAATAGCTGCCAGTAATGTTTCGCTTTTTCCATTTTTCTTTATATATATAAATTTAGAATGAGTCACTATCTTTGCTGACACTTCCATTCTAACTGCTTACCCCGTTAAATTCCCGTGGAAATAGAGATCCAAATGGAAGCTGCTTACAAGCCCGATGATCTCTATTGAACTGCAACTCTCATGTGTTCTATTATAACCCAATAATTCAAAAAGCAGGGAAGAATAGAATGAATAAAAACTTTATTGTCCCTTTAAATATACATTAATCAGCATACATTAAAATAAAATTTCATTGCATTCAACTCTGAAAAAAATACCATTATGCATATACCCACATACACACACATATACGACACAGAAAAACATCACAGTCTAGTTCGAGTGTATACATGACGGGGGGGGGAAGAATCCTGCAAATTCACAAGACTGATGGCATAAGGAACAAAGCTGTTACAGAATCTTATAGTTCTGCTATAAATACTTTGAAACCTCCTCCCAGAGGGGAGCAACAGAAACAGACCGTGAAGTGGGTATGTGGGGTCTCTAACAATGCTTCGAGCTCTAAGCACATAGCGCTTATAAGCAGTATCCTGAATCATGGGAAGTGAGCTTCCTATAATCTTCCCAGCTATCCTTACCACTCTTTGTATGGTCCTTCTATCTGAGGCACTACTACCTATCACCAAACCAAACAGTGATGCAGTTTGTTAAAACACTCTCAATCGTGCCTCTGTGAAAAGTGACCAGGAAAGAAGGAGAAACATGTGCTCTCCTCATCTGACGCAGGATATGCAAACGCTGGTTTGCACGCTTCACTAAAGATAACATATGAAGAGACCAAAGCTGGAACAGAGCGACCTCACAAGCCAATGGGATAATCCACACAGATAATTGATGTCAGTATAGGTAAGACAGCTTTCTCCAAAATAAATCTGCAGATTGCCCGAGTTTGCAAATAGTGCACCATATCGTAACAGAAATAGATTAAAGAATGAACTTCAGAGTCGTGGCCCACTGAAGGTCTGGCTCTGATTGTTTTAGATAATTTCTTACTTATCAGCCTGGATAGTGAGCCTTGCTAGTATATGGTAGCCAAACATCAGGAACAGACTGGTAGCACATTAACAAATTGGAATACATCACATTTTTTTCCTGCACCTTAATTCATCAGATGTTATTATATAGATGCAGATCACAGTACGGATCTGATGAAATGAGCTGCAGTTCATGAAAGCTTGTGTCTTTAGCCCTAGTTATTATGTTGGGGTGAGAGGAGGCAGTGGCTGCTGGGTCTGAGGATGAGAGTAGTGGCTGACACAGATGCACAGATTGGCGTACTGTAAGCCTCTACCTTAATTTCGCGGGGGAGATGGTTCCGTCCTAAGGTATTTCGATGAAGACTGAGTCGCAAATAGAACTGAATAAGGAAATACAAATACAAATACGGAGTGCCGCCGGTTTCCCCGCCCGCGAGCAGAAGAACTATAGTTTTCAAAATCGGACAGATCAGAAGAGGATCTGCCTCCTCTCAACGGGTGTCAAACTCGTCGCGACACGTCGCGTATCGCGACTTTTTTTGCATTGCCGGAGCTGGGGTGGGCGCGGCCTCCGTATGATACAACCGGCCCGCGGGCCCGCAGTTTGACATCCCAATCAATGAGTTTACTGTACCATCCAAAGTCTCCTAAAACGGCTTTTGCTCCGGAACGGACGTGGCTAAAACGACATCCAGCTCCAACCCCAGCCAGAAGACGGGTCGGCAAGGAAGCAAGGAAGGAGCGTGTTGTTCGGTTCCCCCCAACCCTTGGATTGATCCCCAACTGATCAGAACTTATAGAGGACCGTGAGTGAAGGACTGGCTGGGCGCCCGTTGGGTGGCAGATCGCTTCGCCGCCCAGCTCGGAGGCGGCCAAGCGGGGCAGAACAACGCGCCGCTAAATTTCTGCCACCGGCAGCGATGGCGTTGTTCTGGCCTGGCTTTTCCGTGTCCGGTGCCACCGAAGCCGCGGAGTGGAGCGGGTTGCGCGTGCTCTCTGCTCGAGACGCAGAGATGGTGGGGCGCTGCACTGGGGCGGGGATGGGAGTATTTAGGCAGGGAGGGTGACGCGTGAAAAGGAGCCTCTTCCATGCCTTTCTGGCACCCCGGGAGGCGAGCACCCCGCCCTCTCAGGTAGTTTCCTCCTGCTGCTGCTCGTCTGAATCCACGCGAAGAGCACAGGTAGGCCGCTGCTCAGATTCTTTAGGAGGCCGTGTGGCTCTTCAGACGCTGATCTTCTCCCGCAGTCAGGCCTTGCTCCCTGCTGCTTATTTGTCTCCCGCGGTGGAGCACCACTACTGTGTGGACCGTTTTTTGCTCGGACCTAGCCACAACGCAGAGCAGATCTCTGCCAGCTTTGGCCCAAGGGAGGGGATGAGAATGGGTCTGCGGTCCTTTCCTCTGGTGCCAAAATGTTGTGGCCCCGGCCCTAGGTTGTAATCTTAGTTAAGGGATTAATGAACATATAGTTTGCCCACACCAAGTTGTTAAAAGTTGACTTATGGGACTCTGTGGCTGTGCACTGGCTAGAGACTGAGATAGGTAGAAATAGACTATTCAGAACTTCACTCTCAGCCATGCTAAGTGGGTGGCCTTCAGCTGGTTACTATCCATTGGCCTTTCTTTCTTTACATGGTTACTGGGGGTAAAGACAGCCTTGAGCTGCTTAGGGGTAAAAAAAAGAGAGGGGAGATAAATATAAATATAAAAAATGAGGACATAAAATTAGGCCATAATACTAGCCTTTCCCAATTTGGTGGCCTCAGACCTGTTGGGCCTCAAGGCCTATAATCTCCAGCCAGCAGGACTAAAGGGATGGGCTATAGAGCTACAGTATCTTGAGTACAGTAGCAGGTAAAAAAGTCTGTACAATCTGAAGTGGGTGATCCAGGGTACAATAGCCAGGGAAAACAGTTTGGTAGGACATTCCTTTCTCTTGCCCTTCCTTTCATTTGAAATTAAGAGTTTTGGAACCTACTGAGTCAAGCAGAAAAGCCATGAGTTTTGAAGTATTTTGAATCCAAGAGTTAGTTCTGAGTAGCAGAAGAAAATGGAATTCTCAGCAAAAAAAATCAATTCCCAGTTATTCCAATCTTTCTTCATTTCAGCTGTATGCTGTAAGATGAAAACAGGGGGATATAATTGCAGTTATTAACAGAGCTTGGAAAATCTTATCAGCTGAGGGCAAATCATCCAGAGATTAACAATAGATTTTTTGTCCCCCTCTTTGTAATAGGTAGATTCTTTTTGCTATTATATATTTACAAACCTAGAAAAAAATACAGTAACTAAAAAGTAAATCACTTTACTATACTCAGCAAATCTTACTCCCTACCCCATTAAACTAGAAAGCTGAGTTCTTCAATATGAATCTATTATTGTCCCTTTATTTTCATTTGGAACTTTTCCCCCCCTAAAACTGCTATGTATTTTTTTCTTCTTTTGCATTCAGTTAATAAAGGCAAAATCAATACATAAATGTATTGCCTCATATATTCCCAGCAATAAATGAAATTGTCAACATTACACTTTTAAAGAAGATTTTTCTGTTTGATTAATAAAAACTCCCACATCCTGATGTTGATGCTGGTAACATTCAAGTTCTTGGCAGCAGTACAAAATTGATCAACCACTACCTTTTTCAAGGATGATTGTCCGTTTTCCCAATATATCCTGGTAGTTTTCAATCCAAGGTCTAATAAGGTTTGACCCTGCTCAGGTTTTGGGCGGGTCAGGGGAAAAGATCAGGGCTGGAAGCTGCCATCTGTTAGATCCCTTCATTCTAGTTAAAATATTTTATTTCTTTGTTTCTTTGTAAAATTTATTGGCCACCCATCTTACACCAGGTAACTCTGAGCAGCTTACAAATGTAATTTGTTCTTTTATTAATTTTAAAATAGTGACAAGAAATGCCCGACAGTTCGTATGCAATTTCCTGTTGCAATCCCAGCATTATCGCACACAAGCTCTTGGTATCACTGCCCCCTCCCCCCCTCCCCAACAGCTAATGTAGGGTTTCCTCTGTGAATATTTTTTGTGCATTTTCTCACAAAACCTTTTCTCTTTTCTCTGTCTAGAGCATGTCAGCTCTTCTGAGGAGCCTGCTGGCTGCCTCAGAGAAAGCTGCCCGCATTGCCCAGCTATGTCGCCAAGAGGAGACCCTCTTCAGCCTGCTCATTGAGGAGAAGAGAGGTGCGGACAAGAATAAGAAGTTCTTGCAGGACTTCAAGACATTGGCAGATGTGCTAATCCAAGAAGTCATCAAACATGACGTGGGAAAAGAGGTAGCTGCTTGGGGAAGGGTTCTCTATGTAGTGAGAAGCATAATAAGGTGTTGTGTAGAAGATTGGGCCGGATCGTAGAGGATTTAAGCTCTTTTCCTCTCCAATGTCACTCAAAGGGGCTTTTCTATTTACTCTAAACTCTTATATTCTAAAGTGTTTTATTCTAAAGACAAATAGCAACAGAAAGCAATAGCTAAACCTATTGCATTTGCAAAAGTAGCAGTATTGAGTGCAATAGCTGTTCTCACGTTCTCCCAAATTCTTCACACATCATTTCTCAGTCCTCAAATAACCATGTAAAGTTGGCCTGCATTATTCTTACATCAGAGTGGAGGCAGTAAAGCAGACATGTCAAACTTGTGACGTCACGTGATGTCGCGCATCGTATTGGAGCTTTTTCCCCATTGCCGGCAATGGGGTGGGCGCGGTTTCATCGTGACGCATCCAGCCCACGGGCCGGCAGTTTGACACCCCTGCAGTAAAGGTTTAGATATGCTGATTTGCTTAAGAGAACATTACATTGCTGGTTGAGCTAAAATGTTTATAGCTGAGATTATTATTCTTCAGTCCTCACTCACTTTGAAGTGAGATGCCAGGAGTAGGACTCCAAACTGCCTGGGACTGATGTGACATGCAGCTGTCTCCTTCTCATCCAGAGGATCAACCTGAAATGGGACATGGTAGAATCACTGAGCCCAGAATAGCCGTAGCCTGGATCAGACTTGTCAGCTTGGTTAAGGTGTGCTTTCTTCTTCCTCCCTTCAGTTCCACTTTTCTTTCCTTACCCCTTCTCACTGTTGTTCACAGTTTCCAGAACTACAAGATCACATTTGTGGCGAGGAGTCCAACAAATTTGAAAATGGCCTTGGTGAGTAATCGGCACAGGGAGGAGAAAATACCAGCATATTCTCTAAAATAACTTTCCCCAGCTGGACTCCTTCCAGATGTGTGGGATTAAAATTTCCTTCTGGCACACTGGCTAAGGATTTTGTGAGTTCTTGCCCCATTATCTCTAGTGGAAGCTAGATAGGGCCAGGTTACCCTTCTGACATGCTTGATCCTCTTTTCGATTAATCAAGTCATTCTTCCGCTTCCAGCTCCATTTTCTTCAGAGAAATATTTCCATCATCTGTCCTAGGCTTACTCTGATGGCTTCTTGCAAGCTTTGTCCCTACAAAGATGTTTGCTCTTTATAAGAATCCTAGAAAATTGCAGAGAGACTTGGAGAAAATATTTTAGGAGACTTTCCATTTCAGGAAGAGTACTGACTAGACCAGGGGTAGGCAACCTTGGTTCTTTTATGACTCGTGGACTTCAACTCCCAGAATTCCTGAGCCAGCATGGCTGGCTCAGGAATTCTGGGAGTTGAAGTCCACGAGTCATAAAAGAGCCAAGGTTGCCTACCCCTGGACTAGACATATTGGAGTATCATATGAAGGAGGAACATGCCCTAAAATGTTAGCTGTCACATTAAATATACAATCAAATGCCTGGTGCCAGGAATTTTTTCCCCTTCTAATTCGTAGCCATTTCCATATTTTCCTTTCTAAGACAGTCTTCTTCATGTTAATGACCTTCAGATGAATTAAACTGCTATAACTTCCATTATTCACTCACAGAGAATATGTCTAATGCCTGTATTGGGTGGGATAATTGTTAGTGGTAAAGTAATATTTTTACACTGTGCCAAGCGGCAGATTGCCCTATAAGGGCAAAAAAGGGCAAGGCTCCTGTAGGTTTTTACATTGCTCTGGAGTAGAGGAAATTATCAATAGTCTTTTTTACTACCAAAACATACTGCACCTTCCTTCTTTTAAGTGTTTGTCAGAAGAGCAGAAATCCTGCATGCTGTTACATCTGATTATCTCATTTCTCTTTTATTTTTTTAAGTCACATCTTAAAAAACTAAAGATAAATATTATTGATGTAAACCATCCTGGGTGTCGGGTGCGAAAAATCAAGACCACGTGTTAAGTTCCAGTTAAGCTGATTTATTGCTTGTGCCTATATACAAGAATCTAGTAGTCAACTAACCATCAGCACTAAATTCAAGAGGGGTTGGACTTAGGCTGCTTGATTCCTCTCTTGACTCCACTCCCAGGTTCTGGCTGTCCTTCTCCTAAATCGGTCTGCACTACTGTTTAACCCAGTTGTAAATTGAGATTGACTAGCTAAAAGCATATATCCTACATCTTCACCCAATCTTTCTTCGTGTGGGCTGTAGTAGCACAGATTGTGGTGAAAAAGGACAAGCCATATCTCAAGGAAACTTCTCCATCATTATGGGCATTCTTAGAGAGCCTCTGATAAGCTTCTAATGAAGCTTTAAGAGTTCCTCTTAGAACGGTCTAAGAAGTGTGGCATTAAAATAATTCTCATTGCTTGCCTAACATAAGACTCTTTGAGAATAAATGTGAAAGATCCCCTTGATCAGTAG
Organism: Azemiops feae; assembly: GCA_023970755.1. Taxonomy (NCBI): domain Eukaryota; kingdom Metazoa; phylum Chordata; class Lepidosauria; order Squamata; family Viperidae; genus Azemiops; species Azemiops feae. The sequence continues at coordinate 1,107,993 of JALGBA010004142.1, read as the reverse complement.
AGGGACCCTCTTGAACAGTCTCTGAACTTTATTTGCCTTTGCAGGTGAGATTGTAGTGGTGCGGGTTTGCCCCACCCAACAGGAAACTGCTACCCTGTTGCAGAAAGTCCTGGATCGAAAACAAACAGCAGCTGAATTGTTGGCAGCTGCTGTTCATCAGGAAGTAGTGCTTTCCGACCCAGCATTGGACAATGTGGCTGTGACCATCTCGACTGACAGCTTGGCTGTATGGATTGACCCCATAGGTAAATAGAACGGCAGATGAAGGTTGGGCATCGGAAGCCATTTACATAATCTTTCTCTAGTGCTGAGTTTTGTATACAGATAGTCTTCGACTTATGACCACAATTGAGCCCAACATTTTTGTTGCTAAGCGAGACAGTTGTCAAGTGTATTTTGCCCCATTTTACAACCTTTCTTGCCACAATTGTTAAGTGAATCACTGCAGTTGTTAAGTCTGTAACATAGCTTCACTGTTAAATGAATCTGGTTTCCCCATTGACTTTGCTTGTCAGAAGGTTGCAAAATGTGATCACATGATCCAGGGACACTGCAACCATCATCAATAAGAGTCAATTGCCAAGCGTCCAAATTTTGATCACTTGACCATGGGGATGCTGCAACAATCATAAGTGTGGAAAACAATCATAAGTCGCTTTTTCAGTGACATTATAATTTTGAAGGGTCACTAAATGAACTGTTGTAAGTTGAGAACCACCCGTATGTGGCATAGACTGGAATATATAAAAGAGAGTTGAGGACTCTCACATCCTGTCTTGTTCCTAACCAATTGTGATACTCTTGTCTTTCCAGGTGTCATTTCCTAGCCTGTATCCAATATACCTTGATCGGGCATAGAGTTGATACTATTTTTAAAGTCTATTCTAGTGGGCATTCTGACATCTATTGTTCCGATGTGGAGTCTTGCTGAAGGAGTGAAGAAATTCTCCCTTTCTTACTTCTCTCTTTTCAGATTCCACTAATCAGTACATTCGTGGGTATGGCAGTGTGATGCCTGTGAATGGCATCTATCCATCTGGACTTCACTCAGCGCTTGTGCTGATAGGAGTATACAACCGTCATTCGGGTGAGCCCGTCCTTGGCATCATCAATGAGCCTTTTTTCCAGGAGGAGCTGCCAGCACACAGGTAACAATAGCACTGTGGCTCAGTCTTGCCTACGTGGACCACCAATTATAAAGGACTTAGCCCTGGAATTCTCCTGTTCTTTTTATGGTACATCAACATAGATGGAGATGAAAGATGAAGCAGACTGAAGAGGGCCTAGGGCAGAGATGGGCAACTATGGCTCCTTTACGACCTGTGGACTTCAACTCCCAGAATTCCTGAGCAAGCCCAGGAATTCTGGGAGTTGAAGTCCACAGGTCGTAAAGGAGCCATAGTTGCCCATCTCTGCCCTAGGAATTCTGGGAGCTGAAGTCCACTGGTCATAATTGCCCATCCCTGGCCTAGAAAATGGCTTTGAAGGACAGAGGAATAGCCGTTATCAAGGTAATGATCAGACAAGTGCAGCTTGAGCCCATTTTGAGAAACTGATGCTTCACATAAGTCTCTATGGAGATTCTCAGTCATCCAGGTCATAGTTATCCCAAAGATGTTTTTTCACGAGGCAACTGGACTTTCTTGTTTTTCTTTGAAGACGTTTCACTTCTCATCCAAGAAGCTGAAGAAGCTTCTTGGATGAGAAGCGAAACGTCTTCCAAAAAAAACAACAAAGTCCAGTTGCTTCGTAAAAAAGCATCTTTGGGCCTTCACATAAGTCCCTCCTTAATTCATACAGATAAAAAGCAGTGTGGGAGAGCACATTCAGACTTGCAAAACGTGCTTGCTATATCTAACAATAAGAGTTGTCCTATCTGGCACTGGTTTCTTAGTCTGATCTACCTTATACGGCTGACACACACTTAGTAGAACGTTACATGGTCGTTCTGGAACTGTTCCTTTTCCCTTATACTGCCCTTGAGTTGCCCGATGATCTAGCACATGCCTGCCAAGGGAAACCATCCAGTCATAGACTTTAGAGGGGAAAATTACTGCAGGCTCCATTTCTAGAGACGGGCTTATCCAGAGAACAATCCCTGTTTGAAATGATCAGATGAATCAATATTTTTCATTCAAAGGAGACAAATGAATCAAAAGGTAATCCAAGGAGGTATAACAGTATTTTATATTGCTCACAACATATGCTCTTGTTTACTATGACTTCATTGGGCATAAAACAATGGATACAAGATTTATATTGGTATAAGATGCGGTGGGGGGGGAAAGAAAGGGGAGCTCAAATGAACATTCTTCCTTGGGCTTTTCAGAGCTTTTAAAATATGTGCCTTTTGCTACACCTAAGGAATGGCCCACACATTGCCACAGGTTTAGCACAACTGCCACAAAAATCAGTTACTGTATAAAAATACTCTAGCAAGTGGTTCCTGTAATGTTTCCTTTCCTTTGCCTCCGAAAAGATTTGTCCCTCTTCCTGTCCCAACTCCCCTTTTCCAACTAAGCAAAAGCACTGCTTCTTCCAATCCTTGCATTCTCCTTGTGCAATATTGACAGCCACCTCAATCACCAATTCCCTTAAGGGTTTTTCTCAGTATAATTATTATTCAGGTTGGTTGCACAGTCAGCCAGATATTAAGACTGGATTTGGCATTTTTATCCATCTGTCGAGTCCTTCCAAGGACCTGGAGTAGGCAGATGTTGTTGGGTAGTGTTAAAGGTGCCATTGCAGGATTTAAGCTGTTCCAAGTAAAGCTGCTTTTTGCAATTGACTGATTTTTGTCGATGCTGATAGTGTTCAAGTGGTGCTCCAGAGGTCTTTGGATTGCACTCAAGGCGCCTATTATTACTTGTACTATTTTTGCTGCCTTTTATATCATTCTGCCTTTTTAACATATAACTCAAGGTGGCAAACATATCTAATATTCTTGCCTCCTACTTTCCCCACAACAGCAATCCTGTGAGGTAGGTTGGGCTGAGAATGAGTAACTGCCGTGTCCCCTCTATCTTCTTAATGTTATGTAATGGTGGGGCTTTTCCTAGCACAGCTACCCTGAACCTTTCTCTTTGGCAGGTGGCAGAGCAAATACCATTGGGGCATTTCCTATGGAAGCACCAAGCTAAGCTCGCTGAGCCAACCCCAGCGGCAGCCTTCCCCCTGCGTGGTGCTGAGCAGCAACGATACAACCGTGTTGCAGAAAGCACTGGCCCCACTGTACGGTGAGAAGCTCTGCTTTGCTTCAGGTGCTGGCTACAAGATGCTCTGTGTCGCCCTCGGCCTTGCCGATGCTTATGTACTTTCGGAAGGCAGCACCTTCAAGTGGGACTCGTGTGGCCCCCATGCCATTCTGCAAGCCCTCGGGGGAGGCATCGTTGACCTTTCAGCAGCCCTGCAGGTTTGGCGTGCTGGGCAACACAAGAATTTGCCCGAACTGACCTATAACAAGCCCACAGAGGGCGCTGTGGGTGCTGAGCGCTGGGCAAATCAAGGAGGGCTTATAGCCTATGTCTGCCACAAGCATCTCGAGGCTGTGATGGTCACACTGGCAAACGCGGCAGATACTTTCTAAAACACAGCCCCATCAGTGCAAATTAGTGGGAGCATTTGCCTGTGTATGAGGAGAAGAAGGCAGTCTCTAAATGAGAAAGGATAAGATTCTTAATTTTTTTAAATGGACCAATCTGATGTTTATAGTGGCAGTATGCCAACCTAGAATAGGAATGGTACAAATGCCATGCTTTTGACCACCTGCTTTTCATGCCAGCTGCATCAATAAAATCTCCACTTTTCATGCAGACAGGCAGTAGGGGAAATATTTTTTAAATTGTTCCCCTTCTCTTTTTCTTGGTGCATCATTTTTCTTGCATGGGTAATGTGTATCATACATAGCAAACATGCATTGGGGCCATTGAATAATCTCTGCTTAGGTACCCCTCGTGTTAAGCATGGGACACAGCTCAAGGTTTCTTGCTGCTGCTTTCTGGATAGGCACAATTTTTGCAAGGCTTTTGATGCACAGACCAGAAGTCCTGTGGTTAAAGTGCAATATTGCAGGCAAACTCTTCCCATAGCTGGAGTTCGATCCTGACGGGGCTCAAGGTTGACTCAGCTTTCCATCCTTCCAGCGTTAGTAAAATGAGGATCCAGATTGTTGGGGTCAATATGCAAATAATGCTTCTACATTGTAAATCACCCAGAGATTGCTGTAAAGCACTATGGGGCGAAATGCTGTAAGGACTCTAGGATTTATGATCCTGCTTCATGTTAAGAAGCAGGGTTAATTTGCCTTTGTATCCCTTTTAACATTGTGAGGAGTTGCTACAGAACTTTATTTAACCTAAAGTCATTTTCCCGTAGGGCAGGGGTCCCCAATCTGTGGGTTGTGGCTTACTACTGGGCTGCAGCCGCTTGGCCACCGGGCCGCATGAAGGGATGGCCAGTGCACGCACACACGCACATGCACTCACCCCTCCACACTTGCGCTAGCGCTGTCCCGCCCCCGAGTGTCCCACCGGCGTTAGCGCCACTCCGCCCCGAGCGTCCCACCGGCACTAGTGCCGCCCATAGCATTCCACCAGCGCTAGTGCCGCCCCATTTGCAGCACTCGCGCCTGCGCAACCCCATTTGTATGTGCGCAGGCGCTCGAGTGCGGCCGTTTGTATGTGTACATGCACTCACGCACAGCCATTTGCAAGTGTGCATGCGCTCATGCACGGCCCATTTGTGTGTGCGCACACAGGGCTCATTTTTGCACACACACGTAGCTATGCCTGCCTCCCTTTCCAGGCAACCAAATCAAAAAGTTGGAGATCTCTGCCTTAGAGGAAACTCTGAGAATTTTAGTTTTCTGGAAGGGGACCTGAGATGAGATCTGTAATAGGGAGGCTCTGGGGAAAAAGTCATGGCATATGAAAATAAGTAAAATTGCTATACATGTGAACATGTACTGCAATTTGGGAATTTTTCTTCCAGGCCACTATCCTATGAATTTATAATCTATCTTTTGCAATCAAGCGTGATGGAAATTCTTTCAAATTAATCAAAGCAGTTACCTGAGGGTCTTGTACTGTATATATTTGTGAAATATATTTTTAAACAAACACTCTTTAAAAATAAAATATATTCTGTAAGTGACAAAAGAAACATTAAGTATTCATTCAGAGAGGAAGGGAAGGATGCAGGACAGTATTCAGCCAAATATTTCTTTTTTTGCCGTCCATACTTCCTTGGCATCTAACTAACTATTATGAACAAAAACCATCAACTGTTAAATTCAGGTATTGGGACTACATTCATTAAATGAAAGCTAAATCAAATTATAGATTTAATGTAGGTAATGATTTAAAATTAGAAATGGACTATGAATCATCATTGCAATGTACTGATTTTGTAAAGTATATTTTCATTTTTTATAAAGAACTTGCAGTGGGTTTTTTAATAGTAGAATATATCTAAAATTGAAATTGTAAAGATCATTCTCAGAATTTTTTTCCATACATTTTATCTGGTATATTTTTTTCTATGCATTTTATGTGGTATATTAAATAGCATAAAATTATAATAATATTTGAAAATATTAAGTACTAGCTTATCTTCTATTATTCTACTATGGTAATTAATTTAAAATTGGTTATTTTAGAATAGCCATTATTATAAAGGCATTGGCAAAATACTCCATTAGCTGAGCTGCTTTTTTAATATTAATAATTAATAAACATTATATAACCACAGGAGAACGAATCTAGTTGTGCTAGATATTCTCCACAGCTACATCTGCCCTCATCAATGCAGCTTTATGGCTAGGCTCAAGAATGGCATCAGTTTCACACAGGCCATGATTTAACCATGGTTTGTCCAAACCAGTTGACTGAGTTTACACAATACAAGACTCCATTAATACATTTTTAAATCCAGAATAGCTGAGTTCGCACAATACATTAAGTCACTGTCAAAGGTAAAATAGGGCAGCTAAATATATGCAGTCCCATTACCAAAGCAATCCAAGGAGGTAAAAGACAAAAGACTCCTGAAAGACATGATTGTTTGTAAGCAGTCGTGATCATAATACTGAGAATTGGATTTTCACTCACACAGAGATTGGGTAAATGAAATAAGATTTTTTATAAACTCTCAATTCCCAGTACTCTCCATACCGTAAGTAGGGAAAGTTACATATGGCACAAATATGTCTGGTAACCTAATTTACACATTGTTAACTGAAAAACATTGAGATTGATCAAAGCCATGATGGGTGGTAGAGGTCAGGGTTGGCCCATGTGGTTGATAACCAAGCCATATAGAAGATTTGTAAGAAGAAAATATTATAAATTAAATGTAATAAATGAAATAAAATAGATATGCATCTGGGAAACTGAAAGGGGAAGGATGCAACAGACCTGCATGAAGAAGCCTGATTTCGTGGAATGCAGTTGAGGACATGCAGGGATGTGAAAGTTTAGATTTAAATATAAATGACATTTGGGTCAGAAAATATGAACTGGTGCTACTGTGAATGCGTATGAAAGTAGAAATGCATAGGTTGGCAACTGATGTTAACTACATCTTATGTTTCAGCGAATGGGGTAATGAAAGAACTGGAAGTTGTTTGGGAGAGAACGGTCCAACATTTGGCATGAATTTATTCTGCTAGGTGATGTGAATGGATGAATGGAACAAGATGACAGAGCTCAGAAAAAGTAATTCTGCCATTTGGAGGCCCAGGAGTAAGTGAGAACAGTGACTCATTGGGGAGTATCTGCTTAATGAAAGGTCTGTTTTGACTAAGTCCATTCATCCATACACATAGAAAAGGAATGAATCAAAAAGCAGAATTAGTGCAGGATAATGAGATATTCTGAATGTGAGAGCAGTCCTTTATTTGGTGCTGTCAAGAATGGATCTTGAAAGAATAATATAAGAAAAAAATATATCTCATGTATGAAATGTATTAGATTACCCTCTCAACACAATAAACAGAAAGATAAAAGAAGTTGTGAAAACTGCTGGCATTCTATTATCAGAAAATATAGAAAGGAAATGTTCAGTAGAGTGATGAAGTAAAAGAGGCTGTGGATGTGAAAAAATGTTGCAAAAATGAGAATGAAAGAAAGATATCGAACACTATGTATAGGGCTAGAAAGATAGTTGCAAAGATGTAGTCAACAGAATGATTAAGATCTCAGGAAGATCAGGTAGAGGTAGTTTGATGTAAACATAAAGAGCACTAAACAAGAAGCCTTGAACAGAGGAATGGGAATTAAAAACAAAGGGGATGGAATAGTTTAGGATGCAAGTGAAATTAGAGAATGCTGGAATGACATAAAAAAGAAATTAAATGCAAAACATGTTTGTGTCCCAGAAAGAACTGATGCAGAATACTGGTGAGGCTGCAGGTATAAGAAGCAGTTCTCAGAAATGAAAGAGAAATCTCACATCCCGACTCAATATTATTTAAACAAGAGACAGATAGAAATTGGGCCTCCTACTGAAAAGGAGGTGCAGTATATCAGTTGCTTGAAAGTAGTGGAGGACAATCAGCGAGATAGATCAGTGAGTATGTAAATATTGGGGCTGGTTTGGAAAAAAAGAGCAATTGCCAAAATTCTTTTGTAATGACATTACTGTGTCTTGTACAATAAACTAATTTAACTGCAGTTCATGAGTCCTGTTATCCTTATGTATTTGATTCCTGAGTGCCTGTCAGGTGAAGCCTGACAAAAGAGCAAAAATCATGTAACCGAAGAAATGTTAAAGTTTGTTCACATAACACTTCTGCAAAAGTTACTTGTGGAAAGGCTGTGCAATTGGGTGTAAAGCTTGCATCCATGCCTCAGGACTGGAAAATAATATAGTTATTGTTTTCCTCCAAAAAGGACAAGATAAAATGAGTGAAAGCAAAAACTACAGATGGGTTAGTTTGCCCTAGGAAAGCATTTGGTAGAATTCTAATGGAGTGAGTAGCAGAGGCTACAATGAGCAAAATTTACAAAGTGCAATGGGGCTTTATGCTACATACGTTTTACTTTTCAACAGGCTATTGAGAAATAACTGAAGAATAGTATTTTGCCTATAGGCAAATGCAATGACAGAATGGGCACAAGGATGTCATTACTCAAATAACAAGACTTAACTTCTTGGTTTTAGATGACAGATTGTAAGTATTTAATGGTATTTGCGTGTCGGCATCACCACATACATATAATTGTTTTGATATAATTATTTCCTGCAGATGAAACTGAGTTGAAGGTTGGTTTGCTAAATAAAGCAGACACAAGGATAAAAGACGTATGATGTCCTCTTGGGGTTTTAATGTATTTATGTATAAAAGTACAATGCTGAGCTATAAAGCGGTCAAGGATCGGAGATGGCTGAATGGCTGACAAGATACATCAGGGGTGTCAAACTGCCGGCCTGTGGGCTAGTTTCATCATACTGAAGCCACGCCCACCCCATTGCCAGCACTGCAATACGTCGCGATACGTCACGTGATGTGATGAGTTTGACACCCGTGTAATACATGGATGTTTGTGCTTATGTTAAAAGCATATTAGTTTGAATGTGATGGTAAGTGTACTTTTGTATGTAGAGAATCCAAATGGTTTGTAGCAAATAGTAGATTGCAGTAGATTATATGATGCAACATGGGATAGAGATCTGAAAATTATTGTATCAAACTCCAAAGCAATTAAGTTTGACAGGGAAAATGGAGATAATGATTCCAAGTTATAAATAAATGGTAGAGCCTCTCTCTTTTCCTGAGAATGTGCTTATGTTGGTAGAAGGTTTATTAAAAATAAGAAAATGGGTACAAATGCTGATAGAAAAGTAGCAGGTAATATGGTCTCTTTGAAGAATGAGTATTGGTTGAAAGAAACGCCAATGGATTTGTATAAAAGCATAATATTTCTGCCCACTTTGTTATATGAATATTGATTTCTTCAGTTTATATCAAACGCAGCATACACAATGTTCTTTCCTCCTATTTTTCCCACAAGCCTGCGAGATGGGTTGGCTGAGAGAGTGTGACTGGCCTAAGTAACCCAGCAGGTTTTCCATGCCTAAGGGAACTTATGTGCGTTCTGATTTATGGAAGCCCTGAAATGATGAAAAACAGTGAAAATTAAAGAGAAAAAAAGTGTAGGAAGCAGATAGAAACATGGATGGATGGAAGCAAGGATAGTTTGCAGGGATTTAAAGGTATGGAGCAGAATAATAAACGTTTGTTTAAACTGGATTTATTTATTCAATCAATTTATATAGCTACTAATCACACATTCATAACATGGTGGCTTACAATTAAACAATAACAAAACATAAAAAAATAAAGCAGCCGTACAAGCAATACAATTTAAAACAAAATAATTAAAAACTATACAGTACAATCACCAGGGAGAGCGCACATCCATTCAAGAAGAGTACTGTACAGCCATTTTATGGGCCTCATACCGCCCGCTGATTTTCTGGCTAGGCAGATGGAAAAGCCTGAAGGGCCATCAAGGTCAGAGCCAGGGATGGAATGATTTTATTGACTAATTTGTTTCTTTGTTTGTATCCTGCCTTTATTATTTTTACAAATAACTCAAGGTGGCAAACATATCCAACACTTCTTCCTTCTCCTATTTTCTCCACAACAGCAACTCTGTTATGTGGGTTGGACTGAGAGAGGATGATTGTCCCAAGGCCACCCAACTGGCTTTCATGGTTAAGGCGGTACTAGAACTCAAGAGATTCCCACTTTCTAGCCTGGTACCATAATCATTAGATCAAACTGGCTTCCATGGGGTGGATTTAATTATAGGATTTAACTATATTTCTGTTACTTTTTCTTGTTTCATGATGTTTATTTCTTTTGCTGATTCGATCTCTTTTTCTGTGTGCAAAGAGTTGCTTATCCTGAGAAGCAGCATTATACATACTGTCATCGCAGTGTTATGAGTAGACATGTAGTTATTTAGATACAGTACAGAATACTTTCCTTTTAGAAGTAGCTTGCACACTTTGCCTTTAGATGGCACCAGTGTTCTTTCAGGTTGGGTGGTAACTAAGCAGCAGCGGAACTGAGGGTTTCCTCCATCATTTACTATCTTGTAATATAGAACTGGCTTGATTCCAACTTTATCTACTGCATAAAAATGGGAGATGTAAACAGGAAAGTGGATGCAATCTGCTCTGCCATAAACAATTACAGGGAACTATATATTTATAAAAATACAGTTAATGGGTAGTGTAAAGTGAGACGACTTGCTTTTATACTGAAGGGATGCTAGATGGGAGGGGGTATGTATTTTTAACATTTAGTACGTTGAAAGTCTCAAGCCCTTTTTAAAATATATATTAAATAGAAAATGCAATGGCTAAATAAGATTAGGGACTTCAGATCTCTTCCCTTCTTCTGTCAACTTTAGAATGAGCATGGCTGCAGCCATGTTTTCCTTCTCATTTCTAGTTGACACATAGTACGGAGGGAGCGGGGTTGCCAGGCATTGCGCTAGACCAGTGGTGGCGAACCTATGGCACGCATGCCAGAGATGGCACTCGGAGCCCTCTCTATTGGCATGTGCACCGTCGCCCCAGCCTCGCTTCCCCCTGCAGCCCCTTCCCCAGCAGCCCCCCGGGTGTGGCCCGCACAAAGCAGCGCAGCCAAGCACATGGGAACCTTGCAGCAGGGACAAGACTCCGCCCTCGTGCTCCATCGCGCGCAATGATGCTGCGGGGCGCGGGCAAAGGCCGTGGCCATGGCGGTGCTGAGTTGCCTGGGCCATCTGCTGCGGTGGGCCTTGGAAGCGGTGGGTGGCCCTGAGGGTGGGGCGGGGCGGGAGGCGGGGCAGGGATGGGGCAGTCTCTAAAAGGTTCACCATCACTGCGCTAGACAAAACAAGACTGTCTCTCAGACTTTCTCTCATCGGAACCAAGCCCGAGACTGCGGGCTGGGTGTTTCATGAAAAGCCCGCCAACAAACTGTATGGGGAAACGTAGTTGCTTGCATAGCATTAGCATTAGAGGTGGGATTTTTTAATTTTGCATTGGGGAATTGTTATGCAAGCCTCGGAGTTCTGCTTTATTTGTCTCTGTCTGTCAGAACCTTGAGATCTTGATGATCTTGAAAAGACGAGCAGAGTTAGGTTTGGCTACTACTCAGGTGGGAAATCACCACCAAGTTTATAGGTCAATTGGGAAGTAAAAAAATGGCAAACCATTTCTGGATTTTAGCCAAAGAATCATTATGGGCATGAAACCACTAGATGTGAAGGCGACTCCTCTTTCAGCCCAACTCACCTCACAGGGCTGTTGTGGGAAAAATAGGAGGAGGAAGGAGTATCAGGTTATGTTTGGCACCTTGAATTACTTATAAAAATAATAAAGATGGAATATAAATAAATGAAAGAAAAAAATAATATTGTCAATCAGCTGGCTTGGAAGAAATTATAGAAAACTGCTTCACTGGCACAGTCTTTTTGGCTAAAATGCTGTTTTAAAATACAGACCATAAACAATGTGCCTATAGTTTCAAGTGAAAGCTATTCAATATCCTGGCAGACAAACTGCTTTGTGCTCTTTTTAAGAGCAATTCTGGCAGCCCCAGATGAGAACATTTGAAGTGAGGATTGTTGGCAAAGAGGTTCAGCTAATGCAGATTAATTGCCCCACAAAAGGCTGTGTACAAAGGTAGACAGCATGTAACTGGCAAATACATTATCTGTATCCATCTGGATCAACTTTTGTTAGGGGATGAGAGAGAAAAAGATTCTGAACAAGATATCTAGGCAGTGACCAGGAGAAAAGAAGCAAATTTAATTACAGGTAGTCCTCAACTTACAACAGTTCAGGATAGTCCAGTGGTCTTGTCCAGCTAAAATAGAGCTGGAACTCACAGTCAGGAAAAGTGCTTATGTTTCACTGTTTCTGTCTATGCAGTCATTGGGGAAGGAAGCAGGAGGTAAGGATTCTGTAATAACTGCTGGGTTTTAGTTAAATACTTATTTATATATATTTATTTATATGCCATCTCCCCTCAAGACAGGAAACATTTGAAGGAGGAGAAAAGCCAGAGGGTTGCTTAGCAGAATTCCTAATTTTTCCTTCATATATGGTTCTCACTCTCAGTGACTGTGTGTGAGGGCAATATGGCACGTATAAAACACCACAGTGTCTTCGGCCCAAAGATTAACTTCCACAAAAATGGGATTTGTGAAGTTTCATAGCTTTAGTTGTTTATTAAATTGAGGGTTTTCAAATAGGGAAAAAATATCCCCCACCCCCTCATTATTTTACTCATATACAGTAGCTGTCTTTAAGAAGCACAATTTTGCCATTTCATCTGGGCTGGCTTTTAAAAATTCATGTAGACTATTGCCTTTATTATAAATTAAGTTCTCTTCAGCAGAGCAGAAGAACGTGCCACCAAGCCTTGCTGATAATTAGGACTGCCAGATACAAAGCACTCTTTTGAGGAGCCTTAAGAATTTAGTAATGAAAGTTTGTGAGTATGTGTGTGCTTCAGTAACTAGGAGACAAGTAAAATGATATAGTAATTAAACAAGGGGTAGTGGGAAAGATGGGAAAACTGTAGCCAGAGTTGCAAATAAATTAAAGCTAGCTCTGCTTGATAATGGCTAACTTGTTACAATATTTTGGTAATTTCATATCTATTCAGCCCTTGAACCTACAGCAAGCGTATTAGAGTTGGGGTGCTGGACGCACAGACAATAAAATGTAATCAGACAAATGGATCTATCTTTGCAAGCTTTCTTTTGGTGAGACAATGTTGTGAATCCAGAGATGATGTCAGAGACGATGGAGTGAATTAACTAAAAAAAAATACCATAATGGATTGAATATACTTGGATAATGTTCAGCATTTTAAAAAGAGATGTCCTAAAGTTTTAAAATTGAGCATTATTTTTAATCAAACTATTAGCCTCAGAGTTGAACCAAAAAGGTTAATCTCATTAACCATTCCCAGCAGTCTTCATAATACCCTCTATAGAAAATGAAGTTTTCTAATTTAACATATGATAGGAGTATTTTAAAGCCATAGCCTCAGTTTCTGTGCAAAAGCAAATGAGAATACTGTAAGAATTATGCAACTGAAGGATGTGGGTATCTTTGTATTTACTGGAACTAAATTTCTAAAAAATTATATTAGGAATCCAAGATAGAAAAGCATATAAGTAGAAGAGGGTGCTTGAGAATGAGGCCGTTTGTCAGAAGACTGAAGCTGAGGTGGAAGTGGAGCTTGCAATACAACAAATTACCAAGCAATGGTTGAAACACATACACACACAAATACAGAAACAAAGTTCTAGAATGGTTAAATCAAAGCCTTAATCTAAATTCCATCAAGATACTATGGGGTGATTTGATGCAGGCACTGCATCCAAGAAACCCAAGTATTGCCCAGTTGAAAAATACTGCGTGGAGAAATGGGGAGGGGGAATCCTCTCAGTAGATGTCAGAGAATAGTAGTTACACCTGCTTGAGCGAAGGGAGCAATACCCAGTACTAGAGCCAAAGATCTACTTACTGTTTTCATAGAAAGAAATGGCATATCTGTTCATTTTTTGTTAAAGGATTGCAGATCATTTTTTCAGTTTTTTAAAATTACATCATCTTTATATATTTGAATGAAGATAAAATATTAGTACGTCCACATAGGTTAAAGAAAAAACTTTAAATGGGGTGTACTCTTTTTCACACGACTGTATATATCTCCCCTTTAATTGATAAAATGATTTACATTAATACAGATGTTAGGGTGTGTTTTTTCAAATGTGCAGTTTATGAAACCTTATCACCAACATTTTATTTAGCAGATTAGATGGAAGATTTTAGTCATTTTTTCCCTGTCTTTCTTGGCTGTCAATTTCTAGAAATAAGAAATGCCAATACTAATCTTGTCAAAAGCCTGTTTGAATAAACAGTTATGAAATAAATTTTACCATTACAGATGGTAAAACATATTATCAAGAAGGAACCTGGCAAATTCTGACAAAGCTAAAAAATATTTAGCCTAATTTGCTAGACTTTTGGGAGGATGGATTCAAGAAATGCAAACATGCTGAGTCAAAACACCGAAAGCACTGCCTTTTGTTTTCTTATGTAACTCGGTAATTAAACGACTGGCTGTCACAAAATCCTGTCCACTATTCAGACCAATTTTTAAGAATGTTTAATATTTTGATTGTTGTTATTGTTATTCTTTCAGTTTTACCTTCTCCTATAATTAGCGAGCGTTGTTGTTGTTGTTTTTTTTGTAAAGAATTGCTGAGCCCAGATTACCTGTTTGCTACCTCTCTGTACTGCTGGTTTAATGAAGTTGTTCGCAATTTGGGAGGATTCTTGGAAATGCATCTCTCTTGCATGAATGACAAGAGAAAGACTAATCCATTAAGAAAATTAAGAAAAAAATAGGATTTTATAATACGTAAGAATAATAAAGCAATGCGTCTCTCCTCAACTTCCTGCCCCAGAGCTACGAATTCGGAGTGATGTAAACCTCGCCACGCCTCTCGTCCCGCCCGATCAACAAGAGTCAACCAGTCAACAGTTAATTATTCGAGGAGCTCGGCCCATCGAGTGCGCAGCTAAGTCACAGAACTACTGTAAAGAAAGCCGTTGCTTAGTTTCATTATCTTGGAACGCTCGCTGCCCAATCAGGAAGGAGGGGCGGGGCTTTCTGGTTCTACCGTCTCTTCCTCCGGGAAACTGGTCTAATCAAAGAACACAGTCCCGCGGCTTATTGCAGACTTAGCTCCACCTTCAGGATCTCATTCTCCAATCCGATGGCGCGGAGGGGCGTTGTTTCGATCACGCCCCGCCTCCTCGATCCATGACTGCAACAGCCGCGGGACCTCAGGGGCTGTTGAGTTAGCCGCAGTGCCATCCTGGTGCCTCTCGTGCTCCGGTCGATCCTGGAAGCACCATGGAGCGGGGCACGGAGCAAGAAGCTGGGGCGTCAGATCCGATTCCCTCCAGCTCGGGATCGCGGTTGCCGGGAGGCTTCGGCTCTGCAGAAGCCTTGGCGGCACTAGGCGCGATCGGACGGCGCTTGCTGTGGCTGCTCCCGGTGTATCTGGCCGGTCGGGCGGGGCTTAGCGTGGGCTTCGTGGTCGCTGGCGTGGCCCTTTACATGGGCTGGCGGAGCCGGCGACTGAGCAAGGAGCGATCGTTGCAGACTGCTGGAAAGGTCCTGGGCGATGAAGAGGTGATGGTGAAGAGCGCCATGGAACTGGGCAGAAGCCTGAGTCGGAACGAGCTGCCCGCCTGGGTAAGAATGCCGCGCCCCTGCCCGAAATGTGTTAGTTGTAGGAATCCCCGTCTAGTAAAGTGCTCCTTCCCCGGATGATCTTGCTTCTTGCATGGGACCTGCACCAAGCGCTAGGAACTGCACTTGAGTTCTGAGCAGAAAAGATGAAATTTTCCCATTTGCGGCAGCCTCTTAAGTTAGGAAGCGCTTCTTTAGCGTCCATGCATATATGTACTTATGTATGATTTCAGTTCTCTCTTCCCCGTGAAAGAAGAATTTGGGCATTTTTTTAGCCCAGCTAGGCTGATGTTCCAGTGCAGCTGAGGAAAGGAACCGATAAAAGTTACTTGCCCTCAGGCTGGTTTCCTGCCTTGTGCCTGTTCTAAAAGCTGCAGCAAAAACAACAACAACAACAAACCACTGGCATCTGAAAGATAAACAACGATATTATAGGAATCTGTCTCAAAGAATGTTTAAAATGCCCACAAAGTCTTGATTATTCTTGTGTATATGCTTTGACTCAATTATTGATGACCAAAAAAAAGGGAAGGCAGGAAAGAAATCTGATTTTGTAAAATAATTTTGTGGCTTGGAGGCTCTGTAAGTAGATCCATCTTATTTTAATTATAAATAAGGGAGCACACACTGGATTCTTTGAGGTCTCTTATTTAGGGTAAACCTAAATGGTTTCATCCTTTATCTTTAGATCAAGCCCTGCATCTTCTTTAGTGAACTGATTTTCAGCATATACTGAGCCTCTGTAACATTTGGGACTAGTATATATACTGAAAAAATGTGAGTGCACTGAGAACATGGAAGATTGGGGGGGGGGTGCCCATTCATAAAAAAAGCTGACATAATCAGTTGCAAATAACTAATTGGCTAAAATGTGACTTGCCAGCCCCTTCCTCCAGAACGCTCCCTGCCACTTTTGTCCTTTACCTGTATAGCAGAGCACATTTCCAAAGAGAACACTGGGCTACTGCTGTCAACTATATTTTGTAGGTAGGAAAACATTTGGGGCCCCAAGATGTTCTTGGAAATAAATATGATGCTGAGAGCTGGTTCTACGTTTTAAATTTAAGGTAAAAAGTCAGGAAGCTTGGTGGACGCTAAGGGAGAGGTTTATGGTACATTGTTGTCTCCAAGCAAACAGATTCACGGGTTCTGGGTTTCTGGGTTTGATTCTTGGGTTTCTGGCTCCTTCCACACTTGTCAAAACAGTCACACTTCTTGATGTATGAATTTTTTCACTTTGGCCAATGTGTAAATTTGATCAATAAAAATGTGGGCACAAAATATCTTCTCCAAGCTATTTCTGCCTTCCCTTTTGCCTTATCAGTTTCCAGTATGGACTGCTGATGCAAATAGCCTTGGGCTAGTTCATATGCTATATGAAGATTCTGCTCAACTCTCTTTCGGTTTTATTGTAGGGCTTAGAACAAAATAACATTAGTAAAAGGCTGTGGCCATATATGCATGCTTTTATTTTTATTTTCAGTAATAGGAATCCCCGTCTAGGTAGCAGTAACTCTGGTAGCAACTCCGAATTCTTTTTCTGGTTGTCCTTTCAGCAAGTCTCTTTAGACCAGCCTTCTCCAAACCAATGAGTTCTATATGTGTTGGCCTTCAATTCCCAGAATTTTCAGTCAGAATAGAACAGGAATTTTGGGAACTCAAGTCATCAGACTGGCATTTTCTTTGATTGTTGCTCTCTGCGGTAGAAGAATTAAAAGTTCTATCTGAGTGGAAAGAGAAGTAAACCTCATCCTACGAATTGTTTGGGAAATCCATGCAAGCTCCTTTGTAGAGCAATTGCTGCATTTTTCTTGGATTTGTATCTTTTAATGCCACTTTTTCTACCTTCTATCTCCAAAACTCTTTTTTTACTTCCCCAAATCTTTAATCTTTGGAAGGCTGTTGAAGGCATTTGGAATTTTCAGGACATGTTGCTGTGGGCACTCCCAGGAAAAGATGTCTTGTTGCAAAACAGCTGCCATGGTGTGTACATAGTCAGTCTCTAAAGAGCCATTTAGCAGAGGGTCAACTGGCAAGTTCATTCACCCTCAAGCAGCCACTATTCCAGTCTTCCAACCCTGCTTACCTCTGTCTTTTGATGGGTGGAAGCAACAGACTCAGTTCCAAACAATACACTGGGCTACAGCCACCCACAGTTTGTATGTTTATATACTACCTATGAAATGGTGGAAATAAGGATGGTGTTATATGCTGATGCTTTACTTTGCAGCATAGCAGCTTCCTGTTTAACATTTTGTATTTCCCAAAAGGTGTAGGAGAGATAAATGTCTGTGAGTATAATGTTGCCTCTATCCTGTTCTAGTTCTAACCATCATGTTAGGTAGTTTCCAGATTTGCTCTCTCTACCATTTCCTGTTGGCATCCTGTTTCTCTTGAGATAATTCCATCTGATTTTTTTTATGCACAGTGCTTTCCTAAGATGTATCAGCATCTTGAAGTTGTCTTCTGGGTTTCTGATTGTTAACTTTTCTTAGCTCTTCCTCTGTATATATGCTACAGAGGATTTGAGCAAGTGCAAGCAACTAGGCCTGACAAGAGTATCTGAATAGGTTAAAACACTGTACATGTAGTTTTTTTCAACAAAGCTTTCTTTTGATTTGGTGATATCCCATAATTAAACAAGATTTTTTTTACTTGTGGCTCTAAAATGCTGCACAAGGACAGATACTTCCTTCAGACATTAAAAGGAACTGTTAATTAATTTGTGTGCAGTCTCTGTTTTAGTAGGACTCCTTGTCTTAACTGTTCATTGAACGGAACTGTGTGGAGATTTGAGTACTGGAACACTGTCTGCTAGATATGCAAAATACCCTATCAAACAGTAATGCTATTGTACTTTGCATTTGAGAACTTTTCTAGGATGAATTCATGGGTTATTACTTTCTTATACCGCAGGTTTCTTACAATTGTTGCCTCTTGAGCAAATATCTAACAAGGGGAGACAATGATGGAATGCAGTAGCATATTTCTGCACTGACTGTTGTGACATGTGAAATGTGAATTTGCCCTTTACACAGATATTCACAATATATCCGAATCTTGTGAGACGTAAGCCAAAAGTCAACAGTTCTAAGGACAAAGATGTCAGTCCTGCCAATAAAAAACTGCCACTCAGCAGATGAAATTAACTTTGATGAGATGTGGGAAAGGCAGGCAGAATAAGCCGCCGGCTTATACTGACTTGGACGTAAGAAAGAACTGCATTTTTATTCTGACAGAGGGCAATCTCCTGTTAAATGTATCTTGCCAGTTCAGCTTGCAATAAAAATCCTTATCTAGATTCTAGATCTATTCTCAATTTAAGCCTAGCCACGCAAAATTAGGAGTTGAGATATAGAGCCAACTGTTGATTTGGGGAGCCTGATAAACACAAACCTGTATTTATTTTGCAGATACTATACTGCTGCAGGGAATGGAGTGGAGTGGAGTGGAGTGGAGTGGAGTGGAGTAGAGTAGAGTAGAGTAGAATAGAATAGAATAGAATAGAATCTGGAAGGGACCTTGGAGGTCTTCTAGTCCAGCCCTCTGCTCCAGCAGGAGAACTTATAGCATTTCAGACAATCCTTGGTAAACCTTTGGATGCAGAGCATTTCACAAATGAGTCATAAATTGGCTGAAATGCATGCTAGCTTGCTTTAAACTGGGCCCTTTGCTGTAGAAATTGTAAAGAATCTTCCCATGCAGAGAATGGTTCTTTACATTAATCAATAAATTAATTCATTGGTAATTGTTGCAGTCATATGTTTAACAGTATAGCTGGGTTCACACATTGTTCCAAGCTGCAATGTTGTATTATGGTTTTTGAGTTACCATGTTGTGTGAACCCAGTTATTGTGGTTCATTTAATTAATCATGGCTAGTCAAACTCTAGTTTAATACCAGATCTGCAAATTATAGTCTGAAGATCTCCTGTTGAATTTATCTATTAGTCAAATATGTGATGCCTTCATTCTCTTCTTTACTTCTTTACAACTAGCTCTTTCTTACACCTTCTGGCTCTCCTGTGTTAACAGCCTCCTTGCATTCCAACCATCCAATTCTGTATTCTGAAATAATTTCACATGAATATCTGCTTGCCAATTGATCTGGATAACACAGAGAGGAAAAAAAGGATTGGATGGAGATGTTGCATGTTTAGATCTGGTGAATCCAGAGATGATGAGCCCTCCCCACCTCCTGTTACTGATCAGGATAATGTGAACCCATTGGAGGAAAAGGGACAAAGTCCCTTGCTATACATGTAAAAGGATCACCTTTGCGAGAGACATACATCCTGATTGTGCATGGCCATGAGCCCATCTAGCTCCCTGGCATGATACCCCACTAAGCCTCTAATAGCTGAGACTTTACCTTCCCCATTGATGGCCTCAGAGTGATGAGACCTATCTGCCACCCCCAATAAAGTCCCTTCTAAGTGTTTTTCATTTAGTTTACCCACACTTTGGCCTTTGAGAAAGAAATCCAAACTTTTGAAAATAGTTCAGTTGGACAAGTTAAACAAAATGCTCAGAAGGCACTCTGCCCAGATTTGAGAATGTTGCCTGATTCTCAGCCATCCCCTTTTGTTGGTGGTGGGACAACCTGCCCTCTTTGGCTGCAAGGAAGCAGCTACCAATAGTTTTGTTTTGCAAACTGAGCTATTTTGCCTTAGTCCCCGTGGAGATAAGAGGGAGTGCCTTATGTTCCCTTTCTCCTACCGGTACTAAGGAAAGAGGTTAGAATCCTTCCATTTTTGCCAACAAAGATAATCCTTCTTGAGGTATTTTTACCAGCTTGTCTTCTGTGAAAATCACTCCCTGTGTCTCAAGGGGAGAACGCTGTGTGTGGGTTTGTAACTTTGTAAAGGGATTAGGAAGGTATACTAGGGGAAAATTTGGGAAATGTGTGTCTAGAGCAGGGGAGGGATTTTATGTGTTATTTGCATGTATCTGAGAGAAGTTGTTCATAGACACACATGTGTTGCTAAGGATGCCCCAGAAGCCTGTTCTGGTACCTACAAAAGGCTGCCTCCTCCTAATTGTTTGGACCTTGCCTAAAAATTGGATGCTGTGCTTCTAAGGTCTGCACTCCAGCTGCTGCAACAAAGAGGGAAATGAAATACCATCCCAGGAATGAATTGTGGCTGAGCAGCAGTAGAGGGGTCATCCTATAGGAATGCAAAGGACAGCAGTAGTTGTGGGCTGTAAGGAAGGGCTGTATGTCCAAATCCTAAACCAATGAGTTCACATCAACTTATGAGTATCCTTTGCCTTAGAATCTAAAACAGAGTGTGTGTGTGGAGGGGAAGAGTGGGGTAACTCTTGTTCTTATTGGCAGAGGCAGAGGCTGTCTTGTGTTTAGATTTCCCATTTTGCCCTGTAGCCTAAATCTTGTATCATAAAAATCCAGAATTTATATCCTGTGTACACGGTGTGCCTTTGTTTAGTTTTGGTTTGTTACTCTCATGAAAAAAAGGCAGATCCAAAGCTCTGATGTCTGGATGCAAAGTTTTCACTAAAGTTTACAGTTAACCCTCAGTTAATGACAGCAATGCGATTGTAAAGGACAATGCTATATACAGGTAGTCCTCAAGTTACAACCACAATTGAGCCCAAAATTTATGTTGCTAAGTGAAACATTTGTTAAGTGAGTTTGCCCCATTTTACGATGTTTCTTGCCGCGGTTGTTAAGTGAATCACTGCATTTGTTAAGTTAGTAACATGGTTATTAAGTGAATCTGGGTTCCCCATTGACTGTGCTTGTCAGAAGTTTGCAAAAGCTGATCCCATGGCCCCAGGACATTGCCACTGTCATAAATATAAACCAATTGCCAACTATCTGAATTTTGATCATGTGACCCCGGGGATGCAGCGACAGTCGTAACTGTGAAAAACGGTCATAAGTCACTTTTTTCAGTGACGTCGTAACTGAACAGTCACTAAATGAACTGTTGTAACTTAAGGACTACCTGTATGTGACTGCACTGCTTAGTGATGGCAGGTCCAGCACTTCCAGTTGCTATTGTTATACAAATCCTGTGCTGTTGTTAAGAGGAATCAAGGGGGGGTCACCATTTGTGATCTCCTGCCAGCTTCCCCATTGATTTTGTTTCTTGGAAGCCGGCAGTGAAGGTTGCAAATGGCGGTCCTGTGAGCCAAGGGACACTGCAATGGCTGGAACTCTGAGGAGTGCTCACTTTTCAGCAAGAACCACCTATACTATCTTTTAACACCACTTCGTAACTGTAAAGATTAAAAACTTTTGAACTATGGTGCTGGAGAAGACTCCTGCGAGTCCCCTGGACTGCAAGGCGATCAAACCGGTCAGTCCTAGAGGAAATCAACCCCGACTGCTCTTTAGAAGGCCAGATCCTGAAGTTGAAACTCAAGTACTTTGGCCACCTAATGAGAAGGAAGGACTCACTGGAGAAGAGCCTAATGCTGGGAAAGATTGAGGGCAATAGAAGAAGGGGACGACAAAGAATGAGGTGGCTGGATGGAGTCACTGAAGCAGTAGGCGTGAGCTTAAATGGACTCCAGAAGATGGTAGAGGACAGGAAGGCCTGGAGGAACGTTGTCCATGGGGTCGCGATGGGTCGGACACGACTTCGCAACTAACAACAACAAAGATGCTCAAGTGTTCAGTTGCAATACAGACAGTATCCTCCTTTTGTTTTTGCAAGCATTAAAATATGAAATTGTGGAAATGAAGATTAACTGTCGAGTATGATAACCTCAGAGACTGAAAAAGATCGTGAGGGGATCTGCTGATAGAAGCCGTTAAAACCACAGTGCCTTGGTGAATATACTAAGTACAGCTTGCAGCACACCTCGAGAACAGACTAAATGTGTGCCTGCGGCTCTTCATAGAAAGAAATTCTCTATTCTGTATTCCAGATATCCCCTGTTTGATGTGTCTTGATCATTTTTGCCTTTAAAATTTCTCTCCCGAATCTACCTGCCAACACATTTCAGCTGCATGAGGCCCTCTGTTTTTAGTTTCTTAGCTAAGAACAACAAACTAAGAAAGTGGTAAAGGCAAGAGAAATACAAATTAGCACATTCATATGAGACCCTAAAAAATACTTAATTTGCTCTTTTATAATTAACAGAAGGGAAGCAAACCTAATGTCTTGTAAGCGGCACAATAATTCAGAATCTTATTTTTTAAATGAATCTATAGAACCTTAAGCTAGGCTGCTAGAGAAATATATGGCAAAGGGCATAAATGAATCTCTTTTAAAAATACACAAATCAATCCTGTAGAAATGCTTTCAGAGAAAAGGAGCTTACTTTTTGTCTTTTAAAACAATGTATTCTCAATGTCACTTTTTGGAGAGTTGACTGTCTATGTGTAATTTGGGATCGGGGGTGGGGAAAGGACTGCACAGACACTCTAATGTGGAAAAAACTAATCCACTGCTTGCCATAAATGGAGAGTTTTTCTTTCCCTCGTCCCTCTGCCTGATGACATCAAGCAACTGAGTTTGCACTCCAGATCCTGAACTGCTGTTCTTGGCTTGTTTCTTTGGCAGAATGCCCTAGCTTGCAACTGTAACATCTGGCATCTTCAAACCACTTACACGAAAAGTATTGTTTTAATACCCAGATGTAAGTGATTTGATTGTGGTCAAACAGTCTTCAAGAGGACGGGAAACTGCCTTAAACTGAGTCAGACCATAGATCTATCCAACTCAATGTCATTTATTATGATTGACTCTTCTGAATCTCCTTTACCTGCTTTGCATCATCTTCTTTAGCTAGAGATGCCAAGGACTGGATGTGGGACCTTTTGCATACAAAACTTGGTAACATCTCAGAGAGCCTGGCAATCAGGCGGCATAAACATTTTAATAATAATAAGAATGCAGCCTGGATAAGGGAGGTGGATAAATTAAAAAAGAAGCTGAAATGAAAGAAATGGTATGGAGAAAAGAACAAGGAAAATCAACAATTGGTCAGCACCAGGGGAAGATGAACTGTATAGTTTTAATTGATCTGCATCCACTCATGGTCAAGCAATCAACAACTTATTGCAAGGAGATGAAATTGAGATTGATTAACATTGGCAAAAATTTACCTGATAATGAAAGATCCAACAAAAGGGGCAGCAACCAAGCAACTAAGGCCTATTCCCTGCTTACCAGCCTCTTTCAAATTGCTAATTGGTGTGGTAGTTGATGCAGTCAAACAGCATTTAGTTGAAAACAAGCTTTCTGTCTGAGCAAAAACTGCCCAGACAGCTGAGGAACAAAATATCAGCTCTTAATTGACAAAATGACTTTGGAAAATTGCAAAAGAAGGAAGACAAACTTGAATGTAGCTTGGAATGATTACAAGAAAGCATTTGACTCCATACCACATGATTGGCTAATCAAGTGCCTAGAAATAACAAGTGCCAGTAGAAACATTAGAAGCTTTGTGCAAAGATCAATAGAAGACACAGTTGCTGATCAATGGTGATAGATTGGGAGAAGTTAATATCAAGAGAGAAGTATTTCAAGGAGAATCACTATTACCACTATTGTTTGTCATCTCATTGATTCCTTTGCCAACAGTACTGAACAAGTCAGGCCATGGCTATCAAACATTAAAAACATCTGTCAGGCTATCTTACCTCCTCTGCGTGGACAATCTGAAGCTATATGGGAAAACACCATGTGAAATAGAATCACTGCTCAACACTGTCCATATATATATCCAAGTTATTGCAGTAGAGCTTGTACCGGACAAATGTGCCATCCTTACTATCAACAGGGGAAAAATATTGAAAATTGGAAGTATCAGGATGCCCTATATCAGACATGTCAAACTCGTGATGTCACATGATGTCGCACGACGTATCGGAACTTTTTCCCCATTGCCGGCAATGGGGTGGGCACGGTTTCCTTGTGATGTGTCCGGCCAACGGGCCGGCAGTTTGACACCCTTGCCCTATATAGAAATAACATCAAGAGTCTGGATAAAGAAAATCACTACAAATACCTGGGCATCCTTCAAGCTGACAACATCAAGAACACTGAAGTCAAGAAGGTTAGAAGTGGATACATTATGAGAGTGAAGAAGATTTTAAAGTCCAAACTCCAGTGTCGTTGACAGAGCCTACTTACCAGAGAGCATAAGCGAGTGTGGAATGTTAACAAGTACACCGATAGTTGAAGAAGAAGCAAGGGCATTGGAAGAATATCTGAAGGACAATGAAGAAGATGTACTGAAGGTAGTATGCCACGAAAGCTTACTGAATACTGGAGAGACCAAACTGGCCTACAAGAAAGACCAATTGAAATGAAAAAGAGGCATGGCAAAGCAAAGTATTACATGGATAGTACATTAAAAAAAGCAGGCAGGGCAGGGCATATAACAACTAGACTTGGCAACAGCTTAGAGCAGGAAAATTGAAGAAACAGGGCTAATTCTGGCTGGCTAAGACCAGGCCTCAAGAACAAATGCAGGCAAAAGCAGAATTGAGAAGACAGCAACAAACAGCAAATGCCACCTTTACAAAAAAAGCTGAAGAAACAGTGGACCACCTAATTAGCTGCTGCAAGAAGACTGCGCAGACTGACTACAAACAATGTCAAAACAAAGTAGCAACAGTGGTGCATTGGAATATCTGTAAAAAATATTTGTCTGCAAGCAAGAATCAGTGGGAATCACAAAATACACTAAGTAATATAAAATGAAGGTAAAGTGCTCTGGGATTTTAGAATTTAAACACCTGCCACATAACACCTCAGATTTAACAATTGTCAATAAGAAAGACAAAACAACTCAAGATAATGGACACTGCAGTATCTGGAGATAGCAGAAGAGAAGAGAAAGAACTGGAGAAAATGTGTAAGTTTCAACTCCCAGAATTCCACAGCCAGGATGCTGGCTAGGGAATTCAGGGAGTTGAAGTCTACATCTCTGAAAGTTGCTGAGGTTGAGAAACACTGATCTAGACAGACAATGGTGATGCACTGTGTTAAGGGTTGTAATTCAGTTGTACATTTGAGCTTTCAATAGCAGTTTTCTTAAAGACAAAAATTATTAGCATTTTCTTTAGACTGATATAGTTTGTCCTTGTATGAAGAGATGAGAAGAAAGACTATTGTTTTGGTCTGTAGCATTGATATGTAGCCTCAGAGTTATATCCTTGAGCATATAGGTCTTCCTGGCCAATTAAAACAATTTTGCATCTCTAAAACCACCATGAGCTTCCAATCCAATTTTAAAAAATAATTCTCTAATTGGGGAACTTGGGAAGTGTTCACTATTTCTCCAAGAAGCACTCAAATTAGAGTTCTATGCATCCTGAGCACAATGTCCAAGGAAATAGTCAGGGTTTTTTTACAGCCTTTTTGAAGGGCAACAGGGTTGCAACCACCTTTGCAGGAGTGGGGTGTGGAAACCAACCTTGGAGGATGGAGATAACACCATATCTCCTACTCTCAACTCTCTGAGCCAATCCAGGATACCATGGTCAAATATTGACAGCCGCTGAAACATCAAGGAGGATCAGGACAGATAGACTAACAGCATCAAGGTCTGCCAAAGGCAGTCAACAAGCACAGCTAAGGGAAGGTTGAAGCAGGATAAAAATCACCAAATCCAACTAATGCAGTGACCACTTTTTTCAGAGCAGGTGGAACTACTCCCTCTCCAGAAGATTGAATCATCAGTATTAAAGATCCTGTTCACTTCCTCAAGGCTAGCAGGCTGAAACTCCTCCCAGATAACACAAGATCATGGCTTAGTCAACTGCATGTGATCTGCAAAACTAGCATTCAGTTCAATACAAAGCTAAGCAACTTTATCCACCAAGTGTCAGGGCCACTCCTTATAGTGAGCCTGTAAATTTTTCCCTGGATCCAAATGTCTATGGAGATTCTCAGTCATCCAAGTCAGTTCCCCTGGATCTTTCCTTTCTAGGAGAGATCAAATTACGGTAAACAAAGCCTTTGGCTGATACTCAGAAAACAAAAGAGTAGAGAAATAGGCACTTCTATTGCTATGAATTATATCTGAAAGAAAAGATTTTAACCAGTATCCAGTTGGAGTTTCTCTTTTTCCTCCAGGTATCTCTTCTGCTACTTCATTTGCTGGAGATTCTCTGGAAACCAGCGGGCCCACCTAGCTGTGCTTGCAGAGAGAGATTGCACAGGCTAATCCGATCCAGATATTAGTTTATCTGCCTGCTTATGCCTAAATTATTCAATATATTGAATAATTATATATTAGTCTATATTAGTCAATAATCTGAAAGAATAACAGATTGCCATGTTTTGAAAAATTTTCTTGCTAGATACCTGGGGGCTACTTTTGTTACAGGAGTAACAAGGTGTGTAAATGCTGCCTAATATGAGTAGTAGTTTATTTCCTGATTGGTATCACAGGTATATGGACTTTGAAAAAGCAGAATAAAAGGAACATTGACAGCTTTGGTGTTGGAGAAGATACCTGAGAATGCTATAGGTAGCGAAGAAAACAAACAAATGGATCATTGAACAAATCAATCCAGAGTTCTCACTAAGTGTACAAAGGATTAGGCTCAAACGATCCTACTTCAGACCTACCGTGTTTCCCCGAAAGTAAGACTTACCCCAGAAGGCCTGTGACTGCGAAATGCAGGCTGGAGCTCCATTCTCAGCAGCAGAATGAAGCTGCTCCTTCGGCCACAGAAGAAGTGGGCTGGCTGGCTGGGGCTGTTGGTGCTGCGAGGTGAGTGGAAAAGACACCCCCCCCCCAAAATAAGACCCGCTGCCTCTTTTGGAGGCGCAAAAAAAAAAAAAGACCGGGTTTTATTTTTGGGAAAACATGGTAGCTCTTTGAAGAAGGCTTTAATGAAGAAGGCTTTAATGAAAGATAGAAAGGAAGAGAAGAGGACAACCAGCACCCAGGTGGATGGATTCAATTCCAAGGGCTATGGTGCACTTTTGGAAGATCTAAAGTACCAAGTTGACAACAGATCCTCCTGGAGAAAATATATGTAGTTGACACTGATCCAATTGCACATAATTAAAAGTAATCAGGATTATAAACCTGCATTGTAAAATCTGAAAGGATATTAAAAGAGAGGCTGCTACATTGGTTTTCTGTATCCTAGTCTTCATTGACAGGCCCAACAGCAGTGGAATTTGGAGAATTCCTCTCTCTGACTCATCACTCAGTACCCACTCTGTTTTCTTTTATATGGGAACTGTTGTTGCTTTGTTCCTTTTGCAGCCACACAGCTTAAGATTGGTGGGTGTATCGTTTTGGGTCAGAGCCAAAAGAGAATTTCTCTAAATATAAACTAGTCTAACACCTTCCTGCTATGTTGACTGCTTTTGAGCTGGATGTTTTAGTTTGTGCTTGAATTTCCTTTAAAAGGGAAACCTGAGCACTGTCAAGTTAACTAAAAGAAACACACCTTTTGATTACGACTTCTTTATAAAATCAAAAGCTCCAGCCAATGTAGTCAAATAATTGGAGGGCAGTTGATTGCCAATTTCTTTTCTAGATTTTCTTTGTGCCCTGTGCTTTCCTCAGAAACACTTGAATAGAAATCTTGCGTTCATTTGATTGGCTAAACTGTCTTGTAGCCCTTGAAGGTTTAATTATTTCTTTAATAGTTCCACACATTATTTATCATGTGTAACAACCACCTGTCTCCTTCACGGAATGACTCTGGGCAGTGTACAAATAACTACAAAAAACATAAAAGCTATATATAAATTCTATAATAAAAGCAGTTAAATCAGGAATAAAATAATTAAAAGTAAAAAGTAAAATGGTAGGGGAGGAGCTTCAGGGTGCTAACCAGCCGTGGCTAGGTGCTCTTCTGTGAGCCCCATGGCAAGGTAGCAGAGCCAGGTCTTCAAGCAGCTAGGAAAGGCTAGGAGAGTCAGGGGCCTGTTTTGCCATTTGGGGGGGATGTTCCATATAGGTTGGGGGCAATGGCAGAGAAAGCTCTCTTCCTGTACCCTGCCAATCAGAATTCTTTAACTGATAGGGTCTGCAACATACTTTCCCTGCCTGAGTAAGTGGGATGTAATGTAATGTAATGGGGCAAAAACAGCTCCACAGGTAGCCTGGCATGTAGGACTTTAAAGGTCATAACCAACACGTTGAATTGGACCTGGAAGCAAACTGGCATTCAATGCATCTCGCGCAGCAGAGGTGTTACATGTGCCACGTAAGATTGCTCGCGCAATCTGCACCAAGTGAAATTTCCAGATACTTTTCAAGAGTAGACTCATGTAGAGTACATTGCAATAGTCCAGATGGAAGATGACCAAGGCGTGAGTGACCTTATGGAAGGAATTAAAGGTGGCCTATATCCACAATGTCCTTTTGTATTCAAATTAAATAAACGTGATTATAATCCAGACGATTGATAACAGCTTCAGAATTTAGGCCAACCAATTGTCAATTGTAGCATCTACTGAAGCATTCCTACCATTTTTTTCCTATCAGTGTTTTCCTTTAAAAGAGAATATTTGCATTCGATATCATTACTTGGGCTAAGGAAGGTTCTTGGGAAGTATGTTTGGTTTTAGCTTAGTGTGATGCATAAATCCATTGTGATTGTAAAACCACTGTTGATAACTTACAGCATATTCAGCAAAATAAAATATGGTTACATAGAGTGATGTAGAAACCCAGCTTATGTGTCTATTGGTCAACTTAACATTTAGCCTGAGTATTCTTTTTCTGAATATGCAGTTGTCTTATTTTTATTTATGTAATACTGCATATTTTTATACTGCCACATTCCCAAAGGACTCATTTTGATCAGGATCTACGCAGGCAGAAAAAGAAAATTGATTCCTCCCATTTAAACTGCGGTCTCTTTGCTGATTATTGCTGTCTCACATTCCCACCTGGCCTTGGGCCTCAAGAAGAAAGACTGTCTTGTTGCCTTATATGCACATTAAAATAATGTACCAAAGATTTGGGTTTCAGCTTGAAAGCATATAAAGTGGGGGGGGGAGGGAAGAGAGAGGTTGTTTTGGCCCTGGAGTCCACATCCCCTTTGCTCTGTAATTTTACCTCTTTCAAAGGCCAAAGTGGGAAGGATGAAAATGAGGACTGTCTACTGAGGACTGAAAAGGGCCGCTTGATCACCCTATTAGGTAGCCTTTCTCATTCCTCAGTGTTTTTCTTAAACATTGTTCCTGTGGTTTATTTAGCAGAATAATATACAGTCAAATTTTCATCAGTAATACAAGTACGTGATAGTGTCGCTATCCTTGACCTTAACATTACCATATTCATAATCTGGTCATTATAACTCAAAAAGATTGTTTTGTTCAATATATTTAATAGCAGGTTATGAATTCAAAATTATGGCCTGAACCCAGAGAAAGGATGCCTTATTGGTGTAATTTTAATTTCCATTATTTACTGCTAGCTGGCTTTTGGAATTGGTTTTCCTGTAAAAGTAATCACTAAAGTAGATTTCAGAGAAAAAGAAGACAATAAAACAAAACGGCGCAACGAATTTAAATAAATTAAATTCTCCAATCTAGTGACCTCAAGAGCTAGGGCATCTGGTTAGCAAAACACAGGTGGAAGACACCAAACAAGAGGAGATATCCCAAGGCAGCAGTACTTTTTCTTTACTGAAAAAAAATTATTAAAATAGAAGACATTTATTAGGCTTTAGTTTGAAATAATGCAGATTAAGCTAGCCATAATTGATGCACCGTTGATTTGAGATTTAGATGATTAACTTTCATCCAGCTTGTTCTGTAAATATCCAATTGAAAACAATTGGATTTGACTTCTGGGGAAGATACAGGTAGTCCTCAACCTACTATAATTAGGTCCAGAAATTCCATTGCTAAGTGAGGCTTTTGTTAAGTGAGATGTGCCCAGTTTGGCAATCTTTTCAGCTATGATCATTAAGTGAATCGCATGTTGTTAAGCAAACCTGGTTTCTCCCATTGACTTTGTTGGAAGCCAGCTAGGAAAGTTGCAAATGGCAATTGTGTGACATCATGATACTGCAACTGTCACAAATGCATGCCAGTTGCCAGATGCCCAAATTTTCATCCTGTGCCCACTGGTAATCTGTGACAGTCATAAGTGCAAGGAGTTATGTAAGTCACTCTTTTTAATTCTGTTATAGTTTGAATGGTCACTTTAGAATGGAATGGAATGGAATGGAATGGAATAGAATAGAATAGAATAGAATAGAATAGAATAGAATAGAATAGAATAGAATAGAATAGAATAGAATAGAATAGAATAGAATAGAATAGAATAGAATAATACCTTTATTGTCACTTTGAATGTACACTAATTGGCATACATTAAAATGAAATTTCGTTGCATACAGCTCTCAAAGGGTCACCACCTCCGATATACACTACGTAAATATGAAAAACAAACCAAAATTATGCATATACCCACATAACCACACTTAACGAATAGTTGTAAGTTCAAGACTACCTGTATGATGAACTGAAGATGGCTCTGCAGAAGCAGAGCCAGTGACTACGGCAAAGACCAGAGAACTGATGAGTAGAGTGGTTCCTTGGAAAGTCTGTGGATAAAGAGAGGATAGATGATCTCCCTATGTGCTCTGGACGGCTCTTCCTTGCAAGGAGACCATAGGCAGTGGTATTCCATGGGTTTGATCACCAGGAGATGATGGGATTAGCCATCTTGCTCACAACCATGGCAGAGATTTCTAAAGGACACTAGATTTGCAAACCTCACTTTCTAATCACTTTCGGAAATTGCTCTTTAACTACGGTAGTTATTAACTATTAGAGACCTTCAGAACGACAAGCTTGAAAATGCCAGGTGAGTTTGCCATCAATCCTGAACAAAAGAAAAATTTAATCAAAAAATAAGAATTTAAAGAATCTGAAATAAACAGCAAAAAGCTAAATAAGATATTGAGCCTAGAAAGTTATGAATGGATGACAGGTCTAGATAACTATTACAGTAAGATATTGGAATTAACTATAAACAGCTTCTCATGGAAAATATATTGTTTTGTTTTTTATAAGATAAAACAAAGCTAAGCAATTTCATGGTTTCAAAAACTGGACACTAGAAGGGACTAACATTTTTAGGTAAATATTTACATATTTTACATTACATTACACAGAGAACCAATTTGATCTATTGGTTAAGACACCAGGCTAGAAAGTGGGATATCATGAGTTCTAGTCCTACCTTAGCCACAAAAGCCGGGTGGGTGACTTGGGGCGACACTCTCTCTCAGTCCAACTCACTTCACAGGGTTGTTGTGAGGAAAATAGAAGGAGGGAAGTTTGTTGGATATGTTGGCCACCTTGAGTTATTTGTAAAAATAATAAAGGCCGGATACAAATAAACAAACAAATAGAAGCCTCTAAAATATTGCAAAATATTGTTACAATAAAAATACTAAAGGGGATTTTTGAAGAATGGAATCATAAAATAGTCACAATAGCAACAATGTGAGTAATTATATTTGCTTCTATGGATAGACTGTCCAAAAGATGTTATTGAAGAAATGACAGGTGTAGAACAATTTTTAGCTGACAAGATAGAGATGGTATTAAAATTAGGTTTACAGCTGACAAGCCAAGAGAATGACTTAGTATACAATGTTCACCAAATACTACTTGATAAGATAGAAAAATGTGGGTTAGATCAGAGGTCTCCAACTTTTCTGGTCTTGCAGACTAGAGGGAAGGAGAGCAAAATTGGTGTGTGCGCGCACGCACGGGGCCACGCACACTGGCGCGGCACTACCATAGCAGCCCCGATACGCATGCGGCATGTGCTGGTGCCATGCGCATGCACAAATGGCCACGCACCCCCATGGCAGCTAGCGGTGCATGTGCAAACAGGCTGCAGACACCTGCCCTGTGCTAG
This sequence comes from Azemiops feae, assembly GCA_023970755.1. Lineage (NCBI taxonomy): Eukaryota > Metazoa > Chordata > Lepidosauria > Squamata > Viperidae > Azemiops > Azemiops feae. The sequence goes on along the minus strand of JALGBA010004142.1, from coordinate 1,075,872 downwards.
TGTCCCCGTTCGCGCCCACACACATGCGCAAATGGGGCCACGGGCGCTAGCACGAGTGGGGGGAAATGTGTGCACGCACTGGCCAGCCATTTCTGTGGCCCACTGGCCAAGAGCTCCTGAGCCACGGACCATAGGTTGGGGACCCCTGGGTTAGATAGCATCACCACCAGATGGATTCGTAACTGGCTAACTAACCTCAATCAATGTGTAGTTCTTAATGGAACTGCATCTACATGGAGGGAAGTATGCAGTGGGGTGAAGGTTCTGTCTTAGGCCCAGTACTCTTCAATATTGTCATCAATTATTTAGATGAGGGGATAGATGGGGAACTCATCAAATTTGCAGACGACACGAAGCTGGCAGGAATAGTCAACATTCCAGAAGACAGGCTGAAGATACATAAGGATTTTGACAGACTTGAAGACTGGGCCATATCTAACAAAATGAAATTCAATGGTGAGAAAAGTAAGGTTCTACATTTAGGTAAGAAAAACCAAATGCACATAGAATATGTGGTACCTGGCTAAATAGTAGTAACTGCAAGAGGGATCTTGGAGTCCTACTTAAATATGAGCCATCAGTGTGCGGCAGCTGCCAAAAAAGCTAACGCAGTCCTAGGCTGCATTAACAGAGGAATAGAATCAAGATCACGTGAAGTGTTAATATCACTTATAATGCCTTGGCAAGACCACACTTGGAATATTGTATCCAGATTTGGTTGCCACGATATAAAAAAGATGTTGAGAATCTAGAAATAGTGCAGAGAAGAGCAACAATGATTAGGGGACTGGAGGCTGAAATATACAAAAAATGGTTGAGAGAATTGGGTATGTCTAGTTTAATGAAAAGAAGGACTAGGGGTGATATGATAGCAGTGTTCCAATTTCTAAGGGGCTGCCACAAAAGAAGAGGGGCTCAGCCTATTCTCCAAAGCACCAGAAGGCAGGAAAAGAAACAATGGATGGAAACTAATCAAGGAGAGAAGCAACTTAGAACTGAGGAGAAATTTCCTGACAGAACAATCAGTGGAATGACTTGCCTCCAGAAGTTGTGGGTGCTCTGACATTGGAGGTTTTTAAGAGATTGGGCAACCATTTGTCTGAAATGGTATAGGGTTTTCCTGCTTTAGCACGGGATTGGACTTGGATTCCAAGATCCTTTCTGTTATGCAATAGAAATTTGTTGAGGTTTTAAAATTTAAAAGGGAAATACAAATGACAAATCAAGAGAGTTATCTGGATCTATTTTTCCTATTAGATTTACCAATAGGTAAATTTACCAGAGAGGCTTGTTAAAACCTTGAAGAATTCTATGCAATGGAACAAAGAAAACATAAAGGGAAATTAAATCTTACAACAATATATGAATGAATTAAAGATTAGCACAGTAGAGAAGTAAGGAATGAATTGCATGTCTTTGATTTTACTACATCAGCAGGCCCATTTGTGTCCTCTGTCTGGTGCTTAATGTACCCAGGTTGTTTTGCAAGTAAAGTAGCACAGAACAGCTACTAGAACCAATTAAACATCTGCTTCTAGTAAATATCTGGTATTCTTATTAATCAACAGATATATTAGAGACAAAAAATATTTTGCGACTCTGACTTCTTGCTTTTATTGTGGGCTAGTGCATCTTAAAACAAAGCTTTTAGTCACTTATTCAATCAAGATAGGCTGTTAATTTGGAAGTTAAGATTTGAAGCTTATTATCCTAAATCCTAGCCAGATATGTTAATGTCTAAAGCTACCTATACGTTCACTCATTTTCCTAATTTGGGAGGGCAAATACTTCTATCTATAAGGTATTTAGTTCCAGCACAAGCTTCTTAGCCATGCAAAGTGCTTGGCTTTTGGCTCTGTATCCACATAAGATTTGACTATGGGACAGAATTAAAAACACAATCCAGCCTTTATAACTCATCTTCATTGCCTGCAATAAGCACTGAAAATCCAAATATTTACATCTGATTATGTTAATCTTCTGTCAGATACATTAATTATTTTGGGTTGCATTCAGCAGCGCTGTTTGGTTCTTGAAAGGGCTTCTGATCCCATGCAGATCTCCATTAATAAAAAAGGAAAGACAACTTATTTATCAAATTTATTAGCTTACTGTTTTTATTTCTCCCTTCTTCAGCACTCATGCATGTCCTAAATTTGCCGTAGAAGATTACCACCTCCCTGAAAACAGCATTAAGGAAACATAGGAAGCCAGAGGGGGGGGGGGGAATTAATGAAAATATCCATTGGTTTTAATGCAATACTAGTGTTTGCAATGATTTTGGAAGAGAAGAGGAAAAAAGAGCTTATGCATTGAATCTATTACTGGGAAGAGATGGAACAATTCATTATAAACCCTTTTTTTAAAACTACCTACTTGTTAGTCATAGTCATTCTATGGCCATATAGTCAATGATGATAGAACCATTCAAGTACAGTTAAATCATTTAAAAAAAAATAGTTTTTCTTTCTATTAGGATTTTTACCATCTTAGACCTACTGAAAACAAGACCCCCAAATTAGCACCAGCTGAACCCTCAGTGCAATCTTTTGGTATACCTTCTGCTGGGTTTGGCTTATGTGGTAATACTGGAACTTCTTTGTCCATGGAAATTGTGAGATTATGGAAGACTTGTTGGGGTCCTCAGTGTCAAGTTTGGTCATGATCAAATTTGCCTGTAAAATAACTTGCTCCCAAATTTCTGCTAGGCTCACGTCTCGTGGGTTGCATTTTGGCTGTGTTTTCATGAAACTCTTAACCACAAGACTGGGTTGGTATAGCGTGTCTGCCTTCTCTTTTGATGGCATAGTTATGCAACCTTTTCCATGTTTTGTTTACCATTCAGCATGTTATTCTAAATGCAGATGTTACCTCAGTTCAAACAAGTCACAACCAAGCAATAGCTACTTTCTGTGCTGCCATCCTGGCATGGTTTAAAATAGTACTTTTGCCTCTGTGCACTGTCTTGTCCTTCATTTTATCTTTGTGGCTGTTGAGGGACAGTTCATTTCCTTTCTCAGAAGCTGATGACTCTTCTCCCTTTCTTTTTCTCTGTGGCTGCTTGTAGCCTCAGCCTCTTGTTTAATTAGATCACACGGTATGTTAATGCACCGAGTTAATGCACCAGTTCTCCAAAATGACTGAGCTGCCCCACCTCTGCTGCTCATTTTATTTTGCTGGTCTCTGTGGTAACCAATTTCTACTTGAATGACTCTGACGCAACCTCTAGGATAGGGAGAGGCCACCTGCAGTGCGCATAGGCCTTGGGACTCTCTGATCATGACTGCTGGGAACCTGGGACACAGTTTCTTGCAATTTTGAGCTGTTGAGGAGCTCAGTGGTGTGCATCTCCTATTTTTCCTCATTCAACAACCCTGTGAAGGAAGTAGGGTTGGGAGAATGTAACAGCCCCCCCATCCCCAAACTCCCTTTTATAGTCTTGTAATCCCTTAATTTAGAGGTAGAGTCAGGGCGACTGATGGAGCAGAGCATTTACTGGCCTGATGCCCTTCCTGACACCACTCAGAGTTCGCAGCAGATATTCTTTCTTTTCTTTTTCTAGGAGAGAAACATCTGCCGCTACCTAGGATTGAACTCTTCACCACTAGGCCATCATGCCGCTCAAAGTTAGCCAATAAACTTTTGTGGCTGAGGTGGGACTAGTACCTATCACAACCTCACCGCACTGGCTCTCACATTACAGCCCTTGAAAACGTTAAGCGTGGACCTTAATGACAAAAAGGTTGCCAACAACTGCAGTATGGTACCATGGTTGAAGATTGGATGGATGGAGGGCAAGGCTCAGCTCTCCCACTTAGGGAAAACATCAAGATGATTTTAGGACCACTCACTATTTTTATTTACTTTGTTTATAAAGACAATTAGGGAGAGGAAAAGAGGGGAAAATATAACATAGGGATTTTGGCTCGTGTGTATCTCAGTTCTGGCTATGCATTATTGCAATACACTTGACCTCTAATAAAAATATACCTTTCTCAGCAGATGGAGCCAAGCATTGCTTTCTATTTAGAGGTTTAAGTTTGTGGTAGGTGTGACACCACCCCTAAAATAACAGAAGTTGCAGTTGAGATGCACATAGCAGGAAATGCCAAAAGTGTCCAATGGAGGAACGAGGAGAGCAGGGAATCAGTGGTCCTGCGGATCATTTTGGTCTAAAGCTGTGCCTCTCTTAGCCTGGTCTTCACAGGTTTGTTGTGAAGATAAAAGGAAGTGTGGGGGATAAAGAGCATTATTTTCAATTCTTAGAAGAATGATAAAAAATATATTTAAATCTCATACAATCACTAAGAAAGAGAATGTGGGTATGTGTGTGTGCGCGCACTCATGCACGCAAAGAAATTGGAACAGGAAGCTGTCAGACAAAAAGGTTCTATTGTAATTATTGTTTTTTAAAAAACAGAATACACAAACTTATGAACAAGGCTTACATTAGGAATTGGCATCCTTAAGCATCATAAAGGACTTAAAACTTTGGAAGGCGTTTATTGCTGACAATGTGCCAGAGTCACTTCATTCTTCCCCTTGATTGTTCTCAGTTTAAAATGGCATCTAGGAATGTGAGTAGTGCCAAAAGAAGGAAAATAAATAGTCCTGCTTGGGTAGCTGTCTTCCCTGATCCTTTCTGAAAGAACAAGCAAGACTGAGAATATAGACCAGGGGTCTTTTATGACTTGTGGACTTCAACTCCCAGAATTCCTCAGCCAGGCATGTTGGCTGAGGAATTCTGGGAGCTGAAGTCCACAAGTCATAAAAGGGCCAAGTTTGAAGACCCCTGATATAGACCCACTGTTTCATTTTGCCCTTCATTTGGCCTCTCTCTGATCTGAGTTTTATATGAAATTCTGGCATATAAATTTAATAGATGAATACAGTTATCTTATGACATAGCTTAGGAGGGTGGAAGCTCCCTCATTTTTTTTTACTTTAGAAAAAAATATAATTCACATCTTAAAAATTTAAATAAAATAAATTATTCAATATTTTATTTATTTATTTATTATTAAAATAGAGGCTGGATTCAGCTCAGTGGGCAGTGTAGAACACATTGTCAAATGAAATGGTCTATCTACAACTGGAGCCAGGAAGAATCCAGAGAAATGACTATAGTCTCTTTTCAGGAAGTTTCACTTTGAAAATGGCAAAACTATTAAACTGCAGAATCTTACTAAGAGAATTCATGTGTGCAAATGCCTCATTATCAGCTTGATGAATCAATCTACTTCTGTGGGTGCTCCTGCTTCCTCTTGATTTCCATCAGTGGGTTTGTTGATGTGGTTGCAAATTGTCATCAGGTCATGCTTACTGGTAACAAGATTCCTTTTCATGCAATAGAAGAGTTTTCTTCCTATGTAAAATAAGGACTTCAGGTGGCCAGCATTGCAGTCCTACAGTTAATATCGCATTCCATCATTCTCTGTTAAGGAAAATCAGCTTTGGGCTTCTATATAGAGGGCTGATCTTGAAGCTGAGGTCAAGTGCCAGGTAGAAAGAAAGAGGGAGGTGCCCATTTCTCTTTGACCTCAGGAAAAGACCATGAGGTATGAGACTTACTTTTGAGGAAACACCCACTGCAATCATAAATCTACATTTGGGTGGAACTGTTGCTTTTTAGCTCAGAGGTGGGAAATCTGTAGATGTCAACGTAAGGCTCAGATGCAGCTCTAATGGGCTGGGGACTGGGAGTTGTGGTTCAGTAACATTTGAAAAGCTACAAGCTCCCCTCCTTTGCAATCAATTAATGAACAAAATCCATATCCCACCTTCATGGAATCCAAGCAGTTTACAGCTAGCACAATAAAACACCCATAATAGAATAACAACCAAACAATTCAAATGCCAATGTAAAAACAAGATAAGAATTTAACTCTCATAAAAACTCACCAGCTAGTACATTCATAATCTGGAGAAAACAATAATATGTATTCCCTGAGGATTCTGCAAAAAAAGCAGTGTTTTAGTTGTCCTTCTGAGAGTCATCCCAATGTCAGCAGACAGAATATTCTAGAGGGTGGAAGTGATTTCTGCACCCCCCCCCCATGTTTTCTCTCTACTAGTTTGAATGGGATGAGCTGATTGTATATATGGAATTGAATATCTCCAGTGCCCACAGAACCAAAACCATATAGGGTTTTATGTGTGATAATCAGTACTTTGATTTGTACCTAGAAACAAAACCTAGCCAATGCAGCTTCCATAATAAAGGTTATGTAACACAGCTATATGGTAATAGTTCTTATTTTTTAGCAAGTGGGCAGATCTTTTTGGCACCTGCTATAGTTTCCAAATTATCTTCAAGGGCAGATTCACCTAGAGAAATAACCACAGTTACACAACAAATTACGATCTGTTTATCCACAGAACTGTGAATTCCAGCCAGAGGTCATAAACCTGCTAGTATTTGCATGCATTGATTTGTCCTACATTGAATTAGAAGCAAATCAAAAACTTCCAATATTTTCAGGGACTGGAAATGAGCACTCAAGTCACTGAATTCTAATCTAGAAAACCTAGAAAAATATTTGCAGAGTTTTAGACTCAGGATTAATTAACATCAATGGAAGTTTTAACTTGTATGCCTCCACACCTCAAAACAAAAACTTCAAACTCCAAAGTAAGCTCAATCCTGAGGACAAGAACTATAATTAAAGTCCAGGATTACATGTATGGGATCTGGGAAAAGAGAATAAGGAAAATTATTTATTCTAAGATTGATTTCTAGGGCCATCCCCCATTTGCTACAGCAGAGCTGGTATGATGAAAAAGTTCACAAATCATATAGAAATTTCAGTTCAGACTATTATAGAAGCATGAGTGATGCATGGTGTCTTATTTTATCCTTTGGCTTCTAAATTCAAGCATTCTCTGATAAACAGATAACCTTGCCTTTATTGGTGCTGGAGATGAAGAGCAGGGAAATCTCCTGGAGAGTCCATATGCGCATTGCTTTACCTAGCAGTTGATAACAATGGCCTGCTTATAATCTGAGACCTAACATTACTATTTAAAATACCAAATTGAAATTCTGCAAAATCCTCCTGCATTATTTTTGAAACAACTGCAGCTTGTGCAAAAATAGTTATTTATGTGGAGTTTACACAGGAAAGTTCCTTGATGAATTAATATTTAAGCTTTTAGCAAAGGACATAGCAGCAGCATCCAAGGCTACTTTAATTATTTTCCAATCCTTTTGATCTTAGGTGATTTATCTCCCTTCTCCACTTGATATTCACGAAGCTTCTGAAAATAAATGTTCTGCAGTTTTCAAGGAGAGAACCTGATCCTCTTTTTTTTCCTCATGCGATCTCATTCAAATGCTTCTTTCATAAACAGTCGTGCTATCAATATTTGGTGTCCTCCCCTCTTAGGGATTTTGAATCTTTTCAGCTATGTTGGCAAGTGAGATATGCCTATGTTGCAAATCTGATACAATTTAAAATTACAGCAGCAAGTGATCTCCTTTTCCTTTTCCTCATTTCCATCCCAGTAGAAAATAAGTCTTTATGGTAATAAAAGGTGAGAATGTGTGCTAAGCTGGATACAAAACACTGGCTGAATCAAACATCCAGAAAGTACACTCTTAAAAAAAATGGTAAAGATCTAAATAGTGCAGCTATTTTAGAGAACTGCGGTTATATCAAATGCTTGTGACTATTCACGAGCTGTTTTGCAATGATGTAAACAATTTTTTTTGTCCTTGATATTTTCCACCCCTCTTAATTTTTTGCCCTTGCAACAAAAGAAGCAAACAACTGCTGAGAAAGGGCCTTTTGCTTATGGAGATAAGAGATTTGAAGTTTCTCTCGAATCTAGGCCAAATTTTTGCACTTTTCTTTTATTGAGCTGTTACTGTTATTGTTAAAAGGCCAGAAAGAAACGATTATAGACACATGGATGGTAGCTTAAAAAACTGTCTCCCTTTGGCATTTAGGGCTGGGCGCAAACTCAGCCTGTTGGCTGCAATCTTATGCTTGGCATCCTTGCTTTCACTATGGCCACCTGAAGCCTCAGCAGAACGTAGATCCTTTTTTTGAGAATCAGAGACCCTCTTGAGTACTTTTGTCCTGGCTCTCCTCTCATGTTGTGATGGTGGTGGGAGGGGATGGGGTTTTTATATTGTAATTTTTAATGTTGTAAACCACACGAAGCCCCCTATGTGTGAGTTGGGCAGCCATAAAAATGGTTTAATAAATAAATAACATTATAGAGAGTAAGCTAATTTTGAGATACTTTTATGCTTCTATGAACAGTTTGTCTGGAAATGGCCATATTTGGAAAAATGTTTTCTTCATGATGGAAAAATGCAGCTATTTCAAAAGGCAAAAAGGACTATTTCTTTAGACAGTACTATTGTTTTTTCTGGATCAAACCACAGGCTGATGATGGTACATGAGCAAGAAAGAACCAGTGGCCTACTTCATACAACACATCATGCCATCGTGTCATTTACTTAGCATTTGTTTATTATATTATGAACTCAGACATTGTGGTTTGTAAATCTAACTATTATGAATGGCCAGCTTGCGTTCACAATACTGGAGCCTTTTTGCTGGTCTTTCTTAGCAGGCAGGCTGAGGTGTTTGCAAACTGAGTTGATATCTTCACAGGAAGACATGCTCTTTTTATCTCATGTGTAGCAGTTGATCTCCGTAACAGTTCTCTCTCCTTGTAGATGAGATGTCTTCTTTAACACTAAAGCAGGGGTGGGGAAACAATGGCCCTTTTATGACTTGTGGACTTCAACTCCCAGAATTTCTGAGCCAGGAATTCTGGGAGTTGAAGTCCACAAGTCATAAAGGGGCCATCGTTCCCCATCTCTGCACTAAAGGGTAGAGAAGCAGACCACTTTGTTCCAGCATTCAAATTATCTTTAAATAATAAGTAATTGTTACAGTTAAACTTTGCTTTGAGTTTTAGCTTCTTTTATCAGTGTGTGCTAGTTAAGTCTTACTATCTTTTGCTGTTTTTTACCCGAGAACATTCTGTATAATTTCAGACTGTTTTCCTCAAGATTTATCTTGTAGTCCTGGTATGGGCAATCTTGTTTTCAAGGGGAATTGGAAAGTGATGAATCCAAGACCTTTGGAAAGTATGAGCAATAACTTCTCATATAGTGATTCAAAAAAAAAAAAAAAATGCAGGGCCCTGACTTTTTTCCCCCTTAAAAAGTAAGAGGAGTTTTAATACTCCACAGTCAAAAAGCCACTTAAGGGTCATTATGAGTGGTATTTAAAGTGAGGAGATTAACACAATGACTCATAAATTCGTAATTTCTGTTAAGTTTCTAACTGGTATTGCTTTTGAAATCCCTTTGACACCGTTCTTCTGAATTCTACCTTATTATTTATCTTTTGTGATCTTAATGCTGTAAACCGCCCAGAATCATTTTGAAACAAGATGGATGGCAAATATATTTAATAATAAATAAATAAAATTATTCACAAGAAATTTGCTAATAACTGCTCTTCTATTGCTTTGGCTTAGCTTTATCCACTGGCAACAGCAACGGTATTAATCACGAGTTACGAAGGCAGAAACATTTCTTTTATCTCAAAACCAGAAGGCTGGTCATAAGCTAGAATTGAAAGCTGGCTTTAGAGAAAGCTGGTTTTACAGATATAATATTCCATCCTTGTCTCCTGTTAATTTCAGTTTTGCTTAAACCAGTGCTCTCCAGAAGTATTGGAACTAGCAAGGGGTTTCATATTGCCAGGGAATTCTGGGAGTTGTAGTCTTGACTTATTTGGAGAGCACTAGTTGTGATCAGAAGGCCAATGCTCGCTACAGGTTTATGTTTTCTCCCTCTGGCAAGAGATGCTGGCTATCCTTAGAAGGCTACGTTGGCTTTAGAGTTCTTGCCAGCATTCTCTGAGCAAAACGTGAACTTTCAAAAAAATCAGTCTAATGGAAAATTAGTTCCAAGTTATTGGGCCGGAATAAAATGTAAATATTGACCGTATATCAGCCATATGGTAGCTGAATCTTGGAGGCACGAGCCCTCACCCCCAAGACCGCACTGTGTTGTATCAGCAGCATAGGGCACGAGTAAGGACTAATTTCAAAGAATCTACAAAGTCAGTGAATAGGCAACCCAGCCCAGTTGTGGATTTGCTTTATAATTCTCCCATTTTCTTGAACTCTTGGCTAATTATGTGGGACCCATGAGGAGAAGATTTGCCGTGTTGTGGGAAGATAGTAGGCAGAGTTGAGATTTTCCAGGACTCACTATTACTACTACTGTTATTTTTATTAATTCTAATTTAGAATTCTAAAATTCTAATCAATTTTAATTAATTCTAATCATCCACAATCTATCATATGGCCCCTAATACCAATAATGCAACAATACGGGATTCATTTTCAACTGAATATAATTTATATGTGAGAACCAGCTCCCACAAGGTCTGAAGCAAAGAGTACAGAAATCAGCCAGTCTCTTACAGGTAGTCCTCGACTTATGACCACAGTTGAACCCAACATTTCTGTTGCTAAGTAAGACATTTGTTAAGTGAATTTTGCATCATTTAATGACCTTTCTTGCCACAGTTGTTCGGTGAACCACTGCAGTTGTTAATAACACAGTTGTTAAGTGAATCTGGTTCCCCATTGACTTTGCTTGTCAGAAGTTCAGAAACGTTGATCACATGGCCCCAGGCCACTGCGACCATCATAAATATGAGTCAGTTCCTGAGCATTTGAATTTTGATCACATGACCATGGGGATGCTGCAACAGTCGTAAGTGTGAAAAATGTTCATAAGTCATTTTTTCAGTGCCATTGTAACTTCAAACCGTCACTAAACAAACTGTTGTAAGTTGAGGACTACCTGTATTAAATCAAGAGACAGATGAAAACCATCCATTCTGTGCAAAAAAGAGTGGCTTCCATTCACATAGCATATATGAGTGGAAGAAAAAGCCTTAAAATTTGGAAGAATTGTTTCTTAACGCTTTCATAAGCTTTTCTGCAGTCATTCGTGTTGTAAAATGCCTGTTTGTGTCAGACATTGTAATATTTCAATGCAAAAATTTGTTTCATAGTTTTTCCCAAAGCTGCTTTTCAGAGTGAGATGGGCGGCATATAAATTTAACAAATAAATAAAAACAGGATCCATTTCCTACAAGAAGCTTAATCTTTGTAATTAATTCCAAATCTTTGTAATTTAACCTTTGTAATTAATTCCAAAGTCTTATTGTAAAAATGTCAATATTCCAATATTTTACCTGGGCCTTTAGTCCTTTTATAACTTTCTAAGATCAATCTCTTATTTAGGTTTTTTTTCTGTTTATTTCAGATTCTTTAAATTCTAAAGTTTATGATTACCTTCTTCTTTTGTACTGGATTGGAGAATCTTCAGGATCACATATCATTTAAAAGTTGTCATTCTGAAGGTCTCTAATAGATTAGAAGTAGTTAATGAGCAATTTCCAAAAGTGATTAGAAAGTGAGGTTTATGAACTTAGTGTCCTTTAGAACAGGGGTCCTCAACCAAGCCATGGAAGCGGTGGGTGAGTATATGCTTATGTGCTCCGTTTGCACATGCCCACCACTCATGCAAATGGAGTGCGCAAATACATGTGCTTGCCTACCACTTGTGCGGAACCATCCCCTCTCCCCCCCCCCGCCAGTTCACAAAGTCGGAAAGATTGGGGAACTCTACTTTAGAATTCTCTACTGCAGTTGTGAACAAGATGGCTAATCCCACCATCTCAAACTTGTGGAAAACCACTGCCTGTGGTCTCCTTGCAAGGAGCAGTTGTCCATTTATGTTTGAGAGATCACCTATCATCTCTTTATCCACAGACCTTCCAAAGAATCTGGTCTGCTGAATAATTTATTTCTGTTTACCCCAAGATATATTTATTTCAGCTATATATTTAAAGCAGGACAGTCGTTTATGGCTATGAGGTGGTTCCTGCTCCAATCAGATGAGGCATCCTGAATCTGTTGGTTGCCATGATACTTCAGCCATATTAAGTCAGCTGTAGTAAACCAGGTGCAGCAGAGGAATGCTGACACATAAGTGAGTGGGAGCAGATGATGGACATCTGCATAAAAGCAACTCTCTTGCCCCAGGGAACTTAGACCTTGCCAGTGCCATTTCCTACAGCCAAGGTCTCTGCTGATATCAGCTGGTCGTGTTTCTTTTCCTTGAGGCACTCTTAATTAAACATTTCAAAAATAAACACAAAGTCATTTCCTCTGAACAAATATATATTAGGATTCTGCATTTTCTTGGCTTGTGTAGTTCTGTAAAACTATTTGTGTGGACCTTAATGATATATAATGCAAATCTGAGCAAACATGATGCCAAGGTTTGCTTGTCATTTATTTCATAAATAAACTAACTTAATATATGAAGTGTCAGTGTGTGTGAACAAGTAATTTATGCAGCACAATATCACTCTAGGAAATTACAAAGAACCTGAGAACACAACAATGGATAAAAATGGGACTGATGAGCAAATAGCATGGAAGAAGTTATGCCTCTTTAACAACATCAGTGTTCATCTTAAATTTGCCAACAGGTCACAGGATGACCTTCCAGGCTTCTGAAGAATGTTCTAAGTAGATGAGTAGACATGGAACTTTTTGCGTTAGATACCGGTAGTAAAAAAGGTAAAGGTTTCCCTGTTCAGTCGAGTCTGACTGTACTCATCTCCGGGTTTTGACCAAGAGAGCCAGCGTTGTCCGAAGACATTTTCCGTGGTCATGTGGCCAGCATGGTTATATGCCAAAGGGCATGGAACCCTGTTACCTTCCCACCGAAGCGATACCTGTTTATCTACTTGCATTTGCATGCTTTCGAATTGCTAGGTGGGCAGGAGCTGGGGCAAGGAATGGGATTTCACCCCATTGAACAGCGCACGAGTCTCAAACCTGGGCTGTCAGCAGCTGACAAGCTCAGCATCTTTAACCCCATAGCCATTGTGTCCCCTCCACATTAAATAGTAGTCTTGCCCAAGCCAAGCAATGATTTCCACAAGTAAGAATATCATATTGTCAAGCGTGGAGATGGTAGTGCCATGATTAGGGAATATTTTGTGTCGGGAGAGTCTTTTGATTGCCAACTGAACTGAAACTCAGATAGGTCATTCAACAAGATATATAATTCTAGGAAGTCTAGAAATGAATGGGGGAGGGAATCCTAATTTGATTAGGGATTGCAAAGTCACGTCCATATTTAAGTCCGATAGAAGTGTTGTGCCAGGACCAGAAACATGCAATTCATGCCAGATACACCCAAATATTACTAAATTGTAACTTGTAGCAGTTCTCCATGGAGGAATGGACCAGAATTCCTACAAAATAAGAGAATGATCACTAATGACAGGAAGTTTGTGGTTGTGATAATTCCAACTAAAAGTGGCATCACCAGTTACTGAATCTAAGAGGGTGATTATTTCTTTACACTGACACATCATATATGTTAAATTATTTTGTTCATGAAAATAGATGAAGCCAGCCTCAAATATCGGTATTGCTTATTAACCCAGACTGCTTTTTTCTATCAGTAGGAGCCACATAATCATATTATCAATCAGAAAGAAGAGAATTCAGAAAATCTGACAGATTTTGAATACTTTTCCACAAAAATACATATCTACATTGCTCCTTGCTGACTGAATAAGATAGCTTCCAGTTTAACCATTTCTCAAAATATATATTTTTTAATCCGCAAAAGTGGAGGAAAAAAACTTAATTTGCTCAATCTTTTTTTTCAGAAGCAAAAGTTAGACAAATATCTATGGTTCCTGAGCCGAAAGCATTACCACTCATTCCAGGTCCACAATCTTTATTGAAGAATTTCATCTGCTGCCAAGATCTAATTGGTGTAATTGTTTAAAACAATCAACTAACTTGACTTGAAGGGAATGAAATGGCAAAGGACTTAAGAGCAAACTAACTGATGATATAAAATGGCAAAAGAATGGGGAAAGCATGTTGTGTTGTTATTAATGATAAACTCTAAGACAAGAATTCCTGTTGAATTCTTTGCAACCATTTTGAGATTTCTTACTTAAGCATTTCTTAATAGTATCAGATAATTCATAGAACTATTTTAGGGCCTTTGGGGTGTGATTTTTCTGATATATAAATATATAAAATACACACTACCTTAGATGTAGAGAGGGGGGTAAATCTGAAAAAACCCCGATCATAGGTAAATACAGAATACACGTACAAGTCTTTCTGATACTGATTCAGCCCCAAACTTATATTTTATGTCGCCTCAGAACCACCACAATGTTTTAGTCAAACTTCAGCAAAATTTATTTATTTTCAAGTTCTTTGAAGTGGTACATTTGGTACATTTTTAGCTTGTCCTATGACATTTTAGTTACAACAACCCAAAATAACACATTCATGCTGCTTTGGAAGTGGGTCATATTGTTCTGTTAAGTTTGAAATACTGTAAATTAGAAGCTGTCACTCTTTTAATGCCTTATTTTTGGAGCAAGGAGCAGAGGGAAGACCACAATTCTGTGCCTCTCTACTCAGAAAACTAACTTTCAATGGAAATGACTTTTGAGGGACTGTGTAAGGTTGCAGTCAATGGTGGGATTCAGCCGGTTCGCACCACTTCGGCAGAACCGGTAGCTAATTTTTTGTTGCCCAGGCCCAGAATGGACTTCCAGAAGTGGCATCCACACAGAGAACCGGTTGTTCACATATTTGAATCCCATCACTGGTTGCAGTCCAGATTCTCAACTTATCTTAATAGTTCCTGAGACTACAGATTCTTAGATTATCAAGGTTACCCTATTTTCCCTATTTACATTCCTAGAAAAATGCTCATGTGTCTTGGGGAGAGAGGTGAGTGCAGAGAGATAAAAACCAAGGTTAGCTATTTATGATGGCAACACTTAGGATGAGTGTTGTCAGTTTAAAAACCTTGCTGATAAAAGTCATACATAAACAAAAATCAATGAAAAGCATTGAGGTTGTGCAATGATAGCTGCCTTGAAAGCCCCTAACTTTCTAGCATTATGGGTAATGCAGTCAAAAGTAGGAAAATGAAAGCAATGCCTAATAGAAGATAATAACATGTGGCCGATGGATATCACTACTGAAAAAGATATGCATATTCACCAAGTTACTCCCTTTCCGGTGTTGGGCAAAGTGCAGTAAAGGAATCAGAAGTAGTAAGCCAAAGAAATTAAGGCATGAGTTAAGAAAACATTTACAAATGTTTTCAACAAATCCCATTTACAGAAATACTTTTTCATCACTGCATAGCTTTCTATCATTGCAAACTATACATTTGTACATCCTTTCATATATTGTCTTTGGTTCTTTCAAATAGTCACCTCTCTCTTTTTCAGGAGCTCATCAACTCTGTCCAATCATGGTCTTTTTCTGCTCATTCCTTTCAGCCTTCCTCATATTTGTATTGTGACTAACTTTATTCATTCTGTCTGTGTAACCAAACCTCAAAGTACCTCTTTTGTACTGAGTGTTCCCTTTTCACTTCAGTTCCCTTTCACTCAGTACCCATGCAGTCTGGATCCCGTCTTGTTTATCACATACACTTAAACATCCTATTCTAAACGGATTCAGCTCACTTTTGCGTTTCTCCTGACAACCTTCGTTTGATATAACCAAGTGGGATGAAGTATGCTTTTATACACAGACATTCTTGTTTTTTCAACAAACATAAGAGTCGTGGTGGCACAGTGGTTAGAATACAGTATTGCAGGCTAATTCTGCCAACTGCCAGCAGTTTGATCCTGACCAGCTCCAGGTTGACTCAGCCTTCCAGCCTTCCAAGGTCGGTAAAATGAGGACCCAGATTATTGAGGACAATATGTTGACATTTGTAAACCACTCAAAGAGTGCTGTAAAGGTCCTTACAACAAACAGACTACAGGTACCCTTTCTGTTAGCATTTGTGGGTCTTAACATTTCTCTATTCTCTATTATCCACCTTTATTAAACTTTCCATTAAGGTGCACAAATCCTCTGGTTTCTTTGCTATTCGTGCATAACTTGCAATTGTTCACTCTGTTTTTCCTATGTAGAGCAGGAATCTCCACTCTTTGATTCTTGCTACAGAGGTCGAGGGAATCTAAAAGGAGGTTTCATTGCTCATGGTAAATGACTAGTTTCACATAGGCAGAACCGTGCATTTTACTGTAAGGTTGTTTCATGTGGCAACCATGGAGTTTTACCCTCCCTCCACCACAAGAGTTCTGCAGCTATGTAATATCATAATGAATTTAAAATTAAATATTTTACTGCATCGGGGTGGAATATTTAATATTCCACTTAAATTATGTCATATATTAAATAAAATAAAACTATGATTTGATAAAATAAAACTTCCAGCCAAAACTAAAACCAACTTTCTTAAATAGGAAGATTGAGTTTATTTTTGCATAACTCCTGAAACCTGGCTTTTGTTTTTGAGATGGGTGCTCTTGTTTTTCATTCCACATTTAGTATTTTTCAGTATTTGCTCTAAATGTAGTAAAATCTGGTTTGCAGTGATAGAATGGTGGAAATGGAATCAATATGAACACAGACTTCTCAATTCCTTTTGCTCATTGATCCGCAGTTGAGAAGAGATAGCACTGAGATTTTCCAAGGAATTTTCAGAAGAAACATCCAAAAATTCCTTCTCTTTGGTACTACTGAGTTTACTAGCTATCAGTTTATCATATATGGGTTGATGAACTTAACTAAAATATATACATCTACAGACATTCCAAAGGCTATTAATTTATTACTAAATGTCCTGCTGTCAAGATACCAAAAAACCCAGAGATATTTCCAAAGAAAATTGAACTCAGATATCAGTATCTGATAAATATTTTACAGATATTCAGTAAGTCGGATTTCAGTAGACATATTTAAACATTTTATAAAATAGATATAAAAATCATTTCAAAACAATGTTCTGTAACATAGATAATTGAAAGCATGCTATGACTGGCAATTCACAACATGTTTATGCCTTTGCTAAAACAAGGAGGCAGTACAAAACCATTTCATAAGTTTGAGGTTGACAATCATGCTAGAGACAACTTAAAAAAAAAAAGATTGTAATTCCCCTAATTTCCCTGCAAGTTATTCACAACACCCTGGTTGCAACTCCCAGTTGGAGACCCCCTTAATTTTGAAGAACTGATTTCTGAGGATTTGATGAATTGTTATTTTCCTCCCCTAAATCTCTCTTTTACAATCATGCCACATACAGTACTGAGACTTTTAACTAATATTGGAAGAGTTCTGTTGTTCTGCATAAAGCAGCAAATTCTGTTCAATCTACCAGCGACAAGATTTCTATGGAACAAGAAGGAGGGGCCATGTTTGATGCCTGAATGCTAAAATGTTAGAAAAGATCAGCTGTTTTTCTCATGTCATCAGTCATTGCTCCCTTGACACAACATCTCTTGCAGTACGTCCACTTCCCAGCCTTCCCCCATCTCAGCAAACTGTTGAAAGAACACAGTGCAGAAAGAAATTGCTTCGCCTAACAGCTGATGCAGTGAAGATTGATGACTAAGCAACACTTTCTACATTCTAAGGAACTCAGCCCCACATTCTTGATCCTGTTGGAATGTTGTTACTCATCCTAGGCTTAATTGTATCTTTGAATAACTCTGTTGCTTTGTTTGAGAGTCTCAAAGACCTGGGTCTTTGCAAAAGTTCTTCTAATATGAGGACTGCCAGCCCTTTGCATGTCATAGTTTGAGTTATGTATGTTAAGAAGATCATGAGCATGAAGTTGGGTCCACAGTTTTAGTAGCATAATATTAGATGGATTTATTCAGAAGGAAGTCCCACTGAAATCAGTGGAATCTACTCCCAGGTAAGCACATTGAGAATTTCAAGCATTAAAGCTTCAGATTAGAACAATGATGAATGACTTGTCAAGGACTGGAGCAATAAATAGGGTTTGCATAACTTGTTAACACAGTTGGTGAGCTTACAGGGACGTGCCAATCTACTACTAAATTCTGATATTCTCTTTTTAAAAGAGCTGGGAATGTTTGGTTCATCCTGCCTCACCTAAATCTCTCTTCTTCATAGTCACTGATGAAAGTTGCTAGATTTCTTTTGCTGACACATCTTAAGGCACAGTGCAGTATCTTTGAATATGCATGTTTGTGGCTTCCAGTGTAATCAGGAGCCCATAGCAGGCGTGTTTTGACTTGCCTAAATCAATCTGTATTTCCTTTTTCTTTCTAGGTCAGTTTTCCAGACGTTGAGAAAGCTGAATGGCTTAATAAGGTGAGAAACAATTAGCTCAGTTGTTCCTTCCCTGGCGAGTCATGGTTGTGTGAAAATACTTAAATGACTGGTTTTTACTCTGTGACAGATTCTGGCCCAAGCTTGGCCCTTCTTTGGTCAATACATGGAGAAGCTTCTGGTGGAAAATATTGCCCCAAGTATACGTGCTTCTAATACCCACTTGCAGACCTTCACCTTCAGCAAGATTGACATGGGAGAAAAGGTAATAAATGGTCAGCAGAATAATTGATCAAAACATTGGATGGAAAGCTTCACCTGGAGAAATAAGTTAGTGCAACGGGCATTATAACTGCTGTACCCTCCCATCCTTGTCTGTTTCCCATTGTCAAGAGTGGTAGACCTGTCACATTGCATTCTTTTTAAGCTATGTCAGCATATATCCATTGGCATCCTTCAGTCTCGAGAGACTATGGTATCGTGCTCTGGAAAGAGGTCCTAAGGGAGCATCTGGTGTGGCTAAAGAGGCCAATTCGAGAATGGCAGTCCCTTCCACAGAGGGCAGATACAATCTGTCCCCTGTCCAGCCCCCAGATTTCGCTGGTTCTGGGACTGCCTCTTTGCCTCAGCCTGCCGCACAAGTGTCTCTTCGAATTGGAGAAGGCCATGCTGCGTCTTTAGCCTCCAGGCTGAACGATCAGAGGTCAAGGATTCCCAGCTGTTAATGACCATTCCCAAGGCCTTTAGATCCCTCTTGCAGATATCCTTATATCGCAGCTCAGGTCTCAGGTCTCAGCATATATCAGCTGAAAAATAAACGTTTTGGATTGTACCAGCAGATTCTATCCCACCTTTCCAATAGTTGCATTCATACAGTAAGATATAATAAAACAACAATGTATAAAATAGAAGAGTATCAGTCTGCAAAATAGTACAAACCGAATTTAAAGATGCAGAGGTATTTCCCACTAGAGGTAGAGATCTTTTTTGGGGGGGGGGCTATGGGCCACGCTTAGCTTTTGAGAGACAGGTTGGGAAATGGTCTTCAGAAAGTAGTAAGAGTTACTCCAAAGGGAGATACAACAATAAAGGCTTGAGTTCAATACAAAAATCAATGAACTGGTTGCTTCCATAGACACTGAAGCTTGGCTGAGGGAATGGGAGTGAAGGCCGGTGTCTCTAGATCCGTGTTCATTTATTTAGGAACAATGCTGCTTTTGTTTCTTAGCCCCTCAAAGTCATTGGAGTCAAAGTCCACACTGGCAGGAACCAAAAGCAAATCTTGCTGGATTTAAACATTAGGTGAGTTGTAAGACTTGGTTTTGCTACTAACTATCAACTTTGTTTATTGGAGTTGAAACTAAGAAAAAATGATTGTCTTTTATGGAATGAATGGCAAATCACAATGATAAACTGTACTTTTGGCAGCTGGGCACATAGCACCCTCTTTCCTGGAAGAAAAACACACCTTAACAGCACATTTTGTCCTGATGGAGAAAAACGAACTGCACTGCGGAGGGAAAGATTAAATCCCTGTTCTGGGACAGCACCCTTCTGGCCTTTTCTCTTTCTTCCATTAGAGACAAGCTGAGTTGTGAGCCCTGTGATTCTGTTTGTTTTTGTTTTGTTTTGTTTTTGCTTGTTTGTTTGATTGCTGTGAGCTGCCCAGAATCATTGAAAGTCAGCTGGCATACAAGTTTAATAAATTATTATGGTTGGTTGCACAATCAACCAGATGTTTAGACTGGATTTGGTATTTTTATCCACCTATTAAGTTCTTTCCAAGGACCTGGGATAGGCAGATGATGTTTGATGTTGTTAAAGGTGTCATTATTACCATTGCTGCTGTTGTTATTATTAATTTTTAATTCAATTCACAGTCTGGGACTGGTAAAAACTTAATAGTTCAGGTCGTAACCAAGGACCTAAAGAGCTGTTAAGTTATTGTTGTTGTGGTGGTGATGATGATGATGATCAGACAGTACTATTTCTCTGTGCAGCAATTGCATTCCCTTTTGCAGTTACTGGTCATGCTGGATATCTATACAGGTAGTCCTAGCTCAGGGGTAGGCAACCTTGGCTCTTTTATGACTCGTGTATGACTTTTATGACTCGTGGACTTCAACTCCCAGAATTCCTGAGCCATATTCCTGTTCCCATATTACTATTTTTCTTGATGTTTTCCTTCTGTGACAGCTACGTGGGTGATGCCCAGATTGACGTGGAAGTGAAGAAATTTTTCTGCAAGGCTGGAGTGAAAGGCATGCAGGTAAAGTAGACTAGGACTGAGATCTAAATCCTGCTCTAAGTTAGCCTTTTGCCCTGGGGATTACGAAAGTCTACACCTCTGAGCACCAGATTGAGAAAAGCAAATCTGGAAACTGTAAAGTATCTCATTTCAGGTTTTTAAGATTAAATAAATCACATTCCTTCTCCCAATCTGATGTTCTCTAGAAGCTTTTTATAACTTCCATAATTCCTGCCCAGGCTGATCTTGGGCAATAGATATCTCTGAATTGGTTCTCAGTGATGGCATTTATATTTTTGGAAATAGTTTCCTCTCAGAATTCTGGCATATGCAGAATGATGCAGGAGACCTTTACTTTGGCAATACACTGTGCTATGCCCAGCAATCCCATCTTGTCTTTCTTCCTTGTGAATTTTTTTTTTTAAATATGTCTGCCCATCTGGTATCTTTTCACCGATCTTTGAAAGGCAGCCAACCAATTCTGGGCATTCAAGTAGAGATTCCTCAGCTGTGTTGAAATCTTTAGAGCAATGTTTCTCCACCTCAGTCCACTTTAAGGTATGTGGACTTCTACCCCCAGAATTTCCCAGCCAATTCTGGGAGTTGAAGTCCACCCATCTTAAAATTGCTGAGGGTGAGGATAAAAGTTAAGCCAAATAGTTTTGAACACTGAAAGGCAAAAAGTGCTGGTGATACCGGTATTTTACTGATACAATTAGCTTCAGTTTCCTACCATTGTTGAAAGGAGGCTCAAATCTTGACCTACCCTGTGACATTGTGCCTCCTCCTGTTTGTCAAGGTGAACTGAGTCTTTGTTGATATGGAAGGACTATCATCCTATGCTTGCTTCAGAGCCCAGAAATAGGGAATCTCATGTTTCTCATTTCCCCTGTAGCTACATGGCATGTTGCGAGTCATTCTGGAACCCCTCATCGGAGACGTCCCAATCGTAGGAGCTCTTACTCTGTTTTTCATTCGTCGGCCAGTAAGTATTCTGCCATATTCCTGGTGTTTCTCCAAACTGCCAACCAATTGTGGTTGTCATTGTTTCACACCCATCTCAAATTTGTGATATTGGGCAGCTCACACAGTTAAAGCAGACACAAAAACAATTAACAAAATACAGATAAAACAACAAAAAACTATTAAAACCAGTTAAAACCACCAAACAATGTACAATCCATACATCACAATCCATACAAGTATCTAGCAGATTCAACATGTTGCTAGATCCCCAAGAAGAATGACAAATCCATATCTGCAGATCCTTCCACAAAGGCAATAGGGCCAATCTAACCTCCACGGCATATGCTAAATACAAACAACAAAGAAAAAGAAATAGACAAAATTATTTAAAAAAGAAAGCTCTAAAAAAGAAACAAAAACATGCAGAGCACATTACTAATTATATTGATATATTATTGATTCATCAGTTGTTGGTAACATCAATTTTGCAGCCATTGTATAGTTGGAGCCATCTGTTTGTCTTTGCAATGTTGAACAATACATTGTTTAGTTGTAAGTAAAATATAGAAAATCTACTTTCTTTGTCCAGATGTCAATTCTCCTGTGATATGCATAAACTTCAAAAGAATATCAACATCTGAAAATGTTGAATCTCAAAGTTGATTTAACACAGAACATCTTTTCCTAAGTGAACAGTGTTAGACTCTGTAGTAACATATAATGAAATAAAGCATTAATGTCATTGCATCTCCAAAACTTAATCACTTACTCAGGCCTTCTCTATATGTAGAAGTAATTTCTGAAATACTATTTCATGTTGAAAAACTCATGAGCTGTTGGGTCATCCTTTTAGAGATATTACCTTACCAAATTCCCTTAATGCCTTGAACGATGATAGAATTTCGAATGCGCTGCCTTCACTGGAAAAGTTGAGATACCTTCAGAGATGCATCTGCCTTGAAAATAATTCATGTTGAACTGTATAGCACAGTCAAACATCAGCACAGGAAATGTATTATGACATTTGGTATTATGTCACAAAGTGTTTATCCCAAGTTGAACTGTATAGCTAAGTCAAACTCAGCACAGGAAATGTTTTATGATATTTGATATTATGTCATGAACTGTTTTATGACAATGTTTGTGTTAGAAGTAGTTTTATAAAATTTGTCAAATTTCAATTGGGAATTATGGGTCCCAGATTTTGGACACATTCTGTAGATTATCCCACTTGTCTTACCTTGGTTCAAAAATTGTTGCCCTATGATGCACTCTTTTGCTGAGTTAAAAGTTACAGGAATGAAAGCTTTAATAGTACATAGATATACATACACACACGCAAATGACAGTTATAAAAAGTTTTAAAAACTTATTTAAGAAGCAAAATAAACAAAAAGGATTTTTTTAAAAACTTCATAAAAAAGGAGGACTTCCAAGCGTGCCAAGTATGGTTGATATCTGCTTGTGTCTCAGTGATAAAGCCAATTTCTTGCCTCCCCTATCTTCCTACCTTGGTCACTTACCCATTTGACTGATAGTCATCTATTACTGATTCCTCTGTCAGAACCCTACAAAAGTAAGTTTAACAAAGGCCAGTGTATTTTGAGCATTAAAAATAATCTGATGCTTTTTTATGGACTCTTGATTGTACCCATTCAAATGCCATTGATTTAAATGTTGTGGGATTAAACAATACTTGTGCATAAATAAAGCCATTTGTAAAAGCTTTGGATGTAGTAGGGCTTCCTATTAAAACTAATACTGGAAAGTTATATGTATTTTATTAAATTCTATCACTAGAGAATCTCTCAAATAATCTGCCACAATATACAGTATTATGAAGAGACCTTTGCAATACCCTCAGTCTCGATTACTTCATCGCTATCAACCGTCTACAGTAGATCTACAATTAATTTCTACATTGCACATTTTTTTCCAGACTCTGGACATTAATTGGACAGGAATGACCAATCTATTGGACATCCCTGGACTGAGGTAAATTTATGGTTGCCCTAACTTTCTGGAAGTTTATAAGAGAAGCACAAGGAGGAAATGAACATTACTGTTCTGGAAAGAGCTAGGGGTGTATGGACCAAAACTGCTTGGGAAGGCATCTTCTTTTAAGCCCGCTGTGGACCTAATTGTGTAAGAGAGCCAAGAATAGCAAGGTAGGAAGATTTTACAGGCTGAAGGAAAAACTTAAAGAGGAAGAAAACTGAGCTTATTGAAGGGGAACATTCTGAAAGCAGAAAGGCATTGAGAGATAATGGAGGAGCTTATGTTTGCATAGTGTAACTTGTTGAGAGAGCATGACTAGCAGATTATTAAGAAGTAGTGTGAGCAGCAGGATCTGTTTTCCTCAACAGCTCCCTGTCTGACACAATGATCATGGACTCCATTGCCTCTTTCTTGGTTCTCCCCAACCGCCTGCTCATACCACTGATCCCTGATCTCCATGAAGCAGCTGAACTCCGTTGCCCAATTCCCAGGGTAAGGCAAAATTTCTGGTGAGATGAATGTTATTGCTTGGTGAGTTAGAGTTGTGGATGTGATCTGCTTTCTCCCTTCCAGGGCATTGTCCGTGTATATCTAATGGAAGCTAAGAATGTGCAGTCCAAGGATAAGTACATCAAAGGGATGATTGAGGGCAAGTCAGATCCATATGCCATTGTGCGTGTTGGAACCCAGGTCTTCACCAGCAAAGTCATTGATGAAGACCTCAATCCCAAGTGGAATGAAATGTATGAGGTAATTGTCTGCCAGATGAAGTGGTAATTTAAATATAATTGTTTAGGGATGCTACGTGTCATTTCTAATCTCCCTTCTTATCTTACCTTTTTCATTTCATGCAATACAACTATCATTGTTTTCCTTTCTCTGTTGGAAGAAGGCCCCTATGGCCTACACAATTAGTGGTATCTGCTCTGACTCCCCACTTCACTGTCCCTACAGTTTATTGTACACGAGGTGCCAGGGCAGGAACTGGAGGTGGAACTGTTTGACAAAGACCCCGATCAGGATGACTTCTTGGGCAGGTGAGAAGCTGGGTGGGGTTTGGTTTCAAGTCTAGCAGGGAATTGAGACCTAGTTGAATGATGGATGGTGGGTTGGAAGCTTCACTGCTGGGAATGATTGGGATAGTATTGAAAAAAATAGAAATAGTTAAAAAATCCAGTCTAAAGATCAGCAGCTTCAAGACATTGAGGTCTGCATAAATGAGGAGCACCAGATCTGAGCATCTTGGGCCTACTCATTAAAATCCTAGGATTGGTAGATATGCATTTATCAGCATCTTCTTTCTTTTCTCAGGATGAAGCTGGACTTTGGGGAGGTGTTCAGAGCTCGCGTGTTAGAGGAGGTAAGCACTGAGGAAGGAAGATGGCTCTTTCATACCTGGAACAAACCATAGGGTGGTTTAACCAGCTGCAAGGGTACAGTCATGAATAGAGCATCTTCAGCCAAATGAAAACAAGGGGGACCATAAAGGCTCTTGAGAACAAGTGGGGTGGGCAGAGAATAGAAGGACAGAGAGATTTTAGAAACGTTATAGAACTCTCCCCCCTTTTTTTTTTATGGAGCAACTTGCATATCTTACGAAAGCAGAAAGGTACAACTTGAGGGCCCAGAACTATAAACTATAAACAGCCACAAAAGCCTCTTGAAATGTTGCTGAATTTAATAGGAGGAAACTCCTAATAAAAGGGGATATAATATGAGGACTGCCAGTCCTTTGCATGTCATAGTTTCAGTTATGTATGTTAAGAAGATCATGAGCATGAAGTTGGGTCCACAGTTTTAGTAGCATAATATTAGGTGGATTTATTCAGAAGGAAGTCCCACTGAAATCAGTGGAATCTACTCTCAGGTAAGCACATTGAGAATTTCAAGCATTAAAGCTTCAGATTAGAACAATGATGAATGACTTGTCAAGGACTGGAGCAATAAATAGGGTTTGCATAACTTGTTAACACAGTTGGTGAGCTTAGAGGGACGTGCCAATCTACTACTAAATTCTGATATTCTCTTTTTAAAAGTATATTCCGATTAACTGAATTGATTTCATTTAAAGTAAAATTAGCTTTTGTCTTTGCCCCATCTACTGAATGTAACCCTACTACATTACTCGAGATCAGTTTGATTTTTAGCTCCCCTCCCCAAAAATTATGCATCCCTGAGTTACAGAAGCAAATCATTGTTGGTAAATATTAAGGACTTTCCTATCCATGGAGAGCTTCTAATTTCCTTCCTGTTTGCTTTCCTGACAGTGGTTCCCATTACAAGATGGGGGCCAGGCTCGTGTGCATTTACGTCTGGAATGGCATACACTTATGTCAGATGTTTCCAAGTTGGATCAGGTGAGTGCAAACACTTAGAGAAGAAACATGATCTTTAGGGGTTATCTCTGGAGGTGGCAACATCGGAGTCGTTCCTCTATGCGAAAATAAGAAGAATATGCCAAATTATTGCTTACCCTGATGGACAAAGGACTCCAGAGTCTTGGTTTTTCCTATCTAGTTACTTGAGTTTCTTTTTACTTGGAGAAGCCAAAGATGGGTGAGTCTCAAAACTTTAAATTAAACTTTTAGAGGAAACTTTCCTTAGAGAAATATACATATTATGAGAACTACCGGTAGATAGGATTCTGGATTAAATTTGGACCATGAATTGCAAATTCAAACTCTTGACATATATTTTTATTATTTCCACAAGGTAAGCAAGGTTCTGTAGCTTGGAAGGCATGATGGAAAACTAACTGAGAAGTTGGGAGGGAATAATCTCGGAAGCATGCTCTGAAATAAACTGGTGGGAAGATGAGCAGAACTTTAGAAGAAAGTTTAAAATAAAGAATGGCTTGTAAACATCTTCTCTTGTTAAGACTACATTGAGAGCCTCAATTGGGTCTCTTTGGTGAGATGGGAGATATGCTATATAGGATATAGATATGCTAGGTGTTGTGTAAAAAGTGCTGATTAATGCTGATTTATTTCTTATATGCTGTTTGAAGGTTCTTCAGTGGAACAAAACTATCTCCTCAAAGCCAGATCCTCCATCAGCAGCCATCTTGTTGGTATATTTAGACAGAGCACAAGACTTACCAGTGAGT
This sequence comes from Azemiops feae, assembly GCA_023970755.1. Taxonomy (NCBI): domain Eukaryota; kingdom Metazoa; phylum Chordata; class Lepidosauria; order Squamata; family Viperidae; genus Azemiops; species Azemiops feae. The sequence continues at coordinate 1,049,341 of JALGBA010004142.1, read as the reverse complement.
AGTCACAAGATAGCATCTCCTTCACACTAGGTTGTTTTATTTCACCAAAAGTCACTTTTTAATATGAAATGGGGCAGAGCTTGGATGTGAGTTTGAACTTGATAAATTTGTCCTGTTCCAAAATTGGAAACTCTGGGAATTGTAACAGTTGGGAAGGCGTGGGCAGAGTGATGGGGCAAAGTAGCCACAAGCTAATGTCTTTTTTTTTTAAAGCCATTTATTTATACATGAAATTCGTACATTACCTCCATCATGTTGGACACTCAATAGTTTACAACTATTTATAAAAAATATGATCATAACCAACCTGTTGTGACCAGCAGCACTGTTTTAGCCACAGTGTTCTTCTTTCTGTGTACATGGTTTCTTTGTTTGCATTGTAGCTGATACTTAGAAATCAATAGTCCAGGCATATAAAAGGAAGGACTGTTCCAATAAACATGAGAGATAAACTTGTAAAAGATATTAAAGAGCTTGTTGCAATGCAATTTGCATGATGCAGTTTTGTACAGAAAACATTCTGCCTAAGTTTGATAACCTTGCAAAATTTAAAGGCCGTTTTGCCTGTGCATTAGTTAATGTAGGTAGACAAAATTAACTTCGAGATTGATCAGTTTATTAAGTCATCCAAGATTGTGTTGAGTTTCTTCTTAAATTAAACGTTCTATAAATGAAAGGGGGGGAGATTTTTTCCCTTAGGTATGTTGATCTAAAACTTTGATAGACTGTTTCTAAACACAGTTCCTACTAACTATGTTCTTCTTGACAACTTTTACTTCATCTCTAGCCCACTGTAGAAGCAGTTTTCTTCATCTTTAGCTGTTCTGTCTTTTTTAAGCCTTTCACATAAACATTCTGTGACATAAAGCCCACTGACCTATTCACAGGTTGATTGTTCATGAAAGACTGTTAGACCTGTTTTAGCACCTCTTTAGCAGTCATTTAAAAAGAAAACAATGTGTTTTTAAAAAACAGTGCTATCATTGTTCACATGAAAAGTTGATTTAAATTAGGAAAGATAGGAGCCTTACAGTTGTTGTGCTGTTCCTCCCAACAGAGAAAAACACTTGCTCTGCTTTTGTTACTTTGAGAAGATGGTGCCATTTTGCCTTTTTCAGCACCATTTTGTGCATTCCATAGGACCCTTATGGACAGGCTGATAGTGGAGTGAAGTGGAAGGGGGGTTGAATGGCACATGGAGGAAGATCTTTCCTGCTTCATTCTGGAATGGTCTTCTACCCCACTGATCTGTCAAGCAGAATGTTAACCCCTGTTCAAAAACAGCTTGCATGACAGGTTGCCAGGACAGAGCACTTCCACATTGGCAACCTGCCACTCAGGCAACTGAAGTAGAAAAAGCCTTTATTCCAGGCCACTGCTTGCCCTTGCCCAAGCTTGCCCCATCACACTTCAAGAAGAGCAATTGCCAGAGTTTTTTCCCCCACTGATGGTGACCCTGAGTATGGAGGGCAGTGAAGCTGGGAAAATCCATCAACTGCTGCCTCTAAATTGTTTGACAATACTATAAGAATAGTATTGTTTTAAGGACTGGAGGAATCTACATGAAGGAAGCTGTGAGGAATGGCATATCACAGGTTGAGCATCAAAAGTATCTGTGGTGATATTGATCTCTCAAAAGCCTCAGTAGTGCCTGTAGCAAGGAATGCTATGAGATACAGATCCGAAATCCCTAAAGGATCTTAGATTAATCAATCAGAATAGAGTTGGAAGGGACCTTGGAAGTCTTCTAGTCCAACCCCCTGATCCAAGCTGGAGACCCTATACCATTTTAGATAAGTAGCAGTCCAGTGTCTTAAAAACGTCCAGTGATGAAGCACCCACAACTTCTGAAGGCAAGCTGTTCCACTGTTTAATTGTCCTCACTATTAGGAAGTTTCTCCTTAATTCCAGGTTGCTTCTCTCCTTAATTAGTTTCCATCCATTGTTTCTTGTCTTGCCTTCTGCTGCTTTGAAAAAGTTGACCCCCTCTTCTTTGTGGCAGCCTCTCAAATACTGGAATACTGCTATCATGTCACCCCTAGTCCTTCTTTTCTCTAGCCTGGCCATACCCAATTCCTGCAACCATTCTTCATATGTTTTTGTCTTCAGACCCTTAATCATCTTAGTTGCTCTTCTTTGCACTTTTTCCAAGTCTCAATGTGGTGGTGACCCAAACTGGATGCATTATTCCAGGTGTGATATTAAAGATTTATAAAGTGGTACTAATACTTCGCATGATTTTGATTCTATGTCTCTGATACAACCAAGGATTGTATTAGCTCTTTTGGCTGCTGCTGCACACTGCTGGCTCATGTTTAAGTGATTGTCCACTAGGACTCCAAGGTCCCTCTCACAGTTACTGCTTTTGAACCAGGTTTTGCCTAATCTCTACTTGCAATTTTGTTTTTTCCTGCCTAGGTGTAAAACCTTGCTTTTCTCCACATTAAATTTCATATTTTTGGATAGGGCCCATTGTTCAAGTTTGTCAAGATCTTTTTGGATCCTGAGCTTGTCTTCTGGGGTGTTGGCTATTCCTGCCAGCTTAATGTCATCTGCAAATTTGATGAATTCAAATTCTATTCCCTCATCTAAATCATCTAAGATTCTCTACTAATGTCCTTCCCGGATGAATACTATCATTTATCTCCTCTTATTTTACCCAGCTGAAGAAATCTAGTAAGGAGCCCAATCCTATGGTCCAGCTAGCAGTTCAAGATGTCACTCGGGAGAGCCGGGTAAGGATGTTTATTTTTCCTAGTTGCCTTCCATTTGTACCCATTTTATGTACTGCATGTGGAAATACTGGTAGCACATTGTAGATTTATGAGCTGAAATGCATCTTGTCCATTTCTTCCGAATTGCAACATCTCATAGAAACAGCACATACTGTAGGTGGAAAGGCTGGTTGAAACTTTTATCATCCATTCGGGTATCTGAGTTCAGAATGGTAGCAGCTTGCTTGGGGGGTTTCAGACAAGTTTGAATTTTAGCACGAGATTTGGGTGCCAGGTTGCTCTCTCCTCTGTTTCAGACTGTGATAGCAAAGCAAGACAAAGAGGATGTGTGAGAGCTAGAAACTAAACCTTACGAACATTGAAAGAACTGGCAGTATTTGGCTCTGAGAAGAGCGAGGAAGGAAGAATATGATAATGCTGTTCAAATGCCGGAAATTATGTCATACAGAAGAAGATCAAGACCTGCTCTTAATCCTAGAATGCAGGACATAAAACAAGAGTCTGAATTATAGATGCCAGTTGAATATTAGGGGGGGGGGGGGAATGCTCTAGTAGAGAAAGCTGTTTGCCAGAAGATCTAATTCTCCAGAGAGGTCTGTCCTATCAATCAAGACAATGCTGTTTCTAACTCTGCCTATAGAGGGCAGTAGTACTCCATTGTCATTTTTCTCCAAGCGCTACATTGTAATTTTCTTTCTTTCTTTCTTTCTTTCTTTCTTTCTTTCTTTCTTTCTTTCTTTCTTTCTTTCTTTCTTTCTTTCTTTCTTTCTTTCTTTCTTTCTTTCTTTCTTTCTTTCTTTCTTCCTTCCTTCCTTCCTTCCTTCCTTCCTTCCTTCCTTCCTTCCTTCCTTCCTTTCCCCTGCTAGGTTGTCTATAACACTGTTTCTCCTGTGTGGGATGATGCTTTCCGCTTTTTCCTGCAAGACCCGACTGTCCAGGACATTGATATACAGGTAAGGTTCCTATTCTCTTCCAAACCCATCTAGTCACTTTGAGCATAACAGCAGCTGCAGAAATTCTTCGTTTTGACCCCATAGGTCAAAGATGACAACCGTCAGACCACTCTGGGCTCCATCACAATCCACTTGTCCCGCCTTTTAAGTGCTGATAATCTGACTCTGGACCAGTGGTTCCAGCTGGAAAATTCTGGACCCAACAGCCGTATCTACATGAAACTCATCATGCGGGTAAAAAGCTTTGAGTTAAGGTTGTGTTAGGACTTGGGAGATGATATAAAGGTTTCCCCTTCACTTTCAGTTCTAGCTCTTTGTAAAAATGCAGTACATACACCAGCATATGAAATCCACAAAGCATTTTATTTCAAAAAGGAGTTGGAAAAAATGGAGAGAGCCATTGGTTCTATAGTTTCTGTTTTGAGTGGAAAGCGCTCTCTCTCTCTCTCTCTCTCTCTCTCTCTCTCTCTCTCTTTTTGTTGTTGTTGTTCTTTCCTGATTCCAGTGCTTTGTCATCAGATTTCCTTTCCCCAACATCCTACAGCACGGGTGTAGGATCACATATGTGATTCGATCACATCGATCACATATCGTGATGTTTTTTGCCTTTGCAGAGCTGGCGGTGGGCGTGGCCTGCGCATGACGCATCCGGCCCATGGGCCACCAGTTTGACACCCCTGTCCTACAGTGAATGAGTTCTTACGAATATTAAAAAAGATGGGACATTCCCCCCCTCGCCCCCCCCAAAAAAATTTGGTTTCCTTTGCTTCTCTCTGAGCAACATCAAGGGCCAGCAGAGATTGTTGGGAAGAGATTCTCCTTTTAAGCGATGAGAAATAGGATTTGCAGAGATTGAAATGAAACTTCTAGCTGATTCTTAAACCCTGGTTTTATGTGATATGGAAGAGCTAGGCCTGAATCCTCTTGTGGCTTTGTCTATTAGGCATAATTTTTGGTCCTTATTATTGTCCCCTTCACATTAGCACAAACAAATCTCTGTTAGCTGCAGAGTGAGAAAACTATACAGATAAAATACCTTTCTCCTTATGTAGTAAGAACAGTTTTGTCTGGGAGGGGGAAGGCGAGGAAAATTGTGGAAATTCTTTGGAGAATCTCATCCTTCTGGTAGGAAATGAATCTTTCCAAATCACAGCTGCTTTGAAGAAAAGAAGGTTGGGGAGGGTCTGTCATAAATTTCCTGCATAATAATTTTTCTGGCCTTGTTCTCCTAAGTATAAAGGGGGATCCAGGCCTTTTACTGCTAGCTAAGCTTAAATACAGGTAGTCCTCAACTTACAACATTTCATTTAGTGACTGAAGTTACAATAGCACTAAGAAAAGTGACTTATGACCATTTTTCACACTTATGGCCATTGCAGCATCCCCAGGGTCAAGTGATTTACATCCTTGACAACTGATGCTTGACAACTGACTCACATTTATGACTGTTGCAGTGTCCCAGAGTCATGTGATCCCCTTTTGCGACCTTCTGATAAACAAAGTCAATGGGGAAACCAGATTCACTTAACTACCCTGTTACTAATTTGACAAATGCAGTGATTCACTTAACAACTGTGGCAAGAAAGGTCATAAAATGGGGCAAAGCTCAATAAATTTCTCACTTAGCAACATAAATTTTGGGCTCAATGGTGGTCGTAAGTTGAGGACTGCCTGTATTGCATTCCACGAGGCTGGGCAGTGTGTCTATATGAGCAATCCCAGTGTTATGCTTCAACTTCCAATCAGATTTGATGTGCTGGTCCAACGCTGTCAATGACAAGTCCAAAGTTGGGCCTGGCAAGAAATGGAGTCATTTACATAAATCTGGAAGCCAGAGGATAAATAAAATCTATTGATTGGTTTTTAACGTTAGTTCTGTAGATTAGACTTTGGTGATAAAGAGCTGGATACAAGGTCTTTGAGATTTCTCAAGTGTTTAGCGAACTTGTCACTTTAGCCTAAAATCATGCTGTGAAGATCTTTGAATATCTCTTTTGAATCAACACGTGCGGAAACAAGCTCTTACTTGTCTTAGTCCAGCTTTGTCTGGCTCCACGGTTCACTCGGCTATGAGAGACACGAATGCCTCTTCACTAAAGGTTTTCAAGCAAGGACTGGGACCACATTTTTCAGAACTACCTGTATTTATTTCTAATATGCATTTCTTTACTGACCAGTGGTTTGGATCTGATTGCTAAAATGACTTCTCATTCCATTTGATGTACCCAGGTTTGCAATAGGCAGCTAGAGCTAATGAGAGACAGATATTGCTACCTCATTATTGGTTTGAGGGCCAGCAGTTCATCGGCTTCTCTTTGCCTGATTTTCCATTGCATACTATAATTTCTTCAGGTATTATATCTGGATGCCCCTGAAGTCTGTTTCAATACCCGACCACAACCCCCAGGAAATCTCAATGTCACAGAAAGTCCCCATCTGGGTAGCAGTGTCGATATGCCTTCCCGGCCCACCAAGGCTAGTCCAGATGCTACTTTTGGCACCGAGGTAAGATCACACATTCTCCCCATCCAACCTTAATAGTCAGTCATGCCTTTGGGTAAGATAGGGGACCTTCTAAGCCAGAGACCCCCAACCTTTTGGGCACCAGGGACTGGTTTCGTGGAAGACAATTTTTCCACAGACCCGGGGCAAGGATGGTTTCAGTTTCACTGGTTTGCCTGCTGCTCACTTCCAGCTGTGCAACTAGTATCATGTTGAGGACCCCTGTTCTAAGCTATCATTTCAAACTCAGAGGCAGATAAGATTTGGTGTTCTTTATGGATGTCAATGATCTAAACCAGGGGTAGGCAACCTCGGTTCTTTTATGACTCGTGGACTTCAACTCCCAGAATTCCTGAGCCAGCCATGCTGAGGGGAAAGGGAGAGGTTTCCAAGCTGAGCCATGCTGGCTCAGGAATTCTGGGAGTTGAAGTCCACGAGTCATAAAAGAGCCGAGGTTGCCTACCCCTGATCTAAACGTATGTAACTAGGTGATTAAGATAGGACAGACGTTGAGGAACAAACAAATTTTCAACTTGCCAAAATGACATTCCAACTTTTAAAAAGCAGAGTACAAAAATTCCCTCATTAAGTCTTGCTATTTTTACAGAAAATGAGGACAATGCTTTTAATCATCATAAGTTCAGTTATGCTATTCATGTTGTGGCCCCCAAAGCCTCTTCTTAATGGATCCCAAAATAACCGAACCCAGCTGCCGTGAAAACAGAAATAGTTTTGCTATTAGTAAAAATAAGAGCATAAGCTTCCTGTAGTCATTTGGCTGGCGCTGTGGGATCAGGCCAAAAGTCTTCTAAGTCTGACTTCCTGTTTCCTACAGTAACCAGCCAGAACTCTCCAAGAAGCCCAGCAAATAACAGTTCTCCCCAACGTAGGTGCTCTCTAAACTTGTGGGCTTCAGTTCCCAGAATTCCCTTGCCAGATTAGTCATTGCTAAGAATCCTGGGGGTTGAAGTCTGCATACTTGGAGCAGCTCCATCAGGTATGCAAACTGGTTATCTGTCTCTTAATATGAAAGATAATGGAGAAGTTAACTGTTCTTTGCAGTTGTCTTTTTACGTTATGTAGCAAAAATAAGCAGCCTTGTTTGTTTAACTGTCAAATTAATAAATATTATATAAAATGAAATTAATAAATAGATCAGTATTTATAATATTTATAATAAGTATTTCCTCAAATTAATCAAATTTATACACCAGCCATCTCACTGTCTAAGTGACTTGGTGGTGTGCAAGTAAAAAAACAATAAAATCCAGATAAAAATCTATACAAAAATAAACAAAGTTAAAAAGGCAGGGAGAGCGCCCTCAAGCCACCAGCCACCCTCTGGGTTGTGTCCCATTCTTGGCTCCCCATGCTAATTGACAGAGACAAGTCTTTCGGAAAGTGAATTTATTAGTCAAGACAACATTTAGAAAGATAAAACAAATACATAAAAGGAAACAATTTGCATAGTAGTAACTCTGTTTACTGCAGTAGAACTTCCAGATCTGTTTGAAAGCAGATTTTTAGTTGTAGATTGGAAGGTTTTTGCTGATCACCTGCAACGTAGCTTATTTCTTAATTTAAACCAGCTTGCTGTCTGCAGCATCAGAAGGCTATAAATCTGAAACTTGTGTCATGCCTAATACACCCTTATGTGTTTTCCACATAACAAATAGTAATTTCAAATTACAATGCATTTTTAATCAAAGAAACAGATTTTGGGGATGGAAAAAGGGGAGATAGAAAGGCTCAGTTCTCACGAACTTTAATTCCAGTGGATGCAATCAGAGATTATGCCTTCCTGATTGCAGTGCTCCTGTGAAACCTTTATCTGTGATTATAGTCTGATAGTCTTGTTATTGCCTTTTATCACTGATTTGGATTTTGCAGGTTGCTTCATTACAATTGCTATGATTTTAATTCCACTGTGGGACTGAAAAGAAAATGCAGATTTTAATAAATAGAATAGTGATCATATTTTAAGAAATTGTATCATAGATTTTGGACATGACATCAAAGTATATTAAACAAAGAAACCAATGGCATATAGATCAGGATTATTTTTATTGTAACAGCCACAGTAACAGAACTTTGCAGGTCTGAATCTGTTCCTCCTACTCTAATATTATCTTTGTGTGAACTAAAGAGAGGCCTGTCTGCATTGCTTACTCCAACCAATTTCTTGAAATGGAGTCAAGCCTTGCTAATCTGACTGTTCCTTTGGTCGCAGCGCTGCCTCCTATCCTTCAAGGTCATTCCCTACGTCCTTTTTGTTGTTAACCAAAATTCTGTCTGATTTTAGGAAAATTAAATATAATGCAGGAGCTGGGCATTCCAGAATCTTCATTGAGTCTCTTCTTTCTTTCATCCTGTTTAAAGAAAATGGGTGTAGTTAAAACTTAAAGGTTTCAGAAATCCAAGGGAGCCAGACTAAAGCCCATGATGTTGGATGATGACGTTGATAGATCTGGCGTGCAAACTGTGTCTCCTCTCACTGAATTCCAGAGTGTAATTCGCATTCACGTGCTGGAAGCGGAGAACCTGATTGCCAAGGATAATTTCATGGGTGGGATGATTAAGGGCAAGTCAGATCCGTATGTCAAAGTACGCTTGGGAGGCCAGAAGTTTCGCAGCAGAGTCATCAAGGAAGACCTCAACCCTCGCTGGAGCGAGATCTATGAGGTGAGGATCCTCCCTGTCTCCTTCCGTGCATACATTAAACTGTATCCTCCTCGACCTCTTATCATTGATTCCTGGAAGAGTTGGATTTGATGTGGAAATACAATCATGCTATTCTTTTAAGACTATATATTTGTACTGTACCTGACATTGTTGTAACTGAGGTCCTATCTGGAGAAAGTAGATAAAGGATTCTTTTTCAGACTTGACTGACTGAATACTGGTCAAGTCTGATTTCTGAAACGCATTCATGCCCGAAGTCCCTTTTTCGGAAGAGATGGGTTTCCAGCAATCAAAGAGTAAAGGAGTCTGTATTTCTGGTTCAATCTCCATCTGAATATATTTAGAACAGATCCAAACAGACCAAGGAAAAATCAAAATAATGGTTGGTTTAGGTCAGGGGTAGGCAACCTTGGCTCTTTTATGACTCGTGGACTTCAACTCCCAGAATTCCTGAGCCAGCCATGCTGAGGGGAAAGGGAGAGGTTTCCAAGCTGAGCCATGCTGGCTCAGGAATTCTGGGAGTTGAAGTCCACGAGTCATACAAGAGCCAAGGTTGCCTACCCCTGGTTTAGGGATTGATCTTGAAGATATTTTACTTCTAGCTGCTAGAAAGATTTATATATGTGCATCCTTAGAGAAACTGCAACTCACCCAAAGCTTTCTTACTGCCACAGAGGAGCATTCGGAAGCCTTGTTCTGAATTGGCTTCAGAGCTGGCAACCTTTTTAAAGGGCCTAAACCCAGCTCTGAGGTTCCCTGTAACTCCAAGAGGGATTTCTCGGATTCAGTTTTTTCAGTGCTTTTTATATGCAATTCAATTCAAATCTCACCGGAAAGAAACGTGGCTTTTTTCTTCAATGCTCTCCCAGCAACCATGAAAATCAAATAACCAAATCCAGGTAGTTTTTGGACTGTCTTCCTGATGATTTCCAATTTTTTTTTCCATTAAAAAGGAGTCATCAGGAGTGGAATATTTCTTCCACTATTTTTTTCCACTGGCATGTTGAAAAGTATTTGCAAGTTAGAAGTCCTAAGCAGTATCCTTCATCCTGGATGACCTTGGTTTATTACCAAAACTTTAAATAAATTATATGCATACGTAGCAAAGCAGAAACCAGGAGCAGTTCAGGAATCTCTTTTAGCAACCAGTGTGATAAAAGAAAAAGAGTAGCAACTCTCCCTCATCAAAAATCAGCCCTGATGCATCCAGGGATGTTTTAATTTATTGTACTATAATAGTATAGTATAGTTTGCCATTTCCTCTTCTTGAATTGTTTCAAAAATTTCCAAGTTAGCTTATAATCTTTAGACACATACAACACATTCCAACAAAATGGATACCCACACAACTTCACAAAAAGTCCCTGACCACTCAACCCAATAGAGCACAACCAACACAAACCCTAAAAAGAATTACAGTGCCGTACATCAAGAATATCTCAGAAACCCGCAAATAGACTACTACAACCATATGGAATCAGCATAGCACACAAGCCAACTAAAGCCCTTCAAAACATCCTAAGCAAACCAAAAGACCCAGCAACCCCAGAAGAAAAAACAGGAGTCATCTACAACCTACAGTGTAAGAACTGTAACAACCACTATGTAGGACAAACAGGGAGAAGACTGGCAAAATGCATCCACGAACACCAACTGGCAGTCAGAAGGCATGACGAAAATTCTTTAATTTCACAACATATAGACAGATTTAATCATAGTTTCAATTGGGAAAATGTGACAATCCTAGACCAGGCCAAATCCAAAAACGCCAGGGAATTTCTAGAAGCCTGGTATTCTGACAAATCAGCCATCAATAGACATTAACAATGTCTATAGACTATGCAAAAGAGACAATCAACCAGCCCAAAGGAGAAAAAAACCCCAGCACCTCTCCACCAGTAATCAACACTCAGATCAGCATAGATTAACTCCAAGGTCAACTTCAGACCAACAATCAAGTAAGCAATTCCCCAGTCAAGAAACTGCCAAAGAGCCATTAGGAAACAGCCCAACCAAAGAATCCCTAAGACCTCCCCCACCCACACAGACAGGCAAAACATCAGAATATAAACTGACAGCAAAGAGCACTCCTTACTAGTACTGATGATGTTACCTAGTTAGGGTAATGAAACGTCTGCAAGAAAACACGCAAGCTCAGAGAGTACCAAGGACCCCTCAATCTTTAGATTTCTTGATAGTCTCCCATGCAAAAGCCTTGTGTAGCTTTTCAGATCAATCAAGCTTGATTGCAAAATGGAATAGGTAGCAAGTAGCCAATCCCCATCTTCTTCACAACATGAACCTTGAGTTGATAATTGGAAGGGACGTTTCTTTTATAGGGTAATATTATCCAGTTTAATTTAATTGACTAAACATGTGACCGTATATCAACCCTTTCTCTTTGCAAAGATGTAGGGCCAATTTCCAGGATATGAGGTTCCTCATCTTAGCTTTTTCACTGTTAGCTTAATACACTAAAACAGTGGTCCCCAACCTTTCCTGCTTGGCAGCCAGGTCCGGTGAGGGGAGTATGTGAGTGGCAGGGGCTTGCGTGCATGCACAGCTCCATTTGTGTGAGTAGAGGGCACGTGTGCCCACCACTCACATGAATGGAGCTTCATGAGTGCAAGTGCCCTCCACTTGCACGAATGGAGCATCACATGCGTGCGCACTTGCCTGCCACTCACTGAGGGAGCTTCACATGCATGTGCTTGCCCATCTCTCCCGCGGCCCGGTTTCAAAGAGGCTGTGGCTCAGAGACCCCTGCACTAAAATATTCCAGATTTGGAATCATAGCAAATATTGGCTTTCACTTTTATTTCACTAAAGACTCCTACTTTGATCACTGCTTCTGCCTTGTGTTCTTCTGTACAACTGTCCACTTTTTCTTCTAGGTGATTGTGAGTAGCATCCCAGGACAGGAAGTAGAGTTCGACTTGTATGATAAAGATGTGGATAAAGATGATTTCCTGGGGAGGTAAGTTAGGAGCCAAGAAGAAAATTGGACGGAAAAGTTCACTGCTCTCTCATTCTGAATGGGAAGCCAAAAAAAGGTGCTTAGATATCACAGATTCCCCATGGAATAGAAGAGGGAATACATTTCCCTATTATCCCTTTCCTAAAGATTTAATCTCACAGCCAGATTTCTCTCTTTTTTTGGCAGAGAAAGTTAGTCCTGTGGAGTTGGGCCTCTCATTCAGCTCCCAGTAAGGTTACTTTTGTAAGGAAGAAGTAGAAGGAAGGAAGACCTTTCTTCAATGCTCTGACTCTTGAAACTTTCCCCTTTTGCCAGGTGCAAGATCCCTTTGAAGCGTGTGCTAATCAGCAAGTTTGTGGATGAGGTAAGATTGTGTGTGGAAGTAGACGAGGAGTTGGACTGGGACTGAGGAGACCCAGTGACTTTTCCTTAGCCAGCAAAAGTCACTTTGGATTTTGGACCACTTGCTCTGTCTCAGCCCAGTTTGCCCCACAATGATGTTCTTATCTAGATAAAAGGAAGATTCCCATGGGATCCGTCTTGAGCTCTTGAGGGAAAGTTAATATACAAATCTGACCAAGAACTAAATAAAAGGAGGCTCTCTTAATGGCAGTGAGGAGGGCAAGGACACGCTGATCTGCCATCATACAGTCTTCCTCCCCTCCTGTTGCAGTGGCTCCCCCTAGAAGATGTGAAATCAGGACGCCTCCATGTGAAGCTGGAGTGCCTGCCCCCTATACCCAGTGCTACAGAGCTGGAGCAGGTAATGCGAGGTCTTCAGAAAGGAGAACGCCATGTGGGATTGGCTGGAACTGGGAGGTGGGGAAGAAAGTTCTTCATTTTTAAAGAGGTTAAACTTCAAATGCAATAACAATAGCAATGTTGTTCCCACCATTTATGGTTCCTGCTCAGATTTTCTTCTCTAGGAGAACAAGCCAGCATATTCCGAATGAGTTTATATTTTCTCTTCTCCATTTGATGGTTGTGAAAGACATGGTGAATCAAGGGTGATGCTGTGTGGTATCTGAACACCTTCACAGAAGGATCAACAAAACTGTCTTCTTCTTAGGCTTTTCTTATTTTGCCATAACTGTGATCAAAGCCAGGCCTGTTGCTCAGACAGTTGAAAAGCTGAGGGACGCCGAGCTGTGGGAGGAATTATGGGTCACCCACAGGCCCCAAACCAGGGGTAGGCAACCTTGGCTCTTTTATGACTCGTGGACTTCAACTCCCAGAATTCCTGAGCCAGCCATGCTGGCTCAGGAATTCTGGGAGTTGAAGTCCACGAGTCATAAAAGAGCCAAGGTTGCCTACCCCTGCCCTAAATTGTGAAGTTGTGCGAGGAAGTGTTCTCACGGTCACTTCCCTGGCTTTGATGGTGGGTGAAGTCAAGCAACCACTTAGCAACTGAGGAACTCCTCAGTTCCTCCTGCTGGCAGCATGTTCTCTTGCATATTTTGTGATAAGCCATTGCATGATGTGGATTACCAAGGTGTTGTATAATAATTATTGCTTTGAAAGGAACACATGGAAGAAATAAACCCATCCACCAATTTTCATACAAAGTGTCCTCTAATAGTGGTTGGTAAAATACTCAAATATTGTCCTAACTGTCGATCATTTCTTCCAGGTTCTGAGAGTAAACAGCTTGATCCAGACCCCAAAGAGTGACGAACTGTCATCTGCCCTCTTCTCTGTCTTCCTTGACAGAGCAACTGAATTGCCAGTGAGTACCAGTAAAATATTTCTCTGTGCTCTACCTCTTAGTTCTAGGAGTGGCTATTGCAGCTTAATAATCCATGGCCAGAAACTCAGAGCTGCTGATGTAATCTGAGCAACGCAGTGGAGGAAAACACTAGCAGAAACTAATTTGGAAAGTTATTTTTCATGGATCGGGAAGACATGAATTTAGAGCCCACTGAGCCATCGATTCAGAGCCTGGCTAATCCAGAGATTAGCCCTGTTCCAAGCGGCAATTAGAGTCATAAATCATGCCAGTCGTTAAGAATGTCACTATGTGACTGACTTTTAGTTTGACGTTATCAAAGCAAGCAGCTGATCCCCCAAAGCTAAAAAGAATCAGATCTGGTTAGACTGCCAAGACATTCCTAGACTACACACTAGATTGGGAAGTTGTAGACCTCCTAGAAGAGGGTATTGGCAAGCCATTTCATTCTGAAAATTATATGGGAGCAGGAACGACTTCAGACTTCCTGCCAGCTTCCCCATTGAGTTCCCTTATGGGAATCTGTCAGGGAGCATCAGAACCCTAACCCTTCCCTTCCCTTTCCTTCCCTGTAGGTAGGTATGTGGCTGTTGCTGGGTGGAAGAAGGAGCAAGTGATTGCAAGTGTCAAAGTTCCAACAGACAGAGACAAATAAAGCAGAACTCCGAGGCTTGCAATTCCTCAAAGAACATGTTTATCGGCACTTCAAAAGTGAAACCAAGTCTGAAGAGATGCATAACAATTCCCCAATACAAAGTTAAATAATCCCACCCCTAAGGCTATGCAAGCAACTACGTTTCCCAATACAGCTTGTTGGCTGGCTTTTCATGAAAAGCCCAGCCCACAGTCTCGAGAGCAGCCGATGACCTTGGTTCCCATGCGAGAAAGTCCGAGAGAGACAGTCTGTTTTGTCTAGCGCAACGCCGGGCAAATCCCCTCTCCCTCCGTGCTATGTGTCAACTAGAAATGAGAAGGAAAACATGGCTGCAGCCATGCTCATTCTAAAGTTGACAGCAAGACTGGCTGGGAAATTGTTACGAAATATTGAAAATATTGAAAGATCACATGACTGCAGCAGCAGTGAGTAGCCCTTAAAGCAGCCACAACTTCCCCAAATTTCAGACACATTCTGTAGGTTATCCCATTTGAGATACTTGGTTCAAAAGTTGTTCCTCTCTCATGTACTGTTTTGCCCAGTTAAAAGTCATCATAACGAGAGTTTTAGTAGTATGTAGATAGGATATTGCCTAGACAGTACTATCAGGAATTATGTTGTTTATCAAGCATACCCGTGTAATAGCAACCCCTCTTCTTCAGTTCCCATGACGCCCCCAATCTACATGCAGATGTTTCTCTTCGGCTCTGCCAGTGGCGGAATACTCCTGAACTCATATCAGAGAGACAACAGATTAAAATGAACCATATGCATGCAATGCACAAAAATCTTGGTAATGGGGCATCCTGTGACTAGCCTTAGTAGCAGTATATCAATCACTTTCTCTTTCCCATTTGGCCAGCTCCGGAAGGGATCGAAGCCGCCAAGTCCTTACGTCAGCCTGTCTGTCCGTGGTGTCTCCTATAAGACTAAGGTAATGACATGGGGAGGAAGGAAACGATCAGGCTGAAAGTGGGTAGTTAATCATGGCTTTTGAACAGAGTATGGGGTAGAGAAGGGGTTATATCCAGAATCACTTTTGGGGTTTTTAGTACACACTATTGATTGTACAATGGTGGATTTAAAACAGGAGGCAAACAGCATGTATATGCTTTAGATGTAACAAATAAGATGCCATTATTCAGCCAGGGAATTTATGATCCGTTCCAGAAAGCAGCTTGGCGTATTCTTTCATTATCCATTTTTTGCCCACTTTTCCCCATTTTTCTTTCCAGCAAGTAGTTCAGAGGAGGGGGACATATTGCTATTAGCAGGCAATTGCTAATTTGCTGCATTCGTTAGGAGAACCCCAGTGATCTCCTGCCTCTCTTTCCTTTTGAGAGGACTAACAAATATGGTGAAGTGAAGGTGGAGGGGGGGGGGAAAGAGGAAGCTACAAGATGAGGGGGGTCTGTGGCATAGCTAGAGTTTGTGCATATGAACAGATGTGCAAACACATACTGTACATGCATTTTCCTATATAAAGAAGAGTTCATGTGTAACTTGAGTTTTCAGTGATAGAGCCACAAAAGAATGGATCTCTCTCAGCTTCCATATTAAATATACAAAGCAACTGATTGCTGGTTCCAAAATAAATAAAACAGGGTTGATTCAAATTGCTTCTCATAAATATATACGTTAAATGCATCGCAGAGGCAGGAGAACAAGTGATGGGCGAGGAAAGGGAAGGGCCAAAACTCCAGATTTTACAATAAGATTGGCCTCACCATCAGTGAATGATTGCAGAAGGAGACTTTTTAAAGAAATATTTGGAAAATCCACTATGCAATTAATAATTTATAATTAAGGACAGTGATGGATTTTTATATAAACAGATTACCTAATGGTGAAATAAAAGTCTTATATCAAAGAGAAAAATAGCTGTCTACTCTAGTAACTCACAAGGCAAGACATATTCTGGAGTGCTGCCATGTTAAATCAGCCTTGATTACCTGCCTATGTCCTATATAACTAACTTCTTTTTCGTTTGATTACATGTCATATTCCATGCATTTCTTAAGGCACCATCTAGCAAATGCTGTCTTTCTCCTCGGTTCTGTTTTTTTAAATGTCAAGGCTTGTTTCTGCCTTTAGGTTTGCCCTCAGACAGCAGAGCCTGAGTGGGATGAAGCTTTCTCCTTCCTTATCAAGAGGCCCCATGCAGAATCTTTAGAGTTGCAGGTAGGTGTCCCAGGCACTTCTTCCCCACAACTATTCTCTTGTGCTTCATCATCCACATGTGCCAGACCAAATCAGTGGGACTCAGTTTACTTGGTTATCCTACTGAAGAGAACTCTTGGGTCCCTTGATCTGATAGTGGGAATGGAAACTTCAAACGTGGAAACCAAGTGGTTCAAGCAACGTGATTGTGGCATTCCACCTGCCACAACAACAAGTGGACTGTTCTGAGTATACTTCTGTTATAGGTGGGAGAATTGGCAAGTAAGTTCTCTTAGCCCAGGGGTGTCAAACTCACAACGTCACGCGACGTGTCGTGACATATCGCGACTTTTTTGCCATTGCTGGTAATGGGGTGGGCGCGGTTTCGCTATGATGCATCCGGCCCACGGGCCGGCAGTTTGACACCCCTGTCTTAGCCTTTGTTAACTTCCTGGCAGCTTTCAGGATCATCAGAATATAACTTTTATCAGTGGCATGCCTCGAATTCTTAACATGTAGTACCTTCGAGAATTATTTTTCCAAATGTGGCTTGGCTACTATATTAATGTAATTTTTAAAAAATATTATCTTTCTGTGCAGTAAGGACATTCATAAAAGTAAATTTTTTAAGAGTGCTGCAGAAACTGACTGGCTAAAATTGAGGTAGCTAGCCGATGTGGTTTATTTATATGCATTTTAAATAAATGCAAAAAATGATATGCAGCTGTGCTATCCTCATGTGTTTGGGAAGGTTATAGCACACATAACAGTTTAGATCTGCAGGGCTTCCATCAAATTCCCTAGAGTGGGAAGCTGGCTGAAGGGAAGCAGAACTGGCTCATCTTTATCCTTGAGCCAAAAACCTCAAAACAAGCTAGTCCTTGTGCTGCAAAGAATCGCTAAATTGGGAGAGGAGACTATCTTCACAACTGAGTTTCTCTTCCCACAGGATCTTTTAAGAGGAAAGGATAATCTCTTTGCAGCTTAACAGAAAGGGAGTGGAGACTCAACTGTATCTTCTCAGAAGCTATGCTCCTTATCTTACAAGGAAGAAGTCTCTTTCTAGCTCAAAAACCTGGAAGCTAGGAGAGGATTCCTTCTTAAATTCATACCTTCTGCTTCTCTGCCCTACAGTATATGTGTAGACCAGACCTGGGCATTTTACAGCCCGTGGGTCACATCTGGTCCTTCAGCTGTCCCTGTCTGGCCCTTAGCATCAGTGGGGGCAGGGCAGCGGCTCTCCACAATAGTCCCAGTTTCTCACGTGGCCCCTTGGGATAAGTAATTGCCCAGCAAGTGTAGGACGGTTGCCATCTGTTTTTTATTTTTACTTCACAGATCAAGGATGATGGGCATAGCCTAGGCGTGCTGTCGCTCCCACTGTCACAACTGCTGGCTGCAGAAGGGCTCATCCTTGACCGCTGGTTCCAACTCAGCAATTCTGGTCCTACTAGCCAGATTTTGATGCGAGCGCAGCTTGGGGTAAGTGGCTATGAGGGTGTGTGGGAATGGCCTTGGGAGGCAGGAGGAAGACCTGCAGCCACGGCAATGGTTGATAATGGGCAGCTCAATCAGCATATTGGGGGGGGGAGAGAAAAGTATGAGAAGTATTTAGAAAGGATCTTCCTTAGTTTTCCAAAGACTTAGAAAGCGAGGAGGGCATAAATGCTTTCAGTTTTGCAAGATTCTGTTAAATATAACTATATATTTAACCGTGGTGGTGCAGTGGTTAGAATGCAGGTAATGGAGGCTAACTCTGTCCACAGCCAGGAGTTCAATCCTGACAGAGCTCAAGGTTGACTCAGCCTCCCATCCTTCCGAGGTTGGTAAAATGAGGATCCAGATTGTTGGGGGCAGTATGTTGACCCTGTAAACCTCTTAGAGAGGGCTGTAAAACACTGTGAAGTGGCATATAAGTCTAAGTGCTATTGCTAAATGCTACAATAATGCTGATGCCCCAACTGTACTTTTTGTCTGGACTACCTCAAAGGGCTAAGAGTGGGGTTGTTTGGAGAAGCCAATCTGGGCTACGGCCAAGCAGGCTTTAAGCACCTTGCTCTCAATTCCACAGCTTCTGATTTCTCAGCACTCGGGGGTGGAGGCTTTCCATGCTGCAGCAGGGGATGAATATGAGGAGAATTCCCAGAAAGGGTCAGAGACTGAGCTGTATATCAGAGAGGATGGAGACTCTGGCTCCTTGCAAGAGCTGCGCCAGCGGATCCCCCACACCAACAGGTAAGGAGGACTCCTTGCATAGAATACAGAACCCATGTAGGTGGATTAATAAGACTCCTTTGAGTTGAGTGCTCTACAGTCCCTTCTTGCACAAAGCCAAGTATTCTGGATCTGAAGGAATTCTCTTCTTCCCACAAGATAATTTCTGGAGAGACCTGCTGTGCTAAATAAATGAAACTCTAAATAAACGAAGCATATGCTACTCTGGGTTACCATCCAGTTCATGAGATGCTATGGTAATAACAGCAGGAAACCAGCAAAATCAACTAAATTGCCTCCTTGTGCCTCCCACCACACACATTTCTGGGCTTTTTGCTGTAATAAAATTGACAGTCCCTAAGCAAAAGGTTGCACAAACTCGTTTCTTGCGTGCACACAAACACACACAAAATCCCTGGCTTCTCCCCACAACATGGCATGGTGGCGCAGTGCAGTATTGCAGGCTAACTCTGCCCACTGCCAGCAGTTCAATCCTGACTGGCTCAAGGTTGACTCAGCCTTCCATCCTTCCGAGGTCGGTAAAATGAGGAACCAGATTGGTTGGGGGCCATAGGCTGACTCTGTAAACCGCTTACAGAGGGCTGTAAAGCACTGTGAAGTGGTGTATAAGTCTAAGTGCTAGTGCTAGTGCTATTTCTACTGTAAGAAATTGACAGTCCCCAAGCAAGAGGTTGGTTTGTATGCATCTCTGGGCATCTGTAGGTGCACCTGTTACCCCTGTTCTCCCTCCGAGCCTCTGAAGCAGCCTTCAGGGGCAAAAAGGCTGCCCTTTTGTCGAATCAATGCTGAGTGTGACAAGCCTGAAAATGTAATTCCCCCTTGAAATTCTACTTTTCCCCTCTTTCACCTGATTTTCAGTCCTAAATGTCTTTTCATGCCTCTGGCTGCTGTGTCGTCAGAGAAGACGGGGAGGGGAGATTGAAAGCCGACCTCCATGAAGTCCAGTCAGGGTCAACAACCTAGGACACGGAAGGCAGTGCACTGTGGGCTTTTGAATAACCTCTTGTTAATGCAGATCGGTTGAGTGGAGCTTTTTACCAGAAAGGGAGAGACAACGCTTGCTGTTTATGTACGTAATAATTTGATGCTTTAAAAGGTGAGCTCTCTTCTGCTGTTTTGCCTTGCAGCACATTGCTCAGCTGGGCTTTGGGAATTCCAGCAAGTTTACTCCTCCCCTGCAGTCCTCAGAGTTGCAGAAAACATTCCGGCTTTTGCTTTCAGCCCTCCTCATTGCTGCCTTACATAGGCCGCCACTGCGACCTGCCACCATTCTCATCGCCGATGCAGTTTGCTGCCTCAGTTACATATTTCTCTTGCCACGTGGAGAACAAACGCTCCTGCCTTTACGACCCCACCATCCTATTGGTTCGGATCTTTCAAATGGCATCTTCCCGTCCATCTCTCCGTTGCCCTCAGCGTTCCTTATGGTTGCATTATTTTTCTCAAGCTGCATGTGCTACCGAGGGGTGTAAAAATGCTCCCTCTTTTTCTCACACCAGACCCAGGTATTTTTGAGTTTCTGTAATATTACTCTGCCTTTGTGTCTTTCTGCCCTGCAGTAATTTGGAGCTAGCAGACACACCTCTGGGACAGCTGCACATGACTGTCTGGTACAACATGGATGCAAGGAAACTTATCGTGATCATACATGCCTGCAGGTAACAATTATAGGATGGATTTGTTTGGGGAAAGGAGAAAAAAAAGGTGAATTGGGTACAAGCCTCCAGAATGATTGCTTAGATTTTTTTCCCTGTAGCTACAGAACATGGAGATCATTCTAAGCCATCATTTTGGATGATGTTTCCCCCTAATTGCAGATGATCTTTGCTTTGGTTTGATCACTGCCTTCTGGGTGTCTGGTAGTCTGTGGAGATTCTGAGTCATCCAGATCATAGAGTTGTCTCAAAGGTGCTTTTTCAAAAGGCAACTAGACTGCTTTTTTTTCCTTGAGGAAAAAGAACAAAATGTTTCGCTTTTCATCCAAGATACTTTGTCAGTTGTGATGGCAGGGGGGATTGGAAGGATAGGTACTGACAGTTGAGACTAGATGGTAGGGGTGGGGGTGGAAGGATTGGTTCTGACTGGATAGCGGGGTGGGGGGGAGGGGAGAAATGGAAGGATGTATTTCTTGTGCAGTCATCTGGTTATTAGCACTCTCCCTGAGAGCTCTTAAGGCTACTTAGGGGGTTATCTTTGCCCTCAGAGTCGCCTGAATCAGAATACAATTGGTTGTGGAATCTCCTTGGAACTCCTGCAAGGGCTGCATTGTAGACTGGAGATAGGTGGTGTCTTAGCCCTCCCTCTCTGTTGAGAGAGGGCTGCTCAATGTTAACATAAATGGCCTCTTTTTCACCTCTTTCAAACCAATGATCCTCTCTATACAAAATGTGGACTTTGCTGTCTTCAAAAGCATGACCTTTGTCTAGTGGATGTCTAGTACTTTCCGTCAACAGATTCTCTAGGAACATTCGAAAAAAACAGTAAGTCCTACAGAATTCAGATTATTACATCTGGAATGATTCTGAGGAGAATACAGAGAGGCATAGCTGGCTTTGCAGTGGGCTCTGAAAGAACGCTTGTGTATGAATAGTGTGGTGGGCCACCACCAACTCAGAAGAAGTGGTTTATGTTTTTTTAAAAACAAATGATGATAAAATAGGACAAACTGGTGGATAAGGAGGGAAGGGGCTTGGTTTATGAAATAAGTGTGGTTTTCTCTTGTTTGAGTAGTTGATTCTCATTACCAGACTTACCTTAAAATGATTCCTAGCTATTTACTTTCTAAACCAGCAGTCTCCAACCTTTCCAGATCAGTGGACTGGAGGAGACAGGAAGAGCGGTGGGGGGGGGGGAGGTGGGAGGGAATGGTTTTGTGCACTTGCCTCTTTCACAAATGCAACTTCGCGCACCCTCACCCACCACTTCTGTGGCCTGATTCTGAATGGACTTCAACCCATTCCACTCCACGGACCGGAGGTTGGAGACCCCTGTTCTAAATCATTTAGATTCCTTCCTTTTTTAAAGAACCATCTCCTTTGACTCCATTCCAGAAACCTCAAGTCAAACGGCAGGGATGCGCCTGATCCTTACGTTTCTTTGATCCTGCTGCCAGACAAATCTCGTGTCACCAAGAAAAAGACTACTGTACGGAAGAAAACTCTGAATCCTGAGTTCAATGAGAAGTAAGGGAGAAATCAGCAATATGGCAGTAGAGGCATGCTTGAAAAGATCATCTTTGATACTGGAAAGAATAGTAGGGATCTGGGAACCTCACTGACATAAACCTATCCTTCTGATCCATTTGCCCATTTTTAATTAGGGCCACATTTGCTATTCCTCATATTTTTAAAAGTGTTCATACACTGAAGGAGGTAAACCATGACTGGAGTCTGAATTTACATTGAATTAATTCATGAAAAATAAATGTTACTCTGGGTTTCTGTTCTTCGTGTTACTGATAGAAATTAGGTGCCACATTCCAGTCACAATACTGGGAAATGCAGGCTGATGCAACAATACTGGTGATTAAAAACTGCTAGAGGTAAACCTTGTAAAATGATCCTGGCACTTGTCCTTTTATTTCACTCATTACACTTTTAAGCCATCCAAAAGGCATCTAGAATCATTAAGGGTTTTTAAAGCCTATTTCAGAAAAGCAGTAATTGCCCAATCAATGCATTGCTCTCGCAACAGGTTTGAATGGGATCTCTCTCTGGAAGAAGCCCAGCGGAGGAAGCTGGAGGCCTATGTTAAAAACAGTGTCTCTTTTATGTCCCGAGGAGAGCCAATTGGAAAGGTATGGGACACAGCCATTGCTGTGCTTGTACCTTTAATAGCAGTGGGTCTTCTTCCAGGAGAATTCCAGGCATGGGACGTTTCTTTCTTTGTTTCTCTTCCAGATACACATTGACCTCTCCCAAAAGGACCTCACCCAAGGTGCTGCCCAGTGGTAAGTATAGGAGAAGTATAGTTAACAGAGGACGTCTTGAATGCCAAGTCAACTCCACTTCTATATCCCTTATTGGATCTAAGATCAGTGATCTGGCAGAAAATTAGTCTTGTAAGAGCTGCACGGTTTGGGTGTTTGATTTTCCTCAAATGTGCCCTCTTTGAAATGGGCTTCTGGTGAGCAGGGCTGAAATTTTGGGAGCTCAGTTTATTATGCAGAGTCTTAAGAACAAACTTCCACCCTAAAAGCTACAGTGATGGAGTCTCATTCTGTACCCTTGAGAGTTACATTCTCTAAGCAGCTATCTGTTGAGAGTTGTAAGATTGAAGCAAATGTCGAGTTCATCATGGTCATGACTGTCCCCAAAGATGCTTTTTTTTTTAAACAGCAAGTGGACTTTCTTGATTTTTCTTGAAGACGTTTCACTTCTCATCCAAGAAGCTTCTTCAGTTCTAACTAAGTGGTGAGAAATAGAAAGGATTAATACACTTTGCAGTCAGCCAATCGTTAACACTCTGAGGGTCCTTTAAGCCACCTGGAGGTTAATCTATGTCCTTGGGTGGGTTATGTCTTCCCATTGACCCTCAGAATGTTAACGACTAGCTGACTGCAAAAAGTATAAATCCTTTCCATCCCCCACCACTTAGTTAGAACTGAAGAAGCTTCTTGGATGAGAAGTGAAATGTTGCCAGGAAAAATCAAGAAAGTCCAGTTGCTGTTTTAAAAAAGCACCCTAGGACAAGATTGAAGCAACTAAGAATGGGTCATCCTTTCTCTCCCTCACATCCTCTTCTCTGAGACCTTACGCTGCAGGGGAAGAGATATGAAGCAGGAGAAGCTGAATTAAACATAATGGAAAGATAGGTTCACAGGGTGTGATACGGGGAAAATCTTGTTCTGAAATGGAGCTGGTGAGGTGGATAGAAAAGTATTTTGTGGATCCTCTATGAAGGATGCATGCATCAGAGACGTATCCAAAAGGGATTTGGTTATTTCTTTTTGGACTTGCATCCAGAGTTTTCCTCTTTCCTTTCTCAACAACTTGATTCCCATCCATTCCACTATGAATGGGCTCTTTTAGATAAAATTGTTTCCTGCATGCCAAGGCCAGGCCGGGCATTCTTGTTCTTTCTAGTCTTTGTCAGTCATGATAAGAATAAACGTTGCACTGAATCAGACCAAAGAACTTACCCAGTCTGGCCTTCCATTCCCATTGTGTATATGTGGGAAGCCCACAAGCAGAACATAAAGCTACTTTCCGTCCAGTAGTCTCAAAGTAACTTTCAGTAGATCTAGCAAATCTACCGCCAGCTAAAACAATCCTGAAATTCTTATTAAATCTGAATTCTGTGAACAGAGCAAAATAAACTACACAATCATCTTCATTCTTTAGCGTAATAGCCACCTGCAGAATCCAAAATCAAATGTCCTGGAAGTGCTAGCCGTGATGTCAAGAAGGAAGTGTCAGAAAGTAAAGATAACAGTTGCAGCAGATTTATTGAAGCCCATCCCTTTCGTAAATATGTCAGTCTTAGCGTGCCATGACAGCCATTTTTTTTTGAACCTGCTGCAGAAGATGCTGGTGGTAGGAAAGGCCCTCCTTGCCAAGTAGGGAATATTGAAAACGTAGAGCTACTTTGAGCATCCTTTCCTATAAAAAGGGCAAGAGAAATGTAAAATACAGACATATAGTTTCAAGGAAAGGGAGATGAGTTCTAGGGATAGCAACATCGTATATAAAACTTTCCTAAGTACTGGGATTCGTTTCACTTCCCTTGCCTCCAACCAAAGAGGTAACATCACTAGAGGCAGTCCTTGTGTTATGACCATAATGGAGCCTGCCCATCACAGTCATAAGTCGTGAAGGTTGGAAAGTGGGTTGGTCACGTGATCAACCGGATTTTACAACCTTTTTGCATTGGTAATTAACTCATAGTTTGCTATGGGCTGGTTTTGCCAAAACACAAATGAGTATCAGTTTTCGGCAAAACCATTGTAAAATGCAGTCACATGACCGCAGGATATTGCAAGCAGCCCTAAATGCAGCCCAGTTGCTGAGTTCCCAAAGTGCAGTTACGTGACTTCGGGGGGGGGGACTTCAGAAGTGACAAGTCGTAAGTTGAGGACTACGTGTATTCCCATACATAAGAATGTGGGAGAATGAGAAGCAGAAATTCTGCTTTCCCAGGCAACTTGGTTTACAACTTGGGATGGCTTTCTGGGGATTATTATTATTATTTTGGCTCCCAAAGATCAGAAAAGGCTTTGCTTATCTTGCAGGTACGATTTAAAAGATGACAAAAGCAGCTCCTAGTTTCCGTAGTGCCTCCACGATCCAAGGACTTGAGCTGGCATGAAGACCCCCACCACCACTGCTGCCGCCATCCTTCGCTGCAAGATTCCAGCCTCATCTTCCGCTGGATGGGCTTCTCAGCGTTTTGCTTTCTTAAGCAATCATAGAATTGTGCTTCTTAAATCTTCTTTTTCCGTGTGAAACCAATAGGGGTAGAGAAATGACACACACACACACACCCCGATTGGATTTTTGAAGGGAAGATGGACAAAGATTCACATCCTGCATTCTCTTTGCATGCTTTTCTTAGCACTGAAAACCATACGCTGCCTTTATCTTGACCAAAGAAACGGGCCTTTTTCATTTTTTTTTTCCTGTTGGGGATGGTGTTCCTTAGCTGTCTTGCGAGCTGTTGCTTTCAGCAGCTGCAAAGATCAAGGGCTGCCTCAGCTGAAGTCAGGGCATTAGGTAAAAAGATACAGAGAAGACAACCTGGAGGGCCCAAGTATTTCTCCTAGATAGATAATGGGCAAATGACCTCCTTTGAAACAAAGGTTTTCAAATAGGGCCATGGATGTCTTCAGAGAGGAGAAGAATCTGTTATTTAGAAAGGGAACATAGCAGTGATAAAGGAGATTAGGGTTCTGTCTTAATTCTCCTAGTAGGGCTCTCAAATGCCATTTTCTGGAACAAAGGAACTAAAAAGTGGAGAAATGCAGTGGCCAAAGAATTATTATTTGCAATGTTTATATTTTTCCCACATTGGGGGAATCCATGACAGAGCGCTACGCATTTAGCTGATACGCCAAGTATCCCATCTCTTTGCAAATCCTCATATACTGTGGTAGCAGATGATTACCTCATCATACCATTTACCATTTCTTGTTCTTTCTGCTTCTGAATTTTTAAAATCGAATCCATTTGTGTTTTCTTCTTGGCTTGTTCCACTCTGTGCAGCCAATCCAAAAAGGGCAGATTGCTTTCCTAGAGTATCTTTATGAATGCCGTTGCTTTACTTGCTGTTTTTAATATGAATGTTGTTTGGTGCCTTCTTGCATTCTGGTCTTTGACCTGGTGTGGAGAGCAAAGCTCTCCAGATGCACCAAGTTCTAGGACGGTGTGCATGCTGTAGCGAGAAAATTCTGATTCTGTACTCCAAAACAGATTTACAGAGCCTATCTACCTATATACAGTGATATTTGCATGATTTGCATTTTAATTACTTCCAAACTACTTTGTACAGTAAGGAGAAAGATCAGTACAGAAACTGTGTGGAGATGATGCTTCAAGGAGCCACAAAAATCACAAGAAAAGAGATGGCCAGAAAAGACTTGTGCTGATTTCCAAATTATATGGCATGATTTTTCTCAGCTAGCATGGATAAATTTTTAAGATGTACTACAGGGCTTTCCATATATGTAAAACTAAAGCATTTTAACTTTTCTTCCCACTGATAAATTACTGCTTGCAAACTTGCAACACTGTACCATACAATGCCACTTTGGCAGGGATGGCAATTGAGTTGAATTCCTCTTTTTTTTAAAAAAAAAACCAACTATTTTTGTCATCCAACCATTCTCCTGTGGTGAGGAATGTGTGTGCAGCTGCTCCTGGCATGACTTAGCAGCTGCATTGGGGTTGGTTTTATGGAAGTTTGTTTTTTGTGGTCTTGTTATGAAAAGGGATATAACCAAGTGTTACATTTTTATGATTTTTAAAAAATCATGCTCATAGCCCTTGGAAGCCAAATCCCAGTAAGACGCCTGATGGTAGAATTCTCCTGTTCTGGGTCTTATAATGTGGAACTGGTGGGCGAATTTGGAAAGAAAGAAAAGGTGGACTTCCCAAAGCATTTTCTTAGTCGTGCTACCTGATATTCCACAGTCTGTTCCACTGAGCAGATTCTCTCCCAATTATCCCACACACACACCATCAAATTCCCAGTCACTCTCCATGCATTTCTTCTATTCACACGCTGTTGCCTCTCATCTCTGGGGGGGGGGAAACAACAACCTAAGACTGCTCTTTGTAATTTATAAATAGATTTTTTAAAATTGCTTATATCTCTTTGTACAATCATAGCGAATGTATCGGACACAACAAATACACCTCTCCACTGGATCTGGTGGTGCCGCCCCCCCCCCCCCAGGTTTGCTGGCAGAGTCTGCCTGTTGGGGGTTGAATTGCCCACTGCCTTCCACGTCAAACCAAGCTTGCTGTCTTCTTCAAGCAGGCTTTACCATGCAAGCGTGTTTCTGGCTTTGTGCCTCTCATAGCCACTGCTGTAATTTGTTGTAGCAAATAAAACAAAGAGGAAAATGTGATCGTACTTCATAAGGCTTTATTTAACCCGCTCTGTTCACCCAAAGGGATGGAAAGAAGGAAACTAAATTGAAGAAGTAGACATCATTTTGAGACTTTCAACTTTCAAAACACTTTGCCGACATTTGAACTGTTGCCTCATGTTTGGGCAGTGTGGTTCAAAGAAGAGGGCAAAATACATTTACAGGTATTTTCATCTAATGGTCGGGTTGCTTCCTGCACTGTGTTGCTCATACTTTATAATGTGGGTGAAGAAGCAGGGTGGTGGTCCGGCTTTGGGTACTAGACAAGTGCAATTTACATACTGCAAGTTTCTAATACTTTTAGTGTCAATGACTGCAGCTTATGTTCCCAGCTTATGTGCCCTATCTTGGTTTAATTACAATAATCACTGACTCCCTAATGTTTTTAAAATGGACACAAAGGCACACCTTTCTACTATAAAAAGGCCCAGCCTCCACATAATGGCACACAATTGCTTTCCGTCTTACTGCCACCATAGGTGGAGGTTATTTAAGGAACAGCTGGAACCCGAACATGGGCAGGATATTGTCAGAAAGCTTAAAGCTACTCTTATTGCCATTGCTCTTGCTATCCAACACCTCTGCATAACCTTTTAAAAAAAATCTACAGAAAAATATTTATTGGAAAAGCTGATATTGTGAGAAGAATTCCATCTATGACTGACATGTGCCAATTGCTCCATTTTATTACAGAGCAACAGCTGATTGTACAGCTAAAATAGAATGGTGCTAGTCTGGAAAAAAAATAGAATGCTACATTTAAAAAAAAAAAAGCTATTGAGCTATATTGCCCTCCCTATTTTATTAATAAGGAAAAATGGCATTAAAATCATTTATATTTGCATTGATGAAAACCCATTCTGAAGTTCTTATATCAGAAAGTTGAGATATTGGACAACATTGTTTAATTAATTACTATATTGTGGTACTCCCGGCTTTGATCTAAAATTAGATTTAAATAATGCATGAAGTTTGCAGGATCTGAATTCTAGAAGTAGCACATTTTAAATTAAGTTCTTACTACAACTAGATTATCCATGGAGCAACTGGAATCCATCAATGCTGGCTGACTAATGTTGGACACTGCAGTGAGATGCATCAGATACCCGAGTACAAAAATCAGCAGTAAAATACTTTTGGCCCTGTTGAACTCATCCAGCATGTCAGAAACATTATGTGATTAAATTCATTATAATCATTAAAAGTTAATTCCATATTTCTCAATATTCCTACATGATACAATCATTCTGAAATTATATTTGCATTCAGTTTGAAGAAGGCTATCATAATCACTGGAAGTTTTTCAGGAAGCAAAACTTGTGAAAAAAATTATTGTCCATCAGAAACTGAATGGCACGCATTTCACTTCCTGAGATTGAAGTGTTCACCTTCCCTTGTTCATTAGTCTTACTCATTACTCATTTTGATGCATTAATGCTCAGTTCATGACATGAAACTTGAGTACATGAGTGCTCATGACATCATTCACATCTTTCAGCTGTCATTACTCTGAAAATATCAGCATTCACTTCCTACCTATCCTAACATAAAGGAAATGCCTGAATGTATTTGACAGAGTTTGAAATAGTGTAATTTCTCATTATAACATTATGGTTTAGCTATCTGGAACTGCTGCTATTTCTTTAATGTGTACAAATAATACATTTTTTTCTGCGGCTGGCATGACATCAAAGCAAGTGACGATTCCTATTCTGTAAGGAAAGAGGACGTGTGCCCTTTAACAGGAGATGCCATCTCTCTCCTCATCTGTCCACCCCATTTCTACTTAATAAGAACCTTGCCAGAGTAATCCCCACCCTCTTCCATGTCTATCCTGAAGGTCATCTTCTTCCAAACTGGCATCCCAGCGCTTAGCTAGCTTTGTGTCTATACGTGGAAGCAAGTTCGATTTCTAGTTCTGAGATCCAACCTTGAGTTCTGACCTTGAGTTCTCTGCATCTCTTTTTACTGATGGTACACCTCACAAATAGAACAAACTCAAGAAGAATGCAACAATTCTGCAACATGACCTCTAGACAAGAGGAGTCAGTGCTGCTGATGCTTGCTTTTCAGGGGTAAGACTTAGAACCATCCGTTTAGCGATGATTCGAAGTTACAACAGCACTTTAAAAAAAAGCAACCTACGGCCCAGCCTCCCACTTAAAACCACTGCCACATCCGCAGAGTCGTGATCAAAATTCAAATAGCGATAGCACTTAGACTTATATACTGCTCCATAGTGCTTTACAGCCCTTTCTAAGTGGTTTACAGAATCAGCATATTGCCCCAACAACTTGGGTCCTCATTTTACCGACCTCGGAAAAATGGAAGGCTAAGTCAACCTTGAGCCGGTGAGAATCAAACTCCTGGCTATGAGCAGAGTTAACCTACAGCACTACATTCTAACACTGCTCAGACGCTTGGCAGCTGCCATGTATTTAAGATAGTTGCTGTGTCCCAGGGTCACATGATTTCCATTTGCAACCTTTTCAGCTGGTTTCCAGCAAGCAAAGTCTATGGGAAGAGCCCAATTTGCTTAACAACCTCACAGTTCAATTAAGAGGTGATTTGCTTAACAACCATGGCAAAGAAAAGACTTTACAACTGGACACAATTCACCACTTTGCTTAGCAACAGAAATTCTGGTCCCAACTGTGGTCATAGATCAAGGGCCACCTGTACAGGATTAGTTTGTTTTAAT
The DNA here is from genome assembly GCA_023970755.1 of Azemiops feae. NCBI lineage: Eukaryota > Metazoa > Chordata > Lepidosauria > Squamata > Viperidae > Azemiops > Azemiops feae. The sequence continues at coordinate 1,019,428 of JALGBA010004142.1, read as the reverse complement.
ATTACCTATGTGAATATATAATCCGTGCAATAACTAGCAAGTTGTATGTATAAATAGGGAGCTGGTAGTTTTCCAGATGTTGCTTAATTGCAACCATCCTAACCAAGGATGAGGGATGCTATGAACCGCAGCTCAGTGACATCTGGAGAGCTAAGTCTCTGTGTAGGATGTATCATTGAGGAAAGGGGGAATGTGCAGGAATTGATGTTTTTGGTTTCCAGTACATCTGCTGGGAGGCATAATGGAGGTTGCCTTCCCCAGTTGCAAAACAGTATCTAAGAGACAGATATATCTGTAAAAGGAAATAATCACCAGGCAGTCACTCTTCTGCTGTCTGTCATCAGACTGACAGGTGCTGGAATTGCTTTCTCCCTCACCTGTCAAATGCTGCCAGAATCCAAGGCAATCTATAATAATACGTCTGTTTAAAGAAGAAAACCTGAGAGATGTCAGCACAGGCCTAAATTTCCTTTGATAACCATTGCAATAGAAAGCAGTACAGAATGTGGAAGAGGCTCTTCTGATAGGACAAGTGGGGTCATCCATTAAATCCTCCTCCTAGCTCTCAGCTGTCCAGTCTTGTTAGCTTAGATGGCTGAGTGATGTGTTTGGAGTAGGCATCTCAACACCGCAGAAGAGTTCATTAGCAATTCCTTGTGACTGGGACCTAGCAGGCAATTCATGGCTTCATTTAACCTTGTGGTGAATAACCTGTGACTCTATAGCTGCGGGTCCCTTTTGGCAGTCCTTGGGATCCATTCCAACTAGGATTGCTGAAAACCTCCAGCACAATTCCCTGTCTTGAGTTTGGAAACTAGCACTGGACTACTAAAGTCCTAACTGAAAAACAATCAAGTTACCAACAGCATCTGGGAAGGCTGGGTTAATGTGATTGTGAATTCAGATGGTTAATAGGTGGAATGATGAATTTTGTTAAGTACATTACACAAGCCTTATGGGCTTCCTTCCCTGCTAAGATTTTTTTTTAAAGACTTCTATGTAGCAGCAACCTCACATCTTCCAATTTATATAATCACAAGGTAGCCTAGCATATCTTAAAGATGCTGAAACTGGAAAGGCTAGCATTACTAAAAGAGGAGGAGGAGGAGGAGGAGGAGGAGGCGGCAATAGTACAATAACCCAGCAGATACAGCCTTCTTTGGGCCACAGAGTATAATTGACCTAGGAGCAATGTGACCCCTTTCCCTAAGTGGAGATGGACCCAGAAGGACCAGATCAAAAATTCAATTCAATTGAAATGTAAATTTAACATATTAAGTATAATAAGCTCAAGGGGGCTTCCCTTTCCTTCAATTTATTCCACAACCAGCAATCCTATGAGGAGGTCTGGGCTCAGAAAAAGTGACTAGCCCAAATTCATCCAGTGACTCTCTTTGGCAATCAATCTGAACACTGATCTCCCCAGATCTAGTCCAACACCTGTACCCCTACACATCACTGACTCTTTAGCCTGTGCATATGTTATGATTTGTCCCTTTTGTCAAATGACAAAATACAGTCCAGCAGCAACGGTTGAAAGGGTTCTGGAGGCTGGACAGCAGATGGCCCTGAAGCCTCAGAGGGCAAACCCTGAGGATAAAGACAGGGCTCTCCAGGGGCAGAATCTTCTCTTGCTTGCTTCTGGTCAGTAATTAATTGGGAAAAAGGAAGCACAAAGAAGCCGCTCCCTTTTCTGTTCTAAAGATCACAGCCAACAGAATCAAAGTCATAGCTGCATAAATTTAAGAGCAACACTTACAAACAAAAAACACTGGGCAATCCAGTTGCGATAGTAGATAGATGAGAGAAAGAGAGAGAGATGGTTGCATGCAGGACAGGTAATTCAAAGCATGTCTGTAGAAAACTCAAAACTAATGGCCACCCTCTATTTTAATTTACACCAGAAAGAAAGCTGGGGGGGCAGAGGAGGGAGGGATAATATGGCAGATATACTAGTGATTTAATGCTCTCTGGGAGTGTATTTTGAACCCAGGACTTCCTAGCAATTAGGATAAGATACAAAATTTCTGGAAGTCTTTCAATAATATTTTTTTAAAAAACCCTCTTTCCAATGAATTTTCAAGTGTTTCAATAGATTTACCAAAAATCAAGATGGGATAGTAAAGACCCCTTTCCTATCAAGTTGTCACTTTAGCAATACTTTTTTTAAGTGCTTAAAAATATTAAATTTGCAATTTCTTGTATTTTGGAATCTATCAAAAGCAGACATTTGCAGCTGTGACGTTAAGAAACATTAGATTTTTTTTTTAAAAAAGAGTAGCTTGGCTTTGAAAATATTTTTAGATTACCATATAAAATATATAATTAGATACAATAAACATGTCATAAATGATATTCCCTATTACTTCAGCAAATCTTGACTACTATAATAACTATGACACATACATAAACATAGACAATAAGGCAAACACTTCCTCTGTTTTCATAGGAGATAATACTGTGACCTATTATACCCTACTGTATGTCTTACATATGGTACTGATCTGAATTATTTATTATAATATTTAAGGTCATATAAAAAACAAATACATCTGATTTAACTAGTCATTAGCATGTACTGAGGGATACCACACTGGTGGTGATTGTTTGCAACAACTGATACAAAACAGAATCAGATCATGAAGATTCTGAGACATTATGGGAACCAGCAACAACATTTCTGAAAACCAATAACTCCATTTCTAGTAATGCAATGCAATTCAATTCAATTCAATTTCTAGTTTTGTTAAGGAGGCAATAGTCTATTCTCTGCAAAGGATGTTTCTCTATGTGGGTGGTATTTATTCCCCAGTTCCCTGACATTGCCCATTCTATGGATATTCTGTATCTCCAGGACAAATTAAGGAAAAGTTTAATTTAACAAAACAGGCTACTTTTATTTTTTTTATAGTGAAATACAGATAACAATCACCATGTCAACAGAGACTAAATATATAAATACACAGGAATTATATTATGAACAAAAAACCTAGATATAACATAATGATTAAAACAAACTAAATGTGACAAAAAGATGGGAAAGGAGTTAATTAGCAACAGAAAACAAAGAAATAAAACTTCCCTATAATATCCTCTCCTAGTGATATAAATCCTATAATATCCTCTCCTAGTGATCATGGCTTCAAAATCTAAGGGACTGGTTTGGACAAAACTCAGCAGCACTTTTTCGTGCGGCTGCTGATAAAAACAAGATCGCCAACATGATCGCCAACATCCGATAACGGATGTGGCAGAAGAAGAAGAAGAAGTGATATAAAACTCAGTCCTTAAGCTCATTGTTATATTTAGATTGTATACTGTCAAATGTGTTTCTTCACCTTCTCATTTTTAAGCTTTTGAAAGTACTAAAATCCATTCCTTAAAATCAGGAGGATACGTTTCTTTCCATTTGTGTAAAATTATCTCCTTTGCCCTGCCCCAGTCAAAGCTTTTCACAAGAAGACAAAGTGTTTTAGGAATGGAGGTCAACATCTCAGAAAGATGCAGACTGTGCTGAGCACTCTTCCTGAATTCTCCATTTTTTTCAGGGTCTCCACCTAGGCTAATATTTGCATGCAAATATTCCTGCATGCCATGATTAGGCTGCAAAAAAGTTACGTGATTAGCTTGGGTAAAATATTCATTACACATTTGTGTCCAAATATCCACCAATTATTTCCATCCAAGTTCTTCACTTCTGTCCCTGAATCTGCAGAACTGAGAACATGATGCTTATGGGGCTAATCAGGGAACAAGGACTCTAAAATGTTCTCTAGCTACGTATGTTGCTACTGTTTCCCACCTCTGTTTCCTGATAAAGGAGCAGCCATGATTTTGGCTCCAAGACAGAAGGCTGGGGCGGAGGGGAGCTCAGTACAATAATGACACAGCATCCCTCTTGAATAGTTAAGCCTTTGGTAGCTCCTCACCCTCTGTGACTGGGATAGACGCTATCATTATATAGAATATCAACTAATCCATCCCAACTGCATTCAAGTAGAAGCCCCCTCCCACCCACCTCACTGCCGTTTGCCTTCTGCCAGGCAGTATGGCTGGTGCAGAGAGCCAGAGGTTTTGCTGAGTGAGCTGGCTGGCTGGGTGCCACGCAGACAGAGCCAAGGCCTGGCTGCTCAGAGAGGATGCTTAGCTGTAGCAAAGCCTTTGGAGATTGTTCCGTCATGAATGAAGGGAGGACCTAGCATTGCTGAAGGGGACTGAGCTTCCCATTTTTAGATGCATTCCCACTCGGTATCCAGCAATTCCTCTTGGGCTGACATCATTGTATCGACAGAGCTATTTAAGCTGACCCAGGACAGAAACAGCGTGAGCCTGGGGACTTCGCCTACACGTGCTGCTCCTGCTGCTGACTGTGCCTCCACTCTGTTTTCGCAAGGAGACCCCCGGCAGCATGGCTCCCAAGAAGGACCTCCCTGTGAAGCGGCCGGTAGCCCCACCTGCCAAGCCAGCAGCTAAACCAGCCGGGCCAAAGCCAGGATTCCTGGCAGGTAAAAGCAAAGTGCCGGAATCAGCACCAGCGCCACCAACACTAGCACCAGAGAAGCCCAAGGAGCCGCCCATCGACCTTTCCAAAGTGGTGGTAAGTGAGGCTTGGAGGAAGAGTGAAGCTGCAGGGAATCCATTTCTTTCCAAAGGAAGAAGGGCACGATAGCCGCCATCTTAGGTCCTTTTCTCTCCATCAAAAGCTATGCCTTAAGATCGCTATAATGCTTAACTGAAGGGTGTAACACCTCAGAGCTAATAATTGTCAGTAAATATTTCAAATGTGAATTATAGGGAGACTTCGTTTAGTGACCACAATTGGGGCAGGCAACTCGGTCATTAAACAAAGTGATCACTAAGTGAAACTGCAACTGTCCTTCTTACTTTAACTTTGCTTTACAGACCTGCAAAGGTCATAAATGTGAGGACTGGTTACAAAGTTACATTTTCATCCCTCTCATAACTGCAAACAGTTGCTATATAAGACAGGCACTAAATGAGACTACCTGTAATCACATTATTAGGAGGAGGAGACTAAATACCCATTAAGGATAGAAGACATCCTGATTTAGAAGCCATTTATTATCCTGTTCCATTGATTTTTTTCATCTTGCCGGATATAAATGTCAGAGTAGCAACTGCATTCGAGTTTGAGTGATTTCTTCGGGCACGATGAAGACAACAGTGCTTAAAAAAGTTAAAATGGTTTGAGAAGGGCATCGCTTCCCATGTTTTGTTAATTGTTTATCAGGTTATGCAAAATTTTAAAATGCAAAACCTCTTTATCAGAGGTAGACAGTTAAATAAATACAAGGAGCATGAACAGAAATATCTTTTTCATCCCACTAGATTTCTGGGGCAGGGGGAATCACATATATCCCCCTTTAGCCTGACATGATGTATTTCACAACATGTCTACTGTAGTTTCTTTCAAAAATTGGGCAGAAGAGCTGACAGTTTCAGAGCACACAATGACTGTTCCAGGGCCTGCTTGCTTGAGAGAGAAGAAAAATGCTAACATCTGCATACCTACCAGACATCTTTCATAGGACTTCTCTAGATTCGCTGGACTACAATCTCCATCAACTCTGGCCCTGGTGATTGAGAGTAATGGTAGGCACCACCAGAGGAGCTTCATAGTATCTCTAAGAACAGCAACTATTCTTATAAATCAGGGGTCCCCAACCCCGGTCCGTGGACTAGTACCGGTCTGCGGCATGCCAGCAACCAGTTCGCATAAACAAGCAAAGCTCCATCCGTGGGATGCAGGCAGCACATAAACCCACATACTCTCCGGTCCGCGGAAAAGCTTTTCTCTACGGAACCAGTCCCTGGTGCCCAAAAGATTGGGGACCTCTGTTATAAATAACCAAGAACCAAGCCAATGTCAGATGCAAATTGAACCATGCTTTTTCTACGTGCAAATCTAATCTGGTTTTATTATTATTATTGCTAAATTCCGATGTTCATTTTGAGAGAGCCCTATCTTCCTTTAACTTCACTTGCTATCTCTCCACTGGAAGCAGTTTGGTCTCTCCTAGGAGTCAAGTAGCTTCTGAACTTCCTGCAACATTTCAAAATCATTTATTTCATCTGTATAGCTATAGTTCTCATTTCTCAGAAAAGTAAGCAAGCAATTGAGCAAATTTCTGAATTTTTTTGTGCGACAGGAAGTTATAAAGTTAGTGGTACAAGGAGAATGAGAGAGTTATAATAAACAGACATTTCACTAGAGACATTTTGAGTTCCCTTTGTAATTTTTAAGGTAAAAAAGAGATTTCGTTATCACTGAAAAATTACAAGGCAGAAAATTCAATGGCTGTATTCCTTTGGATGTTTGTGTAGCTGATTGTGTCCATTTATTAAGTTAACCCTGCTTACTTAATGTATCTCACTTGAATTGGAATAACAGATGCCACAGGAAATTACCATGAATACAATGGCATAACTGTTTGCTTCTTAAGGCATCTGGCTAGGCAAAATTAGAAAGAGAAGAGAATGCTGAACTCAGAGCTGATCTTTAATTTGAGCTCAACACCCAAATAAACTGAATGAAATATACAAGTAGTAAAAATAATTATGTACACCTATTTGTAGAGATAAGGACCGCTATTTTTTTTCTGATGCAAGATTTATACAGATACCTGTTTAATTTTTGTCTCTATGTATGCATGAAATTACAAAGATGGCTATTAAGAATTCTAAAACAAGTTCAGGAACAAATTATTATGCATAAGTTCAATTGCAAGTAAAAAGCTGAATCTTCTTTCTGGTCTCAGTTCTTTGTATCAAAGGCCAGGCTACCACACCAAGAAAGCCCAACAGTTTTATTATATATAATGTTAGCTTTGATTTGAAATTTATTTTAATATACAAACCCAATTTCTTGATCTCTACATTGGACTAACCAATAACCACTATAGCTTTCTGTATTTAGACATTTGGGAGTCCTCACCTACATTTAAGCAACCATATGAATAGGAAAAACAAATAGATTAACTTCCATTGTTGACTGCTTTCTGCAAACAAATCACGAAAGGCTTTTGGGAGGGGGGGGAGAGGTTTAGTAGCAGATGTTGTTGCTGCCAGGTATTATGATGCTCTAAGTTTAGGATGGTTCAATCTTTGCTATACCATAGAGGTTTTAGTTTTAGTTATAGTTCTATTCATTTGGGGGTGTACTATGGATGTTTCATTCTATATGTACTATCATTATGGCAGCATGCAAGGCTGAACGGGAAATAAGTAAAGCCATTTCAAGCCATAACAAGACCTCCACTATCAGACAATGATGACCGGGAACGCTGGCAAGCTAAGGTTAGCAGGAGAGAGGGGTAAGATAAATTTAGCAATTGAAAGGGCTCTTGTTATTTTAAAGACAGGTCCAAACAGCAGGCGCACAAGTCTGGTATTTGGCCTGCATGCTCAGGAAGCCGGGACAGAGACAGGTGGCTACCAGCAGGGAGGAGGCTTAGCATAGAGTGCAGTTATTTCAATCCTACCTCTATAAGCTTTGTTGGGATGCCACCTTCTGAAAGCAGCAGATCAAGTTGCGAGAGGACTTGAGTGTTCAATCAACAGCCATGTCCTTGTCATGCCGCAGGATTCCCAAAACAGTGAGGTAGGGGCTCCAATTAGATACCAAACCTAGAGCAAATGCAAAGATGTACTTCAGTAAGTAGCTATAGCCGTGTGTTTCAATCTTAGCACCTTAAGATGTGTGGACATCAACTCTCAGGATCAGGAAGAAAGTATTTTCTAGATTAGTGTTTCTCAGTTGTGGACCCTTTAAACTGTGTGAACTTCAACTCCCAGAATTCTGGCTGGGGAATTCTGGAAGTTGAAATCCATACATCTTAAAGTTGCCAAGGTTGAGAAACACCGAGCTATATATATGTTCTCGGAGATTATCAAACTCAGGGCCTCTTCAACCCCAACAGTATCGTGGCAGAGCTGTATTGTTCATTGGCCTCCAAATCAAATGTTTCAGGTAAATTCTTCCGCTAGATATATTGTTACAATTGCAAATGGATAATAGTAGGAATGCAAATGCACAATAATAATGTGTCCACTAATACACACGGCACAGCTAAACATTCAAAGCCTATCATACCTTGGTTAATTAGGCCACCAGTACCGTGCTTTGAGACTTTTTCTTTTGGATCAATTTATTGGTGAGAATGAAAACACAAGGGGGGAAGAGCGACTTGGCCTGCTTCACACCCTGTGGCAGAAGGGCTAAAGGATTCACATCACAAATTCTCCTTTGTACTCTGACCGCACTGGGGCCATTGTGAATGGGCTTCCTAGAACAACACCAGCCACTCTAGAAAACACATACATGGCACCACTTGGTTCTCACGCTCTGACATGCATTCATGTTTATCCTATAGAACCTATAGAAGGTTTAGGGCTCGGGGGGGAATTGGCTCATCGTTAGAGCAGTCCATCCAGGACAGAGACCCATTTTATAATCAAGTCAACCTTGACTTGGGCCCAAACCCATGCAACATTCACAGATACACTGCATAGAGTTGGGAAATGTAGTCTCAGTCTGGAGGAAATAATTCACCAGGTTGTGGGGAAGGGGACAGACAGTTTATTTTCTTATTTATTTACTAGATTTTAAAAATCCTGCCGAGACTATTTTTATAAATTATTGAAGGCAATCAATATATCTAATACTCCTTCCTTCTCCCATTTTCCACACAACAACCCTGTGAGGTGATGTGTGCTGAGAGACAGGGACTGGCCCAAAGTCATCCAGCCAGTTTTCATGCCTAAGGTAACACTAGAACTCAGAATCTCCTGTTTTCTAGCCTGGTATCTTAACCACTAGACCAAAATGGCTCTCAAAATGTGCTTACAGCTAAGGAGTAAGACTATAAACAGATACATAAAAATAATAAACTTGGAGGATTATGCTATTTAACACATAACATATGACATCATACAGTACTTTTTCAGTAAAATATTGACATGCCCTATTTAAAAAAAAAAAACCCTCAATACTTGTCACTTGGGGTCTTCAGAACTAAGAATTTAAATTAAAAAAAAAAGCTTGCTCTGATGAGCAGAGTTTATTTATTTTAAAGAGGCAGCAAATGAAATATATCCTCTGAGCCTTAAAAAATTGTCTTCCTCCCATGCAATTACTGGTCAGTTCAGAATAAATGAGCGAGGGTGAAATATTGAAATTTCTCTCTCACACGCACTGTCACAAGTTCCCCATTAAAGGTTAATTTGAATATTGTATTCTGGAACCTCAGTGATTACCTAAAGAACAATGTCAGTTCTAAAGCTTGTTTTTAAAACAATGCACTTCACTAACAATGGGGTTGATGAACATAAACACATCTTGGCAAATTTGAAAAAAAAATTGTACTATAAGGATTTCTGCTTGTTCTGATAAATGACATAATTTCCCATTTCTTTATTCTTTCTAGATTGAATTCACCAAAGAGCAGTTGGAAGGTGAGTTAATTCCATATCACTGACCACCAAGAGACCTGGATTTATCCTACCATATATTTATGCATAAACAAACATAAACACAAGCAAATGTGCAAGCAAGCATTAGTGTAATTCAACAGACAACTTTTATTTGTTTCTCCATTGTAACAAAATGACCACTTAGACTTGATTCCTAAGATTATAAACAGATGTTAAGACAAATGATGTCAGGAAGAGTAACCCAATTATCTGTATCAAATAGCAGATTTATCCCATCTCTATCCTTGAACGTACTTCCACCATTATATCAGATATAACCAGATCCATGCAGATCTGAATTCTGTTGCAAACGTCAGTTATAATTCAGGAGAGACTGATTTCATGTTTTATTCCTGTTGGATCCGGTGCGACCAGATGTAATGGAATGTGTAAATGACCTTGGGGAAAGAGAGGAAAAGATGCTGTCTAGTAAGAATCAAACGAGAGTTAGGAGCCTCAGTCACTTAATGATCAGAGAGAGAGGAAAAAAACTTAGGAAGGACCTGCAGTTAAAAGGGGCAGCAGGAAGTCTGTACAGTATTTTCAGACTTGCAAGATATTAACGTAGTCTTACAATAAAGTAAGACCACTTTATTATAACTATATAAGTATTATAACTTACTTTATAAGTAAGATATACTTTTCAGTCCTACAAGAAAGACCAGACTAAAAACCAAGGCCACGTAGATCATTCATCGTTCTTCCCCCTCCCTCTTTATCTTTGTGTGAAGAAAAAAATAATTAAATAATCAAGAATCCTTCTTGCAATAAATATCTCAGGCTTTAGGGTACTGTAAGACTACAGGTAGTCCTCCAAAAATTTCCGTTGCTAAGCGAGACATTTGTTAAGTGAATTTTGCCCCATTTTTACAACCTTTCTTGTTAAGTGAATCACTGCAGCTGTGAAGTTAGTAATACAGCTGTTAAGTGAATCTGGCTTCCCCCTTGACTTTGCTTGTCAGGTCGCCAAAGGTGATCACATGACCCCAGGACACTGCAACCGTCATAAATATGAGTCAGTTGCCAAACATCTGAATTTTGTTCATGTGACTGTGGGGATGTGCAACGGTTTCTAAGTTTGAAAAACGGTCATAAGTCACTTTTTTCAGTGTTGACGTAGCTTTGAACAGTCACTAAATAAACTGTTGTAAGTCAAGGACTACCTATACGACTCCCTTTGAATTTCCTTCTCTTCTCGCCTGAATACGAGAGCACTTTCAAATGACAGTATGTCTTTATTAAGGAATCTGACTTGCTCGGCGGGCTCATCGACACATCCTTCGAGCTGTGCCACTGGAGCAGCAAATTTTCACAATGCTGTGAACCTTGACACAATGGTCTGCCAACAGCAATAAATCCTCATGATGCTACCTTTGTCACATCTCCCGCCTACCATGAAGCCAGCCTAAATTCAACTTTAGCTGGTTGAGTTTTAAAGCAATGTATTCTTCTTGCTGTATGAATGTCGCATGGCGCCTCACTGATGACACAACGGTAATGATCCCATCAGAGGCTGAGACCTGCCCAGCTCCTCTTGCCCGCCGGCCCCATCCCACCCGTCAGTTGCTGGGTTCTGCCTTCATAGCCGTTTGGTTTCTATTACTGGAGAGACCTAATGATCTCGCTCCCACAGCTGCGTTTCTCCATGGAGAAATGCCCTGGAGAAGCATTATGCTGGCTCTTAACAGCCATAGGCTTAGTGCTCTTTTGGAAGAATTTTTAAACATGTGTCACTTAGACAATCTGTCACCATGGCCCAAGCCTGCCCATCCCTATCCTCAACACATGTTCAGGACGAGGAGACTTTGCTGCTTTTCCCATTGGCAGATGACCCTGGATGGGACAGCAAATGTATCCCACATTAAAACTGTAAAGGACAGAAACAGTCACCAGTCTTGCTACAGAACCGGAAGAAATATGTTGTTGGGATAAGGCAAACAATGCCACACACTTTTTGGCCCATTTGGAGAGGGAAGGGATCCTCATTAACATAGGAGGAAAAGCCCTAGAAGGAATTTTAATAATTCTCAGAACTGAAATTTTGCTATAATGAGCTCAATTATTAGAGAGAGGGTTAGGTAAAAAATCTGAGCTTGGATCTGTACCTGATCTCTAGATCAGAGATCCCCAACTTTTTGGGCACCAGGGACCGGTTCCGTGGAGAAAGGTTTTTCCACGGACCAGAAAATGCGTGGTTTTGTGTGCTGCCTGTATCCCACGGATGGGGCTTTGCTTGTTTGTGCGGACCGGTTCCTGGCATGTCACAGCCAGTACCGGTCCATAGACCGGGGGTTGGGGACCCCTGCTCTAGATGTATCCTAAACAGACCTTGCTGTTAGAGAGGAAGCCTCCTCCTAATTGACTATGACTGACAGAAACTGGGCAGGCAGGTGTTGCAGACGGCAGTGTCCAGTTTTTTAGGATTACATATGAATCCTCTAGTCTAGTTGACACTGGCAGAAGGACAAGCTTGACACTTTATCTCCATCAGACTCCTGGCCCCCTGCAGCTCTCCACATCACCAAAGAACTATATCAAAGTTTGATCTGATCTCTCTAGATTACAAGGAGGCCTTTGGGCTCTTTGATCGGGTCGGCGATGGCAAAATCCAGTTGAGCCAGTGTGGAGATGTGATGAGGGCACTGGGCCAGAATCCTACTAATGCTGAAATCCGGAAAGTCCTGGGACATCCAAAGCCTGATGGTAAGTCATCTCTGCTTTACCATGTGCAGGGAAAATTATAATACAGTATGACCACAGGATGGCAGCAGATTCCAGATTTAAGGGATCATATTAGAACATTCAGCCTTCATTTAAGAACAGATCCATTGTAGTTAGGAATATAAAGCTGGAAAATGTGGGTTATGTAGTTCCTCTAATGAGGAAAAACTCTGTCTTCTTCTTCTTCTGTCTTAATTATAATCTGATCTGCAGAAATCAACAAGCCAGGATTTCTGATGCACAGGAATAAATATCTTAACCTATAAAACTCTGTTACAATTATTAGAAGCATGCAGCCATTCTTCCTGAACATGCTAGGAACCTGCAACACCATTTATGAGTAAAGAAATCACTTTAGTATAATTTATATTTGCAAGAATATGTTAAAAAATTGGACCGACACTTAATTGAACGAAACATAATGGCCAACAGTATAATACATATACAGCATAATGCTAAACATAAGTATTAGTCTATGTATCACAGTAGCGGAGTTCAAGAATTATGCTAAACCCAACAATTATGCTAAACTTAGCAAAATGTGTGAACTCAGGCAATGTGATTAAGAGGAGGGATTTAAAAATATAAATGTATATACTTTTCCCTATACTGAACACTAATCTAAATTAAGTGCATAATATAATCTAAGCACACAAAAATATAGTGTATCAAAGAAAAATAGAGCATATCAAAGATAATGTTTTTCTAATTTAATTTGCATTTAAAATTTACATTTTTCAAACAATTTGGATTTCAAGAGTTCAAACTAAAAAATTATAGCAGTAAAAAAGTGATAAGCCAGTCTGGCATAGAACTTAAACCGGGACGCTGTGAGTTTTGGTGTACCTCAGGCATAAAGCCAGTCTAGGTGATCTTGGGCCATCCCTGTTTCTTAGCCTTTGGGAGGCAAGCAAGGGCAAATCATTTCCGAAATCTTGCCAATAAAACTATAGGGACTCCTCCTGGCAGATGCCAGGAATCAACACTAACTCAAAGGCAGACAGACACAAAATTGCAAGACTAGCAGTTGTGCAGGACATGTACACACCCTGGAAACTTGTTGTTTCTTTATTGTATTATGCTTTCAGCATATTTTTAATTGTATTCTACTATTCAAGCCAGGAGTGTCAAACCGGCACAATCCAAGAAAAAGAATACAGAATAACAGAGTTGGAAGGGACCTTGAGGTCTTCTAGTCTAACCCCCTGCTCGAGTAGGAGACCTATAACTATATACACCCTACATACATACCCGGTACATACATACATAAATGAGAGAGAGTCTATACCCTAAACCAATACACCCTATACACTATAAAAAGAGGTATCCATAGGACAGAAACAAGTCCCTTCCCCCAACAGCTCAGTATATGTCAGTTTCTATATTCATCTATATTATTTATATTCGCTTTTCTCTTAGGATAGTGAATGATGCCAGCCACAGCTCTGCAAGTCACCGGCTTCAAAGAGGAAAGTTATTTGGGGCGGGCAGGGGCGCTCATATTGCATCTGCCGAGCCTTCTTAAAGCAGACACGCCTATTCCGGTGATGGCTGGCCTTTAAGGAGATGCTGTGTGACATGACTGGAGCACCCCCGCATGTTATCATCTTTCCTCCTTCGAATCCGGGTTACTTACGTAGCTCTACAGTACACAGATAACATAATAACAGAATTGGAAGGGACCTTGGAGGTCTTCTAGTCCAACTCCCTGCTCAAGTGAGAAACCTTGTACCATTTCAGACAAATGGTTGTCCAATCTCTTCTTAAAAACTTCCAGTGTTGGAGCATCCATAACTTCTGGAGGCAAGAGGTTCCACTGATTAATTGTTCTCACTGTCAGGAAATTTCTCTTTAGTTTCACTTACATTTTCCCATTTTCACTTGCAGCTAAGAACACAAATCTCTCCCCAGAATATGTTCTCAGATATACTTAGATATACTCACTTAGATTCCCAAGAACGGATTCTGATTATAAGCCACAGTTATCAAGGCTGAGCAGTTCATCACCTGGGGCTATATATTGCCAATCCTTTTTTTCTGACCGCTCAACACATCTAATTTAGTTGTTTTTAAAGGACATGCAAGTCCCTCAGCAATTGTTTTTTCTTTAGTTTTAATTCCTTAGTGAAGGAGTTCTACCTGTGTGACACAGGAATAGCTTTTTGAGATTCAAGGATGGAGAGTTGGGTGGGAAATGAATGCTTCTTCTCCTTTTGCATCTTCTCTTCCCCCACCTTCTGATCGCCCCCCAGAGCTGAATTCTAAACGGGTGGAGTTTGAAGAGTTCCTGCCAATGCTGCAGACAGTTGCCAAGAACAAAGATCAAGGCACCTATGAAGATTATGTGGAAGGGCTCAGAGTCTTTGATAAAGAGGGGAACGGCACCGTAATGGGGGCAGAATTGCGCCATGTCCTTTCCACTCTGGGTAAGTATAGTTCCTACCACCACCACCTTGAAAAGGCACTAAATAGCATTACCAGGTGAAATTACCACAGAACTTCCAAACAAGCAAATTCATCTTAAACTATAGCTACAACCTCAATTTGCCATCCTTTAGAAAGGCACTAATCAATAAACATCAGTGTTCTCCTGATCTACTTTTAACATTGGTTGTAATTCAACAAATTATTTGGATGGTTTTCTATCCCTTTCATGTTAATTTTATCTCTGTTGTAATGTCTGGTGAATTATCCTTTCTCCATTGATGGGGGTTCTTCTAATTTGATTTACTTTATAAAATATCAGGTGAAATTTGTGTTTTAGTTGGAAAGTGGCATTTTAGTTGTAAAGGTCTTTTTAAAAAAGCAAAACATTGGCTTGCCTACATTGAGAAATATTGGCCCAATGTGATCCCCACAGGCTTTTAGCTGGGGTGAGTAAAGCCCTTTTATGTTGCGTGTTTTTGTTGTTACCTGGTTTTGCCAACCTTTTGCTTTTTTCTTATGTTTTTATTGTATTTTTTCTAATTTCTTTTTACTTAGAAAAACTTTTTACTTTTTTTTTTACTTTTACTTCCACTAATAGTTACTAGGAATTGGGCAGAGTGAGGTATACAAATGTAATGAATATACTGATGAAAGATAAACCATCTTCCTTTTTTATTATTTTTTTCAGGTGAGAAAATGACAGAAGAAGAAGTAGATTCTCTATTAGCAGGGCATGAAGATGCTAATGGTTGCATTAATTATGAAGGTAAGATGTTATGCCTGTTATCAGTTGAGTGGTTATGCAAAATATTTGGTTCATGTTGAGCCTACAAAAACATCAGAACGTCCACATCTGGCAGGCAAATAAGCCCTAAAAATAGTGAATGTTGGAAGATTCTTATTTTCACAGAACATTGTATAAATAGGAAACCCCTTATGGATTTTTTTGTGTAAAGCATTAAAAATGAACATGATATATGTTTTGAGGATTAGATTAGCTAGATTTGAGAAAGAAAAGAATCATGATGCAACTTTAGAGAAAGAGGGCAATTTATAATTGTACTTATAACTATTGTGAAGAAAATTAGAAGCCACTTTGTAGCCTTTTTCATTCTATTATATATTTCTTTTATAGTACTTCTACTTTTTTCTTTTACTTTTTTCTTTCTTGGGATTTTAGATTTCTATTTGATTACTTTTTCTTTTTTCTTGATTACTCTTCATTAGTTTGTACTAGTTTTTAACTTGGTTTTTAAAACTTCCAATAAAAAATTATATAAAGCATTGCATAAGTATGGAATACTAATATTGTGCTGATATGGGATCTGTGTATCCATCAGTGCTGATGTAGATGTCAGAATTACCTAAAGATTAGCAACAGGACTTCAGTTATTCCTGTTATTTATTAAAAATTAAACCAGGGCGAGATATATATATTTTTAAAAGCCATTCAAAAGAAAGTTATCAGATGTAATGTCTGCTCTTCCAATGATGTTTGCATTTTATCACAATGTATATAGGCTAGTTGTTGTATGAAAGTAAATTAAAATGATCTGTGGTAATAGTTTGCAGCCAACTTCTATCTGTCATCAGCCTGAAGCAACTACAATAGCAGGGATGGCTGCTGCCTCAGGTGAAATCATTTTATGTGAAAATAAGTCCTGGAGAAAAATTAACCACAGAGGGTGATTTTAATCCCTTAATTTCTCTCCTTTCTCTCTCACAGCATTTGTCAAACATATCATGGCAAGCTGAGCTGGGTCTATGAGTAAGTGCAGTATTTCCAAGCATCATTTATATTCTGGATTGATGGGAGGTCCTTTCCCCCCCCTTCCTAAATAAGATTCTTCTTCACAGCTTTTTCACAGGCAATCCTTCATCTCTCCTTCACATATCCCAGAGCATTTTATTGCCGCTGCAGGCTATGTTATCCAAACTGTACATACACAGTTAGGCAAAACTTGCCAGGATACTATTTTCTACCATATCCCTGAACTTTATAACAAAATATGAGTTATTAGATCCAACAATTCTTACCAAATGTGTGAAGTTCACTATTAAAAGCATTTATTAGAGTGCTTGGTGATTAAAAACCAAAGACTCCCATATTGATCCATGACACAGTAAAATATTGGCACAGTATAAAGGTAGTCTTCGACTTACGACCATAATTGAGCCCAAACTTTCTGTTGTCAAGTGAGACATTTGTTAAGTGCATTTTGTCCCACTTTATGACCTTTCGTGCCACGGTTGTTAAATGTATCACTGCAATTGTTAAGTTAGTAAAAAGGTTGTTAAGTGAATCTGGCTTCTCCATTGAGAAAGAATGTAGTATCAATAGAAAGTTGATTATAAAGTTGATCAAAAATAAAATTGAGGAATTTCACCACTTTGTAATTATTTTTCTGAAGAGACACTTGTGCCTTCTTTTAGTAATTTTTGCCAAACTTTGATACTTATAGACATGAGAGACAAATATTCCCTTTTCTTCACAGGGCTGCTTAAGATGCTGTCTTCAGGTATATCTCCTCAGCCTACAGTCCTCAATGGAGTCAGTTTCCCCTTTTTCTACCTTTGTAAACACACAATCTGCAACCCAGCAATTTTTCCCTGCGTAGACTGTAAAGATATCTTTATAAACACTGAATTGGTGAAACTTCAGTACATCAGTCAGTGATCATCTATGGAAATAGAAGGGAGCAGCAGCAGCAAAAATGTCACAATTTTTGTGTGAAGAAATCCACGTTCTTAAATCATCTGACTCTACAAATTACTCATTTTTCTAAACAATAAAGTGTTTGATTTTCAGATGTTCTGATTTCTTGATTTGTCATTACTTTCCAAGCACTGAGGTATGACAAGGAGAGCCTGCTTAATGTCCAAGATGTACACAATCATTTTGAAAAGGATGGGGGCAGGTGGCAATATCTGTCTAAGAATTTTCTTGCATATCTGAGCCAGTGTTGTAGAACAAAATAAAGTAACCACAGATTATTTAAATAGCTAGGTTATGTTAAAACCCAAACCCATCGGGACAAAAAGTTGCTAAGGCAGAACTTCTTAATCATATTTTGCACTTTCTATTAGCTATGGGGAATTTAGGTGTCTGCTCAAACCCAAAAGAGGTACTTGGAAGTTCAAGTTCAATTTTGACCTCCAGATCTCCAGGCACAGAGAGAAGGGATAGAGTGTCCCTAAAATCTATATCATCCATATCATCTCTTCCCCCTGTTGTAAAGTGTAGAAAATCAGTAAGAGATGTTTATATATCTATATATGTCTGAAGGGAACAAGCTTTCCCCCACTCTCGCTACCCCTCCTTTTCCCAAATTGCTTTTAACTGGAAAAAGCAGCCAATGGTTTTCTCATTTGTCTTTGTAAACCTAACATGTTGCTTGGCATTCAGAATTCCAGGGAATAAAGGTTAATTATTATGTACACAATAGCTATATTTAATTACCTATTCTATGGCTACTAGATTATAAAAGTCACTAGAAGATGTCAGTAATTAAACTTTCTTATGGCTGCCTGTATTTTTGCAATGCAGATCTGGTAGTCCTAACCTCAATATCCATCTTCGAAGTCTGTGTGTATAAAGATAGCTTTCTGTATTCAACATATGAAGTGTGTTACATTGTGTCACTTACGATTAAAGAGACTCAGAAAGAAGGCCTTGAAGCAAGCATTCAGAAATTATGTAAAGAGGGCAGAAGCATTCCTTAAATCCTGGGAAAGGAGATACAGGTAGTATCACTTAGCAACCGTTAAAAGTTACGGTGTATCACCCCAAGATACTTACAACCCAGTTCTGAAGTTTTGATGACCATCCCAACACCTGCGGTCACATGACCATATTTCAGGGGCTTGGCAACCAGTCTGCATTTATTTATGTTTTTTAGCTTTGTACATTTTTTATTTTTTATGATTGTAAACTGCCCAGAGTTACCCTGAAGTAAGATGGGAGGCCAATAAATTTTATAAATAAATAAATGGCCATTTGCAATGCCCCGCAGTCACATGAATGGATTTTATGACATTTTTGCCCCAAACCAGCATTTACTTACCAGCAGTTTTCAGCAAAACCACTCCATAATGAACAAATGGTTTGCTTAATGACTGCGGCGTTCACTCAATCACAGTACAGATCACTTTATGAGCATCACGAAAAAGGTCATATAATTGGGTTAGTCACATGGATGAGCTGCTTTATGACAGTCACAATGTATGACCATAATGGGCATGCTCAATTGCAGTTGTATGTTGAGGACTATCTGTACTAAGTATGGGCTGGCTCTTGTCTGACTCCCAAGGGTATAAGAGGCAGGACAGGACAAACACAATCAGATTTACAACCTTCTGTTATAGCCAATTTCAAAAAGCATAGTTCTGATCTTCCTGTGGAGTGTGTTTCCTGATGTGGTCTACTTCAAAAGGCTGATATAAATATTCCAAAATCAAAATTGGCTAGAGCTGAATGGTCTGTTGCATGTCAGGTAAAGGAGCGTGAAAGCAGGAGAAGGAGATAGCACAGAGGGGGATCTTTGAACTTATTTGAACTTGTCCACTTTGTGTACATAATGGTTTCTGAATACTTACAGTACATATATGACAGTACTGTTGAATCTATATGGTTTTATGTTGTTCACAAGTAATCAACAAAACCATAACAAAAGGACTGTGGTAGATATAAAGAAATTAAAACAAACGGCTAATCAGGTTTATAACAGTACAAGGATAAATTATAGTGCTAACGATAAATCATAACAAAACCAAATAAAATAACATCAACAATCAAATCAGTGTAAATAATTCAAAGTAAAAAAAACGATGATAGATGATAGTAATAAATAGTTTGGTCAAATGCTTTTAGAAAAAATTCTGTTTTCAATAGCTTTTGGAACATTAGAAGTGGTGGGGCAAATTTTAATTCTAAAAGAAGTTATTTTACAAGGTAGAAGCAGGAACTGAGAAACAGCATCTTCTAGACTCCATTTCCAATACAGCAGTACACTCAACACAAAAACTAATAATTTGGTAAGAGCAACAGAGTGAAAATTATAGCCACCAAATAACAACAAAAAACCCTCCATAATTTCAATTATCACTTCACATATTGACAGGTAGTTAGACAGAAGCCAACAGTCAGGCAAACCATTCATGACAGCCTCCCCACTTTATAAGGTCATTTATACCCTTTATTTTCTTCCAGTCTTTCAATAAATAATCTGGGGAGAGTAGCCCCCTCCCTGATCCATACTCACTTTAGATGAAGATCTTCCCACCCATCCGTCTCATCAGAAGGGTCACCCCAATGAAACTTTTACGTTCTGATCTGATCCCTCAATTTCTACTGTAAAGTAGTTCTGTTGTATTTAGTAATTCTACTGACCTTAGGGACTAAGATTACCAGTAAATTCCAATTGAGTGTGCCACTGAGCCAGGACCTCAAATCCAGACCTTCACTGCCTGCCATCATGTGATGGAATATAGTAGGCTGGATTCCTAGGATGGAGGGTGTGCATACCATAGGAGTAAGAGATAGCTCAGTCTAGATATTTTGTGTGAGAGAAAGAGGATAAAGACAACCCTTCCGTAGTAGTTCTCAGAGTATATGGTAGCTGCAGATAATAGAGTGCTTAGTCTGGCAATATTCTGTCTACAGGTGTGGAAACAATAAAGAACTCAGCTTGGAAGAATCATCAAGTGTCATTCTTGGTTTTTGGGCCTGCCACACAGGCTGATGCATAATACCGTTAAAAACAGGTAACTCATAAGGTAGCAGCAAGCAGTAGGTCTCCTAGCCTAGCCAGTCAATCCAGATAAAGGGACACCAAAAGCCTCCATCTCTAATCTTCCATTTTCCATCAACTTCTACAACCTTTCACTGTCACAGCTACTATAGTTGCTCTTAGACCTCTCCGATAGTGCCAGACCTTGGCCTCTCTTAACCCAAAACTGCCTCAGTCTATCAGATTCTATATCAGAGATCAGTAGGAGTATTTTTTTCCAAAATTGGTAGGTAGACCAGTCACCTTTTGTACGCCATCAGAACGAGGGGGTGGAGAATCAGTATGCTAGCAAAATGCTGTTGCTATGGTAGCATTTAGCAATTGCTCCTGAAATACAGTTCCCAGCATCCCTGTCTATTGTTAGACCAGCTTGAAAGGGCCAGGTCTCCCATTCAAGAAGTAAGGTACAGTATGTTTTAAGAAAAGAAATGGAATTGAGGCAAAGAGCATTGACTGCCTTTAATTGCAGGTTCTGTTTATAATTTTTTTATGGGTCCAGATCTTATCCATCCATCTGATCCTTGTTAGACATATATTAAATTATAAATTAAATTATAAGCCTGGTGATTTTCAAACAAAACTATGTAAGAACAAAGAGAAAACTCTACATTCTGCAACCAGTAATTAATTGTCTGGAGTTTTGCGACCAAGATACAGTACCTTTAAAATAAGTCTCAAAAAGCATTTTGAAATGATGCTTTGGAACGACTCACTGAATCATAAATTGGCTCGCCACATTTTATCTCAGCGTATTCTTCAACCTCAGCCGAGAAATGCATGGTTTAGCCAGTGGTACGACGCCAGAAAATGGGATTGATTGACTAAATCACGGTTCTTCACCGTGTTGTGCAAAAGCAGCCGATGATTTAATTTGAGTAAACTCAGCAATATGAGTCAAACCCTACCCCCACCCCCACCCCCCGCCTTGTTTTGAAACAGAGGTGGTGAACTATGGCCCCTTTTTGACCTGTGGACTTCAACTCCCAGAATTCCTGAGCCAGCATGGGAGTTGAAGATTACAGGTCATAAAGGGGCCATAGTTCCCCACCTCTGTTTTAAAGAAAAAAACTACAATCCCCAACGTGCAATGCAACAATCTCGTTCAGCTGCCTCTACGAAGACACGCGAGATTCTAACTCATCCGTGGGCCAAAGTCGTATTTCTCTTTCTCCTTCACGTAAGAAGGAAGGGTGGGAAAGCCCCGCCTCCTCGTTTCGGCTACTAGAAGCAACTTTTTAGCATAACGTTTGAACCGCCTCCTCGCCTCCATTTTTGGCGTCAGCCAATCGGGGGCGAAGACCCGCGCGGTGACTTTAAGAGCCACTCCCGGGCCGAGCTCGCACACATTCCGTGCGGAAGGAAGGAACTGTCGGAGAGACGCTCAGCTGCTTGCAACAATGGTGAGTGCTTTGCAAACGGGCTGAGTTGCGAAGTTGAGGCCGGTCAAGATTGTAGGACGGTCTCTTAATGCGGCCATTTGAGGGGCGGTTGCTGAGTGTAGGGTCTCCTGCTTGAGCAGGGGGTTGGACCACTAGAAGATCTCCGAGGTCCCTTCCAGCTGTATTCTGATTGAGTTGCAGGATCCCGGCTCGCCTTGAAGAATAAAACAGACGTCGAGCCGGTAGCAGGGCGGGAAATGCAGCAGAAAGGGGAAAGTTTTGGGCAAAGAAATTGGCTGGCTCCTTTTCCTCTTCCCCAAGTAATACGCCTTTTTTCCGGATTTGATTTACAGTGTGACTTCTCGGAAGATCAGACCGCCGGTAGGTATTTTTTGTCTTCCCCGCATTCGGCTATTGGAAGCTGGAGGGTAGGGATAAAGGGAGTGGGGGGCACCATTTCTTTTTCCCTTCCCCGCCCCGATAGTCTAAGGGTGAAAAGCCTTTTAGGGGCCTGTTTGCGCTTACGATTCTTTTTCCTTCCTTTGATTCTTCTAGCCTTTTTTCTTTCCCCCTCTCCCCCACTCCCACCCCGAGTCCCCTGATCATTGCTTCTCGATGGTGAGTTAAGGAGAAAAAGCAACTCCCTCCGCGTTCCTAACACCGATTTCTGCTCGTATGTTAACGCATCCGGGCTAATCTATGCGGCCCTGTGTGTAACTGCATTGTAGGCCGGGTTTCTTTCTTAGTCCCTTTGAACCGGCGATTCTGTCTCCCCGACTCTCATTCCCTTGACTTCAGATTCACGCCCGGCCCGGCTCTGCCTTTCTACCTGAATCGCGTTTTTTACTTTTTTTTTTAACCTCCCTGCATGGCTCATGCATGATGTATTTCCTGGTTAAGGCTGCTTGAAAGGACGCGCCCAGTGGCCTCCATTTTCTGTTTCTTAGCCAAATGATACATTAGGAATTCTGCTTGGAAAGCTGGGCCGGGAGAACCAGAGTGGGGCTAGTTTGTGGAAGCGTTCCCTATACTCGGGAGGGTCAATCCTGGCTTAATCCTCTGGCATGCAGTTGTAGAAGGCGGATGCAGTCAACTCTTTGCCTTCCCCCTTCGGCCGGCTACAGAAGCTGCTGAGTTTTTGCAAGGCGCGTTTGGCTACTGCTGGGGAGATCCCACGCCTTGCACTTTTGAACGGCTAGTTTTCTCCGTTTGGAGGAGAAGGTGCTTTCAAAGGATGGAAGATGGGCGCTGGGTTAGCCGTCTCTGATGGTTTCCTTATATGGGCAAGAAACTCATTTTGGAGCAGGAAGGGTTGGCAGCTGTCGCATTAATACATTCCGATCTGTACACGGATTCCTTTGCAAGGCTGTCTGAAACTCCAAGGTCTTAAGGACAGCAGCCACAGCTGACCAGCCCTGCAGTTGGTTATTCTCCTTCGGATTGAAATAAATCTGATTCTCAGTATGAATAGCTGTGCAAAGTTGAGGCCGGTCAGCCCACCCCAATGCTTGGAGAGAGGTTCTGCCAGTCCAGAAAAGTCTGATCCCTCTGAAGTTTTTGTTTGATGCCGGCATGCTTTATGCATCAGCCTGTTGAGAGCACAGCTGTCAAATGAAGCAAAGGTTTCTTGATCTTGGATTACATTTGATTTCATCTAAATATGGGGGATGTTTTTTCATATATTTAATTCTGTTGTTAACTAACCAAGACCAGTCAACACAGAAACACAAAATATTTGGGGGAAGGGATTCATTGCTTTTCTTAAAAGTAATCCCAACATTTTAATTAAAAAGCACCACTCCTTAAGAAACAATAATTTTTCAGACTATCTTGCTTGATTGGGCTCTTGGTTGAGCCAAATTAGCTTCAAATGGAAGGTCCAGGTTTAAAAAAATGTATTGGCAAGTTCACTTCAGTTGTACACTGTAGAATTTGCCCTTAAATACTTGTTTCTTCCAGACTAGCCTTCCTATTAACTAGAGGCGTCCATGGGGGTGGGGGCAGATGACAAAAGCTTTTTGTACATGTATTGCTTTAATGAAGGCATCAGATTCTTCAGAATCCTTTGATAATAATTGTGGCAGCAAAAGTGTTTTTTTTTTTAAGTTTTAAATTTTTAGAAAAACTGATGGCTAGTGCATTTTATGTGCAACTTAAGAACCATGTTGACAGCTTCACCACTGGATCTCTTGGTTAATTGCTTTACAAAAGAGGGGATAACATTTAGTGGTTTTAAAAGTATAAAAGCTTTGTAAGGAAAGAATATAGCTTAGTGAGACATGTCCGCAACTATAAGGTCCTGTGCTCAACTGACATCTTCAATTAATGGGTCAAGATCTGTGTCGCTCAACCTTGGCAACTTTAAGTTGTATGGTCTTCAACTTCTATTTTCCCCAGCCAGCAGTTCTGGTTGGGGAATTCTAGGGGTTAAAGTTGTCTAGAAAATCCCCAGCTATCTTATCTAGAAAATATCCTCTGCCTGATTCCTAGAAATAAGCTAGGATATCTGATGCATTAATAGCCTCTAGCATTGCCACACAGGTGAGGAGGGCTGCGTTAGGGTGTATGACCATAATTGTGAGCCTGAATCCATGTCCTAGGTAGAGACTGCTCATGAAAGTCTCCTGAAGATTACGAGCTACCATTTAATTTTTATAGCTTTACTTTAAGACTTCTATTTCTTTATCTCAGTGTCTGGAGAAACAAGATCCTGCTTGAAGAATCAGACTCCAGCAGGCTGACATTTTAGCCTTATTGTAAGGGTACTAATTGAACATCAAGTTCTTAGATGTTGAGAAAGATTTTTGGCTACAACTCATCCCCCCCCCCGTCACTCCCCCCCCCTTAATCTCTGCTTGCAGGAAAAGAAATTGGCAAAGTATTCTGGATTTTCCCATCTCCATAGCTAAGTTTTCTTAAGTGAAAATAGAAATGGGGAAGTAGTCTGTTAAGTGTTACCTTGCATGGGAAGGAAACTCAGATTTTGTTACATGGTCTTGTGTCATGCTTGTTTTGCTGTGTCTCGGCTACTATTCTACTTTTTCTGGATTATTGACTCCTAACAAATGGCAGTGTGGCAGAGTGGTTAGAATAGTGTACTGGACCTAAGAAGGAGCAGTGAAGGATACCACTTCTGTGAAGGATATCCCCTTAGGGAAGGGTTGTATATGCTACCCAGAATTCTTCCAGTAAACATTTTAAAAAAACATCACAGTTGTATTACTCATTCGTCCACATTTTAAAGAAAGATTAGTATCTGTGCAATTTAGCACTATGCAAAATTAATTGGAGAGCAAGACTTTCTGTGTACTAAAAATCAACTTGACAATACAGGTAGTCCTCGACTTACAACCACAGTTGAGCCCAAAATTTCTATTGAGATGTTTGTTAAATGCGTTTTGCCCCATTTTACGACCTTTCTTGCCACAGTTGTTAAGTGAATCACTGCAGTTGATAAGTTAGTAACCTGGTTGTTAAGTGAATCTGGCTTCCCCATTGACTTTGCTTATGACTTTAGAACACAGCAACGGTCATAAGTATGAATCAGTTGCCAAGCATCTGAATTTTGATCATGGGGATGCTGCAAAGGTCGTAACTCTGAAAAATGGGCATAATCTCTTTTTTCAGTGCTGTTGTAACTTTGAACAATGACTAAATGAACTGTTGTAAGTTGAGGACTACCTGTATCTGGACCTTGCAACATCTTTTTTGCATTTTTAAAAATGAAAAACGGGGGGGGGGTGCACTGGTAGCATTTTTTCCATTTTGGACATATCTGATAGAGGTAAGGGTTGGCAATATAACTGTACTTAGAAGTAGTAGTCAGTAGGGAAGATTGCATTCCTATAAATGCCAATAAGAATGATCAGAAAACATTTCTTGCCTGCATTTGAAACATATTAAGCTCGGACTGGGAATACAAAATGTCACCATTTTGACCATTTGCTATGGGAATGCCCATCCACAAATTCTCTACCTTTTACCTTCACACAGGTAAATATGTACATTCCAGATTTACTGTGGCCAGCACATGATTTTAGAACCATTGAAAGCAAGGTGCATAAAATGCCATGTAAATCAGTTGATCTGTCTCTCAGTTGTTCATCTTGACCCTAGAACAGAAATGGCTAGCCAATTTCCTTTGGATGCCGTGTGATTCTTGCACAGAATGCTGGAGTGGATAGAAATTGATCTAATTTTGCAAAGCGCTTGTATTTTTCAGGGAGTGCACACTGCAGTTAGCAGAGAGCATGTAGGCATTTGACCACTTGCTCCATTTTTATCTTGGTCTTGCTCCAAGGAATAAACTATGGGATATTGAGCTCTTTCATCCTCCTCCGCCTCCTTAAAATAATTTTGTATGGGAAGTGAAGCAGAGAATGAGCAGCTCAGAGATTAAGAGTGGGTTTCATGTTTAAAGGGAATTGGGCAATCTCCAATCTTAGTTTAACATTCCATCTACACAAGTAGATTTTCAAGCTCTAGTATAGTGTACATTTGGAGCGTAAGCCAGGGTGTGTGGATTTGAAGCTAAGACTCATTGTGTTCAGTGGGGCTCACTGCAAAAGAAGGGATACAGTTTTAAAGATGTTGAGTGAGTTATGTCAAGTTCTAGCATGTTTGGGGGGAGGAGATGAAAAAAATGATGAAAAAGATCACTCCTGACCGTAAGCTTCTGCTTTCTGTGGATTGAAAGGGTTGTCTGAAGCGCTGCTTTCTTTCCCTTTCCTTTGCCTAGATGTTCATTTTGCCTTCGCTCTTTCCTTGTGACTTTCTGCAGAGTTCAAGGAAGCTTTCCAGCTCTTTGACCGAACTGGTGATGGCAAGATCCTGTATAGCCAGTGTGGAGATGTGATGAGGGCCCTGGGCCAGAATCCCACCAATGCCGAAGTCATGAAAGTTCTGGGAAACCCCAAGAGCGATGGTGAGCGCATGTTGTACTATATCAGTTGGAGAGCGCTAGGGAGGAAAATGTGCCAGCTTGATACAGTCTAGTTTTGATCTTAAAATATGTTTCTAAGCATTGTGCTTAAATGGACTCCGGAAGATGGTAGAGGACAGGAAGGCCTGGAGGAACGTTGTCCATGGGGTCGCGATGGGTCGGACACGACTTCGCAACTAACAACAACAAAGCATTGTGCTTGAAAGTGTACTGGTAGACGTTTACCTAGTGACTTGGCCCAGATGTTCAGAAAAACTTTTACTAGTATAAATCAGGGAAAGGAATCCTTTTGGGGGCAAAGGCACCTCAGATTTTGGAAGCCTTGTTATCCTCAAAGGATGGGCTGCAGATATCGTGGCACGCTGGCCTTATTTTCTGCCATTCTTCCTGGTGCTCCAGTGTGCTCTCTACTGCCCTAGCCTACCTTGACCGTCTTCCAAATTTGGCCATTTGGGAGCTTCCAAACATAGCCACGATTACAGCCAGCCAGCATTGTTATCTTTAAGAACATCTGTGAGGAACAAGAAGCTTTCTTGGAATCAGATTGATTGCAATGCTGCCTATGCTTATCCTGCGTTTGATTTCAGGAATAGAACTGCCATTGTGAACAATTTTTGATCCCAGGAAGGTAAATTGTCGAACTAATTCAATTTCCTCCTTGTGGATTTTAAACGTCTCGTGACCATCTGGAGCTGTTGTCATTACCTTTGTTTTCCTGATGTTGAGACTCAGTCCTATTTTTCAGAGGGCATTATTAACTCAGTCTTGTTTTTTAGTCCATTGCTAGCAATATGAGCAAAATCTGCAACCTTGTTTAAACTAATTTTTTAATGCAGAGTTTAAATTATATTAAGGTAATAAATCCAGATCCTAATTAAAAGGGTGTAATTTAAGATTTGAGGGTGTAATTTGGGGTTCATCATAAAGGAGAGGTGGCATCTTATTCATGGTCTCTCTAACGTGTGTCTCCTCATTTCTCTCCCCTGCCCTCAGAAATGAATATGAAAACGCTGAGTTTTGAACAGTTCTTGCCCATGATGCAAACCATCGCCAAGAATAAGGATCAGGGCTGCTTTGAGGATTATGTGGAAGGATTGAGGGTTTTCGACAAGGAGGGAAACGGCACAGTTATGGGAGCAGAGATCCGTCATGTTCTTGTCACCCTAGGTAAGATGACGCTGTATTTCATCTAGCTGTTCTTGCTAGGAATTCTGAGAGGTGTCAGTTCAACACATCTTGAGGTGATCGAGAAAAGGAACTTGAACACGCTGAGAGTGTTGGTTGCTCTACTTCATTGAGTTTAAAACTACTGCTGTGCGTTGGTTAAATGACCTCCCACCTATATCAAGCCGCTTCTAAACTCATCTTTTTTTCTGCAGGTGAGAAGATGTCAGAAGAAGAGGTAGAGATGCTTGTCGCTGGCCATGAAGATAGTAATGGCTGCATCAACTATGAAGGTGAGGCCCAGGGATCTTAACATGCTTTTGGTCTTGAATTGCCTTTCTTGATTTAAAGGGCCTGGTATCTCTCTACTCTGGGGAGCTGGACGGAAAACTCTGGGATTGGGAATGCTTTGCAATGTGTGTAGTTTCTCACATAGTATAAATACACTTTTTCTTTCCTATTGACATAGAGGGAAGTTCAGGTAAAGTCCAGGGAGACGGTGGGCAACCTGGTGCGCTCAAGTATTTTTGAATACCTCTCCCCCATTTCTTGCTTTTTGTCATATTGGTTGGAGCTGGTGGAAATTGGTCCAAAAGATGTAGAAGGCAGCTGATTGTCATTCCTTTAACAAGACGGAGAAGGTGGTCTTTGGTCACCACGTGAAGGAGCTGCCAATCATGCCGGTGCTGCTAACTGTCTCCTTGAAAAAAAACAAAACAAACCCACACCTGTCTAGAACAGTGTTTCTCAACCATTAAGATGTGTAGACTTCAACATGCATTCTGGCTGGGGAATTCTGGGAGATGAAGTCCACACATCTTAAAGTTCCAAGGTTCAGCAGTAGTGTTCTCGAACAATATATTTGCATATGATATTAGCAAAGATATTAGCCAGTGCTATGCCAGCCTTCCATTGCTTTGTGTTGTGGGAGTTTACATATCCTGTGCGGAACCCAAGTGATCTGGGACTGTTAGCTTGTTAAGAAGGGGTGACTTGGGGGAAGAAGTTGATAATGAGAGTCAAGCTATTATTTGTGTACAAATAACTCCCTTGCCTCAAAAGCTCCCTGTAACCTTGTGCTGTGTCTGCTGCATTTGACTGTGAACATAAGTACAGCAGAGACTGCAGTGGTCCCTCGTGATGTGTAGTGTGTGTTTTGTTCCATGTGTTTGTTTTTATTAATTTGCTTGATCAATTTTGATGTTTTTCCTTTCTACAGCATTTGTGAGACACATCTTATCAGGGTGAATTCAAATGGGGTACGCCTCCTCCAAACCTATTCTTTTGTTTTGTTTTAACAGCCTCCCTTTTTTTGTTGCCCCCCCCAAAAAAGGAAGATGTTTGCGCTCTACTTTTTTTTCCCTTCCCAATTTCTCTTGTTCAGCATCTTCCTCCATTTCTCCCCAACTTCTAGCATGTCTCTGCATGTAGCTGACTATGTGTAATCTAAGCAAAGGTGGCTAGGAAAACGAGGCAGCTCTGACTGGGTTAAAGCAAGACTGTGCCTGTGTAACCTCAGACTGTCGGTGGCAGCTTAAGGGTAGAGAGTGTTTAATCTTTAGAAGGGTAAAAGGGCTCAAGGCCTGGAACTCGGGGTGGTGGTGGTGGTGGTATCCAGTATGCCTTGAGCTGCCATTGTAGATGATAAAAGGTCCTGTACCGTCCTCTTCCTCTTCTGATAAATATAAGCTGGTTCCCTCTGTGTGGTGGCTCCCAAGATACCCTCGGCCGATAGCTGCCTGAAGAAATGGGTTGCTCTCCAGCAAACGTGTAATTGGTGACCATGTTAGAAAATCCTTAATATCCTTGAAGTGCCTTTTAAATATTTGGGAGGGTGGGGGTAGCGTAATGGTTTCAATTCATTAGAGTTCTCAACATGGTTCAGGGGAGATACTGCAAAGTTGTGATCTTTAGAAATAATTTAGTCCAACAGTCTCCATTGATCTATAGGAAATCTATAGCATCTTCAGTTCACACCCTGCAGCCTCCTGGAGGTTTAAGCACGGGCCCCAGAGCTCTTCCAAACACTGCTGTTGAATTAGAACTTTTAAGATAAATAAAATTGAATTACAGGTTTA
Source organism: Azemiops feae (assembly GCA_023970755.1). Lineage (NCBI taxonomy): Eukaryota > Metazoa > Chordata > Lepidosauria > Squamata > Viperidae > Azemiops > Azemiops feae. The sequence goes on along the minus strand of JALGBA010004142.1, from coordinate 989,436 downwards.
GTGAAGACATATCTCCATCAGAGGAGTTCTCTTGGTATGGAAATAGCTTGCCATTGCCTTCTTCTGGGATGCCTTTTTGAATCCCTGGGGGCCTCTTATGGAGTGTCCAATACAGGTAGTCCTCGACTTACAAGCATTCGTTTAGTGATCATTTGAAGTTACAACAGCCCTGAAAAAAGTGACTTGTAACTGTTTTTCACACTTTTGACTGTTGCGACATCCCCAGGGTCACATGATCAAAATTTGGACGCTTGGCAACTGGTTCGTACTTATGACGGTTGCAGTGTCCTGGTGATCACCTTTTGCGAGCTTCTGGCAAGCAAAGTCAGTGGGGAAGCCAGATTCACTTAACCACCGTGTTACTAAATTAGCAACTCCATTGATTCACTTAACAAATTGTGGCAAGAAAGGTCATAAAATGGGGCAAAACTCATTTAACAACTCTTTTGCTTAGCAACCGAAATGTTGGTCTCAAACCTAACCTGTAGTTAGGTTTCCAGTTAGCCAAAGTTGGCTTGGCTCCTGGGGAACTATTGCACAAACTGCATTTCATTATATTTGTAAAGTTAATCGAATAGAGGTTGGGGAAAGGCCGGCTATTTGTTTGTATATAGGCTGTGCCTATGTTGTGGAGTGTGCCTCTCCATCATGCCTCTCAAAGGCCAAGTGATACCTGGAAAAAAAATGGCACGCCTCTTCTATATGTAATTGATGCCACTGTTGATTCAGCATGCTGTTAAAAAGGTTTTTCTCGTGTTCTATCGAATTTGACCCTCCTATAAATTTAAGCTCAGGAGGTTCGGTTTTGTCCTCTGAGTCAGCAGAATAAGACTTTGTTCCCCTGCCTATGCAGTGGCGTTATAGGAATCTGAAAAACACAGTCCTGCTTCCCCTTCCTTCCCTTTGCATCACCACTTCCTTCTGGTTTTTCTCCAGACTAACTATAATTATGGCTTTAAACCAGCCTGCCACAATCTGGTACCTCCCAGGTATGTTGGCGTTCAACTCTCAACATTTCTCAGTGTTGGGCTGAAAAATTTGGACCTTGAGTGGGGGAGCCTCCTTCAATTTTTCTCCTCTTCTCCATCTCACCAAAAAGTGAATTTAGCAAGCAAGGCTTGGCTTTTCTGTAATTCTTTTGCTTGGGGCCTATGAAAGTGTGTGTCTGAGTGTGTGCGTGCGTGCTAGTTTTTCCCAACCAGCATCAGAAACTCCAACATGCTAGCCTTTAAAGCTTTAGGGTTTTTTTTTCCTGGCAGTCAAGCAATACGTCTTCCAAATCTTACTCTCTCCTTGAATAACTTTCACTCTGGCCTAATTGTAATGTAGAACATGAAGACAAAACATTGATGTATGAAGGCACCCAAAGTTAAGCGGAAGGCGTTGTGTGAGCCAGGGCAGCCATACTCACAAAGCGGCCTGCATCCTCATTGGTGTGAGAGCCAGACCATGTCCTCCATGCCTCTAAGTCAGCATTCCCCAACCTTTCCGGCTTTGTGGACTGATGGGGGAGGGGATGGATCCATGCGAGTAGCTGGTGAGCACTCATGCACACACAAGTTGAGCTGTGCGTGCAGTCGCCTGCCACTTCCGCGGCCTGGTTCCAGACGAGCTGTGGCCCAGTGCTGGGTCACGGCCCATGTGTTGGGGATCCCTGCTCTAAGTGATGGGTCTCAGGGGTAGGCAACCTTGGCTCTTTTATGACTCGTGGACTTCAACTCCCAGAATTCCTGAGCCAGCCATGCTGAGGAGAAAAGGAGAGGTTTCCATGCTGAGCCATGCTGGCTCAGGAATTCTGGGAGTTGAAGTCCATGAGTCATAAAAGAGCCAAGGTTGTCTACCCCTGGGCTATATAAACAGGAGTGCATTGGAGGTGGGGGGGGGGAGATTTCTTTATTTGGGAATTCATTATACAACTAGTGAAACATTCAGATTTATCTGATAGTGTAGCTTTTTCTCCTGGTAAGGGTATTCTTGGCAGATGAGGCTGGATGTTCCACAGGCTGTAAAAAGGGGTAGGAGTGAGGGTGGATTTGGCACAGGAGTAATGTATAAATGAGCAGTAGGAAGGGGCTGAGTATCTTTCCTACTAGGAAACAAAGCATATATTCCAAGATACCAGTATCTGTACATGTGTACCGTGCACACATGCTCATACAGATTTAAAATTGCCCTGAACTTGGATTGGTTGTGAGAATCAAGTAGCTCTCTACGTTTCCTCCTGTTATCCAGAAGCAGGGAGAATGTAGGGACCTGCCCACGATGGCTGTGTGATTATGTGGTAAAATTGGATTGGCAGCCCTCCAGCTCTTTCAGCCTTCATCCGCCACCTCAGCTGAAGGTTATGTGGACAGTCTTTCTTTATAGCCCTGCGCTGTAGCTGCTGCCTGCCTGCCTTTTATTTTTCCTCCCCTGCCCGCTTTCTTCCTAGGTAGGCTCAGCAGGAAAGCTGAGTCCTCCTCTGCTGTAGCTGAGTGCCTCTCCATCTACTCTTCCTCTCTGCCGGAAGCAGATTACCTTCCTCGGATGAGCTCCAGAATTCTAATGCCTGGCATATAGCGATAGAAACAGCTGTAATCTCTTCTGCCCGCGTTGCCTTCTTACTTTGTTGCTTTAGTTTCAGATGTGGGGGATTGGTGGTGGTGGCGGTTCTGTGATTAAATGGATGGATGGGGGTGGGGAGAGAAACCTGCATAGGTTATAGGTAGAGCCCCAGTGCAGGTAGTCCTCAAATTACAACAGTTCGTTTAGTGACCGTTCGAAGTTAACGACGGCGGTGAAAAAAGTAACTTATGACCATTTCCCACACTTAATGACTATTGCAGCGTCCCCATGGTTACGTGATTTTCATTTGGATGCTTGACAGCTGATTCATGTTTATGACGGTTGCAGTGTCCCGGAGTCATGCAATCATCTTTTGCGACCTTCTGACAAGCAAAGTCAATGGGGAAGCCAGATTCACTTAACAACCGTGTTACTAGTTGAACAGCTTCAGTGATTCACTTAACAAACGTGGCAAGAAGAGTCGTAAAATGGCACAAAAACTCACTTAACAATTTTCTCGCTTAACAGCATACATTTTGGGCTCACTTGTGGTTGTAAGTTGAGGACTACCTATATCTCAGTGCAGGGAAGGGGATATGTTGCCCTCCTAATCTGTGTTACTGGCAAGGTATAGATTTCAAACTGGACTCCTGGGGAGAAAAAGCATTCTTTTTTGTTGGTCAGTCTTTTGGGGGACCAAAAGGCGATATCTTTTCAAAGAATGTTACGTCATTAGAATATTGTCACCCCTCCTACAAGCCCAACCTGCAAGAGGGAGCTTTGGCTGTTCTGCTTCTCAGGAATACCTCTCTACAAAACGGTTCATTCACAAGGAGCCTGGCTTTGGGCAGTAACAGGAAGCAATGATCTGTTGTTTAAAAAATATAACACTGCAGTCTCTGGCCAGTTCTAAATCCCATGTTCTGGCAGGTCCCATTTTTCTCCCCTGGTAGGATTAATCTGGCCCCATGTTGGCTAACCGCTGGAGTCTCACACAGTCTGTTTTCTTCTCTCTCTGCAGAGTTGGTGCGGATGGTCCTCAGCGGCTGAAGATCACCTCTAGCTTCTTCTCTGAAACCTTCCTCCAATTTATCCCATCACATGATTGTGCCTTTTTATCTATGTATAAAACTGCTTTTGGTTCCCTCCTCTCCAGCCTCTCGGTTTAGTTCTTGGGACAGTTACGGGCAGGAGAAAAGAATGACCTATAAGAAGGGTGCTCCAGAGTAACGGCAAACCCCAGGCTGCCCGGCTTGTCTTGCATCACTTGAGAAGTGTGTGGCTGATTCTCCCTCCCAGTTGCTTTAATAAACTGTTCTGGAACTATCTTGCGTGGGCTTTGTCCTTTTGGGTGGGTGGAAAAGCATCAAAGTTCACTGGGGTTCATTTGGTTGCAAAGAAGAGTACAGATAAGTCCTCAACTTACAACAGTTCATTTAGTGGCCGTTCAGAGTTACAACAGTGCTGAAAAAAAAATGACTTATGACCGTTTTTCACACTTATGACTGTTGCAGCATCCTCGTGGTCACGTGAACAAAATTCAGATGCCTGGCAACTAACTCCTATTTGGGATGATTGCAGTCTCTCAGGGACACGTGATCCCCTTTTGCAACCTGACAAGCAAAGTCAATGAGGAAGCCAGATTCACTTAACAACTGTGTTACTAACTTAAGAACTGCAGTGATTCACTTAACAACTGTGGCAAGAAAGGTTGCAAAATGGGGCAAAACTCAATGTCTCACTTAGCAACAGAAATGTTGGGCTCAATTTGGTCGTAAGTTAAGGATTACCTGTATTCTTGCATCTGCATTAAATAATTCATTTGGAACAACCTTGCCAAGAGTAGAAACAAGCAATAAAAGGAATGTGCAGGTCACAAAAGCTTTAGACCGGGGTTCCTGGATCATCTTGTGCCCTTCATTCATTATTCAGCTTGCAAACTGAGCTTATGAAACTGACTTGGAATTTGCGGTTTTGCCTCCTTTTATGAGGATTCGTAAACAGTTTATCCTTTGGTTGACTTTAAAATGTTTTATTTGATAAAACAGGACAAAGAAGAAGAAAATAATGAAAAGCAATAGAACAATAATTATACTGAACATACTCTGGTGTGGCCATTAAAAATGGGCACCTGCTATAATAGAAAGTCTCCTAGAAGCACATCTAGAATAGATGTCGAGATTATTCTAGCGTGGCCTTGTGCTAATTCCTTCCTTCCGTTTTTCTAGTTTTTATTTGCACAAGCTGCTTTAACATAGGCTATGTTAGCATGAGGAAAATCTGGCATTTAATTCATGCCCCTTTCATACACTAGGCTCGGTTGTCCAAGCAGGATGGCTTCGTCTTTCTTAAAAGGAAGTGAAAGAAGATATTTGTGGCTGAATGAGAGAGCTAATAGCACCTCTTTAACAGCACCCAGGACCAAATAAAGGCAAGAGCGCCGGAGTATGCTGAGCAGGAAACAGTGCCTGCTGAGAGGAGGGAGTTCAATGAGAAAGGAGAAACTAGTTGCAGTTTTCCTACCCCTTTGCCATATCTACCACCTCTTATGAAAGGCTGCCAACTCAATTCCATGATCCCTTCATTGGAGCAAATCAGAAACTATTTTTGACATGGATTCTGAGTCAGCAGTGAGATCCAGCTAGCACCACAAGCCTATGTCAAGTGGGAGGCTGAGATATCACCTATCTCATGAGTTGGGAAGCTACATGGAAGATTCATTCATTTTTAAAAAAATTGCCTGCACCTTGATCCTCATCCTGCAACACTCCATAAAATATTTACGTAGAATATTTGGCTATGTGGTAGCCAAAGAGTTCACCACATGAGTTCTATTTCTTACCTGGCCAGTGGCAAAAAAAGGGGGTGAGATCCACTCGTGTCAGTTGGGTTGTGAAAAAGTATTTGACCCTCAGTACTTTGCCTCAGTGTGTTCTGCGCCTCCATTAATGCTCTCTTTACAGTAAGAATCAATAAATCAGAATAGAGCTGGAAGGAACCTTGGAGGTCTTCTAGTCCTACCCCCTACCCAAGCAGGGGATCCTATACCATTTCAGACAGGTGGCTGGCCAATCTTCTTAAAAATCTCCAGTGATGAAACACCTACAACTTCTGAAGACAAGCTGTTGCACTGGTTAACTGCTAGGAAGTTTCTCCTTAATTCCAGGTTGCTTCTCTCCTAGATTAGTTTCTATCCATTGTTTCTAGTCCTGCCCTCTGGTGCTTTGGAAAATAAGTTGACCCTTCTTTTTTGTGGCACCTCAAATCATTTTAGATGTTGTTACATGTGGATATTCAAACAGCTGGTTAATGGCAAGTTTTCAAAATAACATTAAAGCCCTGTTATGATATTGTTTCAGTTCACTTTTATGTAATTGGTGTAGCTCTTATCCATATTAAGCTGTATACAGACCATAATTTTCAGAAGCCTTAATCTGAGGCAACAAATCATCTTGAGTAACAAAATCCTCTATTCTAGTACAGAACAAGAGTGCCCTCTAGACTAGGGCATCTGGGATCTACAGAAAACTGCAAAAAGATTTGCTTACTATTCACACAACCCATCTTCAAGGTTTTATCTTCCCACATTCTCATCACTCATTCATTTTCACTTTCTAAATAAGTATTTCAAGTAAAATGAAATTTGTTCATTTATCTGTAATTAATAAAATGAAACTATACGCATCACAAACTGCTTCAAGATTTGTCGTAATGAAAAAGGTTACACGTGTATTAAATAATAAAAAGGATTGTTTGAAGGCTCCAATCAAATTGTCTAAGGAAAGAAAGCAGTTTTCATTAGGCTCACTTCCCCCCCCCCCATCATAAAAGTTTTGCCTCCATTAATCATGTTGTCAGATAGTCTCAAAAATCTAGCTGTGGCAAAGATAAATATTTTTCAATAGGTTAAAAAGGTATATCCTACTTGTAAAAAAAGTTTGATAGTGGAACCAATGACCCAGATAAATGGTTGGCCTACATTCATTCAATACATTCAAGCAAAGACTGGATATTATCTCTTGGGAATACTTTAATTTGAATTTCTGCATTAAACAAGGAATTGACCTCAAATACCCCTTTTAACTCTCATCAGATTTATCAGGTTACTTACTGAAACCTTATCCAAGTAATAGATAACACTGTTAGCATATTGACATTAGTAATATAGGAATATTTTCCCAAGGTTCAATTAAAGTTTGTATTCTGTGGGTTTTAGAAGAACAAGACAATCTCACCTTGGACAACAAGATGGGTGGCATATAAATATAATAAGTAAATAAATAGCAAATTAAATTTCCTTTTTAGTGCTAAGAAAAGGTTCATTTTTAATATGCTTTTGGATTCTGTGTCTAAAATAATAGTCACCCAGTGGTTTTCTCAAGCAACAGTAACTATGTTGGTAACCTATCATTATTCATTTTAGAGGAATTTGTTATATAAAAAAAGTTTATCCCCAGTGAGGGAAAAAATTATTTGATCCTGCTGATTTTGTACATTTGCCCACTGACAAAGAAATGATCAGTCTACAATTTTAATGGTAGGTTTATGTAACAGAGACAGAATAACAGCAAAAAAATTAAGAAAAACGCATTTCAAAAAAGTTATAAATTGTTTTGCATTTTAATGAGTGAAATATTTGACCCTTTCGCAAAACACGACTTAGTACTTGGTGGCAAAACCCTTGTTGGCAATCACAGAGGTCAGACGTTTCTTGTAGTTGGCCACCAGGTTTGCACACATCTCACGAGGGATTTTGTCCCACTCCTCTTTGCAAATCCTCTCCAAGTCATTAAGGTTTCGAGGCTGACGTCTGGCAGCTTGAACCTTCAGCTCCCTCCACAGATTTTCTATGGGATTAAGGTATAGAGACTGGCTAGGCCACTCCAGGACCTTAATGTGCTTCTTCTTGAGCCACTCCTTTGTTCCCTTGGCTGTGTGTTTTGGATCATTGCCATGTTGGAATACCCATCCATGACCCATTTTCAATGCCCTGGTTGAGGGAAGGAGGTTCTCACCCAAGATTTGATGGTACATGGTCCCGTCCATCGTCCCTTTGATGCGGTGAAGTCCTGTCCCCTTAGCAGAAAAACACCCCCAAAGCATAATGTTTCCACCTCCATGTTTGATGGTGGGAGTGGTGTTCTTGGGGTCATAGGCAGCATTCCTCCTCCAAACACGGTGAGTTGAGTTGATGCCAAAGAGCTCGGCTTTGGTCTCATCTGACCACAACACTTTCACCCAGTTCTCCTCTGAATCATTCAGATGTTCATTGGCATACTTCAGATGGGCCCGTACATGTGCTTTCTTGAGCAGGGAGACCTTGTGGGCGCTGCAGGAGTTCAGTCCTTCACGGCGTAGTGTGTTATTAATTGTTTTCTTGGTGACTACTGTCTCAGCTGTATTGAGATCATTGACAAGATCCTCACGTGTAGTTCTGGGCTGATTCCTCACCGTTCTCATGATCATTGAAACTCCATGAGGTGAGATCTTGCATGGAGCCCCAGACCGAGGGAGATTGACAGTTATTTTGTGTTTCTTCCATTTGCAAATAATCACACCAACTGTTGTCACCTTCTCACCAAGCTGCTTGGCGATAGTCTTGTAGCCCATTCCAGCCTTGTGTAGGTCTACAATCTTGTCCCTGACATCCTGGGACAGCTCTTTGGTCTTGACCATGGTGGAGAGTTTGGAATCTGATTGATTGATTGCTTCTGTGGACAGGTGTCTTTTATACAGATAACAAGCTGAGATTAGGAGCACTCCCTTTAAGAGAGTGCTCCTAATCTCAGTTCGTTACCTGTATAAAAGACACCTGGGAGCCAGAAATCTTGCTGATTGATAGGGGATCAAATACTTATTTCACTCAATAAAATGCAAATCAATTTATAACTTTTTTAAATTGCGTTTTTCTGGATTTCTTATTCTGTCTCTCACTGTTACAATAAACCTATCATTAAAATTACAGACTGATTATTTGTCAGTGGGCAAACGTACAAAATCAGCATGGGATCAAATAATTTTTTCCCTCACTGTAAGTAGGAAAAAAACCTTTTCACTTAAATTTCCTATCCTTGTCAACTGACCAGACACAAGTCGTAAAAGGGCCATCATTCCCCACCCTTCTTGGGAGAAACAGACAACTGTTTGTTAACCCATTCCTACAATTAACAATTACAGATAACCAGCCAGCTCTCAATTTGCTTTAGGAACAAAAAGTGCTTCTGAAAGTCTACTGAAAAAAGTTAGCACATGGCAATACCCTCTGCCCTGTAGCATGTCACCCTATCTCCCAACCCAAAAGAGATTGCAGATTTCCTGCTAAGAAATGGAAGGTATTTATTATATTTTCTTTATTGTTGTTTTTTTTAAAAAAAGAGCAAGACACACATACAAGGAGTTACACTCCCCTTTCAACATGTTTAAAATCAAAGCCTTCTATAAATAGTAGTGGCTGTTCTGGAGATAGATTCTTGCCCCCCTCCCCCACCAATTAGAAACTCCTTAAATAAAAAGTCTTGGTATGACTAGATACAAAAAAAAAAAAAAAATGGAAACAGGAGACAGAGCTGAGACACACAGGGAAATGGAAATCAGTGGAGCCAAATTCTCTTCCTCCTTGGATCGTTGTTTTGAACCATTTAAAAACCCACCCAAACAGAATCCATGTTTAACACGATTTGGGGTTTCCTGTCCTTCTGGAAAGGTGAGGGCCCATCCAAGAGGCATCCACAAGAATAGCTCATAGCTTCTCACTGTGAGGGTGGGACTGGCGTAGCTGTGCTGGGGCTGGGAGTGATAGAATCCGGTGGCAGTGAAGGTCCTTGATCTGGGGCAAGGGGAGAAATATAGGATAAATTACAGAAGGCTTTACAAAGACACTGAGCAGAAACAGTACTCTAAATACAACTTGTCCCTTGCTGTCATAACTGGTCTTTGTGCAGCAAACATAGGCTTTCTAATACTTTGCTTTACAGGAAAGACTGAACAGCAATAACAACCAACCACCTTATTCCTTGTACTGTCTAGCAGCTGCTTTTAAATTGCTCTAATTTAACTCACAGGGCTGGGCAGTCTACAGGTAGCATGCAGCCATCCCGGTATCCTAATCATTATCTGCATCTGGAGGGGTTGGAGAGGATTAGGCTTATGGATGCTTAAGGCCTGACTACCCCCCCCCCAAAAAAAAAACTCCTTTAAACCAATATGATTTGGTTACTTTTTTTCCATTTTAGGTACTTCAGGAGGCTATTGCTTTTTCCATTCCTTAACAAAGTACCCTAACCTCCTTAAAAAAAACTAGCCCAAAATTTTAGTTCTACCTAGTCATCTGATCTTCCCTTTGTGGACCCCCAGATACAAAAAAGTTGTTCAGCTTTTCTCTCAGATCCAGGATAGGGAAGTGAGGTTGGGGGCTCTTTTATTCATCTTTTTCAGTTCAAACCCAAATTAGTTCTAGTACATATTTATACCAGACATTCTCCCAGAGAGGACATCATCTCCATTTTGGGGCGAGGAATGGGGGAAGAATACACATACACCATCCACTTACAAAATTCAACCATTCCTTTTGCCATAAAAACCTAGGTTGGGAAACTTCCACAATGAAGCCGCCTCAAGGCCATCAGAGCACTTTGGAGTATTCAGTGTCAAATTATGACCACAATCAACTTAATCACAGTTTCCTAATAAACTACAATGGGTAATAATAAACCACAACTGGATACGCCGAGTCACACAATATTGTCTGCAAAACACCATGACTGGGTTCCCCTAACTTACTAAAAGCCCCCGTCAAAAGATCCCATTGTGACACTCAGTGCAGAGTGTAATCTCTCTCCCTCTCCCATCCCACCAGCATCTCTGGCTCCGTTCTCACCTGATCCAAGACCAGCGTTTGGAAGAAGGTTGCCCTGCATTGCTGCCACAATAGCTGGGCTCTGGGCAGCCGCAGAACCATGAGGCAGAGGGGTGGCAGAAGGGTGCAGGGCGCTAGAGACGTTGATGATGGGCGGATTAGCCATGCTGCACGCAAGGTTACCATGCACTGGATGGATGGGCGTGTTAGCAGGGAAGTTAATGCCGATGGAGTCTGTTACGTTACTAGCCATGCTAAATGGGATGGAGGCAGGCATTCCAAAAGGCAGAGCTGAGGGGATATTACCAGCCATGGCAGGGTGAACGCTTGCTGGGACCGCCCCCGGGAGAATCTGGGATGATTGTTGTTGGCTGGGGTACGGAGGCTGGGCTTCAGAAGAGACAAAGAGAAAGAATGCATTGAGTCTGCTAGCTATATGCAAGCAAGCAAAGATTTGACATAACAGATTATCATCCAACTGGGATTTCAACATTGCACTGCTTTGGGGACCTAAGAATACAATCAGATAACTTAGACTACACCTTTTGCCTTTTTAGAGACACAAATTAATCAACCCCAAGTGCATCCTAACTTGGGAACCCTACCAAATGCTTCAGAGCCAAATGTATGACCCTCAAGAAATTGGGTATCTGATGGGCAGGAAAACATCCTAATTTTCACTTATTCTCCCCAGAATATGAGTACTGTCATTTAGAAAAACACAGAAAGTTCTCCCAAGAAATAAAACTCGTTGGTTTTACAAGGAGTCATGCAATATAATGGTTGCTTTCTCATTCTAAAGATACTCTTTAATGTGCAACTTAGGCCCAATTCATATATTACTGAAGAAATGAAAATCTGATCTGGTCAAATGTTGCTTCACATTAATATCCAACAAATAATTGTTTTTTTTTTAAATATTATCTGCTTTTATCTTGGCAACAGGCAATTTGGAGAGGAGTCCAAAAAGCCATTTCAATTGGCTATGAATTGACCCTTCATCATTCGTATTAATTTCAAAATGGTGGTCAGGATACCCTCCTAACCCAAACATTTCTCTGATTTGAAATAGAGCCACCTGCTCTACTAGTGTCTATATTGTTGGTAGAAACATAAGACAAATAACCAAAATATGTTTTGTGGCACCTCTCAAGTCGATCCCTCTCTGGAGCCTGTTCTAATAAATATAATTTAGCGATTAATCCAAAATTAGAGTTTTATATTCCATTTGTCATCCTCTTTTCCTATAAGCATTTGAAGCTGCTTTCATCCATCTACTACATTCATGTATCCACCCCAGTACAATCCATTTGAACTGGAGAACGTCTCCAAGGCTTAGCAAATGGGTCTTGGAAGTTTCCAATCTGGAAAATGAGGGACTGAATCTGGAACTGCAAGCACACAATACTGGGGTTTAATTGCTGCACTGGAGCCTTTGGGACCATCGTATTTGCCCACAAAGATAGGAGCAAATCCTCACTTTCACTTACCATGGGAACCTGCGGAAGGCTGTCCAGTCTGACTTGGGCCAGTATGAGGAGTGCCAGTTGCCGACTGCTGTGGCTGAACTGACACAGACTGCCCCATCTGTTCAGCTTGAGCCATACTGCTGGGCTGTCCTACTGTGCTGGCAGCTGGAACAGGTGTTTGGGAGATGGGCATGGAGTGAGCAGTAGGTGCCAGAGGAGCTCCTGAAGAAGGAAGGGGCTGTGATCCCACAGACAGGGCTGGCGGCGGCGGTGGCTGCTGTTGCTGCTGCTGCTGCTGGTGCATTTGCTGAAAATGCTGTTGGCGAGCACGCATTTCAGCATACTTCAACTGCTCCATGTGGAAGGCCTGACGATCAGCCAGAAGCTGCTGCCTCTGGTACTCCAGCTACAAGGAAACCAGCAAAGGGTCATGCATCTTGTTTTCTCCAGACACTATCTGACCCCATATTCTTATTCCATTAAGTAAACTTAAATAAAGGAGCTGTGTTGGTGCAAGGGTTAGAATGCAGTATTGCAGGCTAACTCTGCCAACTGCCAGCAGTTCAATCCTGACTGGTTCAAGGTTGACTCAGCCTTCCATCCTTCCGACGTTTGTAAAATGAGGGCCCAGACTGTTGGGGGGGAATATGCGGACTTAGAGAGGGCTATAAAGCACTGTGAAACGGTATATAAGTCTTAAGTGCTACTGCTATTGCTAAATGCAAAATTCCCTGGTCAGGCTCCAAACTGTCTCACAATGAAATGGGTAAGGCCACACTGATGTACGTATGTTTGCATGTGTATATATATCCATGTCTATGTGTGTACGGACATGTGAATCTATGACTTGGCTGGGCATGTTCTTGCATAAAGCACAGGATCGTCTGGAGGACCCTAAACTCAAAGGCCTGCATAATAGCACAGGCTACAGTGTGCAGGCACAAGGGGTGCATAGTTTTGAAAAAGGGAGTTAGATTTTGACTTCGGCAGCAGATAATCACTCTTTTTTTCCCCTCTTGTGTACGTAGGAAAAGGTATGTTCCCAGCTTGGGAGGCAGAAAAGATTACCTGCATTCAAATGATGGATATTACAGTGGGGAAGGAGAGCTACTTATCACAGAAGAGGGTATTGCCATGTTATTGTGATTCCCCCTTCTGCTTTCCCTACTAACTGTGTGGATTTTGGAACTTAACACTGCAGTCACTGCAGACTGAAAGTACTACAGTTAATAGCCAAATACAATTATATCTTTTCTCTTTAAAGCGATCAAATAATGATATCATGCTTGCTCCAATGATTTATAAATAGATTCAGAAAATCAGATTTCGAACTTCAGGGCAGCACCGAGTAGCCTTGATCACGCCTGATGAGGGTCTAAATATATCCCATTGGTGTTGCTGAACTTCTTATCGGCTTTTAATGACATGTTATCCCGTCTGAGATACTTGAAAATGCAGAGCTGGTAGATGCATCATAGGAAAACTGAAAGACAGCTCCCAGATAGTGATATTGGAGGAAGTTTTTACTACCGGTATAAAATTCTTCAGTGATCTACTTTGTCCTCCATATTATTTAATGACTAAATGAAACCACTGGGCAAGATCACCGAAGAATTTAATTGTCACACTTTTGTGACAGACACTTTGCCAGACCTAGCCAGAGGGCACCCTCGGTGAAGAAGTAGTGAAGGTTTAGAAACTGAAATCAAACCTAGAAAAATGGACATTCTCCTGCTTAGGGGGATAAAGCACATCTGGACTACATGGAACATGTATCCAATTCCACACTGAATCCCACCTAAAATCCCTGGATCTAGACTCCCTCTGAAGCAGCAAATCCATAACTTTGGGGTGTTCTTTCATCCAGCATTATGATGCGTGGAACAACTGAGTAATGCAGACAGGGCATATTCCTCTGGTTTAGGTTGATTTATCAGCTGCTACTATTTCTGGACCATGCACACTTGCCAAAGCAATTACTATAATGCCACCTATATGGGACTATGCTTGAAGACCTTTTGGAAGCTTTGTTGGGTTGAACAGACAGCTGGTGGAGCTTTAAGAGGGTTTAAGAGAGTATATAACATTTCAGATGCATTAATGGTTCTGGGTACAATTCAAGTTTAGGGTTTTGAGTTTTAGTGCGCCTCTAAATAGTTTAGGATATATGAACCATTTGCACACCACCCAGTCACTCTATGAGGGAGATGGGCAGTTTCTAAATATGATAAATAAATAAATAAACAAACAAACCTGTCTGTCCCACTAGAAGAGCTCAAGAGGCTTCTTCTCATCATATCCTCTCCTTTCAAAGCTAGCCCACTACCCAGTCTTTTCAACATTTGCAACATATCCAGCTGGCTATTTACAAGGTCCATAAAATGGATCGCTCCACGTAGGAACTGGAGCTGTCAGCCAGAGATTGCAAAACAAATGGTCACCATACTGCCAACTAGTTATTCCAGCTTCAAGTAGAAAATTAACAGTAACAGTAGTAATATAAATAATAGTAGCATCTTTTACGCACGCACATACATGCGCAGAAGCAACGCTCAATCAAGAGGAAGCAAAACAAACGTTAAGTGGATGCGGCTGTACTCACGGCCTCCCGCTCCCGATCCATGATGGTCTCCAGCTCTTCAAAGTGCCTCAGTTTGATCTCGAGCTTCTTCATCTGGGTCTCCACCAGCAAGGCAACGAGCGACTTGATTTTACGTTCCTCTACTGCTGCCAAATGCTGCCAAAATGAAAGAGGGCGTCTTTGAGCTCTGGCAGCACCATATGCAGCAGAACTCCCCCCCCCCCACCAAAGTCAGAGAGGAAAGTCTAGCACGTGCGTTAAGATTCACAGAATATCCAGCCACCATTTTATTTATCAGCCAGCAATTATTGGAAATATGATTTATTCACATAGACGAGGGGTGTCAAACCCGCCGGCCCGCGGGCCGGATGCGTCACGAGGAAACCGCACCCACCCCATTGCCGGCAATGGGGGAAAAGTTCCAATACGTCGTGCGATGTCACATGACGTCACGAGTTTGACATGTCTGACCTAGACCTATATGCTACCCCATTCATTCTGGAGATCAACATACTAACAGAAATATTACACAGTAGACTGTTATTTTGATACAGCAAGTGAAAATCTGAGGCTGTGAGGAGCAGGTGTTGTTTTTTTTTTTTTAAATAGGCTTAGGGCTCCAATTGCTATAGCTGCTCTGGCCTGGCCTACAAAAAAGATCAGAACCCAGCCTTTTCCCAGCAACTCACCTTTGCCTTTACTGCTGCAGCAGCCAAGGCAGCAGCTGCCGCAGTGGAGAGGTTACCTTCACCAATGTCCCTCTCCACCTTGGTCTTCCGCTCACTCTCAGCTTCTGCAAGGTCCTTGGGTCCCTCTTCCTGGCCATCTTTTGGCTCTTTTTCCTTTTCTCCATCAGCTGTGCAGGAAGAGAAATATTTCATGGGAAAGGACAATGATCTAACGGGCAATGGAGATGACCTCCTTCCAGGACCTGCTCAGCATTGCATATCTGGACACCAGTGACACGGGAGCAAAGGCAGGAAGGTGGTAGATGCTTGCAAATTAATAAGCTGCTAGAAGCAAAACATTGCCCTGCTAGCCCGTTCTCTTATGCCCCGATGCTCCACAACCACCAAGGCAACCGTTTATAGCATCCTCAGATTTACTGACAAGAGCTCTTACGTGTTCCAAATTTAGGTTTATAGGACCTGCTCTATTGCACTGAAGAGAAAATATTTCCGGATGAGACTTCATTACTCAGATCTCTTCCCTCCAACTCGACTTGGACTCCTATTAAGCTAGCCTTCTCATTTCCTGGAAAGTGACACTTACCCAAAGTGTCCCCATCACTCTTATCCATTTCTTTTTCACCATCAGCCTCCTTGCTTTTATCATCCTCTTTCCTAGGCACCTCTCCAAGTTTCTCCTTAGCTTCTTCCTCGAGAGCTCCTTCCCTCTGTTCCTGCATTAACAGAAAGGCTCCATTCAGAAAGCTGTCACTTCCACTGACAGATTCTTATTCCTTTCTAGAACAGGCCTGCTGCCACAGTAAGGAGGTTATTCACCTCACACATTGGAATTGAAAATGTCTGTAAACCAAAGAAAATCTGTAATAATAATGACTCCGGTGGCTTGGAAAGCACGGCCGGGGAATTTTGCATTAAAGATCAATCAAATAAAACATTTTATAAATAAATAAAAACTGGTCCCCAAAGGACACAATAATTTGATCCCATGCACACCCCAGAGGATTCTTTGAGTTTTCCTCTTTGATATATTTTATGACTCATAAAACTTGCTTCAGGGGTTGAAATGGCCCTGTAATTCTTTATGGTTTTACTCGAGCCCTCTCGTACCTTCAACTCCTTCTTCTCTTCAGATGGCTGAGGTTCTGACCGGTTTTCATCTGTGCAGCTCTCTTCTGAACGAAACATGGAACAACGGGACAAAAGACAAGAAACCACTATAGGACCTCTATACGTGCCTCCTGCCCACACCCTACAAAAATGCAAAGTTGCAATGATGAAGGGATCGGGGAAGGTAAATTTTAGGAGGTGTGAGAAAACTAGACATGTTTTAACTTTCTCCCCCAAAACAAAGAGGCTCCTTAGAATATGGCCCGACGTAGCTCTTTTCGTAACTGCTGGCCCTTAAGGCCAAGGTAGGACTACAGTTGCGCTCCTGGAGGAGGGAAACATTTAAATGCTGACCTCTGCCTGCCCTCCTCTCTGTCAAAAACCAATGCCTGCCATGAAGGAATGCCTCATAATCTGTACTTTCACACCCTGAATTGCCTACAAAAGCCTTCCCCCTGCGTATTCTGCCATTGGTGTGCCCAGTTTGACAGGATGAGGGTTAGATGAAGTGATGAGGGGAATCCCTTACCCTGTGCCAGGCGATTGAGTGTGAGCTCCAGGCCGGAAGCCAGGCCAGCTCTGTTCTCTTGCGTCTCGGCCCCCTTCTTAGTCCCCACCGTATACTGGGCGAGATCCAACGAGGGCGCTTCACGGGTTGAAGCGCGGAAGGCGCCCCGCTCGCCCCCCTCACCTATTCTTTCCAGCTCATCGGACGTGGTCCCTGCAATTCCGCTGCTCTCCAGGCCAAATGCCGGATCTGCCTTGCCTGTCACCTTAGCAGCTTCCTCCACTTTGCGAACATGAGCTTCTACCAGGGCTGTAGGCACCTCTTCCTTCATCTTGGAGAATTCCTCTGCAAAAGACAGCCTTGAATTCAGCCCAGTGGCAAAATGGAGCATTGCAAAATGAATGTAGGAGGGGGAAAGGGGGCATGGGAGCGTAAAACAAGTAGGGAATTTTGTTGAGCCACTCCCATTTAATAAAAAATGGCCAAGGCACCAAGAGTTATAGATTACAAAGAACTCTGAAGTAAGCAGAAATCACTGGAGACCCAGGAGATGTAGCATTAAATAGTGTATTTTTAAAGTACTCAGCAGACCAGACCCTGGGTGCCAATGGGCACATCTTCTTGATCTCAGGACTTTTACACATTCAGGACTACAGCACCCACTCTGTGCTGATTCATATATTTGGCTTTTAGCATGCACCTATAAAACATGTATACTGAAAATATTTGCATGTTAATATTTATGAACAATATTTCAATATAAATACATGCTGCAAAAAGCCAAGAAATTAAAAAAGAAACTTCTGAAAAATATAGTTGTAGTGGATTTGAGTCACTACAGGTAAAGTTACTTAATAAAATAAGATAAAGTAAGATAAAATACAATAAGTACGATAATTAAAATAAAATAAAATAAAATAAAATGTTAATAAAATAAAATAAAATGATGGAGTATAGTATCTGGGGTTCAGAGAAAGGCTTTTATCAAACAGGAGGCTTGAAAAATGTATTACTAGAATGCAGGGAAAGGAATATTACATAATAAAACAAGGAAACTCCTGATCTGATCTTGATTTAGACCGAGTTTGATTTAGATCAACTCAACTCTACTACACTAAAACTAAAGCTAATCAATGAAATGTGATTTAGATTGAAATTCCCAATCTATAAATATCAGAATCTGTCAGTTAACAGTATATTAATACTTTTCTTGTTAATAGTTCCCAGGAAGCTGACTCAGAAAACAATATCCTAAAAACCTCTGTGTGTTCCTTCTTAAAATTCCAGGCTTCTAGTTCTAATCCTCATTAACAAAATTCATCTATGTGGTCACTAAGAGTTGACAATTACGTGATGGCACATAATCAATAAAAAAAACCCTTCAAGTCCCCTTGTATGTCAAGTATTAGAAAATACAGACTGGACAGAATTTCACAGAATTCTGTTGGGATAGCGATATGGCATTTTATCCTTTATGGTGTTTCTGTAAGTGCTCGACAACCCCACCCCATCCCAAGTTTAATATTCTTTCCTTCTCCAAGAATATAGGCTGCTTATGGATGTCCTAATTCATTACCTAAGGCTGACTTGGCTGCTGCAGATGCGACGCGGGGGTCCACAACTGAAGCCAGGAAGGCCACTGTGCTCATAACAGGGTTGCCCGACTGGCTGAAGGGGATCGGCTGATAGGCTAGGGGTCCAAGAGAGGCTTCAGAATCCTCCAAGTAAGGGTCTTCAATGGGAAGACGCAGGAAGTGCAGGATGCATTCATCCTGAGTACGACTGCCGACGTGCTCGGACACTTTGTTCCAATCATCCTTGTACATCTCCAGGGCCTAAAAGGCAATTCACAGAAATGGTGACAGTTTGGATATGAACAGCAAAGAACAGGAGCAGTAAGCTGGAACAGCAGAGTACAGACTGCAGGTGAGAAGCCAGTCAGAGACCCTTCTGGAATCTGAGTATTTGATTCCTAGGTTTTTTTGTGTGTTAGAGACACAAAACATTGTCTGAGCACAATAACACAATATCTCAAATTACAGGGTGGGTGATTATTGAAACACAAACCCTTCCCACGTTTTTAAACGCCTGTAGAAAAAGAGTTTTCCACTGTCCCTCCAAACTGAATGTGTTCGACACAATGTTGCCTGAACTTGGACCATTCCTGAGATTGTGATTAAGACAAACAATTTTGAACACAATCTGAAATGAGAGTTTGGATTAATTTATCTAATTATACTCTACATAGTGTCCTGGAGCTCTAACTTAAGTTAAGAAATGATTAGCTCCTCTTTATTGCTGTCATAGAACCAGCTGGCAAGAAATGGCTAGAATAGGAACATTCCTGCAGTAGCAGCAGATTCATTATGAACTGTTATAAGTCGAGGACTACCTGTTTTATACCAAAGAACCTCAACTATGCCTCTAATCATAAAACAAAAACTGTATTTTCCAAAGTCACTTCTAATAATGGATTCCGATCCTGGTGTGAGTAATTGTAAGAATATGGGAAACAACAGGTATTGGCCTACCTAACTTAATACTGTCTACAAAGATTACTATAGGTAGTAGTAATTCAAAGTGACAACAGCACTGAAAAAAGTGACTTACGACCTTTTTTCACAGTTACAACCTTTGCAGCATCCCCGTGGTTACCTGATCCAAATTCAGATGCTTGGCAACCGATTCATGCTTATGACCATTGCAGCGTCCCAAGGTCACGGGATCCCCTTTTGCGACCTTCTGACAAGCGAAGTCAATGGGGAAGCCAGATTCACTTAACAACCAGGTTACTAGTCTAGCTTGCAACCCTGGGCCTCTTACGGAGTGTCCAATACAGGTAGTCCTCGACTTATAAGCTTTCGTTAAAAGTGACTTATAACTTGTTTTTCACACTTTTGACTGTTGCGACATCCCCATGGTCACATGATCAAAATTTGGACACTTGGCAACTGGTTCGTATTTATGACGGTTGCAGTGTCCCAGGGTCATGAGATCATCTTTTGCGAGCTTCTAACAAGCAAACTCAATGGGAAACCAGATTCACTTAACCGCCATGTTACTAAACTAACAACTGCATTGATTCACTTAACAACTGTGGCAAGAAATGTCGTAAAAATGGGGCAAAACTCACTTAACAAATGTCTGACTTAACAACAGAAATTTTGGGTTCAACTGTGGTCATAAGTTGAGGATTACCTGTAGTGACTTTCCAGGGTTTGGGGGAAAAGCAGTCCTGGCACTATCCTTTTTTCCATGTTTAACATTTTCTCCAACTAACTGAACCAGGCCCCTTCCTCAATTTGCAGCTGTGGTTTGAATCAGAAGTATACCACAACTAGGTTCCAGGGCAGAATCCATTCCCAGAAATTTCCAAAGTTGTTATATTTATTGTTCCTTGCAACATAGGGGGAATATTATTAAATCCACAACTGGGAAAAATAATTTCATTAACTATTTTTAAAACCATCAATTATTAGATTTTTTCCCCCAGGGGATATGTATGGCTCCTAACATGGCATTGAAAGAAAAAGTTGTTCCACATTCTTGGTTTAAATATGCTGGAATAGTTTTAAGCTTTCGCCATGACTTGCTTCTGTTTAAGTGCACTGTCTATACATAACCTCAATTTCTGTGTAATGATAAAAGGATCCTAAGACATTTTATTCATATGTTATTTCTGAACAATTGAGGCTTTCTCCTTTACGTGCGATGGCTCCTTAACATCTTTCAAAACTTCTGAAAGTCATGGAATAAACCCATACTGCAAATAAGAGTCCTAAAATATCATCATCCCAAGGTAAACGCAATGCCTGGAGAGAAGAAAAACGTATCAATCTACTCATCAAATTTTAAAATTACCATTTTCACGCGAGAAAATAAGAAGTCAATGCCCAATGTATTTTAGCTGCTGAGAATGAAAACAAGTTTGAAGGTTTGAGAATAAAATCAAGGTAAGGAATGCTTAGAGAAGGTTTAGGAGCAGCTGTCAGAAGCACATTTCTGTGGGCAACTGGAACTGCTTCCGTTCACTCACCTCCAGCAGCAACAGTGTCTCCTGTTCTGTCCAGTCACGAGTGGCGCTAGCGGCAGCTTTGCTCTGTGGGAAGAGACTTGTATGTTAGAACTGACCTGTCACAATGGACAGATGCACGAGAAAAATCTACTCTGTCTTTCCTCTTTTACCTTAGAAGGAACATTCTTCTTTGTGTACATGTCAGTGCGGAGTCCAAAATTTTGCATATCCGGTGGCTTCTCCTTGCTCTTGTCTGGGAAGTTTAACATCTGCTGGGAAGCTGTGGTTTGCTTTGAAGAGAGATGAACAAGCTTCATATGATGTAAAGCAAGCCCGACTCTCAAGACCTCTGAAGTGCTATTTGAAAGATCACTACCACCTATAAGGAGAACAAGCAGGCATCCACCTCTAGCTCTCATTTGGGGCCAAGCTACAGCACAGCATCTGTCAATCTTAGGCCCGCCCAGATGTGTTGGAATTCTAACATTTCATCCCTGACAGCAGCATCTCTCTCTTATCTGGGTCTTCAGTGACCCATTACAATCTTCCTGGGTCTGCCACAATGAACATACAGCAGTGCAGCCTGTAAGGAAATTACAGGAAACAAAACTACGAAGGGAGAGATGGGACAATTCCATTCCTGCTCATCCTTAAAAACTCAGCAGATTGACCTGACTCGGTTTCTAGCTGCATGGAGTTCCACAGTTTTCCAGAGAAAAGCATCCAGGTGTCATTCCTCTCTGGACTCCCACAAACACAAGCGTCCGCTGGGAATTCTCTTACCAGCTCCGGTTTCCCTTTCACTGTCTCTGTGACAAGATCTTCAATCTCTTTGCCCTTTCGTCCAGTCTTGGTATCGCTATCACTCTGACGACCCTGAAGCGTAAGCAAAATTCTGTCCTGTTGCCCTCTCCCATTTATATTAATATTTTAAACTGGGAAAGCAAAGTTATTAAGATGTCCAGCATGCACAAACACGTGATTTCCTCTATGATGAAAATTCCTTCCGATGCTTCTTTAGCAACTTTCAGACATTTACTTTCTGAAGAACTTTTTCCCCCTTTGATTTCTCATTTAATATAGCTTCTGGTTTAATTTTTTATCAGATGTTTTAAATGTTGACATTATTTTTCAGCTGTAGTCTATATATTTCTTTTTAACATGCTTTGCGAGCTATTCATTCTTAATTATAGCTAAGAAAATTCTAAAAATCCAGATAAGTTTAAAAAAAAATGATGTGTATTTAAATTTCTTCTCCAGGTGGCTGGATACTACCTGGGGTGTTTTGGGCTGCAATGGCACCAGTCCCGAAGGCGTGTCAGCCAGAACGTGGAAATGAGACGTGGGTGGGGGTCCCATTGGGGTTGGTCGGCTCTCTGCATCTACTTGGTAATTGATGAGTCCCCACTGTTCTAGGAAGGCATGGACCCTGCAACAAGGGAAACAAACAAAAAAAGAATCTGTATCTCAAAACAAATCTGTGACAAAAGAGCCATGGAGTAAGAGTAAACTCTGTTCAACAGCCACATAAGAATGCTATTAAAAGTCTTACAAAGAACAAAAAAAACCTAGCACAAATTAACACAAACGAATAAGAGAGAGAAAAGTGCAGAAAGAAAAATAGAAAAAAAGCTTTCAATTTCCTTTACAGCACATGACAAAATTATCTCTTATTATTACCAAAAAAGTTCACTCTTTTCTGTTGTTTCTTCATATCATCAAACCCACAAATCATACGTGCGTGTTTTTTTTTCCATTTTATGCAAAAACATTTAGAAGGTGTTTTGTTTCCAGGCATAAATAAATATATTGTTTTCTCTCTAAGCAAAGAAATTAATTTAGCCATTTCTGCAAGTTCCAACATCTTCTCCAACCATTCCTCTAAATCCCCACAATGCCTTGTGGGCGTTATTGAACTTTTCTATTTTTGAGCATATAGTAAGTAGCCTTGCTGCAGTAATCCTAGATTAAAACAAAGTTCCATGATTTTTTTCTTGTTGCTTATCCCTTAAGTCCCAGGTCTTTGGTTTCAACTGTATTTTAACTTTTAAAAACCTCTGAATGAATGTATGTATTTTTATCCAAAAAGTTTAAGTCACATAAGAATGAGGATTGTGTTAAGCTCAAGAAGATGCACCAACCACGATTTCTTTCTCAGTAGATCACAAAATCATATTTAACCCATCTTATGGAAAAGTGGTAATTAAGACGTAAGATCGAAAATCCAGCTGCGTGTGCCGAATTGTAAAATAAAAGTGGACTGCTGCGGACTGTTACTGGGCTTCTATATGCTCAGCTAACATACCTCATGATGGCACAGACATCACCAGCCAGGTTCCGACGACATGCAGTGGAAGTCAGGTATTCCTGCGGATTGAGCCGGTATGTGTCAATCATGAAATTGCGGTAAGCCAAGTAGCTAGAGCATGAAACAAACAAAAAAGAAAACGGAACTACTTTCAACTCAAGTCAACGGACCTTGTAAAAGTCTTCCCACATGATTAGCTCTATTCATCCTCTTACTAAATGCCCCTAAAGGCCAGTGCAGAACCTTTTCCTGTCTGAATGGACTCATACAACACCGAAGATGTAAAATGTCCTCCGACTCTCACCCTTGAAGAAGAAAGATGCTATCCTGGTAAAGACACCAGAGCACATAGTAGCATTCTTACATTTCTGGCGTCTTTGACTTGTTCTTGCCGTTGAAGAACTCAGGAAGGGCTCTCCTCTCAATGGCATGGACACTGTGGAAGAAACACCATAAAACATTGAGAACAGGTGGGGAGGCTGGAGGAACACAGGGACAAAAAGCTCACACTCCAGCACCTGTTGTAGTCAAACCAAGCTGCATAACTGGGGATGATAATGTGATGGGTCTGTTCAGTCACATTGTCTTCATGCAGGTCAGGGTTCTTGGTCTGCTCTCCTTTGTTCCCAGCATTATTCTCTTCTTCATCCTGAAACCAGAAGTCTCTTCAGTAGAGAATGGGCATGCTTGTGATGTGCTTACGACTGTGGCTCCCAATCTTCCAATTTTTTATCAGAGGAGCTGGGATCTTGGAACAACTCATCCGCGCAGCAATCCAAACCCCAAAGCTCTCAGTGTAAGACTTAATTCCAACACATTACAAACACCGTTCGAGAAATGATGAGAGGCTGGTGTACAGAAAAAAAATTGCTAAGCAATGAGAGAGAAGTCAAGGGAGATTTGCCATATGAGAGCACAAAGGCTACAATGAGTGGTGTTACAGGTCTCCAAGGAAATGATTTGTCAGTATGGTGAGACGTAGGCATAACTGAATTGGGGGGGGTCACTTCTACCGGGATCAAACTAAGAAAAGCAGAAAGAAGATGAGCATACCTGGGGGAGGGGGGGGCAGGGGAGGGGAGGGGGGAGAGAACAGAAGTAGACCTAGCAAAAGCTGAATCTTCTTTTACTGATTAGAGAAAGTCCTTATTTAAGGATCATTTGTTCAGCGACCCTTCAAAATTACAGCAGCACTGAATAAATGATACTTATATCCAGTTCTCAAAATTATAGCTATTGCAATATTCCTGCACTCCTGCAGTCACGTGATCAAAATCCAGGCCGCCTACACTTACAAGTGCAGGGGTGCTTCAACTCCTCTCACCCTATTGCCCCCCTATCTCTGCCAGCCACTCCAGTGCTACAGTGCAGTCCCAGACGTTCCAGCCATGCCAGCTGACCTTCACCGTCTCTGTCTCACTGCTGGCTACGATACCAGGCCTTCTTCCTGATGCCACTTTGCACCATTCTCCAAATAGCGTGCACCATTCTCACGATGCTTTGGAAAGCCCCTGAAAAGTTTCTGAGGCCTTCTGAAACCTGATGAGAAAGCGGCACCCACTGTCCTCCAAATCGCGTGGGCTGTTCTTGCGATGCTTTGGAAGGCCTCAGAAATTTTCTGAAATATCACGAGAACAGCACGTGCTGTTTAGAGAACAGTGGGTGTTATCTGGAGAATGGCACAAGTAGCCCGGGGAAGCAGGCCTGGTGCAGCCAGCAATTGCTTTGCATACAGCAGTGAGCCCTCTCAGCAGTGAAAGGGAAGATGGTTAATGTCAGCTAAGGCACGACAGGGAGCTTTGCACTATGGTACTGTGGTAGCTGTCCAGCGAACAGAGTTGAGGTGGTACTCCTTGGCAGTGGCAGCACTGGGGCTGAAGTAGAGGCCTGGGGATGGTGGCAGCCAGCTGAGACTGCTGAAGGCCCCAGGCCTCTTAAGGTCCCAACGCTGCTGCTGCTGCTGCTAAGGAGTGCTGCTGTGCAGAGTGGCCAAAAGGGCAAAGACAAAGGGAGAGACAAATGGGGAGAGGAGTTGAAAAGGAGGCAGAGGAGGCAATCCCTTACCTTTCTGAGTCTCAAGGCTGGGAGGGACCAAGCCAGGAATGGCTTGGATTGGGGTGGGTCCTTTCCTAATGACCAATGAAATTGTTAATGATGGCAATGTGGATTGCCATCACTAAGAAATGCGATCATGTGGCATTGTGCTTTATGACCACTTCCCTTGGATGGAAATTCCTGTCCCAATTAGCGTTGTAATTCAAGGACTACCTGTAAATGGTCATTTTGTTCCCTTAGCACCAGTCTATCCTTCCCAACCTGCCCCTGTGTGAAGAGTGGGACTGTTCTTTAAGGTATAACAAGAGGCAATAGGCAGAATGCAGCATTTGATTCACCTTGCCTGCCGTCTCCATGTTCTCATCCTCTGGTTCATCTGGAAAACAAGAACAAGCATCCCAAATCAGAAAGAGGAACCTACATTCTCCAGTTCCTCTTCCATAGCTATCTGGAGAATCATCAAGAACGAAGCCATATTTAGCAAAGGAATAAAAAAAACATCTGAATGAGTATATAGCAGCATTCCCCAACGACATTTCTTTATGCACAAATGATTGAAGAAACTTGCCCAGTAACATAAATGGGAGCTACCTTCTTTAAGATCTATTTCTACACTCTTCTTGTAGATCTTTTCTGTTTCAAAATAAAATTTATTGTGTCACTTGGGAGACTGATTTTGAGAAAAACAAGTCTCAAGCTCTTTTAGGCTTACACAATTACCATGTAATTTTCTGGATTCTGGCCAGTAAGCCTATGGCTTCTTATATTCTCTGATGGTTTACTGAAATTATACAGATTTATCATTCCAACTTTTTTATTTTATTTGCAGCCCAGTCTGCCGGTATGATTCCAGACACACTCCTCCTCAGTGTGGTTGAGAGAAGAAGAGCGACTGCCCCTTAAGAATTTGTTTTGCCTGGTTTAAAAACTGCAGAAGACAGTCTGTCCCACATAAATGTTTATAACAGTATAAACATCTGTTATACTCCCACATAACAGTAAATTTCAAATGAATGTACATCCCAACAAGGAACAAATAAAATGAGAAATAGCTGTTAGTACAGCATCTCAACACTTCCCGTTCATTTGATGCAACACTCAAGAAATACTTAATGATTAATCCTGGATTGTGTGTGTGTGTGTGTGTGCGCGCGTGCGCGCGCGGGCACAGCCCATGGAATTATTCTTACCAACATTTTTGGAAGTGGTTTGCCCTTGTCTTTTTCCTACGCTAGTACCATACTTAAGGCAGGAGTAGCCTGGTGCCTATTACGTTATACCAACGTGGCCCTCATTTACTACATTTAGTTGAACCGATTTTGATTTTTCCTTGCTTTTAAGTGCCTTGCTTTTATATTTTGCTCTAAGTTGCTTTGAGCTATAAACTGTAAGTAGAAAGGTGGGGCAGAAATATATTTAGAAAAGTTATAGACAAAAAAACCTGTACTAAACACCTAGCTTTTTCACATTATCAACCAAGAGTTGCAAATTCCCACTGAAACCAATCCTGGAAATATCATATCATATCCATGTTTCTGCTCTGACAGCTTAAAGGAAGCTGGACTGATTTTATCATCTTATAGATAGTTCTTATCAGATGATATAAGATGACACCTGTTCACAACTGATCATTTGGAGGGGGAGAAGGAATCTAATCTTCCTATTGCATAAATATTAGTCTATCAAAGACTAAGTATGTTCTTGCTCATGTAGTAAAAGGAGGATTACAAAATAAATAAACTACCCCTTACCCAAATCAGTCATGGTACCGCCTTTCACTGGAGCAGATTCAGAATCTTTCTTCGTATTGACTATGGAAGACACAACAAGGAAGGAATATTTTATTCAAAGTATCTCCCCAGGAATCATACCGCAGGGCCAAGGAATTATACTTCATTCTTATCCTTGACCTTAGGGCAAAGTGTAACATCAATGTGGTGATTTTCTTAAAATTTAAAAGTGTTTGACATGTCCAAAGGCTGTTTTGGGTGTCTTAAATGTCTACAAGGTTTAATGCCTCTATTTTTCTGTTGTTAAGTTAGTAACACAGTTATTAAGGGAAACTGGCTTCCCCATTGACTTTACTTGTCAGAAGATCTCAAAAGATGATCTCATGACCCTGGGACACTGCAACCGTCATAAACATGAGTCAATTGCCAAGAATCAAAATTTTGATCCTATGACCATGGAGATGCTGCAATGGTCCTAAGTGTGAAAAACGGTCATAAGTCACTTTTTTTCAGTGCTGTTGTAGCTTTGAATGGTCACTAAACGAACTGTTGTAAGTTAACTGTACAGTATGTGCAATACAGGCTCTCTACCTTTCACTGTCCACTGTAAGGGCCAGAGGTGTACTGACTAAAAGAAAAATAATATTCTATTCATCACACTGATGTAACAATGGTAGATTTTAAGGGAGCTGTAATTGATTGAAGTCACTCCAAACAACTCCAATATATTAAATATGGCAAAGAGCCATGGTTATGGAATTCATAAAGAACTTTAAATTCTGACCTGTTTTGGGCAGCGTGACCTCTTCAACATTAGGGACAGGAGAAGGTTCATCCATGTCTTTTGTGAGATCTTCTTGTTCTTCCTCACGGTGGCCACGTTTGGATTTGGTGTAGGGTGTGGAAGGCCTGCAGATGGAAAGCAAAAGGCAGAGAGATCCAATAAACAATATTACTCAATCCTGGATATTACATCAAACTATAGTTAAATCATCATTATTCCTGAACAACAGAATAGATTCTGTTGTAGCTTTCAAGTAAGGAAAGCTGAGTTGAAAATGCCTTATGAACGATTTCATGAAGTGAATCCACAGAGTAGAATTGGCAATATTGTTGCAAACTGCTCCTGGAGTTGCCTGTTCAAGAGAAGGACTTCAAATAGAGAGGGTACTCCATTCTTGGTTAATCCAAGCCAGCCTCTTGTAACAAACTATCTTTGCCCTCAGGAATAGGACAGGAGGGCAGCTGATTTTTTTTAAGAAATAAGGCACTTTAAGAAATATGAATAGAGTTGCTTCATACCCAGATACTCAAGAAAAACATTTCTTTCTCCTCACCCTTTCTTGGCATTTTTTTTCTTTGCTTCTGGAGTAGGTGAAGGAGAAGGGGAACGTTTCCTTTTTTTATAATTTCCCCCCTTCTTATCCCTTCGATCTGAATCAGGACTGTTAACCTGGAAAGAGAGAAGTCAATGCAATTTGCCAGCAGCCTTGAATTGCCTCCTTAAACCACATTAAGAATCTCTGTGCTCATCACTGAACATTTTTTAGATACACAAAGGAAAATTTATAGAATCTCTTAAGAGCAGCTAGGGCCTAACTAATTCCTGTGATAAATTCTGAACATATTAATTTAGAAATACAAGCACCCTGCTGGGTTTGACCAGTCTACGTAATTCATCACTTACTGTAAAAATTCCAACAGCCAGTTGGAACAGACAGACTGTTCTTGACAATCTACTAGAATTGGTCTGTATTCCAGCTGAAGGTATACCTTGAGCATGGTAATCCCTGCCTCTTGCCCATTCCAGAAATGGGAAAACTAATATTTTGGCCGACTTTGTCCTTTCCTTTTTTGACACATTCAGCCCAAATACTCTTAAGAAAAAGGACTAAAAGCTTTAATAAAAAAAATACCATACCTCGTCAGTGAGAGTCTTGGCAGAGATTTTCTTCCTCCTGGAGACAGGGCTCTTCTCATCATTTACCTCATAGTCTTCTTCATTCATCCACTCATTAAAAGTGTCCGTGTCTAGGATCCACTTTGCGTGAACCTGGGAGTGAGAAGAGAAGATCATCACTGGATGCCTCGAACTGAAAAAAGGTAAGAAGCTACTTCCCACTTCTGAATTAAAACATAGGAACTTGTTATTTTAGAAGCATCACAGAGTTCTTCTGGGACAATGCCACAATGGTTCAACCCCAAAGTCTGTCCTATCACATTACCTTACGGGGTTTCTCTGGTGTGGGAGCGTCCTCCACGGGGGCTTCAATTTCACTGGCTGGAATCCAAGTGTCATAGCTGCAAAAGAAACCACACAGTGAATAAAGAATCGGTTCTAAAACCTCACTGCACACCACGATCACATCAGTTAAGTCACGTATTTTCCTACGCTGCCTCACGATAACAGTGCGGGAAAAATTAAGACTCAGCTACAATCAGTCTTTCATTATTTATTTTACATTTACAAGTAGTGGCTACGAATAAAGACAAGGATATAATCTAAAAACTATCCATATGCATTTTTCTCCATAAACTAAGATAGTTATAGAGGGCTGAGGCAAACCTGTCAGGATAGTAGCCCCAGTGAAGAAGAACTTGTTTGTCTCTCTTCATAATTGGACGAACCCATTCTTCTAAAAAAACAAAACAATAACAGTAGAGTGATTATTACCCAAGTACAAATGACACTTTATTTGACACGTATCAAATGTATCATTAAGTTGCTCTGAAGTTCTCGTAAGAGTAATAGGGCAAATTCTTCAAAATGGGAATGAGGAACTATACCCATACGAATGCGATCATGCATAGAAGTTATCTTCAGATTCATTTGTTTATGTGTGTGTGTGTGTGTGTGTGTGTGTGTAATATCCTAATGAATATTAAAATAAGTAAAAATAAAATAAAGTTACCATTCAGTGAAACAATGTTCCTTTAATTAACTGGAAACACCATTTTTCTACAAATGCCCACTTAATAGACAAAAGGCAAGAGGTCAGTTCAACTCTATTCACTGCCAGGTTTCTATGAGAACATCTTTACATAATATAAGACAACCTATTTTCATAAAAAATTAAGGAATGGTTTTTAAGCGTCAAGAACTGTATTTCACAATCTCCCCTCCATATAGAAGACTGGTCTTTATCGTGATGCTGTTGCCCCCTATGCGCTCTCTGTGTGAAATGCTATTATTATTTGGTGGTTTAAATTACTCTAGTCCTTTTCAATATAAAATCACAGATACATTCCGCCTACCACCATAGTATTTATATGAAACAGGTATAGACAGGAGAGGACATGAACAATAACTGAACAAAGGAAAATATATAAATAAAAGCTAGAAGTAAATTCAAGATATAAGCCAGCAGGAAAAAAAATACAGTGTCCTTAAATCAGAGATGACTATTAAGAGAGAGAGCTAGACAGCAACAATAAAAACAAAACACTCTTGAGAATTGTATATTGTGGGATATGGAAAGAAAAAAAATTGTAATGCATCTTAAGACATTAAAGATATTGTAAGAATCAAGAGTAAGAGCTTAAATTTTAATTTTAAAAGTATGGTAGATTTTCTACAATTTAGGCTCCCTATCTTTATGGACAGGTGTATCAGGGTCACTGCTGTTTTAAAATGGGATTTCTTTCATTGCAATTGTACTTATTCCATTTACCCATAAAGCCACTGGAAATAAAATCCTTGAAAACATTTTAAAACGTACAGTAAAACCTCAATTTAACAGATCACTTAATGGTGTCCATTAAATCCACAAGTACATAATCTACCTCAATTTATGTCATTTGCATAATTACATGACTTGTATAAATGGCATCATTTGCTATAAAACCTCAATTTAAATCTTGATCCATCAAATGGAGGGGAAGTCTGAATAAATAAATAGTCTATTGTATCCAAAGTCTGTTAAACTGAGGGTTTACTGTAGTATTACATTCTGTACTACTTATTTAAACAGAAGCATAGTTGTATGTAAACAACCACTGTTCATAAACTACGCACAACAAATAACCACTGAGAAAGATATTTTAAACTCAAAACTCTGTAATTGCTCTGATCAAAATCAGTGTAAAATCTTACCTTCTTCCAAGCTACCAGGAACAGGGAAGGCAATATGGGAGGCACTGCTCTTATCTTCAGTTATGGTTCCCTTAAATAAATAAATAAACAAATAAACAAACAAATAAATAAATAAAGTTAAGTAAGTAAGTAA
Organism: Azemiops feae; assembly: GCA_023970755.1. Taxonomy (NCBI): domain Eukaryota; kingdom Metazoa; phylum Chordata; class Lepidosauria; order Squamata; family Viperidae; genus Azemiops; species Azemiops feae. Next base: position 958,349 of record JALGBA010004142.1, on the reverse strand, counting down.
CTAAGTAAGTAAGTAAGTAAGTAAGTAAGTAATGGAAATATCAAGATTTAAATCATACAGGGGCCACCTGCTGCTCAAAATGATTTCTCAATGCCTTCAATGTTCCTTTTGATCGTGGTGTTGAAGTATGGTTCATACAACCAAAACCTGACACCCCTGCTTTCCTTCATTTTAGATAAGCCACTAAATAAAACAATGTTAAAAAAGATTTAAAAGCTTTAAAATTCTTTGTCATTTATCAGTAAGACAGAAATCATGCTCTTCATCCCTTCAGGAGCCCAGCTCTGATTTAGCCTATGAGTCATGTATAGCATTAACACTACTTTATTGTTAACAGCTAATCAAGCATAATTCTATGGGGCTAGTCCTTACTGTTAAATACCTTTCCCAATCTTGAATGTTCAGTGTTTGTGCCACTGACTTCGCTGAGGACCGTGCTGATGCAATACAGTACACAGTGCATGCTCCAGTGCCTTTCTCAGGTTGTTCAGCTACCGTTTTGAACAATTATTGAACTGCAAACTTATGTACAGGATCGAAATGTCAAGTAAGAACAGACTGCAAGTTTTTAAAAGAACCTGACATATAGTAATACCTCATTTCTAAGGTGCCATCCTATTTTGCTAATTATTTACTGTTTTCTAGAACAATAACGTTGAACGATTGCATCTATGAAACAAATAGTTGGTTCAGTTGCAGAAGGAAAAAATAATTAAGGACTCTCATCAAACATTCAACAGCAAAACTGTTGTACATCACTCAATTAATCAGCATTATTTCTTATTTTGAAGTACAACTGGAAACATCATGTTCTTCCGTGTTTGTAAACGACAGGAAACTGCTGGTATTTTGGGGCCTGAAACCCCATTATATATGCAAGATGCTCAGTTGGGCAAAGGTTGCAATATATAACAAGAGGAATGGGAGACGGTGAGGCCCAAGGTCTGCCATTCCCTCACTGAGCTGTTCTGATGTCTTGCCCACCTGATGTCGTTTGACAATGTCTTTCAGCTTGGCTTGCAATTTGGGGTCAATATCTGGATGCAGATAAATGTTAGGACGAGATAGACAATTGTTCTGAGAAAGAAAAAAACCCAGAGAAAATTAGTGTTTGGGGCTCAGATAAAAAAGTTTACTAGCTGAGATATTTTTTAAAAAGAGGCCACTTTACCTGTACTAGAGATTTTTCAATCGTCATGAACATCTCCACATTTCGATCCATCCGCGAGGGATTCTGGAAATCAAAACGTCGCCTTTTTTGGAGGAAAAAAACAGCCTTCAATAAAAAGCACAGTTCATATTTTGTAAATAACCTATTTTACAACTAGGCAGGATAGAGGCATTTCATAGTCTGATGTCTGAGGCTGGATATCCCAGTAAGGCCACAGAGCAAACTTGCTATTATAGATCTTGATTCATCCTGGATAACAGACTGACTTCTACATGAAGACTGTTCTTTTTATTCCTGAAGCAAATGAAAGTGTGCATCAGGCAATTCCAGTATCATAAAATACTCTCCTAAACAAAGCAGCCATAGCATCTCCCTACCCATTACTACCTGTGCCACAAGAATAGCCCTGTTCAAACAAGATGCATTTGCCAGGATAGAAATAGCATTGTACTGGGGAGTTCCAAGTTCAAATCCAATATTTCAATGGATGATTTTGAACAAATCACTTTTTCTCAGCCCAACCTATCTTACATTAATTTTATTTTTTTAATGTATTTATTTCACTAGGCTTAATCATCGAAAGGTTCCCCATTCCTGATCTAAAGAATAAGATTCCTTCTATCCATGATATGGTGTTGCCCAAACATATAGACCTGGCTTCTATTACTGACAACTGGCTGGATTTTAGGCTTTATAGGAGCTATGATGCTAAAGCTAGGGGAGAAGGAAGGTTGCTGTAATTTGTGAGACTCTTGTGATGATGGGAACCACTATATCACAAGCTAAGTCTGTTGCTGAAGTACTGACTGCCTAGTTGTGGCACTCTACAACCTCCTGAAACTCATGTTGGGGTTGGGATTGAAGGAATTATCAAGGGCTTTGGTTTTAGGGGACTAAAAACTCCATGTCCTAAAGATGGTTTTAGTGTAACCCATGAATTCATAGCTTCCACAGGATTGTCACAGGGAATTGCCTAACATGCACAGGGAAGTACATGATGGAAGCAAACACTTGATTTGATCTTTACTTTGGAGCAGGCAATGAAATAATGGGATCACTTCAAAGATAGGATCTGAAAATCTGGTGTACAACTTTTCTTTGCTTAGTGGGGAGAATATACCACGCTTGGTCCTATTAGGTCCTGTTCACCTTCAGTGCCTCTGACCTTGATATTTTTATGGTTCACCTGCAAGGGTGGAGAGTTGGGGACACTCCTTTGTGCTGGTTCCATTCTTACCTCAGTGGGCAGTTCCAATCAGTGGTCATGATTGGGGGGATTGGAACTCCCATCCCTGGGAACTCCAGCATGGAGTACCTCAAAGTTTAGTGATTCCATCCATTTTGTTTAACATGTACATGAAACTACTGGAAGAGATCATTCGGCAGTTCAGGGTGACTGTCATCAATATGCAAACAACATAGTTATGTATTGCTACTTTGGGCCAAGCCAAAGATGGCCCAATAGCACTATATCATTGCCCAGAGGATCTAGATGGAGCAAAAGAAGCTCAAATTAAATCTAGCCAATTTTGTCAACAAATATCTGAGCAACTTAGTAATACTGGCTACTGTAGCCATTCTAGATGGAGTTATACTCCCATTGCAGGGGTTAGTTTATGACCTGGATATTCTCCTGGAGCCTGCTTAAACTGCAGATAGAAATTGTGACTCTAGTTAATGCACCAATTGCCACCTCTTTTGGCCCAAGATGCTGTTATAACGTTCCCTGGTCATCACTCAATTGGATTACTGTAACATGCTCTATGTGGGGTTGCCTCCAAAAGTGACCTCAAAGCTACAGATCGTACAGAACAACCCTGCCAGGCTGGTATAATTCTTATCCTGAAGTCATTGCACTGATTGACAGTTGGTTTCCAATCCCGCTTCAAGATAGTGGTCATTGCTTTTATGCCCCTTTCAGTGCAGCACTGGAATGCATCAGGCACCACTCTGTAAACACTGGATCTGCCCGTTTGATATAGTCGTTAAGACAAGGCCTATTGCAGGTTCCCTTCCTCACAAAATTCATAGGGTATAGACGAGGCATAGAAAGTAAAGATGACTTTGGCAGACAGAAGGAAGATCCATTAACAAGGTAAAAGGAGATAAACATTACTTAACAAGGAGGGAAGATTATGAAGATATCTCAGACAGCCTCCCCCAGCCCCCAAATTTACATGAAGACAAAAGAGGAAGGATGGGAAGCTCATTCAGATTTGCAAGATTCTGTTAGTATAGGCAATCTTAAGAAAAGTATTTTTAGGCCTACAGGCTATCTATTTCTTGGTGTGGTCTACTTTGTACGGCTTTTATCAGGTGACAAGCTTTCTGTGTGGCAGTTACTACTTTGTGGAATACCCTTCTCCCAGTGGTATGGATAGCCCCATCCTTGCTAACATTTTGTAAACAGATCAAGGCAATCTTATTTCAGCATGCGTTCAACTCTTAGTTTATTTGTTGAATTCAATGGTTTGTCCATGGCACCTATTGATGATCTTTTCTAAAAAAAAATGTTATTTTAATTTTGCATGCTAGGCTTTTATTAACTTTGACTTTGTATTCTGCCCTACCAAAAGAATGGAGTGGACTATAAATACTGTGAAATAAATACTAGAAAATATTTAAGAGGTCATTAGGAGGACAAAATACAGGATTTCAATTACAACTCTCTATGCCATTGTTCAATAACCTCAACTTCCAATAAAATGAAAGGGAAAAGGAATGTAAAGCAATAATGCAACACTCTTAACACAGGTACAATTTATTTCTTCTTAAACATTTTAATTCCCCAAATATATCAATAATTTCTTCTTGAAACAGGATCTTCTATCATAAAAGCACAGATTGCTATTATTTCGTAAAACAGTGAGAATAATAAATAGAAGGCTTACCATCCTTGGTCACTCTTGAATTTATAAGCTGCTGCAAGGATGTGACATAGGGCGCCACCAGCTTTGAAATCTAAGAAGCATTTAATCTATAATAGGCAGAGGAAGCAAAACAACGAGTTAATTCAACTTCATCTGCTCCAAAAAGTTCCCTTTCATTCTCCTTTCCCTTTCTCTCTACAACTTTTTCATTCTTTTTCCTCCCTTTCTATTTCCTTTTGCTCTTCAAACAAATGGAACATTTATTTCCCAAAGCTTAATTAACACAATAGAAACGAAAATGTTCAGGGAGATCACATTAACAAGGAGTCTAGAATTAATTTTATTTTCTTAATTGCGGGGCCCTGATTATTCTGATTCTGCCTAAAAAAATAAAGCAATTCCACTTTGCACAAACTTGCACTTTGCAAGTTGAATTTGCATAATGTCTCTTTCTTTCTTTCTTTCTTTCTTTCTTTCTTTCTTTCTTTCTTTCTTTCTTTCTTTCTTTCTTTCTTTCTTTCTTTCTTTCTCTCTGCCATGCATAATCACTATGTGTTAGGAAGAAAAGAAGAGAAGGTTCAGCTCAGATTCAAAAGTGATATCTGGTCTATGCTGTAAATGTTGCTCCTTGAAAAGTTAGTTTCCTGTAGTATTTTCACAACAATCTAAAAATTAAACTGCAAAGATGTAAAGGACCTATGAAAGTACAGCAGAATTTTTTAGCATCAAAAATCTGTCAACCTTGATCAAAATATAAAATAGTTCTGTTCTGCACGTGAACACAATAATTAATAGTGTATTTTTCTCTTAAGAGAAAGGTTACATGATTGCAAGCAACATGACTGCATTAGAAGATACATATTATGCTTGCCTTAGAATGATACACTATGCTATTCCACAAAGAACTACCATTAAAATACATAGTTTGTATCGGCAATCCCCATGATGCTACGAGCTGTTCCATAAATTATACCGAATGTAACCCTAGAATTTTGGTCAGTGCCATTTCAAATTACAAGTAAAATTTTGGCTGGTGTTGTTTCCTTACATAAACATCTCTATAGCATCAGATAAAAATGTTTGGTATGCCCCCCCCCCCAACATACTTATTTCCTATCTACAGGAAGGTTTTTACATAAAGGTCTTATATTTTGAAGATTCTAATGGATCACTCAAGTCTTACACTAGGCTACCCAAGGGATTGCTGTTTTGTTGAATATTATCTTCTAAATTACTGAATATTGTTTTCTTAAAAATTAAGAAAACTTTGGCACTTACTGGCAACTTTGTGAGCGGTGCATTGCTGACATGCTTCCCAAATACCTCCTCTTGGAACTGCAGCAGCTGTACCACTAGGTTGGATAATGATTTATTGGTAGGGGGTTCTGCTTGAATGTACTGTGAGGGGGGGAAAGGATTGAGACTTTAGGTAAATCCAAGCCGTCTTCCTAGTAGCTTCTCTTTTAAGTCACAACCAAGCGGTACCAAGAAAGCATCCACCTTCAATTTTGGTTTGAAACAACTAATAGGGAGTTAAGTCCCAATCTAAAATGAGATTAGAACTTTTTTCTTTATCTTAAAAAAGAAAGGAAATAGAGAAAAGGAAACTCCGGATAATATAGGAAAACATTAAAACTAGATCCCATTTCACCTGCTAGGATTAAAAATTGGGAAGAAACAGTATTCCTTGAGAGATCTAGTTCTACATACAAAGCACCAGAATTTCTCTTTTTAGAATTTGCAGTCATAGTACATTTAGTATACTTTCTAAGAAATCTTAATGGGACCATTACAATGTTTAAAGTTCTCAATAGAACTGTGGATATTGGTTACCAACATGAGTATTGCTAGCAAAAATAAATAAATGATCACATTGATCACATTTTTTATTTAATTTAAACTGGCCAGAATTTTACAATGTGGATAATGTATCCCCAACTTTACTATAAACTAATTATATATTAGATTATGTGGGATACAGCATTTTTTTTAAAAGGCCATTATTTTGGCCTCAGATAATGCTACTGACATTGATGTAAACTAGTTCATGTTACTCAATGCTCATTTCATTTCTCAATAGATAAAACAGGATTTCTTTCACATATCAATTCTTAGAAATCTCTTCTAGACATGAAAAAACAGAATCCAGTATCATATAAAAGTATATACATGGTCTCCTTTTGCGATTCTTCATATATCCTCAATTACATATTAATTGTATAAATATATTCTCCAGAGATTGGGGGACTCTGCTGCAAAATCTGGGAGTCACAGGAAAAGAAGTTTTTCTCTTCTGGTTTGTTAGTGGGAACAGCTTCTCCTGATGTTAGAATACCAATAGATTAGGACTGATTAGCAGTGTGGAGACATTGCAAATGCTAATAAATTGCCTATTACATTCCTCCTGCTTAAAATTCTGCTTCTTCGTGGCTTGTCTATTATTCTACTGGTTTTTAAGGAAGTATGTTAGTTAGGGAAAATGAGATGCATGAGGAATTTACTTTTCCTCTTCAAAGAAAAAGGACATAATTTTAATTTGGGAGATGGGAAAGAAAACAGTTGTTGAATATAAATAGACCAAAACTAATTCTGTATATATTTATGTAAAATTTCATCCATGTTCAAATATATTTATTCTGTTCAAGTGTACACTGGACTATAAATGTTTTAAAAAGTGTATTTTAAGGAAACATACGTTTTTAAAGTAACATTGCTTACAGCAATTATATTGCACTGTTATATAATAGTGCACTATTGCATTATCCTTAACAAAGATCAAGGATCTGCAACTTTCCTTCATAAGTAGAATATGGATATGCATGAATGTCACTCAGCTGTTGATTTGGCCAGAAACGGGAATGTGTGTACATCGACAAGGAAAATGCCTAAATAGAATTTACTTAGCAATAATATTAGCATCCAATTGTTGGACTGCCTGTTACTAATTTTTAGTAATAATAGTTTAGGATACAAACGGGAAAGGAAATGGGCAAGAGATATGATCTTCTAGGAAAATGGTGAACTGTCAGGACACAAGCTGTCACTCTAAAAAGTGTTGCCTGAGGATTCAGCCGCTCTCCTTCTCTTGAAGGTAAAAAGCCTGAGAACCAAGGTTCTGTGCTGCTTGCAGAAAGGCTGTAGTCCCCAAACAGAAGAGCCATGAGGATATAGAATATCCTCTTATCTAACTTAATAACATGACTCAAGAGTCGCCCCTTCTATACTGTTTATGGACATAAATGTTTGGATATGCGTGTGTACATGTGTGTATATGTCTATAAAATAAATACCATGGATTCTAATACTAGTGTTTTGGCTTTTAGCTCCTTTCACCTGACTAGAGATTGAAAAGAAAACGTGAAAGAAGCAACTAGCTGAACATGCAAATAGCATGAAAGAACAAAAGCAATAATTCTGATTGTCTTCCTGACCAGAATCCTCTTGCAAGAATGAGGAGGCCCAGATGTAAAACTGTAAGCAAAGCACTGCCAAATTTGGCGAACAAGAATCCATTTAAAGAAATAAACAAAAGCAAAGCTAAATATTTGAAGGAGATTAAGGGAGGATTAAAGAATTTCTCCTGGAAAAATAAGAACAAGCACAGCCCATCCATCTCCAAAAGAAAGATGCTCCACAACCTGTAAGCTTTTGCAGGCCAAAAGCCACACTTACTATAATTAGGAAAGAAATTGCTGAAGTCAATTTATGGGTTGCTTATAAGAAGCTGAAGTGTCAACGAAGGAAAAGTTTCAATGGAAAGGAAGGGTTAGCATCCAGAGGACAATAGGGCAGCAGGTGGAACCAGCCAGATGCTAAAAGGTCAAAGAGGGAGTCTCTCATTCAACCAGTCTGGAACTGAAACCACCAGACATAATTGCAAGAAGGGAGGAGGATCTGCTATTCTATCGGGACAGAGTCGATTCAATCGATCGATGGCTTATTTTGGCTGAGGAAAGCAGGACGAGTAGCAAGGTGGAGTGAAAAGGGGAATTTTGAAGAAGAGGGGCCGCGGTTTTAAAGGAGCCTCCGGGGATTGGGGTGGGGTCAACAGAAATCCCACCATCTACCTCTACGGGGAGAGAAATCTCGCCTCTCTTCAGGTCCGCATTCCTCGTTCCCAATTTGGCAATGCCATCACCACCCACCCCGCCTCCTCTCCCCCCGAAGGGGCCCATCTTGCTGGGGAGAAGAAAAAAAAAAAAGGAAAGGAGAGGCGGTGGGTATCTGCGGGGCATCTCGGCCTGGGAGCAGAAGGATGGCGAGCGGGGTGGCTTCTGCGACGGGAGGGGGGAAGCGCCCTTTCCCTCCCCCGGGAGCTTCCAGAAGGTGTCGCCTAAACGGCGGGGAGGAGCACCGGCAGGCCCAGGCCTGGCCAGGCCGGTACCTTCTTGTAGTTCTTGCCCAGCCAGACCCGCGTGCTGTCGAACTGACTAACGGTGTCCGAGGCCTCGTAGTACTTGACGTTGGGGCCGCCGTCCTTCTTCCGCACCGCCATTTTCCCAGCGCCGCCGGCCTGGGCCGCGCCGCTCTCTCGCTGCGCGCCGCCACCGCGGTCGCCAGCGCCTCGCTGCGCCCTCTGCCGGCCGCGCGTGTGCTCTGCCTCCCGGTCCCGAAAGCAGCGGCCCCTGCCGGCGAAAAGAAGGAGAAAGCCTGACCGCTGAGGGTAGCCAGGGTCGGCTGGCCTTCTACTGGCCCAAGGTGGTCTTACGCGGAGCGGAAGGCGGGAAATGCCTTCGCTGAAAGAACAGCCTTCCAGCCCGTAGCTAAATAATAAAAAGAATGTGTTTGTTCTGTGTGCTTTTCATTCTACAGCGGTATCTGTGCAGGCAGGGGGCTAAATCATGACGGTTTCGTTAAATTTAAACTTTAATCGGTGGCACCTACATTTCTACCATCCTTGCTTTCTTCCCGATGCTCCGCTGTAGAGCGGGAGGAAAGACACCCCAACTAATTAGCTCTGGCTAATTAGCTAACTAGCTCAAGAAAGAAATACTGATTAAGGAAATGACTGATGAGGAGGAAGATGATCATCCAAGCGTTTAGGTTATCTTAAAGAGCTGGATTGGAACTCGCCTGGGACGTGATAATCCCAGGAAAACCTGCCGCCTGTCTCGGCTGCGATTCCAAAAGATCTCCTTCGGCGCGACGCAATCGAGTTGTGTAAAACGCTTGTGTCAAATCGGCTTAGTGAGACTTGGCGCCCAGATCTGTTTGTTTTCACGAGCCTTCCCTTCCTTTTCACATTGGAAGCCTGCAGGCAGGGATGGTCTGGTTTTGTGTAGAAAACATCACATTTTTTACAGAAATGTTTTAGCACCAAACGAACACGTCCCCCTTTATTGCTTATCTGCATCTCTTTCGGCTCAGCTGCAAGAATCCGGGATTTCCCTTGACCTGGTAAGAAGGAATGGGAAATCTTTTAGGGGACGTCCTAAAGATGTGACAACCTCAGTGTCAGGTCATTTCCTTTAACACTGTTCCACGATTAGAAAGGCACTCTGTACATGCGCAGGAGCTCTTCTTGTACTAATGCACGCTTCCTAGAGTTCAACCAATTGGGGGGGGGGCGCAACCTCAAGTCTTCTGCAAAGAGGAGACCAGAACAGGTTAGCTTGAGGAAGGGGGGAATAAGACGGAGGGGGAAAAGTTAGAAGGACAAATTGGAAACGGGGGTGAAGTTCAAAAATGGAGTCCGTATTGCGACTACGCCAGGCAGGCAGAGAAGCCATACAGGCGAGAAGTACATGAGCGCCAAGGCGTCGAGAAAAGAGCATCGGTGCTTTCTTTTAGCTGAGCGCTGAGTTGGGCCGGCGGGAAAGCTTTTCGCCTTCTCCCCTTTCTCGAAAAGAGGGTTTCCACCGCGGCGTCCTCTTCTTTCTTTCCCATTTTCTAGAAAGGAACCGGGGAAAAAAATATCTAGCCTCTCGATGGATCTGTCTAGCTGAAGCTCCACGCAGCCCTGGCCTGAGAGTCACGGTGGCCGAGTGGTTAAGGCGTTGGACTCGAAATCCAATGGGGTTTCCCCGCACAGGTTCGAATCCTGTTCGTGACGACGATCTCGTTTTGATGGCGAGCGATCCCACCAGCTTTTGATGATCGCCGACTGGAAAAGGGAGTCCGCTGGAAAGCAATGGGGGGAAAAAACACGTGATGGGACGGAGAGAGAACGAGTCGCTCCGGCCTTCAAGGCAGTCCATGTGAAGGAGCTCGATTGGGCGGTCTCCGGTTGAAGAAACAAAGGAGGACATGCGCTGGCGGAGCTCGCTAGCTTGTGGATCACGCGCTTCGTAGACCAAGATCATGTCACTTCAGGCAGGGCGTGGACGGAAAACAACTTACTGCGCCTCGCATTTTCATTTTTGACTCGGGAAGCAAACTCGCTTGAGGGTGGCTTTATCGTCCATATACGGCTAAGCTTGATTTTTGTGGTAGCTGCAATTGCAAAAGGTAAAAGAGCAGGAAAGAAATCTCAACAAAACAACTTTGCCATGCTAAGAATAGGGGCGTGACATGCCCATCTAGATTATCAGGAGTTGAGCTCGTTTGTTGGCGCCTTTCCCTTTGTAGAAAATGTCACCCTCGGTAAAGCAAACCCTTCGGTAAAGCAATGACATCTCCTAAAACAGCATAGTTTTGAAGGAATTGGCAACAGGATTTAAATGGACTGGAATGGACTACTGCAAGATCCTTTTTGGATGGTTCCCCAAAGCTATTTTCACGGATACTAAATCTGGACAACTGGGTGGCTTACAAAGGATTAATAATATCAAAATACGATACACAGCATGCACGCACACACTATACGGGGACAAATAAACTCTACTTAACACCCAGTTTGATGAGTTCACACAACATCTTAGCCCATAACATCCTGAGGGAAGAGTCTTAAAAGGTCTTCTTAATGCCCTCAGAGTTGTGGAGAGAGAGGTGCTGTTTCCAGGGCACGAGTGACAACAGTCACCCTGTGGTAAGGGTAATCCCATGGTAAGATGGGTGGCCAATAAATGTAATAAATAAAATTAATAAATAAACAGAGAAGGCATGCCTCATGGGTCCCCTGTGGGGGTGGGTTATTGATAGGATGAAAGCAAGCTGGCCAGTCTTATCCTATGGGATAGGCAAAGACAATTGGAGACAAATCTGCGGACTCTTCTAATCTTGCCACTAAATTGTACCTTCCAATGTGACAGAAGAAGGGAAGTTATTACTATTTTATTTGAATTTTATTTGAAGTAGCTGCCCAATTCCAAGTCCAGAATATTCAAGGTATTTCTGGGTGAACATCAGGTCAGGGAACCTAAGTACAGTTTGTTCATTTTGCATTAGCTGAGCTTCGATTCCACCTGAAATCCCATCCCCAGAAGTCCCCTGCTTTTGTGAACCATCTTGGAACAGCGCCTCACCATGGACAGCACAGCCTGAGATGTGCTATGCTGGGAATATAAAGGAAGTTCCTGTCTGCCCTCTGCTGGGAGAGAAGCCGAAGAGCTGCCATTTTGAATTTAAAAATTGCAACCATCAGGAACTGGCTGAAGCCAAGACTAGTGGCTTTGGGGAAAAGCTGCCTCAATGGAGATTGGCTCAATTTCTGCTCCCTTGTATACTGAGTACAATCTGCCTACTTTCCACAGTGCGTATGCCAGGCCAGGCCTGACCCTAGGAAAAGTATTTCTTGTTTTGCTCTCTAGGAGCAGAAGGGAAGTTATGTTCCCAATTCCTGCACTGTTTTCCTGCCTTAGAAAATGAAATGCTATTTGCCAGTCCGATTGGGCAAAGCTATTATTATACAGTACAGGGCAGCTCAATAGAGAAGATAAATTGAAGCTGGCTTTTTTGGCCTGCGAATTGGGGAGAGATCTTGCTCTTCGGACACATATGATAGCAATATTTGGGAACTTTTTTGTCTGTGTGTTCTCCTGGCAACAGCCTGAATTAGTCCCTGAAAATTTCTTGACAAGATTTTAAAAGTGGTTTGCCCTTGCCTCCTTCCTAGAATTGAGAGGCCTAAAGTCACTCAGCTGGTTCATGCCAAATGCGAGACTAGAACTCCTTGTTTCCCATTTTTTAGCCTGGTACCTTAATCACTACACCAAACTGGCTGTCTTGGAAAATCTACTTAAGTTTACAGTATTTAACATTGCTTTTTGGTTTTACATGCCACTACATGAGTTGAACAACCTGTGCCCTACAGATATTGAACTACAATTCCCAGCATTCGTTGCCATTCATAGTTCATAGTTAATTACACTATTGGGAGCTATAGTTCAGCAATACCTGAATATCCCGTTCCTGTTCAAATACCTTAAAATATTTTGATGCTAAACACAGGAAAGTAGAACAGTATTTATAGAAGTTCATGGACCCAGGGACACCTTAATCTCCTGCTTTTGAGAATTGAAAAAAATTATTTTCATTATTTTCTTTAGGCTCCATGTGGCACCAGGGACATCTAAAGTAAAGATGGAAGGCAGCTGTAACCTAGCAGTTATGAAGCAGTAGAAGTCATACTGGTAGAAAGGAAAGAGGAAAAGACTGACACAATCTGAGGAAGAAGCAGAGGAAGCTGTGGAAAATAATGGAAGAAACCAGGGAGCTTTGCAGGTTGACCCAACTTGGCTGGGATGAAGGAAACAGAGTGTCATCTTGGAGATCTGGGGAAAGTTAGGCTACAATAAAAATTTGTGGGTAATTGAACAAGAGTTTTAAAAGTGCTTGTGCTTGGGAGTTTGTATTCAGAATTTTGGACAAGTTACTTATCATTTAGCTTTACCTATTTGATCTGTTGTGAAGTGTTTGGTCACTAGCTACACACATCACTGAAGTCTTTCCCCCCCCCCCTTACCTAGAAATTTTAACATTTCAAATGTCCCTGCTTGCCCAGAAAATTTGGAAATCTGCACTGTAATCTGCACGAGATTAGAGCACAAAATAGGGCTACATCAAAGATTTAAGTGCAAGGAATATTATACCCAACAGAGGGCGAAGAATACATTACAGTATAAATATAAGCTAACACACCAGTGACCTTGTAACAATTACCTACCCTTTGACTGTTTTTGTTGTGCAGGCAAATGAAATATATGGGAAGAGCAGGGATTTTTTTCTCATAGAACGCCCAGAACGGAGTTCCGGCACCGTTTTTGGATGGAACCTTGTAGGATAGGCAAGGCGGGTTGTATGACGTGTGTGAGTTCCGGCACCTTTTTTTTTTTTTACACAAAAAAAGCACTGGGGAAGAGTATGGACACTTATATAAGTAAGAATATTTACAAATATGCAGAAGTCAAATCCTACTGAAGATGTTACAATGGTCAAAGATACAATTCCACTTATATTGTTTTAGTTCAAATAATATAAATGGGAATTTTATCTCTGACCATTCCGATAAACAGAAGGGCTAATTATATCTGAGTAGTCTAAGAGTAGTTTTCAATATCTCCTTGAGGCCATCTAATGGCTATCCTAATTTCTGCAACTCAGATACAATAATCCTAATGAATGACAATACATTGTCATTTTATCATCATCACCTCTCCAAAATAGCAGGCATTCTCTTTGCAATTGAGGGTAATCTAATTCAGAATTTAATTCTCCTCCTCCAGATGATTTGGACTACATAAAGTTCAAATGAATATGGCCAATAAACAATAATGATTGAAGTTAAAGGTATGATTTTCAAAACATCCAGAGTGCATCACTCCTAATTTAAAAATTGCTTCCCTAATTATAGTACTATATATGCTCCAGTTTGCCCAGTGAGCAAGCACATAACCGTTCTATCTGGGCAACACTACACCTGAAAATATTATTGTAGTTAGAAAATTACTGTAACAAACTGAATAAAAATGCCATTACTATGCATCTGCCAGAAAAATCAGTATTGTACTGAATATCTTGGCTTTATAAATATACATATGCTGCGGGAACACCTAGTTCCTTGAAACCCCATCCCAGTCATTTACACATTACAGTAGCAGGTTCGGCTATATAAGCAGTATCAACAATGAACTGGGATGAGGAAAGGATTTAGAAAATAATATTAAACATAATTGGGGCAGTGTATTTTTCTCCTCAGTAGGAGTTTGAGTGCCTTGCTTAGATTCTGAAAGTGAAATTAGGAGGAAAGCAGCCTAACATGTTTCTCCTAATGTTTACTGATCAGTTTATAGATTTCAAGGACCTGGCATTTCAACTCCAGCCGTGATGATCTGGAGTTGAATAAATACACTTTTATTCAGTTCTTATTGCATAACAGGTTAGAAAGCACTATTTTCAGAACAAGTCATTTCAGCAAGAATAGCCTAAAGACTATGTTTTAAATTTTAAATTGAGATTTAACTTCTGTGTAAAAATTGTGATGTTGGATTTGGACAGGCTAAACAGAGTTCAGCTGACTGTATCAAATGTAAAGGAGAACAAAAGGAAAAACAGCAGATAAATAGGCAGAACCAGTAAGAAATGGCCTCCCATAAGTTCTAATGATTAAAGTTAAGATTGATTCCATCTATAGCTTATCAGTAATGTCTGTAAAGAAAATAGAAGCTCTGTGGGGCTACTCAGTTTGGTTTATATATGTTCTTCATTGGGCATTCATTGACTAAATTCAAACCGGTTGACTTGGCAATAGGCACAGAATATTTGATAGGATATTAATTTGGCTCATATCTAAATGGACATTTCCAAAAAGGCTTTAGAAACAAATGTAGCATGGAAGAGGCCTTATGCTCATGGCATCTGTAGCACACCACTTTTAATATATGCTAATATACCTAGGCCCTTTTTTCCTCCTTCCAATAACATCACAATTATATTTCAAGACACCTTGAATGCTTGTATAAGTAGACAAGCATGATATAAATCTAAATAAATGTATTAGAAAATCTCAACATACTGCATTCAATAGCCAAGCTTGAACTAGAAGCCCCTTCCATTCTGTCAGATTTGGGGCACAAATCTTTGATTGCCCCTTTCTCCTAGTTGTACATTGGAAATGCAAACGAAAAGTATTCCCAAACAAAAACTGCCATCTTCTGAAGGGCAGGTAGTCTTTGCTTCTTGCCAGCAAGTTTCATTATTGCAATTGCTTAGCTTAAGTCAAGTGATATTTTGGCCCTTTGTTCTTGTGTTTAGTCATTCAGAAAAATCGGAGACTGAGTATCTCAAACATATTTCTCTTAAGAGTTAAGAACCAATTGGTACTACAAGCTTAGATAGAGAACAAGAAAATGGGGCTAGCTAAATCGAATCAGTAATTATGAAAGGAAGCCATTGATCTATCCAGGTCCACTCTAAGTAGAAATCATTTGTGGGTCACCTGGGAAGCCTTTGTTGTAGGAATTAGGGAGGAAAAATGGTGGCAGAAGGAGAGCACCACTACTAACAAGGAACCAAGCAGCTTTGCAGGAGGAGGTTAATAAAAATAAAAATAAAGCAGTTTTGCAGATATGTCATGCAAGATGCAACATCCTATATAATCTGAATGAAATACAATATATAAAGGAGTCAAGGGGGAAAAAAGCAATTTATTAGTGCAGTCAGCACAATTGAACAATAAAACACAAAATGCAACCAATGATTTGGATACTGGCAGAAGACATGATAAGTTCTATTGGATGTTTTAGAGCACAAGGAAGAGCGACAGCAGGACATTGAGGAGAAAGACAAGGTGTGTTAGGAGAACAACATTAAAGAGATGCAGATAGCTCAAGATGCAGTTATTAGGTTGGATTTAGCAGCTTTTTTTTTTCAAATTCCTGAGCAACAGGGACTTTTGGTTAGAAATAATTTCCAACAAATAAATCCCCTTTCAAAACATGCCGTATTACAGACATGAACACAACCCATTCCACCCTTAAAACTGACCTGATTTTTGATGCACATTCCAAGTATTTTAACATGACTTACAAAGAGAAGTACTATTCAAAAAACTTTTAAGATACTTGTAAGTAATAATTCACAGCACTAGAAACAGTTATCAGAGACAGACTTGGTTTCTAAAACAAAACTCTACCATCAAAGGGGTGTGGACGAGGAAGAAGAGAGAGGAAGAGCATAAAGCAGTAAGTCAGCAAAGATTAAAATGAAAGATTGCAGGAAATGAGGACCCAGCAGTGCTGAAAAATGATGCAAAACCTATCAGTCAGATTTGCAAAGAAGTAAAGGCCACCAAACTGAGTCTTCAAAGCACAGGCATTTCCCATAAAAGAAAATCTGAAATAGCATCTGCCTGGCAAATATTGAGAATTAATCACAATCTTTATTTGTACAAATGATGAAAGGAGTTTCTTTTGTTAGGTGACTGAAATTGAACTACTGTATATTCCCCCAAGGTCCCCTCTCTTCTCTTTCATAGAAGACAAGATTGCCAGTAACCAACAGGAATGAGAACCATATTGCTATAACATGGATTCTCCATCATGGGCTCATCATGTAGTATTAGGCCGCTTACTATTGCACATAGTGAGAAAATTTCCCATGCTTCTTCTGGTGAGAGCACAAGGAGGTCTTCTCAAGCCATTGTTCCTACTGAGGATTTCTGGAAGCATTTTTTTTTTTACCCCAGACATCTGAAGCAGCAACTGTTTATATGACATGATCCAAATTCTGCATCATTGCAAACCTCTTATACCAGAGCACTAAGAAAATTAAACGCTAGGAGAAGAAAGTCAAGCCTGGTTTAAATATTCCTAGTCAGAGAAGAATATTTAGTCAGTGTAACATATGAAAGCTGCTCAGAATGGACTGTATAGCAAAACACTTCAATCAGAGCAGTTTAACTGCTCCTTTATCAATGCATTTATTCCTTGTTCTCAAGAACTCCAGCACAAATGTTTTAAGCAATTAACAAATATTTAAAGCATTGGAAGGAAGTTGCTCTCTATATAAAAACAGAAACCGAGATGGCAAATAAATTAAATTTGACAGGTAAACTAAAACTGAAGACCTTCCTAGCTACTGTATTTTTTAAAAAATAAAAAGAAAAACATACAAGCACAAAAATAATACAAAAGACTAAGCACAATCATCAAAATGTGAAAAAAGAAAATAAATACAGATGATTTTTCAAAATAGGCAACATAACGAGACTAGATAAATCTGAGTTCATTCTCTTTTTTGTGTTTTCTTCAAAAGGTTATGAAGTTGATACAACTTTAATAGCACATGCAATTTAGAGGGACCATTTCTGATCAGGTGGAGTGATGTATTGTATACGATTGAAGGCTTGCTTCTCATCAGAAAGGAGAAGTCCGCAAAGCATCCAAGACGCTTCATCAACCTTTCAAGAGCATGGAGAAAACTGAGCTGTAGGCTTCAGGAGAATCACATTTCATTCTGCAGAGGTGACAACAATGCAACAAAGCTAAAGAATATGACTTCCTTTGAAAATCAAGCCACAATAGGAGAGGACTGCTTCTTATACAATGTAAACACATCCAAAATGAGTTGCAGATTGTTCTCCAAATGACGCAGCTTTTTGGCTCCACAAGACAGTTGAAGTATCTACTGATGTATACATTTGGCATTACTTGCAACTCTGACTTGGCATCTACATTCTCATGTTTTACTCTTCCCTTTACTCAAAATCCCTCTCCACATACTGTAAAAGCTGAAAATGTTATCTTAAAAGTACTGTGTAAATTCCATTATTTCACGGGCCACAGTGGAAAAGCATATGGTCTATACAGAGATGCCTTAGACAAGAGAAGCCAAACAGTCTGTGAAGCGGTGGGCTAAAATTCTTCAGAATAAATTTCAGCTTCTCAAAATCTTAAGTCATGGTTTATAGATCCCAAAACAGGAACCAGGCTATTTAGGCCAATTCGGTCATATCAGGAGTTCAAAGACTTTATAGGACTGAAGATCGCTGCTCTTTCTGGAGTAGGGAGGAATCTGTTGTGCTCCTTTATAGACATTTGGAAATCTCTGTCAACATCAGACCAGGATTAATGACCATAAGGAGAAGGGAGTGCAGCATGGCATTTTGCATAAATTCCTGGGCTCATGCCCAGTATAATTATGGAGTAGCATTTTATTCAACGAAGAGAGGAGTGATGCCCTGATACAGCACAACAGAACCGAATCAGTCGGCTTAGACATGGAGTGCATGTGTGTATATATATATATATATTTTCAAGCACACTGTTTCATAATCTCTGTTGAGTCTTTAAATTTCTTCCACTCCATGTGCAAATATCATCACCAGGCCTGGCTCTAGCACCATCTCCTCTCCCATGTGCTGATTCTCACAGGCCATCACAACCACAGCCTGCTTGCCTGGGATGCGTTTGGCTACATAGTTTTCATAATAGCGTCGGTTCATCTGGCGAGTTTCTAGGGTGGCCAGGCCTTGGGGCCAGTTCCGTTCATGGGCATTTTCAATCAATTCATTGATGATGGATGTGGGGCAGCCACTTTCCACCAAGGAGCGCTTGATTACAGCTTGGAGTACAGCATCTGGTGTAGAGATCATACCACCCCACCGGGTTACCCGGGCTGGCTGCAAGGAATTCACCCACCTAGGAGTCAAGTGAAAAGAGTCACACAGCGAGGAAAGAAAAACAGATGAAACCATAGCACTACAATGAAAGCCTGGAGAGCAAGATTTCTTCTATTGTATTTCTGATCAAGTGGATGATGGTTCCCTGCCAAACAATCATGATGAGTAGCGTTCAGGTCTATTTGGACTACTCCCTGCACTAGGCACAAAGTGTTATTTCTAACATAAAATTAACATCTAGGGAAGCAGAAAGCCACCAGGCAAATATTCCAAATTTTCACTTTAAAAAAATATTTCCTCCAAACTTCATACAGTGATCTTGGAGATGTTTTGAAGGCTTATTTCCTTTATGGCAGCCATGAAGAAACTGGGTTCATCCAAGCACTCCTGATCCCCTCGTAAACCTAGCCTGCATAGCCACAGATGAGGAAATTGACCCATTGGATCTCCTATTGAGCCTCATAAGTTGTCTCTCTAGAACAATCTCTCATTTCTGTGGCTCTACATTGTGTAGGATGATGCACCAGGACATATCCTGAAATCACAGCTTCTGAGGTTTACGCTTAAGGCTGTGACATTATGAATTCTTCTAGCATTGCTGCCAATTCTATTTGTCCTAATTTGTTTGGGAATATATTTTTATCTACATAATCATTCGCGTACCACCAAGGACCCAGGGTGGTTTACACAATCAGGCCCTTTTGAAATGAGAACTGTGAAGCCTCAAAGCTTAATTATTGTAACAATGGGATACCAAAGTGGTATCCATTGTTACTCCAGACATGTTCTTTGGCACTGAAAAAGATCTCCACTCCTTTGACTATTTTTTAACATTTAAAATATTTGATTTTAATATTTTGAACATTTGTTCAGTATCTTTAGCATTCTTAACATTCTGTGTCTTCACCAGTCAGACCTTAGTCTATGTTCTAAGGTCTGTAGAGATCAATGCTTCCAAAATAAAATCTGAACATGTCACCTTGACATTTGTAATTAATATTAAATCAGCCCCAATTTATCTCGTTTATTATACTGATACAAGCAGCAACCATCTAGTTGGGGTTCAAGCTACTGTAGTGGCTCAGGAAATGAAGAGAAAACATGTTACTTGCTTGCGATTCATGAATTCATTATCTCAACAAGTTATCAGCTCATTGAATATTTGGATTTGAAATCAATTTCACTTTATGTTTGAAAGCTACTATTATCCTGAGAAACAACTTCCACAACTGGAAAGAGATTATCTACTCTTAGCTAGCATGATGGGAGCTGAGGGTGGAGATTCGTTCTCCGAGCTTGTGGGTTGGTTTCCAAACATTTTGTTACCAGGCTAGGCAACATCTTCAGCAGAATTTAGGGGATGTCAGTGTTGGTGTTCTGCTCATAAGGGCTTCGTGCAGTCAGTAGGGTGATGATGTCACATCAGGTGTGGGTTGTGTCAAATGAGGGTCTTGTGCTGGGTCTCGTGATGGGTCAGGTGTGGGTCACAAGTGAAGGTCTTGTGATGGGGGGTCACATCAGGTGAGAGTCATTGGGAGGTGAAGTGCTGGTTGGGGGGGTTGCATGGGTTGGTTGAGGATCAGTGCTGTCTCTAGTTGGCTGTGTGGTTGATTTGAATGCTGAGGGGTTCATAGGTTGGTAATAGGTTGATGTGTCTCTGTTGATGGAACTGCTTGTGGGGTGCCAGGCTTCCATAAACTCATGACCATGGCGTGGCCAATGATTCTTGTATTGCTCCAATCAAATTGGTGCTGTTCGATGTCAGTGTGGGTAGAGATTAGAGATTTGGGGTCGTGGCATTTGGGAAGTATTATGGGCTCGAGTGCTTTCTGAGCTCGATTGTTTGCTTGCAGATGTTTCATCTTCATTCAGCATAATGAGAAGCATTACCTTGTTATGTTTGAACCACCATACTTTGTAGCATAATATGAATGTACCCCATAATTTTTCCTAGAGATGTTTGCTCCAATTTTCATTCATTTCCCACCACTATTCACTACTGCCTTTCCCCAAGTTTGAACCCCCACCATCACAACTCATCCAGTCCAGCACTAGTGAGAGATTAGTACTTACTCAAGGATTTCATTATATTCAATAGTCTCCTCCAAATTCTGCAGGTTGGGATTGACACTACGTATCGCTCGCATGTATGCTTTTAACAATTGTATGTCCCGTTTCTGCAAAAATGGATATTACATTAACATAACTAAAAGGACCCAGAGACTACCTTGCATCAATAAAAAAAAAATTCACAATATATATTGCACACAGCTTAATTTACTATAGTAGTTGTTATCATTCTAACATTTATTAATGCTCAAAGCTGTACACGTTGACAGCAATGCAGATTCAAAGAGGAAAGGGAGATTTCAACTGCACTGGGTGTCCTATGACCCATCAGCAACCCATCAGCAACTTCTTGAACAAAGTTACCTCTTTTCCCACGCTTGGATTTTGGGTCCAGGAGAAGGCATATTTGATTCAAAAAGATCCAGACAGGTTCTATGTGACTTTCTCCCCACATATTAAATCATGTCTGAGTCCAGAATGCTGCACAATGCTAATATGCGTATCCAAGGAATACAGGTAGTCCTCGACTTGCAACTATTTGTTTACTGTTGTTTAAAGTTACAACACTAACTTGTTGTTTAAAGTTACAACACTAACTTGTTGTTTAAAGTTACAACACTAAAAAAGTGACTTACAACTGATCCTCACACTTACAATCATCGCAGTATCCCCATGGTCACGTGACCAAAATTTGGTAGCTGGCATGTATTTATGACAGTTGCAGAGCCCTGGGGTCACGTGATTGCCATTTGTGATCTTCCCAGCCGTCTTCCAGCAAAGTCAATGGCGTAACAACCACTTAACAACCACCTGGGTTCACTTAACAACCACCTAGGTCAGGGGTAGGCAACCTTGGCTCTTTTATGACTCGTGGACTTCAACTCCCAGAATTCCTGAGCCAGCCATGCTGAGGGGAGTTGAAGTCCACGAGTCATAAAAGAGCCAAGGTTGCCTACCCCTGACCTAGGTCATTTAACAACTGCAGTGATTTCCTTAACTGTGGCAAAAAGGTTGTAAAACTGGGTGCAACTCATTGCTTAACAATGGAAATTCTAAACAATGGAACAATTGTGGTCGTAAGTCAAGGACTATCTGTACACATAATTCTCAACTTACAACATTGTTTGGTGACCAAAGTTACAACAGCACTGAAAAAAAATGACTTATACTTGGTTTTCACACTTATGACCATTGCAGCATCCCTGTGGT
This sequence comes from Azemiops feae, assembly GCA_023970755.1. Classification (NCBI taxonomy): domain Eukaryota; kingdom Metazoa; phylum Chordata; class Lepidosauria; order Squamata; family Viperidae; genus Azemiops; species Azemiops feae. Next base: position 936,532 of record JALGBA010004142.1, on the reverse strand, counting down.
TAAGTGATCAAATTTCAGATGCTTGGCAACTGTCATGTATTTATGACCCAGTGTCCTGGGTTCATATAATCATCTTTTGCGACTTTCTGACAATGGGGAAGCCAGGTTCACCTAACAACCATTCTAACTTAACAACTGCAATGATTTGCTTAACAACGGTGACAAGAATGGTTAAAAAAAATGGCAAAACTTATTTAACAACTATCTTGCTTAGCAATGGAAATTTGGGGCCCAATTGGGGTCCTAAGTTGCGGACTACCTGTATTCACAATTAGACACATTTTCACTTTGGTATAAGTTGTACAAAGAAACTTTCTAAAAATACAGCCACCTTCTCATTCGTCTTCTTTAGAAAAGGTAAGTGGATCCATAAACCGTCTGGCCATTTGACAAAGGAAAGGAAATAAATAAATACCTGCTCCGCTAATTGATGCTTATGTTCTGCAGACGTCTTTTCCAATTCAGCTATTCTCGTCTGTTGCTGCTGCACTACTGACCGTAAATGTTTTATACAGTTATGATTCGGCAATTCATCTTTGGGCATTTCCAAGCTGCATAGAGAAGTAACTACAATTGAGTGCCTAGAAAAAAACTGTTTAGGTGATAAGCAACCAAGAACAGAGGTGAAAGACTCTACTCTAAGAAAACTGAGCCTGAAATTAAAGAGCTCCCAAGTTACCAGCTGCCAATACTGTGCAATTTGGTTACACCTGATGCATCACAAAAGCCATTTGATATTGAGCTTTGACAAAACAGACGACACAATTAATTGCTGCCCTCACTGACGTTTCCAGATCACGCTATCATGTGTGATCTTTATTTATCATCAGACAAGCAGAGAATTATGACACTGCTATGTCATGATCGGACCTACATAAATTATGGCAAATACTCACCCGCACCCCTGTTCACAGGTCACAGGCCGCTTTGGATTGTGTTCGCAGTCATTGAGGTGAGACATCAGGTTGTCAAGCCGCACTACAGCAGTGCAACCAAAAACAGCGTTGTCACACGTGATTTGCAGCTTAGATAGCATATTACGCATGATCCGGGGAACAGGGCGCAGGTGAGCCACAGTCACAACACTTCGGTCGACAGGACACGTCTGCTGTTGGGAGAACCACTGGGTGATACAGGCATTGCAAAAAGCGTGCTCACAATGAGGCGCCTGTGTAAAGAACAGAACCAAGCACGCCAGTTTAGATTACATCAAGTTTGCTGCTCAAGTTGATGTGGGCTCTTAGCTTTCCGTGCAGTTTCTTTCACTGAATGCTTCTCACTAACAGAATTGGAAATAGGACAGGACATCCATCGATCAATTAATGTAACCAAGCAATCAGGGGCATATGAAAACACCAGTTCATTCTGGTTGTGACTTACCAGATTCTAATGTAGTGAGAACCTATCAGGAAAAAGATATAAAAACCACCCAGCATAATTATTCACCTCCAGGTGTTAATCTCTGTCCTTCACATCAACCCTATTACAGATTACCCTGTATTGTTCCAATTCTGGATTAGTATAAATAAATATGAGAAAAGTTACTTCCTTGTATAGTGCTCCAATATACTCTCAAAATAGAGAAAAATGATTTGGTATGTACATCCCAAATGTACATCCCAAAATAGATAGTACAAAGTCAAGCCTCTAAATATGGCACAGTTGTCATTCCAGCTCTTTTTCCAAGTAAAATTTATTCACACGTTAATATACTTCACAAGCTTAGTTCTTTGTCTCACAGCTCTACTTCCAAGTTGTTTGGAGGAAATGGAAGATAATTAATTTCTTACAGAATAAATCAGTTTTCTACAGCTAGTCCTCGACTTACAACAGGTTATGACAGATTCCACCAAAGGTATTTACAACCTGGAATTTACTTCCGGTTTTTTGAAACGCCCACGCGCAGCAAAAGATTACTCTGGCGGTCACTTTATGACCATCACAAAAAAGAATGTACAAACAGGTCCTGCTTTACAACCACCAGGTGTGGTGACCTGCTTTACAACCATCACAACTTATCACAGTAAGGGGCAAGCTCCATTACAGATGCTAAGTCGAGAACCTGAAGTTCGCATACTACTTTCAGTTCTACAATAAGGTTCCTACAGTTTTTTATTGGGCTGTCTCATATGCAGCGTATGTCCCTAAACATATGCTGCACGGAGCACTCCTTTGCTAAACTTATACCTTATGCTCCAAAGGAAGCTGCAGAAGAACCACCAGCTGAAAATCAGAAGATTACAAATTTAATAAAGTGTCTCTGCAATAACAATCTGTCCAAATGTCTGTTTTCCTTTAAAGAAAGAATGCAGCTACGTAGCAAGACACTCATAAAACGTTAAGAATTACATTGGGGTAAGGACACTGTTTTATCATGGCTAAACTACAAATATTACAGAGCAATATTAAAGCAATATTCTCATGATTTTAGTCTCCACGATTTGCAATTCAGTTTTTAGCAAATAAATTTTGACCCGGAACTGAAGAGCCGCAATGTTCCCTTTGAGTCTCAACTTCAATCTTCTCTCGAGCATGTGAGCTATCCTTTTTGATAACAGTTATGTAAAGTTGCAACACCCATCATCCTCAACTGGCTGAAGCTGCTTGAAATAATAATCTCATATATTAAGAGGGTTTGATGGAGGAACCTGGTATAAACAATCCTGAGACAGACAGACCAGCGAAATCAGCGGTGCAAAAGAAATCTAGTAGGATAGTTAAGACATAGTTCTGGGATCGAGCAAAACCAGGTCCAAGTCAAGAAGCTCACTGGTAACACTGAGCTAATCACCGTTTTCAGTCCAACCTGCCTCACAGGGTGGTTGCTATGAGGAAGAGCTCCAAGAGAAAAGGCAGGACATATAAAAGCAGCATCGGGTTTCATAATATGATGAAGAAAAAGAAAGCAGCATCCTGTGTTTCCATGAACAGGAGAAAATTCTACTGAACTCTTCGTGCGATTCATACAATGAAGAACAAATGTTAAAAATGTCCTAAGCATAACTGGGTTAAATGACCAGAATATTTTTCAGAATACTTTTTTTAGCTGTGAAATTCTGCATCCTCCCCACTAACATGCTTAATACTTGTTAAATGGAGTATCGGGATGCTGTCATCTACTAATTCCATCAAATTACATTCTTATACTTGCACTATGTAGGTCTTGAATTATGGCTTCACAGTTCATTTTACAGCACTGTCATAAAAACTACCCCTAAGCAAAAAAAAAGAAAAAAAAGTAAACAACGATACAGAAAGCACCATAAGATAGTAAAAAGAGTCGGATCAAGTTTACAGTATAAAAAGTATATATTCTTTTATATAGTTTTTATCTTTTTAAAATTGTAAGTTATCCAGAGTTACCTTATGGTAAGATGAGTGGCCAATACATTTTACAAATAAATAAATAAATATTTACATTTAAGTCTCCTTTGCATGGAGAATTTATTAATAATTCATGAACACAAACACTCCCTATAATAGCTAGCAATGATTGGACCTCAGCCATTTAATTATTTTTAATTCACCATATGATACAGATTTTCTTTAACTTCAGCAAAGCAAAATTAATGTAGTTATTAAAAACTATTTACATTTATGACTTCATTATTTGGCAACCAATTATTTATTTATCTTGCATATTAAGGAAAAAGATGCTTCATATGGCATTAAGCTGATGATAGCCAGAAGCGAAGATTAATATATACTTACAACCCCCGACAGGAATTCCACATTGCTCATAAATTATGCTGATATATTCAATTCTATGCTTATGGTAATGGAAACTTTTGTTGTGTAACACTTGATCTTAGCCAAAAGGCCAAGAAGCCAAAGCTGTCTCATACCACTCACTATATTCTTTCCATTAACCTTACAGCACAAACCTTTCTGACAAGTACTGAATGAACAGATTTTGAAGGATGGGTTAGACTGCATAATACTGCAATAACCAAAGAATTATCTAAGAAAAAAATATTTTCACTCATTCATGGAAAATGATCCTAAAGATGCAGTTGAGTTCTTAGCTGCTACAAGAATGAAGTGCCCTGCCCTTCAATGCAAATCACTATGGTTTCTACCTTTTTATAAAAATGAGAATAAAGGGTATAAAAATTCAGAAGGAAGGTTGTCCCTTAATGATGATCTGAAAATAGGCCTTCTACAGTTCAAGCCAGATATGTGTTCTTCGCAAGTAATGAGAAACCGCTTACTCACGAGTAAACAAACCCCTTTTATTAAACCAGGCAGGAACAATCTTTGTTCACATTGGGTAGACAAAACCAAAACAAGTAGCCCGAAAGGAAAGTCTTTTCCCCTTCTGAAACAGGGCAAGAACCGTCTCACATAAGAACTCCAGATAACAAGTCTTTCAATGATTAACGAAGCAGAAACAGTCCCCGTTCACACCGGCTGAGGCAAATTCACTGTCTATTAGTTCCCAGCAGGGAGTTTCAGTTGGCACCAGAGCAAGTCATCCCGACAAACCTGGGTCTTGGCAAAGGAATCTGACTTGATCGATGTATCCTGGAAAATAAATGTTTGTCTGCAACAACAGGCCACTCCCAAACTCCTACTATTTATTTCCCAGCCAGGGAGGGGCTGGCTAATGTCTACTTCTTCTTTTCTCTGAGAGCCGGCTTATTGCCTTCCATTGCTCTCCTCTCTATGCATACGCGCATCTGGGACGGGCCCCATCTGTTACTCCCCCTCACTCAGTTCAAGCCCCAAAGACAGCTGCCTCTCTGCCTGGGCACGGACAGACGGCTCCGGCTCTGCATCTGATTCTGCTTCCTCATCAGAGCCTTCCAAAGGCTGACCCAGGCTCCCCCTCCATCTCTTCCTCCTCCTCGTCTGACTCTGCTGCTAGCTCTGCTGGCAGCCGACGGACCACAACAATATATTTGGTTTTCATAATATATTGAAATATTTTAAAAAATACTTTTTAAAACTGATACTAGCTTAAAACTCCCCAATTTTTAAAACAATTACGTAATTATGTAATAGAGGTTTATTTCTATAGTATTTACACCATATTTCATTCTGTATTTAGAACTATGTTTGTTAAAGCTAGTTCAATCAGTTACACAGATACAACATGTAGAAATCCACTTGATTGTGGGATAAAATCTCCATGGAAAATACTCAAACACAATCGAGACCTTTGTGCACTGAGCATCCTTGATACTAAACAGAATATTTACACCAATAATATCCTCAAATGCGAGTCTGAAAGATATTAACATAATCTATGAGTTTAACATATTTACCCATGGAAGAGACTGTCTACCTGAGGGCTTTCTGCCTGAGCACCATTTTGGCTCTTACCTCTTTGCAGCCAACTTCTATTGGAGATAGATCTGCCCATGTCTGCAGATGTTAACCAGAGCATTTAAGGATGTTCAGTGCAAAAATGCAAATAGATCTGTTCTGCAGGGAAGGGTGCTTGGTGCAGCTTTGCAAAAGTCATTTTGTTTTAGTTTGCCTTCCACTGAAGAGACCCCAAAAAATAAGTAATTTTAGACAGATATGCAATGTAGATAATTGCCATTTAGCCTCACTTCCCAAAAGCCACGTAAGAGCACATTTCTTGGCCAATTCTTTCTCATGCAGAAGTTAGGTAAGTGGGGTAAAGAATAGTCCCTGCCAGTTCCTGTGCAAAAAATTCCTTCCAGGAATTTTAGCTCTCCTAAAACACGGAGCGATAAATATCAATAAAGTCTGTTATTCAAGTACAGGTAGTCCTCAACTTACAATAGTTCGCTTAGTGACCACTCAAAATTACTACGGCATTGAAAAAAGTTACTTATGACCATTTTTCACGCTTACGACCATTGCAGCATCCCCATGGTCATGTGATCAAAATTCAGATGCTTGGTAACTGACTCACATTTATGACAGTCGCAATGTCCTGAGGTCACATGATCCCCTTTTGCAACCTTCTATGACAGATTCACTTAACAATTGTGTTACTAACTTAACACCTGCAGTGATTCATCTAACTGTGGCAAGAAAGGTCATAAAATGGGGCAAAATTCACTTAACAACTATTTCACTTAGCAACATAAATTTTGGGCTCAATTGTGGTTGTAATTCCAGGACTACCTGTACAGTATCTATAAGGTCACTGTATTTTGGTTGAATTAATGTTAAGGTTGAATATTGCAGCCACACAATGGTCATATTCACACGGTGCAGTAATCCACAAAGCTTGGTTAGCGTAAGTATGCCCACAAACACTTTTTCTAGGGCACCCCAGCTATCAAACCAGCTGTCTGTAGTTTGCTTGCTGTTACATTATTGTGCTAATAATACAGATGCAGCTATGGCTAGAAGTACTGTACATCCTGTTTTTAGACAAGTTTCTTAATTATAAACAAACAATATATGAGTGTTTCTATAGCTGTACTATGTGAAAGAGTGGGGGAGGAGGAATCGGCAAGTTTATTCACATTCACTATGACTGTATATGTGGTCATAGTTCTGCCAACAAATGCCATTTTTAAACTTGCAAAGCAAGCAAGCTATTTAGCTAAATCCATATTTCCAAAGAAACCTTGCCCCCCATCCCCCCCAAAATAAAGGAATAAATAAATCCCTACTTTATTGATAAAAAACAGTACTATGCTATATAGCAGGAGTCCCCAACCTGCGGTCCGTGGACCAGTACCGGGCCGCGGCATGTCAGCAACTGGTCTGCACAAACGAGCAAAGCCCCATCCGTGAGATGCAGGCTGCACACAAAACCATGCCACCTCTGGTCCGTGGAAAAATGTCTCTCCACGGAACCAGTCCCTGGTGCCCAAAAGGTTGGGGACCTCTGCTATATAGTAAAAAAAAAGGTAAAGGTTTCTCCTTTCCAGTGATGTCTGACTCTAGGGCACGGTGCTCATCTCCGTTTCTTGGCCGAGGGAGCCAGCATTATCCAAAGGTCATGTGAACATGGCTATATGCCAAAGACGCACGGAACACTATTACCTTCCCCACTGAAGTGGCACCTATTAATCTACTCGCATTTGCATGCTTTCAAACTGCTAGGTGGGCAGGAACAGGCCAAGGAACAGGAGTTCACCCGGTTGCACGGTCCTCAAATCTCAAACCTGAGCAGTCACCTTTTCAGCTGACAAACTCAGCATCTTTAACTGCAGTACTTAAGGTTAAATCATTTATCATGGTTGCATGTTGCAAATACATATATGTATTTTCCATCTATCCTAGAAATATCCTGGGAGACTTCCCTCGTTCTTTCTGAAGGGATGTGCAGAGTGGAAAAACTACAATCAAATCACAAAGTCATTCTATACAAAATGGCTTGCTCTTTAATCCTTTTAGATCAATTATTATTAACCATTTCATACAAATTAAGTCTTGCAAAATCACATGCTTTTAGATTCCATGGGAGTGATTAAGAAATTGCTTTGAATAACTATTTTATTTCTGAACTTCTAAATATAATACAATGCACTTGACAGGAAGGAAAGTTGCCTCTTGCAGAGACAAAAAACAAATGGACATATAGAAAGACAAGTTTTATTTAAATTTGCCCAAAAGGAAAGCGATACTAAATTTAAGACACGGACCTTAAGCATAACACATACACCCCATTGTTTGCATCTGTTATTCTCTTCTCAGAAAACTAAATATAACTTTCTCATTGTAAAGGCAAATTAACAAGAAAAACAGTTAAGGCAAGCTTTCTGAAACAGCAAATACCGTACTGCTTTTCTGTATGGATAACTTAGAATATGTATTTTTATGAAGGCAGCAGTAAACAGAAACACCTATAAGATTAACTGTTACTTTGCAATATCGTGATCAATTCTTAACATCTTCTTGACCCAGAAAGTTTTGTTAGCTTTTTTTGTGGTGTATGCTTTTGAATCACTATTGACTCTTGGTGACTGCCTGGACGAGCTCTCATATTTCTTTGCTATACAGCATTGTATGAATCAACTAAAGCTTATACAGAGGACTACATAATTATGACTTATTTTTGTATAATATCCACAACTTTAATTTCTTATATACTTTACATATACACTTATGAACTTATATCAAAACTTTTCAAGAGTAGATAAATATTTTCTCTCTCTCTTATATTAACTTGGTTTTACGTTTTGCTTTGGAAAACTAGTTCTGATAAACTAAATAAGTTTGACAATGATTAGCATATTGTGCTGTAATTTTCTTTAAAAAAAATGTTTTTTCTGAACAAGAATTTAAAACCTGGACATTTAGCTGAAGCAGTCGAACCGAAATAGAAGATAATAATTTAAGAGTGTTTAAATTAACATTTAACTACAATATATTTATTATTACATTCATATTCTATCTTTAATCCAGAAGCTCAAGCAGCATACAAGTGCACCCACCTCCTATCCCCCCTAAAACCAACAGCTTGTGGGAATAGATTGGGCAGAGAGAGTAACTAGCTCAAAGTTCCAGTGTGTGTTTCAATGGCTAAGAGTGGACTACAACTTGGGTCTCCCCATTACTGGCGCAACGCCTTAATCACCAGACTGTGCTACGTTCCTCTCTATGAGTAAGAAGGACGTAATACATAATTTGCTATATAAAACCTGTATGCAAAATACATATGAATTTAGTTAAAGTCTTCACCACCTACCTGCACTGGCTCCTCCAAAACCCCACTACAGATGGGGCAAATAAGATCTTCATCAACATCCCCTTGAAAACGTGCTACATCATACCCCATTTCTCATCACCGATGCCAAAACACTAGAAAAAAAAAAGCAGGAGGAAGAAAAATTATGTATTTGAAATTTTCATGATAAGCTCTAATCATGTATTTCAATATGTTATTTGGCTGGAATCAGTTAGAAATCCTTCGTCTAACCAGGTTGCCTGCCTACTAACCTGATGTGGCTGCATGCTAAGCCACAGATTCAAAGAGAAGCTCCAAGCCTCTAAGGAACAGGATGTGGCACAGCAGAGAAAGAACAACTTGACTCAGCCCCATTTCTCTAGGATTAATTTTCCACAGTTTTACTAGGCTATTACTACCAGATTAGCTACTTCACACTGTTATTATTCACTTCTTCGCTTGCATTGTTATACACAATAGTCCTTAACTTACATTCATTTAGTGAACGTTCAAAGTTAAAATAGTACTGAAAAAAACTGACTTATGACCATTTTTCACTTACGACCACTGTAGCATCGTCATGGTCACATGATCAAATTCAGACGCTTGGCAACTGGCATGTATTTATGACGGCCTGAGGTCACGCAATCGCCTTTTGTGACCTTCTGACAAACAAAGTCAATAGGGAAGCCAGATTCACTTAACAATCATGTTACTAACTTAACAACTGCAGTGATTCACTTAACTGTGGCAAGAAAGGTCATAAAATGGGGCAAAACTCACTTAACTGTCTTGCTTAGCAATGGAAATTTTGGGTTCAATTGTGATCGTAAGTCGAGGACTACCTATATTCCACATTCTTCTATTTCTGCAGGAACCAGAATATATAGGTATCTAGTCCCTAGCTTTAGAGCAAATGACAGTGTAAATACTGAAGGGGGAGGAGTTCTGGAAATCTGAAACTAAACCTTTAATGGTGGATCAAGGTATTTCTTGCTATCACCTTGCTGGAAAAAAGAATTAAATCAAGCCACTTCTAATGTCAGAGTGAAATATACATCTTTGCTCAGGCGACACTACTCCTCAAGTGTATACACAGTATAAATCTTTCCCCTGAATGCTATTCAGAAGAGTTTTTGAGAGTACATTAAAAGTAGACTTTGCTTATTCTCTTAGGACTAACTTGGCGCAACTATCTGCAGACATTTTTTATTAGTAGTTGGGACATTTTTGAATAGCTCGGGATGATTCATTTAATCCTTTTTTTCCTAACATCTCAGCAGGATTTATCTTTCTGTTCAGTCACCTCTTTCCTTCATCTATGCTGTCCTCCTCCCCTTTCTCTTTCATTCCTTTCCCAGTGTTCTCCATTCTGCCTTTTTTCCTTCTTTTTTCTATGTCTGCTAGGAGAACATGCACTTATTTGCATGTGCATGATTAGTGTATGTAAGAAAATTGTTAATATCTGCAGACACAGGATCAATTCAGTTTATAAAAGGGGTACTTTTCACTTCAGCAATGCTGCAGAAATGAGAGCATGAGATCACAAAATAGCAAAACTCAATAGCGGAACAATATATATATTGATGTATAGATAACTGTTTTTAATCTGCTATTATTCTGGCCCTGTCCTTTTGAGAAATGTGGCTTCTGGTAAATACATATATACATGTTTGTGGGGGAAGAGAAATTTCCAGGATTCCTTTCAGGTGACACAGGCAACCCCACATATTGTCAAGTCTGGGAAGATAGATATTGTATAATAATTTTTTCCTTTTCCGGTCTTCTTTTTTGTTTGTGTGAACGTCATCTTAAATCCTTCTTACCTTCCTCTTGGATAAAAATGTTACTCATCAATATTTGGGGCACTTTTCACAAATTACTTTATACAACAAAAAAGGTAATGTTGAAAAAAAATCAGCCTGGATGGTCAAGTTTGAATGGGCAATAGAGAAAAAGACATGTACAATCAGCAACGCCACTGAGCTCTAGAATATACAAATCATAGTCAGTCTATTCTGTAGAGAACAACCTGTTTGAACAGAGAGCAGCAGCCATTCAAATTATTCACTATTCACAAGTTTTGCAAAGAACTTCTATCAGGGGTAGGCAACCTTGGCTCTTTTATGACTCGTGGACTTCAACTCTCAGAATTCCTGAGCCAGCCATGCTGGTTCAGGAATTCTGGGAGTTGAAGTCCACGAGTCATAAAAGAGCCAAGGTTGCCTACCCCTGATCTGGACGAATCATATTTGAAAGGAAAAGGACACTTATGGATTTTTTACTGAACTGCAAGCCTATATCCAGACCAAATCTCAATTTAAAAATGTTCCGATATTAACTATTAGAACTGCCAGGCTGTGCTTGTGCCCTGCCACCCACCGGCATGCCCTCCTACACTCCTGCCCAGCCATGCTTGTGCTACAGCAGCCACTTACCTATCTACTAGCCTGCTTGCAAGCCACCCAGGATTTGCAACTTCCTGCCAGCATCCCCACTGACTTTGCTTGTTGGAAGCCAGAAGGAAATTGCAATGAGGTCCTTGCTTAATGACAGTAACCAGAGACTGCTGGAATTGCTGTTACTAAATGATGCAGTCATAATATCTCATTTTACAACTGCATTGCTTAACGATGGAAAATCCAGTCCAAATTACCATTGTTAAGAAAGGAATATCTGTCATCTTGCAGAAAATGCAACTGCCCTGATGTTTCAAAGAGAGGACTTTCTTTCATACTAGTACACATTCTTTTTTAAAATATACCTTTTTTTTAGAGAGATTTTTAAGTGAATAAAAGTTAAACATGAAACAATACAGAAATGAAATTAAGAAAGAAATAAATGAGAAAAAATGCAGAATTTTTTTAAAAAGAAAATATTTAAAGAAGTAACTTCCGATCTTTATTACAGCAGTTACAAACAAGTTTAGTATCACTCTATCCCCTTTAAGATCACAATACTTAGTTCACTCCTTACCATATTCAATTACCCTTTTCAATTGCCAAATCCAGAAATCATCAACTTATTCTTGTCCATTTTCAACAAAAAGTCCACAAAGGATTCCAGTATTTTATAAAACTACTTATTGTCTTATTCCTGGTCAAGCAAGACAAATTTATATTATTTTCTTTTACACAGTACTTGACACTAGTTATTTAGTGTTGTCTTGTATTCTTCCTGACAAGATGCACAACAAGTACATTCCTTAATACATTTCTTAACTTTTCATTTTTTTGTGTGTTAATTCTGTACAGCTTATCCACTTCCACTTCCATTGATGGCCAGTTCCTCCCATTCTAAAAATATTTTTAGAGTTTCAACAATCCTCTCCTCACTATCTTCACTAAGTTGTCCTTTAGCTGTTCTCAGTCTCAAGCAACCTTCATTCTCTTTTAAATTTAGTAATATCACATTTTTGAAATTTGTTCGTGTCTCTTGGCTTATTGTTTCTGTTTCATTCATTTTTACTGCAGGCTCTTCAAATTTTTTATTCATCTTTTCTGCTGCTGTATTTGATGTACCCAAGGACCAAAATTATTCAAAATTTAATAATAACCATAAATAACTGTCAACTTATTCTGCATGCAAAACAAAATAAACTTGACGAAGGTCTTATAAAGTGATTTGGTAAGATATAAGAGCATTCTGAAGGCTTTTTAGTGTAATTAGCCAGATAGTGGAAACATACACGGAAACATACATAAAAGGCCTTTAACCCTCAAACATAATTTTCACACTGTTTTTAAATTAAACTTAAGGGAAACACTAAATCCTCTTCACTGCAGAAGAACGACATACTCTGATCTTGAAGCAATGATTGCAAATCTTTAGTTCAATGTGTAATCAAAGTTACTTAGTAACCTCTCCATACTTAAGTAATTAGGTAACTTTATTATGGCTGTAGAGGAAAACCAAAATAGACAATATGCCACAAATATTGCAAATGCAAAGTAATTTAAATGACCACAAAGAGGATCAGCAAGAAAACGTGACATGTCAATTTAGAGACTGTCCACTGGAGTTGGGTGGCCAATAAATTTAAATAAACAAATTAATTTTTGAGAATTACAGCTGGTGGATTTCAAATACTTTATATTTCAAGATATTGATGGGTTTTATATTGAAATGCATTCCTAAGAGATATTTTAGTAAGATAAATTGGCAAAAAAATTCTAGATCTCAATATCCAAGCTGACTTTCCAATTCTAATTTGTAACCAGCTGTAACAATCTTCATATACCAAATTAAAAAAATTGAATTTTACAGAATTACTCTTTCACATAAAATCAGTTTCTTGGCCTCAAAATAGGGGGGAAAACATGTTCTCCCCCCCACCCACACCCTGACATTTTAAGCTATTTTACTAGCTTTATGAGTAACACAAATCCACTGATATCTGTTTTCAGATATCAAATTACATCATGTGGTTGTAATTGGCTGATGTTAACAAAAAGCTAGTACAGCTGGGTAAAGCTTTTTAACCAGCTCAGCAACAAGATGGAAATGGATTAAAACTGCAGGCTACTCCTTTCAATACAGTGCAGGGATCTTTTAATCATCTATTTGAAACGTTCTATACTTCACAAAACATTAATTTCAATTGCTTATTCTGCCTTTAGATGCATAATGCAATATTATAATTGCATGTAGAGTATGTTATTACTACTTCAAGTTACTATTTGCAAACTACAAATATGATTAATCAAATAAAATAATCACTATATAAATAAAATTACTTTGAAAATTAATGTCCATATTTTAATCTATATCTATATTTATATTCAGCCTGGTGTAGTCCACCAAAACTGCCCTTCAAAAGTACTCTGGACAATATAGCAATCTCTAATTCACTCTAACATCTGGCAACTAACAATTTAGCAATTGTGATTAATCAAAATTAGCATTTCTATTTCTCATTGTGTGGTTGTCAGATCTAAGAGCTGAACAGCAGAAAAATATATAATAGTTGATCAACACATTGAAATAAACCACATTTACACATCATTCAGAAGAAATAAAAAGCTAAGAAGGAAACAAAAAGACCGTAAGATATCCTCTACAGCAACCAATACCCAGATAAACAGGGATTAACACCAGACAAACAATCAAGCAGAAGACAATAACTTAATAGAGGAACTACCAAGGAGAAAACCACACCCCCACTAACACTGGCAGGGCAAGTTGCTATTTATAAATAGGGAGCAAACCCCACACTCACCAGTAGTGATAATGTTACCTAATTGGGTAATGAAACATCTGCAAGCAAACAACCAAGCTCAGAGAACATCACAGTTCAACATTAAGCTACATACCGTACAATTCTCTTCTATTGCGAGTTCAGTTTCTAGCAGCTTCATAGTAATGTCTACGTAATTTTCTTGCCAGCAAAAAGACAATAGTTTGTCATTTGCTTTCTTCTGGAATTTTTTAAATTCAATATTAGGCTAGCTAGAGAGATAATATTCTTTGGCAATTTATGTAACTAGATCCAAACTTGAATAACACCTGAGCCCAAATAAGAGTAGCTAAGCGTGGTTATCTGCTGAGAGTTAGCACCCACTTTTCCAGGATACAAAATGAATCTGTTCAGTTAAACACCGGACTTCAACAGAAAATGAGATATACCTATAAAAGCAAACAGTGCATTGACTTCTGAAAGAAACAATTATTTTACCTTCTGTAGCAGAATTTCTTCCTGAATAGCAACAAGACAGTGCTGATGTTGCGTTGCTCTTCTGAATTGAACTTTCACCATGGCCCATTTTTCTCTCGCTTCTTACACAGATTAAGTCATCATTTATCTTAGCAGTCAGAATCTGTAGTCATAAGAGGATAAATAATTTCAGTCTTAACGAGAAGTTAAAAATACAAATTTATACCAGTATGGCATGACGTGTGAATGCCCTACTATTTTTAGTAACAGCAGAGCAGTACAGTACACAAAATTATGTACATTCTTTTCGTAATTTGCTCTATACACAGAATGCAAGAATTAATATTCAGCTCATTTCCACACCTGTAGGCAAAGCATATTATTTGCAACATATTATGTCTGACTTATTTGAAACATTTCACAACAGCATATGTTTTCAGCCTTCTCTTGACACTTAATTCTCCCAATTCTAAGTAGTTTACAGTGAGAAGATGCTTCACGTTTAGCTTTGCTCAGAACATACCATAAAAATAATACTTGGTGCTTTTTAAGTGGCAATAACAAATAGCAAGATGATTAAAGATGATCAAAAAAAGCATTCAATATTCACTACATGAATTTTCAATTCATAATCCAAATACTAATAATGCCTCATTTCATATCAACAGATATTTTACCCATTTGATTTAAATAGTCATCTACCATTTTTACCAAAATTGAAACCACACATAAGAGCTTTTATTTTTAGGTGAAACCTACAATGCCATTCTTGGGTCCAGTTACACAGAAGGTTCAGAACATAAGACTAAATACAGACACTGGCATAAGAAATCCCTTATAATTTTCCCCTAGAAATCTAATATCCCACTGTCCTGGGAACACCTAAGATCAGATGCATCATACAATATATGAAGGAGCCTACGGATTCTATTATGATCAAATGTGCAAATACAAATGTACACAATACTGTACAAAGGAGCAGCAAAGAAACAAGAAAGGGCTTTAAGAGATGAGAGTTAAACAGCTGTTCTTCACCCGTTTCACGTTGTAAGACACTGCAAGCAGAGACTTGCATCACCACATTCACAGGCAGGAATTAGATCAGTCAGCCTATCATTTTGAAGACAGTACCAAAAATAGTTTAATTTTTAGAACAGAGATGTTCAGCATATATATCAGGCTACTTCTTACTTCCAGATTTTTATCAAAGTTGTGTCACAATCCCCGTTTATTATATGTGATCATAATAGTTCTGATCAAGCCAAGAGAATGATATGCAACCAGAACATTATTATATGAAATATGATCTTGTTTCTTTGGTTTGGAAAATAGCCTGGGTCTAAAACACATTCCCTTGCTTGTAAACTGCACAATTGAACAAAAGCAGCAACAACCTGCTTTACTCTCATAAGCAAGATTTGTTCTCTGTTAACATATGCTCCTAAACTGAAGTATGAACATGCCTTGAAATTTTACAGCAAATGCTCTCCAGGTTATCTGCTACACTTTACCAGAGTTGTTACCCATCTTAAGCAAGGATTTGTTGTTACTGTACAAGATTCTTCCTCAGATGTTGTTTCATCAAAAAGGCTCTTAAAATACTTTTTTGCCACTGCACTGTTTCAGTTCACCACACATGTCCAAGCATTATTCCTTCAGCTGCTCCTTAAGCTAATTTTCCAAACCGCCCCCACTGCACACTGTTATTCAATAGAAATTTAACCTCCAGAACCTTAGAATGGAAGGGAAACAGAAACACCTCCCAAGAATACACAATCCCCATAATTTATTTGGATTCTTCAAGCTGGCTATTGAATGGATCCCACAAATGATAGGCTTCAATTTCTCTCTTGATTTTCAGCCTTTAATCAAACTTGCTCTTCTTCACTTGACTATAATTCCCTCAATATCATCAAAGCTCATTACAAAACCATCTTAACAATTGAACATCCCTAATACTTTTTCTCTCATAAATTTGTTACTGTACCTCCCCCAAGCCTACACCATCCAAAGATCAAATCAGTATAATACTGTTGTTTTTTTAATTAGTGTGTTCATTCAAATCCGGATCTTGAATTGACACATATTTATGAAAAAGTTTTTAAACTTTTAAACTTTAAAAGTTTTTTGTTTGTAGTTCATCTTGGCTCTAATTTCCTAGGTCATCTGGATCTCGAAGGCAGTATCAATTTAAGGATGATCCTCTCTGTCAGCGTTTGGACATAGATGGAAGCTTGTTTCTCTTTTTTCCCCAATCTATTCCATTTTTTCAAACCTAATCAGTTTCCTTCCTAAAAACCTGCAACCATGAACCATCAATAAGAAAACACCATGATTAACTTAACACAAATCTGATTATTATTATTAAGCTGGGACTGGCTTCAATGTATTGGATTGTTTGCAAACACATTTCAATCATCAAGTCTATCTTTTCCCCAAAAACAGTGCTAATCTCTCTCATTAGTAATGATTTAATTCTATGTAGGTTGCTTTGTCCTTTTATTAAATACTCTAATCTCTTTGGAGGTCACTCTGTTAAAAAATAAAAAGCAGCATCTAAACTGAAAACTATAGAATTGTATAGTCATATATACCCACATCATTATTACATCACATTATTCCCCTTTCTGGATAAGCAACATTATTCAAAGCATAGAGAAATAATAAGAAAATCTAACTCAAAGAAATTAAGGTGTGACATAACAAAAAGAGAAGAAAATATAATTAAAACTAATTACACCAGCATCATTATATCTCTTGATATCTTTCTATCCTCAAATCACTCACTTCTACAACATTCATATGCTATCTCATCCTTTTGTTTTTTTAAAAGTATTCTCTTTTTTTTGGATCTTATAAAGTCCATGCAACATCTGATCCACATACCTCTTGCTTAGGATAGTCACACTGCACTCTCCAAATTTTGCTCATTATCAGTTTCAAACACCTTCCCAGGTTCACTTGGTAAAGTAATTCTCTTGTAGTTTTTGCAGTTCTTCTTCTTAGCCTTCCCTACCAATAGTCCTCAACTTATGACCAGTTGCTTAGCAATTGTTTGAAGTTATGACTCCCTCAAAAAAGGTACTTATGACCCAAATTCCTGCATTTTGGGCTCTTAGCAATCAGCTAACATTTACAGCTGTTTGTAATGTCCTGTTATGTGACTTTGGTTTACAATGTTTTTGCAGGAAACCAGCATTTGCTTTCAATTTCTGGCAGAAAAACTTACATTGTGGACAATGAGTTCACTTAATGAACACTACAAAAAAAATATCATAAAATCAGGCTGGCACTTAATGAATGGCATGACTTACAACAATAATTCCAGGCTCAATTACAGTCATAAGCAAGAACTATCTGTATTTTGGGAAACAACAGCAGCATTTAACAATCAAAAGAAAAAGATATACTTCTCATACGTGTAAAAGTTGTACAACTACTGTATTCCATAAGCAAACCACATCCACACTTTTCCTAGTTTGTACAATCTAATCCTGCAGCACTACCATTTTTAAATATTCTGATAGCACTTGCTACTCCTCTTTCAGCCATTTTTGGACACTAATATTTAAACTTCATTTTATTTTTACTCTAATTTGATATTTCTCTAACTTTGATATTTCCATACAAATATCTAAAATACTCCTTCCAGCGTTTCCAATGTCACTTTTTAAAATTCCTATCCAATCTGCCGGAAGTTCATTTACCTCTTCCAAAGCATTAATTTCCATCAAAATCACTTTGCATTTCCTCTGCCTCTTTAAATTCTAACTATGCCTTTTTCTTTGTATTTACATTCTTTGTAAATATATCTTTTAGTATATACAATTATATTACACCTTTCCCTCATCCTTATTTTTTGCAACAATCATTCTCTTAGATGTATTACATTCATCCCTCCAAGCATTCTTTTTCATACTTCCTAGACTCGTAACACCATACACTTCTGTGGCACATTTAACTATTTCTATTTTACCCATTCTCCTTCTCTATGTTCAGTTTACATTTATTCTGTTGGAAAATGAATCTTCTAATACTTTTTCATATAGGAGTCATACTTTCATTCCCGTTTCTTTCATGTCCATTTTTTCCTGAGATACAGTCTTGACTCAAATACTAGATGTCCTACATTCGGGACTTCTCATCATTGCAGACTTCACTAATCCTCTCAGTCTTTCATCAAAAACAATAAAAATCAATCATGCTTTTTTATTTCTATTTATTCCTTTGCTATAGGCACATATAAACACACATGCATATTCAAAACAGATTTTCTAAACTTTCTAAACAGCCACCATTCTCATCCATAGATCTCTAAATGCCCCATCTGTATTCTTTCATTTCATTTCCATCCATCCCTTTTATTTATTTAACAGAGTAGATTAGGCTGTCAGCCTTAGTCATTCTTCTAACATGCACAACAATTCTTATTAACAAGTATTGGCATACTTTGGCTAATATAACCTAAATATAACCAAAGCCTGTTTCACTTCAAGTATGCTACCATTATTCTATGCAGGCTACAATCTCTAATATAAAGACTACTTTTCAAGCCAACATACTGTAAACCACTATTAACCAAAATGCAGGTATATTTATTCCTTTTTGAAAAGAGCTCTCTGATATAGGTCCAGTTCACCTTTTTTAATCTTCACATAATACCCTTTCTAAAATGCTGCCCAGTAAATTTTACAAGAATCTTGCCATGTAAATTATGCTCGTACTGTTTTTTATGTCAGCTCCTGAGCCCCACACTTTCTTCACCAGCCCAACCACGTCTTGGAAATAATTCACTGGCTATTCCCAAATCTCATTCAACTGTACCATTAACCCGAAGAACAAAGTTGTTTAGTTTATTAAGGCTCAAATGCAGGTGGTAGTTGTGGCTAGGAGGGCCTTTGGGCAACTTCTTGTTTACACCAGTTGCACCCTTATTGGAATCGTGAGGCCCTGTGCACAGTCACTCTTGCCCTGATGGTCTCTCAGTTGGATTGCTGCAACGTGCTCTACATGAGGTTACTCTAAAATTATTCAGAAGCTATAGTTGGTGCAGAATACAGCAGCACACACAGTTCTGGGGGCCCCTAGGGTGGCACCATGTAAGACTGCTGTTGCATTAGATGCATTTGTACCAGTTTGCTTCTGGGTTCAATTCAAGGTACTACATTTAAGGTCCTATAATGGCATGCATCCAGAGTATCTGTGGAACTATCTCACCCCAATGGAACTAGCTTGCCCTACTAGCTCCAGTGGAAGGGGACCCGCTGCAGACACCATCTGCTAAGAAATTCTGATAGGTGGGGTCAAGAAGAGCCTTTTCCACTATGATCCAGAGGCACAAACTACTCCCACCCTTTTGGCTCACTGCTGAAGGTGGTGGAGGGGGTAAGAAGATTTCATCCCTGTGCTGTCTGTCTCGTTGGTTCTAGTTTCTTATATATTTTTAAAATTTTAATTGTTTCTATAGTTATCTTTTTGTTTGTAAGCTGCCCAGAGTTGACGTATCGGTGAGTTGGGTGGCATATAAAGTTAATAAATAAAAATGACCAGTTAGACTGTAACAGGAGGCAGGGCAACATTTATTCTGGTATGTCAGGACTTTCTGTTTATAGTTAAAAAGATAACCACTTCTCGTTAAAAAGAAAATACCGTGTGGGACAACTAACGGAGCTGTGATTATAAGTTCTGGAGAGTTTTATTTTATTTACTTATTTTTTTTATTTTAAATGTGCCTTCTCTTTTCTACAGCAAAATAGAATTTACTCCCAAGGTTTAGATTCAGCCTGTGCACGAAAGAGTGGGGGGGGGGGGGAGAATGGCAATTTTTAGCTTCCGGAAAAACAATCTAATACATAACTATTTATATGGCTGAACGCTCGTGGATCATCACCAAATTGCACAGGTTGTGGTTCTACCCCATGAATATCCTTACTTTTTCTCCGGGAGCTCGAAAATGGGAGAGGGTGCCTTTCCTAGTCTAGCCCCATAACAACAACCCTAGGAGGTAGGTCGGGCTAAAAAAGCGACTGTCGGGGAATTCTGAGGCTGGACGGGAATTCCCACCACCTCCTCGCTACTCTGGCTTTCCAGGGAGCCCCTTCTCTCACCGAGGGTTGCTCTGTTGCCCGTTCTCGGAACAAAACGCCTCCCCGCCACCGCCGTCCTTCTACCAAAACGAAGGGAACTGCACGGTCTGTCGCACGCTGCCCATCCGCCGCCCTTTCCCCAAAGCCAGCGTCTCAGCACCGACCCACCTCTGAGCCTCTCCGCGCAGCCGCCCCCTTCCCCGCCGCACCCCCAAAACAAACCACTGGCGCTACCGCTCCCCACTCCCGCAGCTAGGCCTGCAGCGCCTTTCTCCCGGTTCGCATCCGGCCACCGTCACGGACCTCATTTTGGCTCCCCTGTGGGCACCGGCCCCCGCGCCGCCGTTCTCCCCTCCATCCCCTCCTCCCAGACCGCCACCGGAAACACGCCAACCTCAATACGGATGCAGGGAATCCACCCTCCTCAGGCAGCAAAGCAGGAAATGCGGGGGCAGGGCTGAATTTGGGCCGCTCTAGCCACCGGGCCAAAGGGGTGATTTTATGGTTTATTTTGCTGGCAGACGGGCGGGGTTCGCTTAACTCCTCGCGCTAAGCCAAACAAAGAGATCACAGAACGACCTAGCGCGAAGCGGGGAGGCTGCCTGCTGTATATTATATTACTGTTTCCCTTTACGGGGAAGCGTTTGTAGTGTGATGCGATTCCCCAGGCACTCCAAACGTGCGTGCATTCACACAATCGATCATCACACTCATGAGGCCTCTTTCCAAAGCATCACATTACCTGATCTTCAAGTAATGCTGGTATTTTTTTAAAAAAGAATCGGGTTAAAGGCTAGGGCAACTCAACATTCCTGCACAAATGCAGAAAAACAGACGTATATTTGCAAAACTGAATGGAATTTTTGTCTTTCCTAGAGTAGTCCTTGAGCTCTGGGTAACGGGGGTTTTCAACATTCTTTATTATACTGAGAAAGAAAACGGGCATTTCCAGTTCTTCAATGACTCTTATTTCAAGTTTCCCTATTCCTTAAGTTCCACCAAAATAAGAGATGCAGCCTTTGTCCAGCCTTGTTCACCCTTTTAAACGATGTAAATATATTCTGTTAAAAAAAATATCTAATTTTGCTATCGGTATGTTCTATCTCTTATGACTTGATTTACGTATTGCACCAAGGCATAGTTTGTTAAACTATTGATGACTGAATAAATCACAGCTGGGTTCACACAGCACAGAAAAACAGAAAGCCTCGGTTTTCATAGGACTAAAGCAAAACCAAACAAAACTATTTGAATGCAGTCCCAAGTGCAGGGAACTGGGATACCATATTTTGGATTGCAACAATTCAGATGACCATAAGATGACAGTATAGATACAAAAAACCCATGCTATCATAGAGTGGTCACCTGGACTTTTATATCCCAGTGTATGGTAGTTTGCAAAAATATGGATGACCACTAGATGGCAACAAAAGGATATGGTATATTCTAACTATACTGATTAGCAGTATATATTTGGAATAATTTATTATGTATAATGTTGACTATTGACCTCCCCCTCAAGTCCTGCTCTGCTGCCTCATGGCATTTATTTTCCTGGAGGAATGAAAGAAGAACATCAGGAATGCATGCTAAGAATTTATACTCCCAGCAGGATCACTTGACGCTTAAAGGTTATTCCAACTGCTTAGCTAAAGCAAGCAGACATCTATACTGGACAGCAGTGATACAGGAAGATGTTGGAGATAAATGAACACTTCAAGGAAAATGACAAAAGATATAATTTCATGCTATGTGGGAGTAGGCAATACTAAACCATTTCTATATTTTACCAAGAAAGCCACATTGATAGACAAGACAAAGATTGACAAATAAGGCCAGATAATGAGCTCTATAGAGGAATGGTACCCAACATGCAATTGTGGAAGAGCTGAGGATCTTTAGTATAGGTAGTCCTCGACTTATGACCACAATTGAGCCCAAAATTTATGTTGCTAAGTGAAACAGTTGTTAAGTGAATTTTGCCCCATTTTATGACCTTTCTTGCCATAGTTAAGTGAATCACTGCAATGCTTCAGTTAGTAACATGGTTGTTAAGTGAATCTGACTTCCCCATTGACTTTACTTGTTGGAAGGTCCCAAAAGGTGATCACATGATCCCAGGACACTGCAACCATCATAAATATGAACCAGTTGGCAATCATCCAAATTTTGATCACATGACCATGGGGATGCTGCAGTGGTTGTAAGTGTGAGTCATAAGTCACTTTTTTCAGTTACGTTGTAACTTTGGATGGTCCCTAAAGGAACTGTTGTAAGTCGAGGACTACCTGTACTTATGCTGTTTATGATGCAGCTACGGAAGTTTAAAAAAATCTCTAATGTCTAGTTGCTAATGTCATGCAAGAAAAGAAAATCCAAAGCTGCAAAGGCAGAATTACAGTGACACCAGGATATACGAAGCATGAACATGGGAAAGCCGAACATGTGAAAGATTAAATCAATTAACTGCATATTAACATCTTGGGCATCAGAAAACTGAAATGGATTGGAATTCTGACATGTGGTCAGAAGTTCATACAGTACTGTGTGCTACACAGGACACACACAGAAAAGAACTAACACTGTTGCTTTTAACCACTGATGCAGAAAAAAAGAGGGAGGAATTTTATGGTCAAGTTTAATCAGCAATCAATTTATAAGCAAGATGTGCTTCTTGTGGTTGGAGACTAGAATGCCAAAACTGGGAACAATAAAGAGGAAAACATAGCTGGATTATATTGCTAGGAAACAGAAATGAAGCACAAGAATGACTTACCAATTTCTGGGTGTCAGAAGAATCTTCCAACATGGGGATCCAGTTTCAGAAACTCAGTTTTCAAGGACATCATCACGAATCACTTTGAAGTCCTCACCTTCATTGATAGGAAGTAAGAGAAATTATGAAAAGAAATGAAATAAGGATCATTGTAAAAGGAGACTGCCAAAGATCAAGAAACAAAAGAAAGCAAACTAGATCAGAATAGATGGTGAGAAATTGTAATCAAAAACAGATGAGAGAAGAAGCCAAAGCCAAGAAAGAGAAAGATATCAGGAAGAAGCTTAATGGAAAAATTCAGAGAACTATTAGCAAGGACAAGAAGCAGTATTACATCAACTTCTGTAAAGACCAATATGGAAACAGATACAGAAAAACAAGACTTTTTTTTCAAAAGAACTGAATTCCAGAAGGAGATTCCAATCTTCATTTGGAATGATAAATGAATCCACTGGAGAGATAGTAATTGAAGATTAAAAAGATGGGAAAATGTGCTGAAATTTATACAGTAAACATCTTAGCATCCAAGATATCTTAGAAAATATTCCTTTTTTAGAAGAAGCTCTAGGACTAGAAGATGAAGTTAAAGCAGTAACTGGTTATTAGTGAGAAGACTACAAGAACTGATGGTATACTGTATTTGCAGAAATATGAGAAGTGACAGAAAAATCAGTAAAGGATGGAACTGAATGTGATTGTCACTGATGCTTCCTTGGATGCTATTTTTTCTTCATCTGAACCTTCAAATATTAAACGAGTGATCAAACCTTTAGAACTGGGAACAAAAGTTGTTGAAAATGCTTTTATGTTGTAATTCCTCTACATAATATATATTTTCTATGGAGGAAGGAGCTATGTATTGGATGTTCAGTAAAATCTCAGTTTAACAAACCATTTGAGGAGTGTGTGTCCATTAAATCCAAATGTCTGTTAAATCCAAATTCACATCATTTGTATAATAAATCATTGCAGTAAACCTTGATTTAAAGATCATATCCTCAAACAAAAGATTTGTCCAAAGTCAGTTAATATGAAACTTGCCTAAAGATTAAGAAATGTAAATTGCTGAATATGCCTGTGGGATAGAACCTCGACACTTACGTCAGGTAGCTATCACTTCTTGTTTTTCACAAGTGTAACTCCAAGCTCTCTCTTGACCAGTTTCATTTCACAGTGCTCCTCAGTAAACCTAGAAGCTGCATGGGATTGATTAGTGGGGGAGGTTAGTCTTTGACGTACTACAGTTCATTTAATGACTGTTTGAAGTTACAGCAGCACCGAAAAAAGTTACTTTTGACTATTTTTCACACGCGTAAAAGCATCCCCATGGTCACGTGATCGAAATTCAGATGCTTGGAAACTGGCTATATTTATAATGGTTGCAGTGTCCAAGGGTCATGTGATTACCTCTGACAAGCAAAGTCAATGGGGAAGCCAGACTCACTTAACAACTGTGTTACTAACTTAATAACTGCAGTGATTCACTTAAAAAGTGTGGCAAGAAAGGTCGTAAAATGGGACAAAATTCACTTAACAACCTCCTTGCTTAGGAACAGAAATTTTGGGCTCAATTATTGTCGTAAGGGACTATCTGCATTACCTCTGTATTCTAAAGATCAACAAAGCACATAAAAGCAGCACCATCCAATTGCTGGGGAACTCCTCAAGTGCCATCAACAATAGGATCCATCATACATTTGGGGCAAATCCTCTTAATAGGTCCCTCCTCCCTGCATAAATTGGCCTCCTCCACCTGATTGGTGTTTGGAAGGGTCCTGAAGACCTGGCTCTTTGCCCAGGCCTTTGGCAAGCATAATTAAAGCCCTTTTTTTTTCTTCTTTCACATTGTTCCAATCTGAATTTGTTATCTGCCTGTTTGCTCTTGTTGTTTTCTAATCTTGATGCTTTTTTTAACAATTTGTAAACTGCCCACACTTGCTGGGAATCAGGTGCCATACAAATTTAGTAAATAATAAGGAAGTGAGCTGCCCATGACAATGGACTGCTGGAAAAGTGCCCAAGAACTGTATCATGACATATCAGTACACAGTGAATACTTGGTTATAAATTCCCAAGCTGTCTTAGATCCCATGGAAAGGAGGTTGAAATCACCCACTAGTAAGAGGCTGAGGAAACCTACAATTACCCCTTTGAGGAAATTAGGCAGTTTGGTGAAGGAGAGCAGAACAATTCCAGCACCCCAGCTTGTTCCTTTGGCCCAGCATGGATTGCAACAACTCACATCTGACCACCTGCAGAATGGCACTCCACAACAGTTAGGATCTCCTGGCACCACATTATGCCAATCCTGTTGTGGAGTTGCAAATGATGCAGAATAAAACACCTAGCTGGACAGATCTCCATGAAGGAGACTCTTCCCCTTCAGCCAGCCAGATCTCGGTAATTAAATTATAGCTAAAATCTCCCGGTCCTTTGAATAATCATGCCACATCAATGCACAGATAATCTTATTACAGTGAAAATTGGCAAATGTATGCATATTTTTATTAAATGCAAAAGCTGTAACTATGAACTATGAGCTTTAATTCATTCAATGGGAGAGACTAAATTAGGGATATTTTGTAGGATATTACAAAGGTGCCCATTAATTGTATTGTTTGTTTCTATTTTTTTCCAATCCATGTGCCCATATTTAAATGAAACCAAAAAGGAAGACATTCAATGATGTACCAACTTTAAAACTGATTGAAATATTGCATGTCTTCAGTCCACTAGTTAAGTTCTTGAACATCAAGATTTGAATAAATTGCAAATTGTTTTTTGGAGTAGAAAACAGTTTGTAATCAAAAATTGTTGGTCTTCAAAAATTGAGATAACTAAACTTACATCAATATGTTTCAGGTTATTTCAAAAGATCTTAAACACAATAGGTTTTTAAGCCGTTAAAAATGTTAATTGAGAAACAATTTGTAATTTGTTCTCATGCAACCTTCATCTGTGCGCCCACAGTCTTCCTCTCTCTCCTTCATCTGTATATACCGTACCTATTTAAATCGTACATCAGTTAAGCTACTCCACGCATCAGATAAAATGAGTTGCAGTTCATGAAACCTTATGCCTTGTAATAGTCTGTTAAAAAGATGCTCCAGACTCTATTTTTGGCTACCATAGATAATCGCGGATCTACCCCTACAATGTCTATAGTTGTTGGTACTGTCACTTTAATGCTTTATCAGCTTGCAATTGGCTGGAAGATTGGAACGTTCCTACATGTCGAAGGACTGTCTTGTGCTGTGATTGGCTGGACTGGACGCTGCAGGATACTTCCTGGAATGTCTGCAAGTGGACGTTCATCTGGCTGCTTCACTGAAAAGTGATGATGGGGACTTTCTTCTATACAAGATGTAATTAATAGCCATGAGATTGTAGGTAAGAAGAGTGTGCGATTTCGGCAGACTGTTGCTTTGGACACAGCACAAAAACATATGGACATGTTGCAGGGCCAGCAGATCCACGTTCAGTAGGAACGAGACTGCTCACTAGCATATTAAGTTGTTCTATTGAACTTTTTAACCATGTTTCATTTAATTATATTATTACAATGCAAGCATATTTTTTAAGAGTAAGTAAATTAGCACCTGCTTCATACAGAGAGGAATCGCATAGCAAAAAACTGCTAGAAGATGAAATTTGATCAGGAGGAGGATAAATGATTCCCTAAGAAACAATGGAAAGTACTTGATTTGTTTTTCTTTTTCACAGTGGAATGCAACCTCTAACCAGATCAAGTATGCTACACAACCTCCCTTGAAACTAGCTTTCTACATGTGCTGAAAATTATTCAGATTGTTCAAAGTAGGTATTGGTCAGTGGGAGCTAAAACCTGATAAAACTGCGTTACTAGCTTTTGTAAAATACCAGGATGAGCTTATACTTTGCTTCAGAAAGGAAAAAGTTGGCAACAGCAGTTTAAACATGGCTGGAATTTGGGAGTGGATATGGGGAAGGGGAGGGTATATTTTATAGCCATCCTTTTAAATACTTAGATTGATTACACTCAAGAGTGTATTAGAGAGGCTAATTTTCTTTATAATTTCCCAAAGAATGTCAGAAAGCTTCTGCCCTTTTAGCAATAAGGAAACAAGGAATCTATAAAAGAATATGATTTTACGTATGCATTCTAAGGTTGTAATAAATAAAAGCTCTTACATTGGGCAGGGGGGAACGTTCTATGTCTTTTGTGGTGAGTTGATTAAAACTACAGTTATTTTCTGTATATATTACAGGAATTGTGTGTAAAACATTTGCATTTGAAATCTCTGTCAAAGAGGTTTGTCATAAATGTATAGATGTGTGTTTTTTGATTATGGAAATGTAAGGTGTGCTTGGGATAGAAGGTGAACCTGGGGATGGTATATAGAATTCAGCTCATATTCCTGCACATATTTCCAGTAATATGCTGCTTCTTCCTTGATAGACAAATACAGGTAGTCCTCAACTTACAATAGTTTGTTTAATAACCATTCAAAGTTGCAACGGCATTGAAGAAAGTAACTTATGACCGTTTTTCACACTTATGACCATTGTAGCATCCCCATGGTGACGTGATCAAAATTCAAACGCTTGGCAATTGATTTATATTTATGACGATTGTAGTCTCCCAGAGGCATGAGATCACCTTTTGGGACCTTCTGACAAGCAAAGTCAATGGGGAAACCAAATTCCCTTAACAACTATGCAAGAAAGGTCACGGGCAAAACTTACTTAGCAAACATCTCACTTAGCAGCAGAAATTTGGGCTTAATTGTGGTGGTAAGTTGAGGACTACCTGTAAAAATTGATTTCTTGCTTATGTATTTTAACCCCACGTTGCTGTTTTTCATTTTGGATTTTTCAAAGCTTATTTTCCAAATTAGGTATCTGCAGTTTGGATAATATTGGCTGGGTTTATATATTGACCCATAATTTGCTTATGAAATCACAGTTGAATGAATTCACACAATATACTAACAAAAAAGAAAATCAAATTATGTCTTGATGTGCTATCAGAACCCAGCAGTTGCATGTTAAAATGTAGGGTTTATTTTAAAATCTGGTTGGACATCCTCACATCTGTACTTTTAGAAGCGCCTTTCTATTTAAAAGTGAGTCTTATTTGCTTTCTCTTTTGAATAGCTGACATATTAGCCTATGATGTTTAAAAACAAATAATGTAAAATATTGTTTCTGTAAGGCACTTGTGATTCTGTATAAGTTTTCAGTCACAGAAGCTTTTCCAATTTGTCAGAATCCAAAAAGCCTAAATTTTGGCATTGGGCAAAATAGTATCAGCTTCTTGCAAATAATTGTAGAAGAAGGAAGAATGTGATAATGGGAGGAATAAATTTAACTTACACAACTTGTATATCTATATCTTTATAATCTTGCATATTTGGAGTTGGGCTGTGTTTTATATCACTAGAAGAGAATACAATATCTTCAAGATTAAAATAGAATACTTTTCTTATCTATTACAAACAGCATTTCCTTATTTGTTCTATCTATGAATATAAGACTACTTAAAATTATTTACCAGGTACTGGAAATCAGAAGCCATTTAACATGACAACAGAAACGTTGGTGAAGGATATTAAACCAGGCATGAAAAATCTAAATCTTATATTCATTGTGCTGGAAACAGGTAAGTCATGTGGAAGAGAAAATAGGTTTGTATTTTTTTAAAATCACTATGTAAGCAGTTGGGAGACCAAGATACATGCCCTATTTCTCACTAGAATGCTTCAATTCTGGGTAAGATATTTTCACTGCCTTTTTTTGTAATTTGCTATGTAATCATTTCCTTTCCCTTACTGATCAACTAATTGCTGTCTTATTCCAAAAAATGTTGGTTATTGGCCAGATTAAAAATACTTTCTTTAAAACAAAATTGTATTTTCAAAAAGATACTTTATATAACTAGACCGATAATGTTACTGAAGTTATAAAATTAATACTAAAAATAGCATTAGTAAAAGGTAAACCATAGCAAACAAAGTACATTGAACTATTTTTATGATATAAAACAAAAGTATATATTTTTAGCTTGATGCCAAAATCTCCACTACAGTATTATTTATAATTATAAAAAAGAAGAAAAAACCTCCCTTAAGAATAGTATACACAGTGCTTTTTTTGTAAAAAAGAAAAGGTGCCGGAACTCACACATGTCATACAACCTGCCTTGCCTACCCTACAAGGTTCCATCCAAAAAAGGTGCCGGAACTCCGTTCTGAGCGTTCTATGACAAAAAAAGCCCTGAGTATACATAAGTATTTAATTTCTGACCCCCCCCCCTTTGTACTCCAAACAATTTGCAGTACCTATTGGCTTTTAAAGTTAAAAATACTTTTAAAAGTTTATTATATATTACATACTAATGAACTCAGTGGTATATACTTACAGTGCACTTAAGTGGCTTTAAAATTGCAATGTTATATGAGGGGGGGAAATTATACAGATAGTTCTCGATTAATGATCACCCAAAGTTATGTGATTAAAGTTAATGACATGATTAAGTGATCAAAGTTAACAGGATTTGCTTAAGGACAGCTACAAGGAATGCCGAGATTACTGTTGCTAAGCAACGGAGTTGTGATGTTGCACTGTACGACCGCATCACTTAGTGATTGAAATTCCTGCCCCAATTATCCTTAAGCGAGGTCTACCTGTATGGCATGATCACTGCTGCTGATCATAAAGAAGTTTCTGTGATATAGAGAAGCAGACTGAACTCTCAGAAAATGAGTAGTTTTTAGATAATCTAAACAATTTACTTCCAGTTTGATACATATACCAGCTCAGTATTTAAACGTCTAGGCTTAAAAGAATATGCAGTGAAAGGTGGGATGTATTTGGAGTGAAGCAGTGAGTGATAAAAAAAAACCTCTCCTTCACTCATGAAAACAGATGCCTGCAGTTGTCTTGAATTGTGGTTCTTGTTCTATCATTAGGCCGGGTGACCAAGACAAAGGATGGTCACGAAGTACGGACGTGTAAAGTAGCTGACAAAACAGGCAGCATTAACATCTCTGTATGGGATGATGTTGGAAATTTAATCCAGCCAGGCGATATCATCCGACTCACCAAAGGGTATGGGGGATTTTTCTAAGAGAAGTGGTTTGGGAGAAGCTTGGGGAAGAGGTGTTGTTTTTGAAACTGTGGCTAAACCCTATGTCAGGGGTAGGCAACCTTGGTTCTTTTATGACTCGTAGACTTCAACTCCCAGAATTCCTGAGCCAGCATTCTGGGAGTTGAAGTCCACAAGTCATAAAAGAGCCAAGGTTGCCTGCCCTATGTCAAGAGAGCAGCAAGTATGACTTGGCTGTTTTCTGGAATGTGCTCAAATTAGTTCATACAAATTAGTTATTTAACGTGTTTCACCACTTTTCTAAATTTTGTTAGGAAAGTTTAAGGAGGGGTGGGAAATCTGAGACTTCAGATGTTGCTGAACTATTATCTTCCAACACGCCTCATCATTGGCCATGCAGTCTTGGGCTACCAGATGTTTTAGATCCAGCAGAATGAACTTTTCATCAGCCCTAATATAAAGACTGTGTATAATTCTTGGGATCAGTCTAATATGCAACATTTAACCTATTTCTTAGACTCGTACATATTTTCTTCTGCAAATGTACCTGTTGTTTTTAAGGTTCATTTTCCTCGTATTTACACAAAGGCAGACTTAAGCTTAATTTATGCATTGTTGTTGGTCATAATTTAGTTTGCTTGACTTTGATTTGTCATGTGGAGTTGAACCCAGCTATTGTGGTTTATAAACCATGATTTATGGCTCAGTATGTAATTTGAACCTATCCAATTTTGCTTATTCAGTAAATGATAGTTAACCAAACACTGATTGAGCAGAAAGCATGAATCTGCCTGTAAAACGTGGTGTACAGGTAGTGTACTTTTAGTGACTACAACTGGGACTGACAACTCGCTTGTTCAGAGAAGCAGTTGCTAAATGAAACCATTGCTGTGCTTATGATCTTATTTCAGCTTTCCTCTGCTTTAGAGACCTACAAAGGTTGTAAATGTGAGAATTGGTCATAAAGTTACTTTTTCATCACTGTTGTAAGACTGAACAATCACTAAATGAGACAGTCACTGAACAAGAACTGCCTATATACAAGCAGAGCATCCTGTAACATTGCTCTGACCTTTTTTGATGTTCTGTGCAAATATGAACATGCTAGCAAAGACCCAACACACTAAGTTTGCCATACTCTGCAGTCAGCCCAACTAGCTGAACATTTTTGTTCGATTCCAATAAGTAGAGCAAATCTAGAAAACTTAGCAGCAGAATCCCATTCATGGCTCCTTGGAAATAAGTCTCTTGAATTCAAGGGTACTCACTCCTAGATAAATCAGTTTGCGGTTCATATATTACTGAGATTTAAGAACATATAATCTCCTCTCTTGCACACATTATCATCTTTGTCTGGAAGATTAGTTTACTTCCATGAGGAACAAACAAGCACTGTACAGATATTATATAGATAGAGCTTCATGTAATGCACCAAAAAGACAGATTTCTTCTTCAGCAAAACTAGGAACTTTGTGCTGCTTTCAATAATGAGTTTTTCTTTATCAGGTACTCATCAATTTTCAAAGGCTGCTTGACACTGTACACTGGACGTGGAGGAGATCTGCAGAAAGTAGGAGAGTAAGGCTCATAGTTTATCTCAGTGGTTCTTCCTAGTATTAGGGGATGGCTAGGTGGATTTTTTCCAATTTTGTGCAAAGACAGATTATCACCAAAGAATAATTCTGCCCTAGAAGATATAAAATTTCTGAAACCATGGAAGGCATCTTCCTCTGTTTTTAGGTTGAAAGAAATTGGTAACATCTTATTATATTTCAGATTACATTCAGCAATCCACCTGTCATTAAGAAATCACTGCCTGATCCACAGGTCTAAATCTTATGCCATGACTTCTTTATTCGCTAGGATAAATGTCCCCACCCTGTTCTATACTTAATTTACATTTCACTTTGTTATCAAGGTATATTTTGTTTTTTCACAGTGAACCTCTAGTTTTCCCAGTGATGTTTCAGTGAGACATTCCACACTGAAGTATTACAGTTGTTATTTGTACTAATAAAGATTTGTATAATGATTTTTATATATTGTTCTTTAGCCATTCTTAAATCAGTTTATAGTGCTATAGAGGTTCAGTATCCTTAGGCTAAAAAGACATGGCTTGGAAGAAAAATGTAGTGAATAAGAACAAAGAATAATATTAAATATATGCAGGTCAAAGAGGAAAAAGTAATTCAGAATGCATGGGGGTGATCTTGAAAATTAATTTTATTTTATTTTAATCCTGCCTTTATTATCTTTGTAAATAATTAAGGCAGCAAACATATCTAATACACCTTCCTCATATTTTCCCCACAATAGCAATCCTACAAGGTGGTTTGGACAGAGTGAGTGACTGGCCCAAACTCACTCAGCCAGCTTTTATGCCTAAAGCAGGACTAGAACTCACAGTCTCCCAGTTTCTAGCCTGGTGCCTTAACCAGTAGACCAAACTGGCTCCTTCATTTCATAAAATTTCAATTTATGAAGAAGCTTCACCTTTCCTGGTACTGTGCAGATGCTGCCTTACATTCCTGGAAAATATGTGTTTGATTTAAGGAACTGCCAGCAGGTGCTATGTGCACACTCTAATTCACTTGACCTCGCTCCCTTTAAAGCTCTGAACATCTCAAAGACCACAGTGCTCAGTTTTAATATTAGAATGATCTTGATGTATTTATTCCACTAACCATGAATCGATCTTAAATGCCCAGATAAAACAAGTGTGTCCAAGTTCTAGAAGATCAAATAAAGCTGATGGTTGATGCATTTCCTAGTAGTTGATGTCTGAGTCAGAGCTCCTTCACCCCTCCTTTGATCTTCAGTCGGAGCTCACTGTGAATAATCTTGCCTCACTGTTGCTATCTACCTCTGGATCTCTTTCATTTATTAACAATATGAACATTAACACCAGGTCCATAATGTTGCCATTGTTGGCTGGTCAAGTTTTAATTTCAATGGGTTGAGTTAATATTTTCCCACCTTTATTCTTTCCACCCACCTCCCTTGAAAGTCCATTGTTTGGAAGAGCGGAGCTTTTAAGTTTTGTATTTGCCAGAGAAAAATTAAAGGTAGTTTCGGGATTGTTTTGCATGGTTATTCCATCTTGCTGCACTAGAGGGAGAAAAAGGATATTCTAGCACCTCTTTGTTGGGGAGGGGGCAGCAGTCTTCAGTTTATCTTCAAAGGAAGCTTAGCAATATCCCTTAGAGCAGAGTTCCCCAACCTTGGTCACTTTGTAACTTGTGGACTTCAACTCCTAGAATTCCTCAGCCAGCCATGCTGGCTGAGGAATTCTGGGAGTTGAAGTCCACAAGTCATAAAGTGGCCAAGGTTGGAGACCCCTGCCTTATAGAGTACCAGATGGATTTCCATACTAGTCATAATTTCAGTGGTGCCTCATTTTGTTTCCCTTCTTCTGTCTAAACTTTTTTTCTTTTTTCTTTTCTTTTGTTCTCAAGCCACTTTGATTGCAAGAATCGGGGTTTCTTTTTCAAGCGAGCTATAAGCCACTGTAGGACATACTGCAGTTTCATTACGACAGTGCAGTATGCATTATTAGAGAGAGGGAATTAAAAAGAACAAGGAAAAAAAAATCATCAGTTGAATGACAATTGCATCTTCTGCTCTCTAGGTTTTGTATGGTTTATTCAGAAGTGCCAAATTTCAGTGAGCCAAATCCTGACTATGTTGCCCAGCAGTCACAAAACAAAAATGTAAGTATAAGAATTGCCGTAGTTTGGTTGTTCTTACACTGGCTTGTGGGACTCAGAAATAGGGTAGGGCGGACATAAGCTTGGTCAGTGAAACTTTAAATCTTTAAAACTTAACCATGAATGATGTGTAGAGTAATAGATTGCTTATAAACATATACTGTATATATGTCTTTCTTGGAAAAAGCGGGCTGTTTTGTTTTCAAAATGGTGGAACCCAATGTCATCGCTAGAGTGCTTTATGCAAATTAAGAAAAATCCGAGGATCTTTGTCTAAACTGATGAGGTGTGAAATAAATGTTTAATGATGGATTTCATAAGCCTAAGAACCGTTCCTTGCCCAGTCACAGGATGACTGTACTTTTCTTGCCATTTCTTTTTGCTCAAGCAGAACCCTTTAAAAATACGTCTCTTGTGATAACCACCTCCTGTTGCATTTCTTCTCTTTTAAAATCCCATGCTTGTTTTAGATTTTGTAGAAGTTGGGTTTTACATGTGCCTATCAAGAGAAAGTTTCAGCAGGTGGCAGCATTGGCCCAACTTGGGAGTCAGAAGCTAAACTAAAGGAGACTTGCTTATTATATGTATAGGACTCCAACAACCAGTACTGGAGATATTGATTGAGCCAGGAAGTCAAAAAAGGAAAAAGGAATGATAAAGACCTCTTTAGTTCTGTTAACAGTGACATATACAAATGGTTGCCTCCATAACGTGTTCAGAAGTCAATCTCAACTGAGGGACCTTACACAACCTAATTACACAATCTAATCCAGGACAAGTGAGCCTGATGTTTTGGCCTTCACCCTCTGCTAGTCCCAACCAGGTCAGGGATTATGTAGATTCAGATCATCTAGAGCAGGGATGTCAAGCCAGATGCGTCACGCGGAAGCCGCACCCACCCCAGCTCCGGCAAGGGGAAAAAGTCACGATACATCGCGACACGTCACGTGACGCAGCGAGTTTGACACCTCTGATCTAGAGAAAGGACTACAGAAGGTATCATGGACCTCAAGTGTCAGGCAAAACCAGGGATGCAAGTCCCACTCCTTTTATGTGCAAGCAATACATATGGTAGCCATTGTTATCTAGTTACACTAGCCGTATTGAAGATACTGGCCCTTCTCATTCCCCAAGCTGGGTAGCCTATCCTGGCTTTCCTTTCAGAAAAAAAGGGATAATAAACTTTTCATACGTGTCTAAGAGACACTTTGATGAAATGTGAAGGGATAAGCAGGAGCTGAAGCGTTTCCCCTGCATGAGTTTTAAAAGAGTGGCGTAGTGGTTGTGCATTGGATTGCATTGAGGGAACCTGGATTGATGTCCCTCCTCACTCATGGAAACTAACCTGGTGGATTTATATACAGTCTCAGCCAAACATACTTCACTGAGTTATGGGAAGAAAATGAAGGGTGATCCCCATATTTCCAGCTTTCAGTTACTGGAGAAAATATGAGAATCAAATCTAACAAATAATGATACAAAATCTCAGGATATGTATTTGGCAAATGTATTGGTTGCCTGAATGGATCTAACTCACCAGTATGAGGAGGACTTTAAATGGGAGCAAATTTAGTGGCTAGTCATCTCTCAGAAATATTTTACAGATAACATCTTAATAGATAATATCATGCCAGCCAGATCTTGTTGCTTTGTTGTGGAAAGATGTTTTTGTTTTGCAATTTAGTATAGTTTATGCCACCTATTCTTCTCCACCCACTCTTAGAAATTCTGGGTGGATAGTTGGATTGGTTTCCTTCTCTGTTCTCTACCCCAGGGTCTTTTAAATCTAGAATTTCTGCATGGGTTAAAATAGTTGTTTTGGTTCTGTCTTATAGACCCCAAATGACAATGCAGCCCCCACAGCCTCTCAAACCACACCAGGACCTTCTACATCAGCAGGTAATACAGCTGGATCCAAGCTAGTGAGCGATACGTCTGCTCTTGCCTTGATGATCTTCTGACAATCTGATTTATAGATTTATAAATAGGGTGGGCTAATTTATTGGCTGGTAGTGCATAAGCATGTAGGTGGGCTTGTATATAATATTGTATCATACTGGGACCTTTTGTTCCTTCTGCTCATTCATGTTGATTGGCTTGCACACATGTTAATTATAATATGATTTATTTGGTTTTAGCTTAAAGTTACATAGAGGTAGTCCTTGACTTACAACCATAACAGAGTCCAAAATTTTGATTGCTAAGCAATGCAGTTAAGTGAGTTATGCCTCATTTTGCGACCCTTTTTGCTACAGTTGTTAAGCAAATCACTGCATTTGTTAAGCAAATCATGCAGCCATTAGGCAAATCTGGCTTCTCCCATTGACTGCTTGTCAGAAGCCAGCTGGGAAGATTATAAATGGTGATCACGTGATCCCAAGACAATGCAACCCGTCAAATAAATCCATGCCAGTTGCCAAGCACCCGAATCCTGGCTGTGTGACCATGGGGATGCTGGAACCGTCGTAAATGTAAAAACGTTCACAAATCACTTTTTTTCAGTGCTGTTGTAACTTCAATAGATCACTAAACGAATGGTTGTAAGTCGAGGACTACCTGTATTCATTTAGCTACAGTGGCTTATAAACCATGATTTATGACAATGTTACATGGGAATAAAATTAGTGCTTTGTATGGTCAACAAACCATATGTCGGTGCACTAGTCAGGAGGCCACATGAGTTCTCCCAGCATCTCAGGATTTTGTAGCAGAGAAGCGAGTCTTCACTGGTACAATATTTCTGCGGGGCTTTGAAAGTTAAGGGTGGAGCAGGGAGTGGAAGGTCTCCAACCTTCACCTGAGACTTCTTCTCCCAAACCCCCAAAGTGAACTGAAATGGGACCATTAAAAGATGGGTATGATTCTTGGCTGTTGGGAAGTTCTTCATGGTAGAAATGGAGCACTTTACCTTCAAGAAGCTTCCTGTGCCCATCCCTCCCTCCCTTCATTATCTCTCCTTGGAAAACTCAGAAAAATGAGCAGAAGGGTATTGTGGTGATCCCTGGAGGCTTTCAGCTGCTTAGGGGAGTAAGTTGCTGCCCCTGAGCAGGCTGCCTATCCCTGCTTAGCCTGATGTCAATCTCAACTTCTGGGCTAGTCTTCCTTTGATTGGCAGGAGTCATATAGAAATGTGGCCCAGAGGCCATGGTCTCATTGCCTAGTGACTTACTGCAAACTTGTAGAAGTCCCTCCTTGGAGAATCATCTGCTAGAAGATCTAGCATTTCTTCTCCAATCAATGAAATAAAACCCAGTTCCAAAATCAAGCTGCCACAAGGCAAAAACCAACAAGCAAATGTATCTCCATTTGGCTTCTCTACCTTTTCATTTATTTATTTTTTTTGGGGGGGGGGGTAATTTTGCTTGCTCATATTCCTTTGATCTCCTTTGCGGGTCCTTGTCTGAGAACTCAGTATAGGATATGTAGGGACAAATCTTTCATATTAAGTCTGGTTTTCAAGATTACACTGAATTTTGTAGCTTCATTATCTTGTTTCACTCATATCTTTCTATGTTCCTTTATGTTATTTGGCTTTAGCTGCAGAGAACCAGAATGGCAATGGGTTGATCTCCTCTGGCGGTGCTCTGCACCAACCCAGCATCTCAACCCATCCTACCACCAGTCGCATCACTAGGAGTCAACCCAACCATCAAGGTGGAAGCTCATCAAGCATAGGGTCCTCCTCAAACCCAGTCAGCAACGGCAAAGAGACACGGAGAAGTAGCAAGAGATAGCAGGGGCTGTAGGTTCAGGAAAGTTTTGGATACCTCTTTCCTCCACTGCCTGCAATACTACTTTGTGCCTCCTTCTGAGGCAAAACAGCTGCTGCTGAGGAGAAGACATGGATACTAGGCTGGAGTAGAGACTCTGGGAACAACATAACGTTTAACCACTGAAATGTATTTTTAACATGGGGTATTATGATTGGGTGAGAGAGATACAGTCTTCAGTGTTTTTACTGAAAAGCTCGTCTTGCCTTTTAGGAATCTTCAAATATTGTAAATTGCACTCATTTTTTGCTGGAAATCAATACAAGTGACCTGCCATCTGTTTATTTGATAGTATTTTGTTCCTGTCCATTATCCTCCCAGATAATAAGCTCCTGTGAGTTGGGCATGAGTTTTTGCATTTAGCTCTTTTTAGTTTAGGTCTGCACTTCTTAAGGCTCTTTACTTAATCTTTTTAGTCTATGAATTGGAATGAATATGGTTCATAACTTCCCAAGGAAGTGCAGCTGGGCAACAAGAACTGATGCCATGCTTTCCCGAACAACCTTAGGACTGGCCAATAACAGAGCCTTGTCATGTCCAAGAGCCCTGGTGGCATAGTGATTAGAATGCAGTATTTCAGGCTAACTCTGCCCACATTCTGGAGTTTGATCCTGACAGGCTCAAGGTTGACTCAGTCTTCCATCCTTCTGAGGTCAGTAAAATGAGGAGCCAGACTATTGGGGGCCATAGGCTGATGTTGTAAACCTCTCAGAGAGTGCTGTAAAGCAGGGGTCCCCAACCCCCAGGTAGCAGCTCACTACCACCCATGGCCTATTCGGAACCAGGCTGCGTGAGTGGCAAGCAGCATGCACGTGTGTGCGCAGCTTGACTTGCATGAGTGGCAGTCCAGCGCACATGCACACGTGTGCACACTTCAACTTGTGCAAGTTGAGCTGTGCACACGTGTGCGTGCTGGCCTACAGCTTGTGCAAGTTGAGCTATGTGTGTGCACCAACCCACTGTTCGCACGGCCCAGTTCCCCTCTCACCTCTCCCAGCTGGGCAGCCAAGCCACAAAGATTGGGGACCGCTGCTATAAAGCTCTATGGGGCGGTATATAAGTCTTAAGTGCTAGTGCTATTGCTACAGTTATTTCCCCAAAAGTGACACTATAATTTACAGCAAACTTTAGAGGGGTTTCTGAAAACAACATGGTGAAAGTACAGCAAAATTAGATTAAACAATAGATTAATCTTTGTTTCAAAATCCTAACTTTTAATTTTTATGAAAGTTAATGGTTTATAAGCATACATTATTGTGCTGAGATCTTGAATTCTTTTACATTCCAGTAGAACATAGAACATAGAATAATTCAGGCTAATTCTGTCCACTGCCAGGAGTTCGATTCTGACTGGCTGAAAGTTGACTCAGCCTTCCATCCTTCCAAGGTCGGTAAAATGAGGATCCAGATTGTTGGGGGCAATATGCTGGCTCTGTAAACTGCTTAGAGAGGGCTGTAAAGCACTGTAAAGCGGTATATAAGTCTAAGTGCTATTGCTATAATAGGGTTGGAAGGAACCTCAGAGGTCTTTTACTCCAGCCCCCTGCCCGAGCAGGAGACCCCATATCAGAGGTTGTTTAGATTGAGCTTCCTGACTATAGTCCAGAGGTCTTCAAACTTGGCCCTTTTATGACTTGTGGACTTCAACTCCCAGAATTTCTCAGCCAGCGCGTCTGGCTGAGGAATTCTGGGAGTTGAAGTCCACAAGTCATAAAAGAGCCAGGTTTGAAGACCCCTGCTATAGTCACTGCTCCTATTTTGCATCTTCATGCACACAGCCAAGTGAAAGATAATGTCTGTTTATTTTTGAACTGGAAGACCTATACAGATTACGAATGCCAATTAGAATCTTCTGACATTGTAAGAGTCTTATGGGGCATATTTCATGTATATTTTAATTTAATATCTCTTTCCATATGCATAATTAGAAAACATAAGGGGCTAGCCTAGGCCAAAATTCTGCAAAGCTCACAGGAAGCTATATATTATCTGGCTCTCGTTTATTTGGAGAAGTGTTAAAATCAGCCTTTATCTCAAATAGATCTAAGCATTTTAAAAGGAAGAGGGAGTTCTTTACCCTGAAACTGTTGCCAAAGTTACAACCATTTTAATGCTAATAAAACATCAGAAGAAATGTCTTACTTTTTGCTTGTAATTATGAATAAATAACAGCTGCTTAAACATTTAAATATGTTTTGAAATGTTTGGTTATGTAGTTGTTTGGCTACTGCCCCACGTTTTTGCTCCTTTTCCATTGCTCCCCTTTCCAAAATAATTGCTTGAATTAATTCTTAAAAGAACTTCATTGTTTACACTAGTGTGGTGTGGTTATTGAATGTACTATATCAGTGGTGGCGAACCTATGGCACGGGTGCCAGAGGCGGCACTCAGAGCCCTCTCTGTGAGCACGCGTGCTGTCGCCCCAATCCTAGGCCTTCAGCTGGGTTTTATAAAACCTTTTCGCTTTAGGCCTCCGCCACCGTGTGCAAAAAAAAAAAAAAAGGTTCAGTCAATTTCAACTTCTCGCGGGGAAAAAAAAGATCTTGCAAAGTTGGAATTGATTGATTGAACTTTTTAGTCCCACCCTGTCTGCCGTTACCACCGCAGCCACGCCCACCCAATTGGCCACACCCACCCGGCACTCGACGATGCATAAGTGGGTTTTGGGTGGCAGTTTGGGCACTCAGTCTCTAAAAGGTTCGCCATCACTGTACTATATGAACAATAACATCTATGAATAGTTGGGGAATAAATGTTAACCTTCTTATTCTTTGAGTATCTCCATGAAGTGCAAATGCTTAATGAGATGAAACTATGGATTAGAAGGCTTAATACTTATAAGCCAAAGGCAAATAGATATATATTATATATGTAATTGTATAATTACCTGATTTGAGAGCTAATTTAACATTAGATAACTCAAGATAAATAACGTGAGTCAGATGCAGTCCCTGTTCTTCTTTGTCTCAGTTCTCTTGTTCTTTCTGAAACGGATGCCATCTTGCCAAAATTGTTTTCCTCTCCTCTCACAGTCTGAAATATCAGATTGGCATTTCCTTTTCAGATGAAAATATATTGTGCTGGTTGTCTGAAGAAAATCCATGATTTGGTTATTGGAAAAGTAAGTAAAAAAATAAATGTAAGATTATTGGTAGTAAATGAAAATCTTTTTTTTTAACAAGTTTTATTGATTTTTTGGTTTTACAACAAAGTGTTTGAGACTCATTGTGGGGATAGGGTACTCCATAGAAAAAAGTAAGAAACATAATCATACATATATAATTCAAATTAATTCTTTAAAGGTTCCCTCTCTATTTTGTCAATCAAAAAAAAGAAAACTATCAATAATATTTCACCTATGATCAATTCCTGTTTTCAGGCTTAACTAACTTACAATTACCATATTCCAATTTAGCCTTAAATAAACATATAGTTTACACTTCGGGTATCCAATTTCCCTTATTTCGTAAAATATAAATTGTTTCTAAAATATACATATTATTCCAACCATTCTATTTATACTTCTCAATTAACTTCTATCTCTTATTCTATTCTATTTCAAATACATATTTTATAAATGAACATACCTTTAAAACCCCTTTTTAACTCCTTATCTAAAATTTAATCTTATCAAAGTCATTATATCTTAAAAAGAAAACATATTTCATTAGACACCTTATTTCATTTCTAGTCTATATTCTATTTCTTCATCTATTAACATTTTGTTTACCATCTTTTCCGTATTACATTTCCCAACCATAATCAAATTACATCCCAACCATAGTCAAATCAATAATTTTCATCTCAGTAGTATTAACTCAGTCAAAATCTCTAAAAGCCTTTTTAACCCATCAGGTAGGATTTTAACTCTCATTTTTAAACCTAATTCTAGCTTTCTTTTTGTGCCAAGCAGGTTTCCACAAAAGAGCCTCTAATTCATCAAATCTTATTTGATTGTACATATTTCTCCACAGTTGAATCTGATCATAGTCCTCTTCTCTTTTTTCCAATGTTGTCTGCACTACATAATCAGTCTTATTCAATATGGTAGTTATTCGTTGTTTATCCATGTTGTCAACGTTTTCGATGCCTCGTATTTGGAACGTTCCTGTTGCTTTTGGGATTATAAGTATTTTAGTTAAAATCCGCCTTTGGTCATCGAGATTCTCCATAACTTGTATATGAGATGTAGTATCTTCCTCTATGTTGTTTGGATCTTCATCTGGTGTTGTTTGAATTGTGAAGTTGTCAGTTGAAATCTGAAAATCAATTTGAAGCTTTGTAATAAAAGCATTTATTCTAGCATTCACACGTTCATTAAATTCATGTATTCTTCCCAATATCCGATCACCAATAGATTGTAAAAATATTTCCTCCATCTCGTTAAGTTGTGGATATAGTCGCATGCCGGCCTCATTAGAGTTGATTTGTTCTTCCTCTGTTGTTCCTTGATCTATAAATTGGTCAGTCAAAGTTTGAGATTCAATTTTTAACTCTGGAGCATCCTCTTTCATATTCATTCTAAATTGTTCTTTAAGTTCCAAAAAATTTTCTAGTAAAAGTCCATAGTCAAGCTGTGGGTAAAATTCCATTTCAGTAGTAGAATAGTCTTAATTTTTTAGTGAAGATTCAGCTTAGAAAGTAAATAGAACACTAAAAATTCTAAAGTAGAGATATTATTATAAGGTATAAGATCCAAAAAAAATAATAAAAATCAAAAAAGTCAGGCCAGACAGGAAGAAAAAAGCCAACAAAAACCAAAGTGGATATGAAAAAAAAAAATCCAATTTGTAGTCCAAAATAGTAATAAAATCTTTAAGTTCCAAAGAATTTTTTCTAGTGTGAGTCCATAGCCAAGTTGTAGGTAAAATTCCAATTCAATAATAAAATAATCTTAATTTTTTGTTAAAAATTCAGCCTGGAAGATAAATACAGCAATAAAAATTCTATAGTAGAGCTATTATAAAATGTAACATCCAACCAAAAATAAAAACAAAGCCAAAAGATCAAGCCAAACAAAAAGGAAAAAGCAGAAAAAACCAAAGTCAGTATTATAAAATATCCAATTTATAATCCAGAGTAGTAATAAAAAAGGTGCCTTTTAAGTCAATTATATTAATAATCCAAAAAAGAAAGAAAATCCATATGTCAAAAATATATAATGTGTACTGTAAAATCCAACTAAACTAATAGGAGAAAGGGGGAAAAAAGGAAGCCTTCTTTCAGCTGGTTTCAATCAGATAGGAATGTCTGGGCGTAGAGCTAAGTGTCTGGGCTTCACGCCAAATTTAGTCTGAATACACATCCAGCTAAAGACAGTGAAAGTCTCGGCTTACTACTTTGTTACAGCTTCAAACCGCAAAGAACTGCCCAGACTGCAGGAAAAAAAAGTTTTAAAATAAGCAATAATGTTCAGAACGGGGGGGGAGAGAAAAAAAATGCTTTACCCCCCTCCCTAAAGGCTTCTGCTTAAATTAAAGACAAGCAGGCAGAGAGAAAGAAAATCCATCTTCACAGTAAAGATTTTTTCAGGATCCCCGAACTCCAACAGCTAAAATAATCAGTAAAAATTAATTATTTTTCTCAAGGCTTGTTTCCCCAAATATCCGAACGCCGCTTTCTTAAGATAGGGAAGTAATTCCAGAAGCTTTTCACAGGGAGGTAAATAGAGTACCAAGAGGGAAGGAAAGGTCTCACCTGGATCACCCACGGTGGTTCTTTTCGCTTAGATGTTGTTGTGACTTTCGGCTGGAGCAGCTAGATGATCGGCCATGTTAATGGCTGATCTTTTCCCTGTCGGCCCAAAGGAGCTGTCTCGGACTGCAGAGGGAGCTGCCGCTCCCTCCTCCGTAAACGAGTTTCCTCCTCAGCGGTGGTCACCCCTCCAGGGTGACTTTCGACCCTGTCCAGGGTCTACCGGCGGGGGAAAAACCGGCCGGCAAAGAGAGCAGACTCTTTGCACGACC
This sequence comes from Azemiops feae, assembly GCA_023970755.1. Taxonomy (NCBI): domain Eukaryota; kingdom Metazoa; phylum Chordata; class Lepidosauria; order Squamata; family Viperidae; genus Azemiops; species Azemiops feae. The sequence continues at coordinate 892,885 of JALGBA010004142.1, read as the reverse complement.
GCCTGCGCTGCAACCGGAACCGGAAGTCGTAAATGAAAATCTTTTGAGTTGAGAGTTTTGCATGGCCAATGCTGTACTGAAAAGCTGGAAGATCAAGCATAGATTTATAAATTATTTATTTGGGGTAAATATTAGATTGTTTAACAATTACCGTACTTTGAAATTAGGAGAGTAGCAGTGTAATTTTGGTAAGTTAATATAGTACTTCTCCATTTTTCTTTGAACTAGAAGAAGCAGCGGACTGTAGAAATATGGAATATTTTAGGGTTTCAGCACAGTTACTGTAGAATTTAATACTATTATTAGCCTATGCACTCATTCCTGTAAAAAGAAAATGAAGAGTATATCGCCTTATCTGCAGAAAACTGCTATAATGAGGAAAATAAATCTTTGTGGTTTATATGTAAACTATCCATCCCTCTCCATCCACTCGAATAATCAGTTGAATGAACTTTCTATTAGAACCAAGTTTCTAAAGTAATTTTAAAACATACAACTCAAGGCAAGTTTTTTTAAACCTTGGTTCAAATTGGTACAATGGAGACTGTACGCAAACATATTAGTCACATACAACAATTCGCTCAGATGCAGAAGTTGAGTCACCTACATATTGCTACACTGCCTAATGTCCCAATCATTGTGTCTGGCACTCATAAACCCAATTATCAGAAATGTTGATTTTTCTCTCTGATCAAGAAATTGCAATCTTCCTAAAGACTTTACGTGGAAATTGCAATAAAACTTGCCAAATTTCTAGTAATAACTATGGTTTTCAGAAATCTCTGAGATCCTTTTCAAATTATTGTTTCAGGTTTGGAGGTGTTTGTATTCTAAATTTTGTACGTTACTGTGATGGGCTGGGTGCCAAAACAAAGCAAGATTAGGCATACACTTCAAAAGAGTCCAGAAAGTCTGTAATTGGGGAATTTGGCCAATGCTTGGCCAAGGACTTGTATAAACCTTCATGGGTCAAGGAGTATTCAGATGATTTGCTTTTAGGTACCAATACAAGGGAGAAATGTATAGAAGGAACTATACTGCTCTTGAATTGGCTGGCAACTTGTGGCTATAAGGTGTCTAAAGAAAAAGCCCAAATTGCTCAGCAGGAGGTTAAATACTTAGGCCAGTGATGGCGAACCTTTTAGAGACTGAGTGCCCAAACTGCAACCCAAAACCCACTTATGCATCGTCGAGTGCTGGGTGGGTGTGGCCCACTGGGTGGGCGTGGCCCATTGGGTGGGCATGGCTGCAGTGGTAATGGCAGACTGGGTGGGACTAAAAAGTTCAATCAATCAATTCCAACTTTGCAAGATCTTTTTTTTTCCCGCGAGAAGTTGAAATTGATTGATTGAACCTTTTTTTTTTTGCACATGGCAGTGGAGGCCTAAAGCGAAAAGGTTTTATAAAACCCAGCTGAAGGCCTAGGACTGGGGCGATGGCGCGCGTGCCCACCCGTGCCATAGGTTCGCCACCACTGACTTAGGTATGGCCTCTCTGCAGGACAGTGGAGACTGTTAGCCCCGAGGAGGGAAGCAATCTGTCAATTAAAGCCCCCTGTTAACAGAAAACAACTAAGAGGATTCTTAGGGATGGCTGGTTTTTGTAGAACTTGGATTCCCAATTTTGGATTAATTGTCAAGCCCCTTTATGAAGCAGTCAAGGGAGGGGACAGGAAAATGTTTGAATGGACCAGAGAATGCCAACAAGTGTTCACACAAATAAAGAGCGAGCTCATGAGAGCACCTGCACTGGGGCTTCCAGATCCCACTAGACCTTTTACTCTCTTTGTATACAAGTGGAAAGGCATTGCAGCGGGAGTTCTCACCCAGAAATTAGGCTCATGGCAAAGACCCGTGGCATATTTCAGTAAGCAGATAAGATGGGGTGGCATTGGGATGGCCTGGCTGTTTGCGAGCAGTGGCAGCAACAGCCCTGCTAGTTGAAGAAGTAATGAAGAGTTACGCATTTTGCAGACTCAGCTAAAAGTTAGGAATAGGGAGGGCCTGGAACAAATAGGATGTGTATTAGATAACTCCTGAAGCATTCATTAGCCAAGGCTTAGGAATAGGGACGGCTAGAGACCAATAGAATAATTAAGATTATTATTGAAATGTTTATTAGATGATACTTCTTATCTATCCCACCTTATCCTGCCTTCTGCTTTAGAGAAAATGTACAAAGCTTTCTTAATTCTGTGGCTTGAGGTTCCTTGGCATTTTGGCCAGGATCCCTTTTCTTGGAGCGCTTCAATAAAAAACAACAAAACCTGCACCTCGTGTCTGGTGTTCTTCATCGGCCTCAGCACCAGGCTCAAACCCGAATTGGGGACACCATATTTATTGGTCATGATTGGATTTGCTATTTCAGTCAAGCAAATGGTCATGAGTGCTGCTAGAGGTTAAGATAATCACACCAGCTTTCTCTACCTGCTGGCAAACAGGTTGTATTCTCACTCATGCAACTATAGACCAGTGGATATGTAGTGCCTATGTCATCTTTTCTGTTTTTACGGGTGAGAGAAGTTAGTAGTTAAGGAGGCTAAACTTCCCTAGATCCGTACTTTGGGGAGATCTGAGCACACCCCGTCTCGTCCTTCAAGGTACAGCCTTTTACCAACCTAACCCCCCCTATCACTGCCACTTTGCTGCTTTGCTTGCCACGTGGGCCCGGGGTGGGGCTTGAAGGGTCCTTTTGGAAAAAAACGAGTCGGCTTAGAAGCGCCTGCGCTTAAAAGAGGCTGCTCTCAGGGTCTCACAAATGGATGTTGAAAGAAGAAGAGTGGAGCAGAGATTAGGAGTGGTTGTTTCCAAGCGCGACCGAAGAAATGAAATCAGTTCGCGAAAAAAAAAAAACAGGCGGATGTTAGCCACCCCGGAGGGAAGAAGACTGGGAAAGCGCCTCTAACCGGCACTGAGTAGGGGACTCGGGAGCGCGAGGGTCCGCTGTGGGGGACGCCGGTGAGAGCTAAACAGCGGGAGCGATGAGCTTGGAAACGGGGCACCTAATCTAGGGAGAAGTAATAGGGGGTAGTACTTACAAGTTGATGTAATGAAGTGAGTAAGTGTAGACGTTTCTGGTTCTGAATTCGGCTCTGCCACGCAGGGCACCGAATGCCTTTGGCAAGGCGGCGGGGCTCTGAAGTTTGGCTCCCGATTTGCACAGTGGGGACGAATAATAGTGGCCTGTCTTTAAGAGTTATTGTTTCTAAAGATCATTGAGATAATATATGCAAAATAGTTGGAATACATATATAAGCGGTGCTTCTGTTATGAACACATGAGCACTCAATCCTAAACTCGAATTTCGAGAGAGATATTAGATTGCAAATTTCATCCTGACTGTTGGACGTGCTGGTTGAAATTAACGGGCTGTCTGTTATCCAAAGTCTGGAGAAAATCTCTGGCAAAAACACCGATACTGGATAGCTCTCCAAGAATGCAAGAATAGAAGTAACATTTTCAGGTTGGGAGGGGGGGGGGTAAAGAATTGCTGTAAAAAAAAGAATGTTTTGATAGCATAATCTGTCCCTAAATATCATAATTACCTAGTTGCCTGCAAACCCTGTTCAATATCTTTCCTCATCTTACTAATAAAATACATGCTAGAATTACCAAGCTTGGTGGTGACAATTTAATTTGTCCTTGAGTGTGAGTCAAGCTACATGTATGATTCAACTCTGGCTTTAACTCAGACATTTTTATCAAGGTAAACAGTAGCAGCCAAAAACTGCAAGTAACAGCTTTGAGGTTTAGGACTCGCCAGTTACACTTCAGACTGCACTTTTCAGCATCCCCAATTAAAAAATAATGTCTATGTGTAGAAATAAAATGTACCTAAGAAATCTTGCTGCCTCTGTGATGTGCTTCTTTCCTCCACATTGTAAAAAAGCATGTGCATTGAACTGGTGTAGTTCTATGATGAAACTTGGTTTGGGGTGAGTTAGATTATTATGAGGTTCAAGAAATTTGGTAGTTAGGGATCTACAAAGTGGATCATGGCAACTGAAAAATGGGAAGATCAGTGAATAAATTAGGAAAGAATAAAGTAATTGGAGATTTCATTTGAAGACCCAGTAATGTTTAGTAGCTGAGATGTATTCTGGATCATTCTTTGCTAGGTTTTAATTGATTTGATAAGCATGAATATTACCTTCAGTGGGCTCTGTTCTGTTTGGAAACAGTTTAACAGCTGTTAAAATATGAAAATGTTTACTATATTTACCAAATACATTTTGTCCTTCATTTTTTTATATGTTAGGCATATACCAAAAAGAGAGATTACTTTTAATTTGATTCTCTATAGAAAGCATAGCAAGCTAGCAAACATTTTACAGTTCTGACTACTATAGTTAAACATAAGCAAATAACTGGGAACCTGCAGCTCTAATTGCTGGCCTGTTGCACAAAAGGTACTTTGTATTCTATACCTGAACTCAAGGACTAACTGCTACCTTTCACAATGCAGCTTTGTATAATAAATGGTACTAGAGTCTGGCTGAGTATAGGCATTGATCTGGTGTTTTAACTCATGCATATACTTGTGTTTGTGAGATGAGGATGAGATTCTGAGGCCTTGCAGAAGCTTGCTTTTGGGTTAAGGATCCTCCCCCCCCCCAAAAAAGAGCATTCATGCATCTTGAACTTAACATCTGATTTTGCAGGTTGTTTGCCCATACCTAGAAAGATGAATGATTGGATTTCAAGCACTGTCTGCCTGTTATTGTTATTGAGCAGTGTTTGCACCCAGAAGAGCCAAGATCTCCGCTGTGGAGGTAAACTAAGCTATTTTTAAAATTATTGAGTTGGTACTTAAACATTTTAAAACAGAAAAAAATTCACTGTGGCTTTTAAAATGTGCATCTTCTGGAAAATATTTTCACACTGACTACTAAGGAATACCAGGGCTGCTTGGTTGAATTATATTTTTGAGTGAAGAGATGTCACTTCTGTGTGTGTGTGTTTGTGTATATATTACATGTTATTCTCTCACTGCTCTATTCAGGGTGTGGTTATTACCTTTAAAGCCCTTATGGCATGGGTCCAGGGTATCTGAGATCCTGCCCCATTTACTCCAGTGAAGGAGGCTTGCTTTGGCCCCCTTTGGCTAACAGAGTCTAGGAGAAATGCCTTTTCCGCTGTGGCCCCCGTCCTTTGGAAGATTCTGCCACTGGAGATGAGATCCACCTCCATCCTTCTGGTTATCTAGAAGGGCCTTAATACCTGGCTCTGCCAGCTGGCTTGAGGCTCCAATAGGGATGCTATGTGTTGGAAGTGGTTGACAGGGTAAGACCCCATCTCTATGCTATCCGTCTCCTTGGTTTTTAGTCTCTAATTCTCATTAATTTTAACTGTTCATATCTACCTTTTTATCATTTTGTAAGTTACCCAGAGTCACTCTGAAACGGGCGTCATGTAAATTCAATAAATAAATTAATAAACTGTTCCGTGGAAATAGAAGGTTGACTCAAGATCTTATAATAGAAGATAGAAAAGGATGGCACAGAGGCTTAGCCTAGCTCTTAGCAGTTTCTCATCTAGTTCCTGGAGTTCTCTCTTGTCCTAAAAAACATCATTTGATACGCATGTTACTTTCTTTGCAGCAAAATATATTCCTCTGTTTATACAAACATGCACTTAAGCTGTTTGCTCATGGACCAGCAGCTGACATAGCTGAGCAAATGCATTTTAAAAATCTTTTGCCCATATCTTATGACTGAATAGTTAACATGCTACATTAAACCAAAACCTTGTTACAATCTACTGACAGAAAAGGATTAAAAAGCCTTGTGCCTTATGTCTTCACTTATGCTGGAATGAATTTACTTGGCAGAGCTAGTAGAATTTATCCTTCAGTCCTTGCTTTCCTTCTCCTAGATAAATTCTTCAAAGCCTAATGCTTCCCTCAGACAATAGTCTCTCCCATCTAATTGCAGAAGTATTTCCCCATTTTTCTTTGTAGACTAAACAGTTGGCTTTCGTTCAAATTCTGCATGGCATATGTAAAAAGGCTGCTGAAAACTGGCTTCCAAATAACTGTTTGAGGTCACAAGATAGTGCCAGTGATGTGACTTAACAACAGAACTGCATATCATTTCTTGTAGTTGGTTGCACACTGGACGTTTTATGCCATTTGAAACATATTTTCCTCTTAACTAGGAAGCCGTAACTGGGAACTAATGTTCTGCAATACTTGGAGAGCTGTAGGTTGCTTAGTTCTACATATGTGCAGAAGTATTTTTTTTAACTTGAGAAGCAAGATTATTAGACCTATCCTAGAAAATACCTTCAGGAAGGGATCATATTAACACCATCCTTTTCCTGCTATTCCTTTTGTCTTGCATCCTAGCTCCTGATTTAAAGCATTATCTGTTATAATCCTGCTTGCTTATTAGTAGAGGAAAAGAAGAGTAGGAAAAGGAACTTACTTCATCTAGTGGTTAAGATGCTGGCCTAGAAACCAGGAGTTTCTAGAAACTAGCCCCTCCCCGCCTTAATCATGAAAGCTGGCTGGGTGACTTTGGGCCAGGCACTGTCTCTCAGCCCAACCCACCTCACAAAGTTGTTGTTGTTTTGGAGAAAATAGGAGGTAGGACTATTAGGTATGTTTACTGCCTTGAGTTAACCAGAATATATATATATATATATGTTGATAAAAATATAGTAATAATAATAAAAATAACATTGCAATTGGTACTGAAGGCAAAGAAGAATTTGGCTATCTAACCCGTTTCTTGCTGTTTATATTTCCTTTTCTGACATAGACTCTAAATTCTTTGCTGAGGTTACTACTAAATACATTTGTTACTAGGCATAGACACAGTCCCTAGCAATGATTCCATCTGCAGCATGCTGTGTTATAAATAATGCATTTGTTCAGCTGCCAAATGCTGAAGAGCATGCTTAGCATCAGAGGAAAATCATGGAGTTAATGCCTAAGTGATGGCTAGCTAGAAAGAAGGAAAAAAAAGAAAGGTTAAAATGGGACAGATGGCCATTTGACTGACAATGAGAAGGAAAAGCTGCTCTGAAATTTAGCTTAATCTGAGTTTGCTAACACTAATTTACTCTCCTTTGTTCATTTGCTGAGATCTTCAGCTGTGATTATAGGTTTGTAAAAGATCTGGTGATTCAGTCCAGTACCACAAAAAATGGAAATAAATTGTGAACATATGGAAAATCCTTATTAAAATGGTCCCTTAACTGTTCTATAGATAACTGTATTGTTCTTGATAAATAATCATCTCATTGATTCCTAAGTGATGTTTGTTTTTAGCATGCCGGGCTCTGGTAGATGAGCTGGAATGGGAAATATCTCGAGTAGATCTGAAAAAAACTATCCAAGTAGGCTCCTTCCGCATTAACCCTGATGGAAGCCAGTCCATAGTAGAGGTAATACATTCCATACTTGACATAGATTAGTTGAATCTTTGAAAACTTCCATTACAATTGCTGAAATGGACAAACTGTGAAATGGTTAAAAAGCTCGTGTGAGGGAAGATTTTAAATTTCTGATGAAAGAGTTTTAGAGTTTCTTTTTACCGTGTTTTCCCCTACCAATGTCATACCCAATATATTGTGAATGATATAATTAAGAGTTTTTCTTTTTATTGATGAAAATGTTGGAGCACCATCCGATAATTATAGTCAGAAGATTATATCATACTGTAAACATATAGTAACCTACAGTCAAAACATAGTGGATTAAAATTTAGTGGTCCATTGTCTACTAAAAACAATTACAGCTGCAAAAATAATAAGTAAGTTAAGTTAAGAAATTATTTTACTTATGAAGTACCTGATGATTATTATTCTATAGCATTTGTGAGAGTTTTCTAATATTTACAGATCATATTTTGTATCTCCTGTGCCAGACTGAAGAAGGATTTGCAGTTGTCTCTGATAGACAGGGAGAGCTTCTGTCATCTATTTAAAGGAAGTATTAATTTGCTCTTAGGTGCCCTATGCCAGATCTGAGGCTCACCTGACGGAGTTGCTGGAGAACATCTGTGAAAACATGAATAACTATGGTGAGAAGGTGGATCCTTCAACTCGCAGGAAGAATTATGTCAGAGTGGTCTCCTTTGATGGGACCAAGATGGATCTTTCTGAAACCAAATATGATGGTGATGTGACATCAAGCTTGAAGTTTGCAGTAAGTGATCCAGAAGGCAAAGCTAGATTAGGAAAGATGTCCTTTCTTTTAGATGCTCCTAATTGTGATGTATCACTTTTCTATAGAATATAAGAGCCACACACAAGACCAGGAGAGGCATTTTAGCTCATTATTCTGTTCTAACAGTGGACAACCTGATACCTATAGAAACATATGAGTGAGACATAAATGCAAACATTCTCTTGTAATAATTATTCAATACAATCCAGTAGATGTTCTCCTTAACTTTACCAGCAACTGCTAATGAAAGACAAGCTTCACAGCTTAGTGAGAAATTGTTGAACTTGCATACATAAGATTTCAGAAGATCTCGAAAAGACACAATGGATTTTTAACCTGCTGCCTTTCTTTATTTGATTACTTTACTTGTAATCTGTCTCACATGTAATCTGTAGCTGTATAACCATTCCCCACTTCATCCTAGTTTATATTTTACAACAGTCTAGCTATTTATGCATCTGGTGAAGTGAGTGCAACTTACGAAAGCTTATGCCTTATGCCATAGACCAGACATGTCAAACTCGCGACGTCACGTGATATGTCGTGAGACATATCGGGACTGTTTTGCCATTGCCAGCAATGGGATGGGCGTGGCTTCCGGATGACGCGTCCGGCCTGCGGGCTGGCAGTTTGACACCCCTGCCATAGACTAACAATTTTCCTCTTAGATCTTAGTAGTGAAAGGTTATGATGACAAACAGCTGACATGCTACTTATAACTTTATGGCTATAGCCAAATTCTGGTTGCATGCTGTGAAAGATAAATTGAGGAAGCAACATTGATTTCTGAGGCATTGCTGAACTCCGTAGTAGTCTGTGGTTCACATGCAGAGTAGCCCTACGAAAATACAAGTATATCTTAGGGGGAGCTTTATAAAATGACAGGGCCATCTCCTTTCCCTTCTGCCTCTAAAACTTTTGGAATTTTTTCCTTGCATAAATCAAGAGCTACATGATTGTCTGTCTTTTTCTTAGCATTGCTGTTTCTCAATTGTAGGACCAGCAAAAGCTCTGCCTGATTCAAGAAAGTTGGTTCAGAAAATGTAAGAGCATAGCACCGCTTTAACATAGCCAAAGTTGAAAATTATGTAGCTGCTTTAATCAGCCAATTCATTAAGATGGCCATGTCCTTGATGCAACTTCTGCGTGGAAGCCTAAAAAAAAGACACAGCTGATTTAAGGAAGTGCTGTACTCCTTGTGTGCTGACGCACCTTTTCCAAATCATTTTCTAAGTATACACAATCTTATTGCCCATGTGTTCTGTGATTGTTCTGTTTGTCGAGGGAAATTTGGAGAGTTGTGAAGACATACATATTTGACTTCCACATATAATTAATGGGATTGCATCAAGAAAGTCAGAATAACCTGTTGATAGCTTCTGAAAAGAATAGGTTGTATTATGCCAATTAACTACCTCCCCTTCCTCCCAACGAACTGTTTTCTCTCTAGTGCAGTTTGGCAGAAGGAGAGAGTTGTGGCAATTGCCTTGAGTTGAGTTGGTCTAGGTTTGCTGGGCTTCAAAATTGGCTTAATTGGCCAATAGACCTGGGAGAATAAGAAGCAGAGGTATGAAAAAGCTGTTCAGTTGAATTCCTTGGTTCTCCTCACAGTGCGAGAAAATAGCTGAAGAGTACGAAGATGAGCTCATAGAATTCTTTTCCCACGAGGCAGAAAATGTCAAGGACCGGCTGTGCAGCAAACGAACAGGTAAGCACAGAATTGGAAGCACTGTTGAGTTTTAAAAAATATGCTCTGTCATGACTTTATTTGACCATCTGTGGGGTATATAAGGCAGAAACCGGTCTGTAGTCTTTTGCTGATTGGCAAATTAAAAGCATGCTAATAGGTAATAAAAAGATGCAATCCATACGTACTCAAGCCTGAAAGCTTTCTGGTTGACTTTGGCCATCGTTTTCTCAGCTCATTCTACTCATAGGGTAGTAATTGTAGGGGAAATAGAAAGAGGGACTCCCCTGTATGCTGCCTCAAGTTCTTGGATGGAACATGGAATTTTCATCAAATGGAATGTTCATCATTGGTCAACTGACTTATAATTTTAAAATATTATTAAAATACTTGGGAAAATATTTTAGCTGGTAGCTGCTTGGAGGGCACTTCTCTTTTTTTTTCAGAAAAGTTTTGAATTTTTTTTATTTATCTCATTTATTTAATTGCACATCTCACCAAAAACAACACTGTGCAATGTGCAACAATTTATTGTCTGTCTGTACTGTTCCTAGGTATTTAAGTATATATAAAATGAAAACACCTCTTCTATTATTACCACCACATATATACACTGCTTCATGTGTTGTGTGTTTGTTCTCTAAACTTCTCTCTTTTTCATGATACCATCAACTCCATCCAGTAATGAGTTTCCTGTCTTTCCGTTCCTCTCAACTAATTCAATCTTTCATCTTCTTTTCTAATTGAATCCTCATTTATTTTCTCTATGTGACCAAATTATCTCAATACTTTAGTAGTGAGCAGTTATGCAATGTTTTGTTGGTTGGTGAATGCAAAAATAATTCAAGCTTGTTCACAGTGTATGTTTTCTCTAAATCAACAGATGTGTAATAAATAAATAAAGAGGTAAAATAATGAAGGCAGAAGGAAAGGAAAAATGTTGCCGATGCTTAATTTTGAATCTGGCTTTTAACCTAGATGTGGCACTCCCGATAGAAGACATCCCTTAATAGAAAAAGTCCCTGATATTGTAGTTGTACGTCTGCACTTCATTTCAGACATCACACCAAAAGTAATCATTTCAAATGCAGATCAGAATTCTGGGTAGCTTTCAACAGACTGAGGACCAGCTCTTTTTTGGGCTGAGGTAATAGTTGAAATCCTTTTCGGTCTGTAAATACCCTTGTAGCTTTGAGCTAGTGATTTTCTTTTCAGCCAGACTTACCTCTTGCATAAAATATAAAGAGTTGAGGGGGGGAAATTCATCTATACAATCCCAAGCTCCTTGGAGAAGCAATAGCACACAAATGAATATGACAAGGCAAGAAAGGATACTATTAACATTAACTTCTGGGTCCGTTGTTCAAAAATATATTTCAATATGTCCAATGTTAAAATATTTTGCTTCATTCTGCAATTGTAAATCGAGATTGAGTATTCTCTTTAATTGTAATATTTACAATTCCTTTTAATTCCTTTCAATTTAAGGTCCTTTTAATTCCCTCTAGTGTCCAATATTTAAAGTCTTATATTTTTTAAAAAAAAGCATTTTCCCACAGAAAGGATTCTTTTTAATTAATTCCAAAGTCGTATTTCAAATTTATCTAGACTCTTAATCGGTAACTTTCTAAAATCAAAGTTTTAATCACCCTGCTGCTGCTTATTCCATTTTTTTACATTTATAAACCTGTAATTAAAGGTTGTTTCACTAAGGATTGAAGAAAACTCAGTCCTGTAAAATCTGTCAATCAAAAGGTTCCTAATATCTGAAAAGCAGTTAAATAATTTCTGACAATGATTAGAAGGTGAAGTATATTAAATTAGTATCCTTTCAGAGGTACCAACCGCCAGTACCAAACCGAGGTTTATTCTCTCTTCAACTATAGCTCTAAACCTTCTGGAGACCTGCTGTCTGGACCACTTGTGGGAAATCTCAAGTCCTTTCCTTGTCTAGAGAGGAATTATTGAAGACCTGTGTACTCATTCGGACAAGATCTAGAGTAGAGTAGAGTAGAGTAGAATAGAACCTTGGAGGCCTTCTAGTCCAGCCCCCTGCTCAAGCACGAGAACCGATACCATCTCAGACAAGTGACTGTCTAGCCTCTTTTTAAAAATCTCCAGTGATGGAGCACCCACGATTTCTGGGGGCAAGCTATTCCACTGGTTAATTGTCCTCACTGTCAGGAAGTTTCTCCTTAATTTCAGGTTGCTTCTCTCTTTGGTCAGTTTCCAACCATTGTTTCTTGTCCTGCCCTCTGGTGCTTTGGTGAATAACGTGACCTCCTCTTCTTTGTGGCAGTCCCTCAAATACTGGAATATTGTTATCATGTCTCCCCTATTTCTTCTTTTCTTTAGACTAGCCAAACCCAAGTCCCGCAGCTGTTCTTTGTATGTTTTAGCCTCCAGGTCTTTGATCATCTTAGTTGCTCTTCTCTGAATTTTTCCCAAACTCTCAACATCTTTTTTTGTGATACGGTGACCAAAATTGGCTGCAGTATTCCAGGTGTGGTCTTACTAGGGTTTTATAAAGCGGTACTAATACCTCGCGTGATCTTGATTCTGTGCCTCTGTTTATACAACCCAGGATTGTATTAGCTTTTTTGGCTGCTGCTGCACACTGCTGGCTCATGGTTAAGTGATTGTCCACTAGGACTCCAAGGTCCCTCTCACAGCTACTGTTTTTAAGCCAGGTCTTGTCCAGTCTGTACTTGTACCTTTGAATTTCCCTGCCTAAATGTAAAACTTTGCTTTTCTCCACATTGAAACTCATTTTGTTGGATAGGGCCCATAGTTCAAGTTTGTCAAGATCTTTTTGGATCCTGAGTTTGTCTTCTGGGGTGTTGGCTACTCCTGCCAGTTTGGTGTCATGTGCAAATTTGATGAGTTCCCCTTCAATTCCCTCATCTAAGTCATTGATGAAGATATTGAAGAGTACTGGGCCTGAGACGGAACCTTGTGGTACTCTACTGCTTACTTCTCTCCATGTGGATGTAGTGCCGTTGAGGACTACTCGTTGAGTATGGTTTGCCAGCCAGCTACAGATCCATCTGGTGGTGATGTTTATTCCACCTTTTTGTAGCTTACCAAGGAGTAGGTTGTGGTCTACTTTATCAAATGCCTTACTGAAGTCAAGTATACTACGTCCACAGTATTTCGCTGGTCTATTAGTTTAATCACTTTGTTGAAGAATGAAATAAGATTGGTTTGGCATGATCTATTTTTAACAAACCCGTGCTGGCTACTAGTTATAACTTTATTTGCTTCTAGTTGTTCGTAGATCTGTTTTCTGATTATCTTTTCTAGGATCTTCCCAGGTATTAATGTTAAACTGATTGGTCTGTAGTTTCCTGGGTCCATTCCCCCCCCCCTTTCTTGAAGATGGGAACCATATCAGCCCTTTTCCAATCCTCAGGTACTTCCCCATGCTCCAGGATTTTTGAAAGATGTGGTGCAATGGTTCTGAGATAACATCTGCCAGCTCCTTCAGAACTCTGAGATGTAATCTGTCAGGCCTTGGTGATTTATATTCATCAAGGTCAGATAGGTTTTCTCTTACCATTTTCTTGCTTATTTTAATTTTTGTTTCTAATTTGTCTTTTGCAGTGGTTTTTTTTTGTATGTTGGGCTATAGTTTCTTTTTGTGTGAAGACTGATGCAAACTATGAGTTAAGCAGCTCTGCTTTTTCCCTGTTGCCTGTTATTTCCTTGCCATCTTCTCTCTTTAGTGGACCTACAGTTTCAAGACTGACTTGAAACAGGATTTTTAAAATGACAGGCTATAAGAATGACATGGTAAAACATGTTACTCTGGGCATACAAAAGAAATCAGCTGATGTCTTAATAATTAAAAAAAATACACAAATAACAAACCAAGAGAATGACATGGATAATTTTACTATATTGGATTTATAAAAAGCATGTTAATGTTTTGAAGAACTTTTTGAGAACGGACAAAGTAAAATTGAAAAGAAATCAAGTTCTACGACATTTGAAGGAATTAAATGTCAAGATTGTTAGAAGGAATATAAAATTGGTTTATTTGATTGAGGTTAAAATAGATATGTTGTTATCTCTGGTAAACCCAATGGACAATAGGACTGAAATGATGAGATTTATGGATTTGTTTATAAATAAATGATAGGACATGGGAAGAAGAGATCATTTGCTGTATTTTAAGAGAAGTGATAAGTTACTAAAATTATTTATACTTGTGATGAAGTTGGGAAGTCAATTCTTTATATATTTTCTTTTTCTTTACTATATTCTTATTTTTTCTCTTTCTTTTTCTCTTTTTTCCCAATCTTCTTTTCAGCACTTTCTTCTTTTTTATTCTTTTTCCAGCTTGTATTAGTTTTTTCTGTTGCAATTATAATCTTTAATAAAATTATGATTAGAAAAAAACAAAGCAAGAAATGAATATACTTTTAAAATCTTTTTCTGTTTATCTCTTTGGCATTTCTACTTCTAATTGGCTGATTTCAAATTCTAGCCTGACCAATCAAACTGTAATATTTTATGAGGAGTCTGGAGTCTGTGTTTTTGCATGTTGTGATTAAATTAACTTTATTGCTGCAAACATGCAACTATATTAGATAGAAAGGAAAATATTTTTCCCATAGGATCGCTGCCTCTGGAATAGGACTGAGAAAAAAAAAAGATCAGTTATGTACAAATAAGGGTTGGGGAACCAGGCTTCCAGTTCTGCTCAGCTAGCGCACCAGCCGAGGGATCGAGACAAGACGATCCCTATGGCTGATTTCTCTCTGTTTGGGGACCCTAAATGGGCCCAAAGCCACCCTGGAGAGGTGGCAAGGAAGGAGGGAAGCCCCGCCGATCCTGGGGAGACGGTGGTCGATCCGGACGTCTGGGGAAAGCTCTCCAAAAACCGACAGAAGAAAGGCTAGCGTCATTCATGAATCTAGCCCAAGCTACATGCAGCCGAAGCCAAAAAGCACTAAACTAAGCGTGATTGTAAACAGCGTGACTGAACTGGGTAAGAATATTGTTTTTCTCTCTTCTACCTGACTGATTTCCTGAGAAAAAAAAGAAAAAAACCCAGAAGTAAAAATCCTCCGAAAGTGAGGGGGGGTGTCTTTGTTCCACCCTCCTCTAAACGGAAGTGGCGAATTAAGTTTAGGGGAGGGGAAATTGAAAGATGGACTGGATTTGTGACGAGGCAACCAAGGTGACCAGATAGAAAAGAAGCATGATATTGATGAGATTATTATTGGTAGAAATTTTAGAAAAATCTTTATATTTAATTGTTACCGATCAAATTAATAAGAATTGTATTAATTTAGGTTGCAAAGAGAACATTATTGGAAGAAGAGAAAATCAAGCAAAGTTATAATGTGGATTTTGGAATGTAGAAATTAACCGATAGTGATTACTTTGTAAATATAAACCTAGATAACACGCTGTTTACCAAATATCAAGATGTTTATATTAAAAAATCAATAAAATATATTTTTTTAAAAAAAGGGTTGGGGAGCCTTTCCAGCAACTCCAGTCTTTATGACTATGGAGAAGAATCCTGGAATATCAAGAGAACGGTATAAGAGTACACCAGATTTTCCACTCTCCATTTGGTCCTCCATTACATATTTTACAAAGTGTAGGTTTACCCAGTGCCCTAAAAACTCAAGTGACCTTTCTCTGGATTGGGAGGATATTGAAAACTGCTTGCTGTCTTTTATAACTGTATGCTATATAACTTAAACTTGTAGAATAAATTATTTTGTCTTCTTCCCTTCTGTGCGTTTTCCTGGCTAGGAGATGACAAACATCCAGTTGCCAAGAAGCCATTTAGAAAACTGACGTTTTCTGTAACATTCACTTATTTTTGGATTGCGTATCTGCCTGTGCTTGTTTCCACCTGACCTTTGCCCTTTCGTGTTTGAGAAGTGGAAACTTGCCATGGTGCTACAGCCAAAGAGCAGCAGCTTTTTTCTGACCATTAAAGCATGGTGTAGTAACTCCTGTTGGCTGTGTTTTCAATTTCATAAGTCTTTTGTAGCAGCTGGCTAAGAAATTAAAATAAAAACCTTTATTTCTATGCTAAAGCCTGCCAAAGGAAAAAGTCTATGGAAAATTACATTCTTAAGAGTCATATAATGCTTTTAAGTGCAGCTAGATTGGCTTGAAGGAGTGTCCTTAATAACTGACGTGGAGTGAAATCAATTGCATAGTCACCTGATGATCTGTCCATTTAATCAGTTTGCCAGAACCCTTGGAATTGCGTGGCATGGCTAGAGTCATAATTATTCCTACTGATTAGGAAGATAATAAGTACAGTAAACTCTGATCCTCTGCCAGTCTTTGAGTCATCAGTGATCTAGCTTTCAATGTGAAAGAGGAAATGTAGATGGAACTCCATACAAAAATTGTAAGTAGGCCTCTTAAGCTAGACCAGGCTTTCAGGAAAAATATAATAGGGCTGCCAGGTGTGCAGGCAAGTTTTCTAGGTCATAAATTTTGTAGGCTTACTGAACCAGAGATTAATTAAAATGAGAATATTACATCTTTTTGATGAGCCTTCCTCTTGTCCAAAAATAATAATTTGAGTCACTATTAGAATTTGGAGATAAGGTTTAAAACGGGTTGATTTATAATTACAGAATCTAAGGTGGGAGAAAGGCAGGCAGGCATAAACAAGATTAGTCCTAAGAAAAGGCACAAATAGAATAATTTCACCTTAAGTGCTGTCTTTTTGGAGTGTCCTTACATGATTAATCAAAGTAAAATCTAAATATGCAAATATATTTATTCAAAATAATTAGCAGGATTCTAAAAATAATTGATTGCAAGATGTGGTTTTTAAAACTGTGTGATGAATAAACCCCATATGGCTTTGTTGGCAAATGGTAAATACTACATATTTTACAAAGCATAATGATTTTGTTTGTAAACAGGTTTAGCAAAGTGAAACAAGCTACATTAGATTTAGAACAGTGTTTCTAGATCTTGATAACTTAAAGATGGATAGCCTTGAATTTCCAGCATTCCCTGGCATTAGCCCAGCTAGGGAAGTAATTCAAATTCAAAAATTGCTGATTGTAGAGGTATGTTTACTGTGATTATATTCTTGGGAACAGCTACTGATATTATATTGGATAAGTGTAAACTAGTCATGCTGGCAAGCTGGAAGTTCTACTTCTTGTAATAATGAAAACTTATGTTTTTTTGTTATAGATCTCTGTGACCATGCCTTACATCTCCCACATGATGAACTGTGAAGTGTAAAGGTTGACTGACCTGGTAGAAGACTTTGCCTAATTCTTTGTAGACTACATCCCTTTTTACAAGCGCTTGTAATTATTGTCCCAGGAGTTATCTTTCAATTTGGGAGAAAGTGCAGAACATCCTAGAAACTGAAGACTGTATCAGAGGAGAGCAAAAAAAATCCCAAGACAAGTTTCTTTGTAGAATTTTCTGAAGCAAACAAGATGATACATCCAACATTTGACTTTTTTAAGCACACACTAATTAGATTGTTTTGTAAAAGGAAAGAGATTTCTATCATTATCAAAGTCCACTTTGCAGTAGCATTGACACTGTTAATGCGTTCTAGTTTTTAAAGTAAAAAATGCTTTGTGGCTATATGCAAACTCTGACTGCAGATTATCTCAAGCAACCAGCAATACAACTTCCACATTCACTTCCAAAATAGAATTTGAACAGAAGAATCTTGTGAATGTTACTCTCACTCTTGAACCCATCTTATTAAAGATCTGGGGCAGGACAGTCATTTGTAAAACCTTTCTCTGAATGGGAAAGATAAATAGAACCTATAGAGATGCCCTCATTATAAAGCCAAAGAGGGGACCATTGTATAGCACCTCCCCAGTCTTCAACACAACTGTGAACTATGGTTGTGATGGCCATATGGAGGCCACATAACGTTACTGTGCAGGGATTACTCCATACTGTAGATGGAGTATTTGTAGAACATACCCAGTTGGTTATTACATGGTTTAATTTTGTTGTGTGAAGAGCCACCTGACCTCAAAAAGTGGCCTCTAGGAATGATTGGCCATATTACAGAGATTCTACACAAAACATTCAGGTCAGATAGCAAGCCAGTCTATATTGTCTGTATGTGGAGTGATAACCACACAACAGTCTTTTTATTGTCTTTTAAATTATTACATAAAATGGCTGCTACCTTGCTGTGAGATGTGAGATTCAGGAATCTGCTGATTTGGGGCATCAGACAGTTGGAGAATGGGGAAGATGTATTCTTCTACATGCTTTTTACATGTTTTATAACAGTTTCTTTTAACCTGTTTTCATGAGAGGATAAAATACATTCCAATGATGGCAAGATAATAAATTGGAATTGGGACCTACTCGAATTGGCTATTGGTTTTTCTCTCCATTTTTAATTGAAAAGAATATTAGAGCATTATAGAGCATATTGACTTTACTGCTATAACAACAATCTTAATTTTTTTTTCACCTTCCAATGGGGAGTTCAGTCACTTGCATCATCAAACATCAAACATGTAGCCTCCCAAATTTATTCAGATAACGCTCAGAACCATGCTGGATTCACATGTCATATTAAGTCACAATCACACAAATCATATTACAAGCCTTTGATTTGCTTCCATTATGTCCTTCAACTTTAACTACTACTGTATCTAATATGAAATACTACAGGTCTGGGATGGTGAAAAAGATTACTAAACTAAGACAAAGAATGCCATAATTTACCCTCCTACATGGGAGCTAAATAGCCATTGTTACGCAGATTTTTTAAAATTCACATAATACAGTTACTATAAAATGATTTTGTAGAGCTCAGAGCCTAGCCTTAAAATGATTTGATTTATTATATTGTGCAAACATGGCCAGCTGTAGTTTATTTAGTAAATAATTGTTAAAACTATGGTTCAGTACAAAACCAGATTGGTGTCTTCCTTATATTTTCAATTTCCATTGGAAAGCAGTGAAACTTGTCAAAAGCAGCAACTGGTTGTATTTTCTGCCTTTATTTAAACGTTTTTTTCATTAGGCAGAAAATGATCAGGTAATTTGCATTTTAAATTATTTACCAAAGGCAAGAAAAGCAATGAGAAGTCAGGGTGTGCTCAAAGTTAAGACCAGCACATTGAATTGTGCTCAGAAGCAGACTGGCAAACTAAGTGTAGATGAAACAACACTGGGATTCTCAAAGCAGAATGCATATCGCTGAACTGTAGTATAGGTTGCTGCATTCTAAATTAACAAAAATTGCCAAACATTTTTCAAAGGCTAGTCTCCTGAAAGAGAAATTACCACTGAGTTATCTCTACTTCTATAGTTATCATGGCTTCTGTGGACCTTTCTAAAACAGGTATGCAGTTCTGTTAATTTGTGACAATCTGAAAAAAAAGCACCAAGTGATCTTGGAAATACTGATTGTTTCTATAATAGGAACAACCTTCATTCTCAGGGTCAAATTTGTGTGCGTTGTATATTCATGTAAAAAAAAAAGTTGTTAAACATTTACATCCAAAAATGGTTGTCTTGCTAAGATGCTGTTATCCCTCTTCCACTTGCACTGCATAGAAATTTACATAATTTCTATATAGAAAAGGGATGTCTATATCTTGAATTACCCATGGACAAAAAAATCTCTTGCATTTAGGAATGCTAAATGACATTTTGGTTCAGTTTGAGGATTCTGCACTGTCATCTATCTGCTGTGAAAGAATACAGGCTAATGTGTATTTGGAACTTTGCAGATTTCAGGAGGGTATGCAATAGGTAAGGCACTCAGCCAAATGGAGCAAGAGGCATAAACCAACCCACCAGCTAAGGAAAGGCCTTTGTCCTGCAATATCTCTTGCCTTATCACTCTTCCCACACTCTTCCGATTTGCAATATGTCAATACTAGCACAGTGCTGAGTGATGTTCAACTACAGTACTGCATTGAAAGGAGGCATACTGCTGATTGAGGCCTTTGTAAAAAGCTGAAGGTATGGCGTTTGTAAATTGCTTTAAGAGTTGGGCTTTTCCTGTACTTTTGCTTGAGTCAAAGGACAAGATGATATCTTCTGTAACTAAATGAATTGATTTAATTGTACTTGTAACAGTGGAAAATTTGAGCATGTTTGCTCAAGGTGAAACGGTCCTGTGGCACATGGTTCTTCCACCTTGCAATTGCTTTCCATTTGCTTTGTAAAGTAAGTATATCCTTAAAAACTATCCCAATTTATACATTGCATTAAGCTATGTATCAATCTGGCTGGATTCACAATTGTACAAAACCAGTAATGAGCAAATTATTAAAAAGTTATGTTAACTTCTGAGGAGCACAAGATGTGTGCATTGTCATCTGGTAGATGTGCTTGAGCATTGGACCAAGGTCACAAATATTTTTATTCCTTTTTTAATCACAGGGAAAATGGCCTTTTTTGCTGAAGAATTTTAACATTATGACTTAGTAATTCTCTGGAGACTGCAGACCTTCTATCCCTGGCTAAACAAAGCTGATATATAAAATAGGGTGCAAACCTCACACTAGCGACCAATGGTGGCGTTACTTAGTCGGATAATGAAACGTTTGCAAGCGAACCAGCACCCTCAGAAACCACAAGGACGCCACAGTTTAATCCTGATATATATATATCATATATATATTTTAACTTTTATTGAGAGCAGAACTGCTTCCCACCCTCGCAAAACGGGAAGCCGAGGCTCACTAAACCAATGCTGACAAGCGGAAACGCGCTTGGCGCGCTAAGGCGCCTTTTCCGATGCCTGGATGGGACGCCTCGCTCAACGTTCGACCCCGCCCTTCCCGCCCTTCCCGCCCCCTCCGCGCGCAGCAAGGCCTGCCCATCACCGCCTCGCAGCCAATCGCAGTGCTCCCCCGCCGGCGGAAAAGAGGCGCGGCTCTTTGGGCGAGAGGGAGCGACTCTGTTAATGCCGCTTTGGGCCTTCTCCCAGCCTTGCTCCGCCCTGACGTTGCCAGAACCCAGCCCGGCTCAGCCAGCTCGTCTTCTCCCCTGCCCCCCCCTTCCCCCGGGTCTTCGCTGCCTGCTTTTTCTGCCCGCCTCCAGGACTGTCCCCTCACGAGGGCGGCTTCTGCTTTCCCTTTCGCCGCCACGCCAGTTTGGTCGCTGCTCGCCATGACCTTGTTGACTGCCGGTAGCAGGGCGGCCGCGCGCCTGTTGGGAGCCAAGGTGAAGGTTTTTTTCCCCTCCCCCCCTCCTCCGTTCTGCTCCTTCCCTTTTTCGGGGGTGCGTGGGTGGGTGGGTGAGCGGCTGTTCTTGCGAGCGCCATGACCGCTATTGCCGTGACTTGGGCTTGGCTCGGGAGGGGGGGAAGAGGAGAAAAAGGGGCTGCATTCTGTCACCGCAGGGCAGTCTCTCTCGCGTCCGCGTGGAAGTTCTCAGCGCTTCCCTTCCCACGTCAGCTTGCAGACCAGCCGAAGTGCGATTTGGGCAGGGTGTTTCCCCCCCCCCTTTGGTGGTGCCAGCCCTGCTTGGCATGCAGAGCTCCTTGTGTCCTTGGATTGAGATGGGTGTCTTTCCCCCCCTCCGCTCTCTCTCCAGCAGCTGCGATGATGAGAGAGTGCGTTTAAAATGTTCTTTACTCTCACTCTTTATTCTCCTTTCTTGTCCCACTATCGCAAAGAGATTATTATGTGAAGGCTGCGGTTGTGAGGGTGGGGTGCTTAGGAAACGGGAGGGAGGTTGGTAGTTGGAGATCTGGCTCGTTAAAGAAAACAAACAAACAAACGTCGTAAGGTAGCTCCTTTCTCTTCCTCCCCCCCTTCCTTCCAATACTGCGAAGTTTGACCACCTTGGCCTTTATGGTATTCTTTAGGCCTTGGCGGGACGGCTCACACTTTTTTTCCGTTCACGTGACCTCTGAAGGGGAAGCTCTTAGGTCTCCCTGTCATGTTCAATTTGTATATAATATACTCGAATACAATTTTAAATTGGTATTTAGGGGAAAGGTGCATGCTGGGTATTCGTGTTCCTTTGTAAGGCATGAAACTGATATGGCTAGACTGAGCTGGTGGAAAGACAGCTTGGAAAAATGTGTGTCTATTTCCCCCTCCCCCCCTTTCGGATCTTCCTTCTATATTAAATAATCTGATAATTTGCAGAAACTGTCCATTGGTAGATTGCTTGGAAGGCAGTGAAGTCCACTGTTAAAGTGAGCTTTTTCTTTGTCAGTTTCTAGGGAGGGCCACAAAAAATGAAAAATGAGTTTTGTTTTAAACATAAAACAAAGGATTTCATCCCCCAAATTATTTTGGCCTGTTTTGGACTGAGTAGTTTGGTAGAAACAAAAGCTGAAATGTTTTTACTGTTCTTTGTTTCAATAGAATAAACATCTGAAACACTTCCAGAAGTTCTGTCTATGGAAAGCAGTAGGATTCAGATTAAGAATTTGGGACTATCAAAATCTGGATGACCATTAGATAGCAGCAAAGAAAACCACCCAATTATAGGAGCTGAAAGTGTACCATCTGAACAACGTTCAACCCGTGTCCACAATAAAACAGCTGTTTAGAGCTGTATCTGGAAAAAAACCTGAAACATGCTTATTATTTTGGTTTGTACATAAACCATTTGAAACTAGTTGTTCCTTGTACAACTATTAATATTACATCTGAAAAGGGTTAGGTCTGTGCTTTTTCCTTTGTATAGTTTGGAGTAGTAGTCTCTTAAAGTTAACCTCTTAATGTCTGATTATTTATTGTTGATTTCCTAATGTGACAGTGGTAATCAAATACATTGAAGGGGCCAAGTAATTCTCTCACAATTTTTGGTGCAAACTTGCAATTTTAAAGCTATTGAATATATTGGAATACTCAATTATATCTTAACATAGTATATTAGGTAATGTTTATGGGAACATGTTCTTGAAGATGGTAATTTCCCTTTTTGAACATTCTTTGATAATGTTCTCTTTTGGCATACAATCCCATTATCTGACTTTTACAGAAAGTTCAATAGCCTGTTTGCTCTTGGCTTGCCAGGGAGTCTGCCCATGATCTGTTTGTAAGGCAAACAAATTCTCTTTTTTTAATTTGGCCTCCAGACCTACTAAGTTCCCTAGCAAATAGATTCAAATGCTGATCCCAGAGCACTTATTTTTAGATTTATTTACCATTCCTGGTTTCCCCCGCCCTGTTGCTGTATTCAGCATTTCCCCCCCAAAAGTTTAATCTGAGCCAATTCTGGGTAGAACAGTGATGTGGTACTTTCATGTACAAGAAACATGGATAGTGAAGACTAGGATGAAAGCCAGATAAACTGCAATTGTAATGGCGTGCATAAACTGCTGATCTTTATGTTCTTAATCCCTTTTTACTTTTGACTGCTGTTTTTTTCTGTTTTAGTTGTTTTTATATTTGTGTATTCTATTATCTTCTGAGTAATTGCATTTCCAATACTTTTCAGTTTATTAGATGGAAGTTGGAAGTAGTATTTTCTAGGAATAGGATATATAACATGTTCTTGGGATCTGTAGGATTAGGGATTTCAATGAACACATGATTCTCTCTCCTATGTTAGTTTTTGTAAGTGGCAGCAGGTATTCTAGTTCCAGGAGCAAGAAGCGTTATTAATAGCTTGAAGTTTAAATACCTAGCAGGATTTATCATACATGTTTTTCCAGAACCTTTGATACTTTGATAAGTGCTTTCTTTGGAAATGTTCTTCCACCCTGCAACATGTATCCTGTGGTGTCAATATGCTTTAGGCAGGGAATGTATTCCCTTTCTCCTACAGGTTCCCCCATTTTTTGTGTGTATGTTGGAATATGGAATATGCTTAAGAGCAAATGGGAGGTTAACAAGAAAAGGAAGGATAGACTTGCACTACTAGAGTGTAGCCTAATGGCTCCTATATTTATATGCCCACAGGTATTGTCTTGCTAGTTATTTAGAAGTGCTTGTAAATAATAAATGTCTTTGTGGGTGGGATGTAACTGGAATGACAGTGGGGGTTTTTTAATGCCTTAGTTTCATTGTTAGGGAAGCACATGTATTGGGAATAGTTATATGTTCAGGAAAATGGTGAACCCAGTGACTGAGTTCATGATTTTAAGCCTGAAATATTCTATGTAAAGTGTGAAACTTTAAGGTTGGAAGTATGAATCCCTGATGCTTAAGAGTTTGGGGAGAGCTGTAATTATGCTTGGGCTATTGTGCAATTAGATGCAAACATGATTTACTTGCCTATCCTACTATAATGAGTGGAACAGGTGTCTGCCCACTTTCTATGCACAGAGAAGATATGTTGATTAGAAACTTAGTTTTCCCCTAAATTTCTGTTAAAAGCATGTTGGATATTTTTTAAAATCACAGTCGGACATTGTGTTCTGAAAATAAAGATGTGAGATTATATCCTATTTCTGCAGTTATAGATATAATTGTGTATTAAATGAGGAAAAGGGGGGCAGGTAACTAAAAGTAAAAGGAGGAAGGAAGTCCTAAATGTCAGTGAAGTAAAAACTTTATTAATTAGGCCTAGGCCATTTTGAACGGACCCCTTTTCCAAGAGCGTTATATAGAACAACGATAGAGGATGGAGGGGAGGGAGGCAGGGAGGTAAATATGCTTGTTATACAACAAGTAGGCCAAATCCAGAAACATTTATTTGCTGTTTGGCTGGAATGACGTAAACAACATTAAAAAGCATTATAGAAGCATTAAAATGTATAGTTTGTTCAGTATTACCTAAACTTTGAAAAAGACATGGAATCTAAGAATGAATTAATACATATCCAAAAATAAAAGTAAAAATTACAAAATTTTCACTCACTAGTCATTTAAGGTTTGTTATATGTTTAGCCAGTTAATATATATAGCTTGTTTTAATTCCCAAAATGTAAAAAGGACTTTTTATCTCAGTTTATACCTGCACATATATGCTTATGCTGACAAAACATCCACTTGTTGGAATGGATGAATGAAACAAATTCAGCCTTACTTTCTTTATAACCTTTATTTGAAGTTAGGAACATATATTGATAGTCCTAAGAAGTAAATTTTAATACTTGTTGATTCTTGAATTAACCAAATTCTGATCTCTGTAGTTTCCTAAGTTTAGTTTTTGTTGTATTTAAAACAAAACAACCCCCTCCCCCCCAAAAAAAACCCTAAAAGCAAATAACACTACACAGGTACAGTATGTTTTCTTATAAATAAATGTAGTAAACATATTTGACAACCCTATTGTGTCAACTTCAAATAAGGAAAGGTGCTTGATTATATCTTGTGTAAGAGACTCTCCCAGCTGTTTAGACAATAGCTTTGCTGCTCCTGGCAGGTTGTTTCAACAGCTTCACTTTGTGTTGTTATATTAGTCTTGATCCATACTGTCATTGGGGCCACTTTTACTCTTCTTCTTGGATACAGTTGAAAGCTGTGGAAGAGAAAAGGAAGAATAATTGGCATTGCCGAACCTTTGTTTGAACTGGTAGCCTCTCAGTGAAAAGAACAAGAAGAGCCAGAGGTTCTTGCTTAACCAGTTTGGGGAGGTTTCTCCCCTCGGTGAATTAACAGCCATGCTCAGATACATTGGTAAGGTTGCATCATTCAGGTGCTGATAACCAGGTTAAAATGACACGCAGGCACTTGGCTGGCCTTGTCTCACCTTAATTGTATTCATGATTGAATGATGTATAGTTTGCTTATGGTGCTAAATATTGAGGGTTGTATGGTTATTGGCATTTATTATGACAGTGACCTCTAAATAATGAGAGGATCTGAAAATGGGAATAGTATTCTATTTTTCTATAGATGTACCTTCAGTGTCAACCTTAGGAAGCCAAGCAGATCAAGCCCGCTAGTCTTTAATTAGCCCTGCTAGATTTGGGAGAAATAAAACTGCAGTTGCTTGTCCCTGTTTGAGGGTCTCAGCATATCCTCTCTTCTGCTACCTGAGTAGATTTATGAAAGGATTCCATAAACACTTGACAAATAAAAAGTTGTCTTCTGTAGAAAGAAAATACTGGCCTGGATGGGGCTCTTTATCTATTATCCCTGACCCTATTTAAAAAGAGAGAAAATGTGATGACTTGATTTTCT
This sequence comes from Azemiops feae, assembly GCA_023970755.1. Classification (NCBI taxonomy): domain Eukaryota; kingdom Metazoa; phylum Chordata; class Lepidosauria; order Squamata; family Viperidae; genus Azemiops; species Azemiops feae. The sequence goes on along the minus strand of JALGBA010004142.1, from coordinate 866,986 downwards.
CTTTTTTTAATATGTGCAGGGTAATGTATATATTAATATAGAATATGGGTGTCAAACTCGATCATGACACGTGACGAATTGTGATGTATTGTGACATTTTTTGCCTTTGCGGAGCCGGGGTGGGCGTGGCCTATGTGTGACGCATCTGGCCCACGGGCCGCCAGTTTGACACACCTGATATAGAGTGTATGTGGTCTGCTAGCATATCTTCCCTTCCAGACCTAAAAAATGGAACCTCTAAAGGCCATTTTAACCATTGAATGCCTTCCTCCTCTGCACATATACTCCAGCCACCTCAAAACTGCCTATTAAAAAGCTAAATCCATGGGAAGGATTGGTTTGGAATTTGGAAATGCTTTTTTCACACATATGTGTTGGTGCTTGTTAATGTATAATGACTGAAGTATAGAGCAAGTTTTAGACTTATATGCATGTGGGTAAATGTGCTGATACCATGAAATGCAGAATCTGGACACAGGTTAGTTTCTTGGTCTCTCTGAAGCTCTGAGAAGTATATGAGCATGTGGCAAGTGTTGGCTGAAACCTACAGACCAAACCAGGCTTCTGATTTGTTTGTTTACTTCTCAGCCTAACCTGTTGCCCTGGGATTTTCTAGTTGTCTCACATCTAAGCACTAACCAGGTCCAGTCCTGCTTGACTTATGCCAAAGAGAATGAGGTCAACTAAATGCTGCTATCTATTGTAACCATTTTGTGAAACAACAGTGGAGGAAATGAAACCCAGATTTCTTCTGATAAGTGTAGCAAGCTCTATCATTGCAAGTAGCTCAGCTAATCTGTGCTTTCTGGAAATTAGGGCAGATTTTGTTCAGGATATAGTAATTACCTGTATAAATGAAAATTTTTATTAGTCCTTGGTTAGAGATTGCCTTGCATAATGACCATTTGCAGTTACAACAGTGATGAAAAGGTAACTTTATGATCAGATCTTGCATTTACGACCTTCACAGGTCTAAAAAGCAAAGGAAGGTTGTAGTACAGTAAACTTTATCATTGCTTGTTTACCAGGGGATCTCTGAACCTGTTAATGGTTGTTTAATAAAGAACATTTCTGTGCTAGGTACGAAGAGAGTTCCAAGTTTTGACAACCTACTTAGTTTCTAGCATGGATATAGAATGTGTGTTTCTCTCTCTCTCTATTTTCTGTTAAGCTTTTTCTTTGGTTTATTTGACTTTTATATAAAAGTTCCTTGAATTAAGCTTGACTTCGTGGGCATAAGCTTGCAGTTTTCTTTGCCAACAAGACAAAAATGATTTCTGGATGTTATCTTTCAGGATGCTTGTTTTTCAGGATGCTTGTTTTAAACTTCCCACTGTAGCTTGCAGTCCTAAAAATCCCTGGTGGTCTCTCACCCTAATAATAAACAAGCTTGGTTATACTGAGCTAAATGTAGGTAAGACCTACTACCGTGTTTACCCCAAAATAAGACTTATCCCCAAAATAAGCCCTAGCTTGATTTTTGGGGGTGGACCTAATCTAAGCCCTACCCCCAAAATAAGCCCTAGTTAAGGCCCTGCCCACCTGCCCGCCTCTTCCCTGTCACTCTCCTTCCGAGCCAGACTGCTGGTGCTTTCAGCCCCCTGGTCCCCTTCACAGCTCTGCCTACATAGTCACTGAAGCGACAGGGGAGGGTGCTGAAGCAAGTGGGCATCTTGCCTGCAGCTCCCGTGCCGGCTGCCCCTTCCCCACCAGAGCCATAATGCCGCTGCATTTCAGTAGATGCCGGCCTTCCCTCCAGCGGGCCTGGGCAGCTGCTAGAGAGAGACGGGCCCATTTCAGTGCCTGGCGCTCTTGGGGGTTGTCTTGCCACCTGCTTTCCAGCTCTGTCGCATTTCTCTGTCACGTTTCTCCATCGCGTTTCTGCGCCGCCGCATGAAGGGAAACAAAAGACGTTTGTGGGACTAAAAAAAAAGTTCAATCAGACCTTCCACCTTCGCAAGATCTTTCGCAAGAAGTTGTAAGATCTGATTGAACTTTTTTTTTTTAGTCCCACAACTACTTTTGTTTCCTTGCAGGCCGTGGCTCAGAAACACGATGGAGAAACGCAACAGAGCTGAAAAGCAGGTTAGCAAAGAAATGCTTGGGGGAAGCGAGGGCATCTGGGCAGTGGTGGAGCAAGCTCTCCAGCTCCGCAGCGGTGGAGAAATACGATGGAGCTGGAAAGCAGATGGCAAGGCAAACCCCCCCAAGGGCGCCAGGCACTGAAACAGGCCCATGTCTCTCTAGCAGCTGCCCAGGCCTGCCAGAGGGAAGGCCGGCATCTACTGAAATGTGGCAGCATTCTGGCTACGGCGGGGAAGGGGCAGCTGGTACGGGAGCTGCAGGCAGGATGCCCGCTCACTTCAGCACTCTCCCCGACCCTCTGGGGCTCTGCCAGCGCTTTGGCCCTGGGCTGCCGCCTCCCCGCTCACTTCTCGGGGCAGGCCAGGAAGGCGCCCCCCCCAGCATCCTCGGGGCAAAGGCCCCTCCGCTCCACCAGGAAGAGTGTTGGCCTGGCTGCCCCCCGCCTTGGGACCCTTCCCGTCACTGCCCAGCACAGCTGCCCCAGGGCTGCAGGGGCTGGCCTGGCATGGTAAGTGCATGCGCCCACCCGAACTCTCTCATACTTTTAGTTGGTCCGCCCCCTGCTCTGAGGTTGGCCTATCGCCCCGTGCTTCGAAGCTCTGCATCTCCATTTCGTGCGCAGGTCACGCCACACCCCCACGCGCTCACCACCTCCTGTAAGTAAGATATCCCCTGAAAATAAGCTCTAATGGGTCTTTTGGTCCAAAAATAAAATAAAATAAGACCCAGTCTTATTTTCATGGAAACACGGTAGGTGCAACCATTGACAGGCAGTGCTTGAATACTAGGTTGCTGTGTTCAAATGCAGGTTTAATAGTGCTGTTATTGAAATAAGCCAGTTGAGCCCTAGCTGGTCTGACAACAGATTTATCTATTAAACTTGCCTTCTCAAAGAAGTAAACAAAAGATAACTTAAAGCTGTATTGATATAGGTGGCAAATAAATAAATAAATAAATAAATATTTAGTGACATGGGCTCACCATTGAAGTGTGTTTAGACTTTTTTTTCCCATTTTCCTTTTGTGCATTCTGCATACATGAAGGCCTGCAGAGCATGAAAAAAGGCTTTGGATTTTAAAAGGACCGTCCAGCTAGCAAATTCAACATTTAGGAAACTACAGCTTTGAGCTGCCATAAAAGATAAACTTTATTGAATACACATCTCGGTACTGAAAAAGCAAAATCAACTCTTAACTTTCCCACGTGAAAATCTAGTTAGTTAACAGTAGCTTTCCATAACCCCCACCCTCCCAAGTGTTCAGATGGCCCAATCACATTTCTTTGGTTTGTTGTGGTCCACTTCCCCTTCAGACACCTGCTTTTGTGACCTTGGTTCTCATGGTCCGTAGAGGGCTTCTTAAAAATCCCATTCCTCCCAAGCTTCCCCTCCTCCCTATTTCTATGGCAAGTTGAGTAGCGACAGAGGTTAGCAAGCATCTTAGCAATTTAATCTTGACAACCCCACTGTAATATAGGACACGTTATACAAGGATGCTTACTGAAACCATATTATTTCTGTACTTTTTGCCCATGAAGTAAAAGTTGGTTTGACATTAAACATCTAATCTGGTCAACACGGAAATAGAGATCATGTAATCTAGTCTACTTATCCTCAACCTGATAAATTCATGATATATTGGGGCTGCAACTCCTAAAATTCCCAGCTGGCATGCAAGTTGCTAGTTTGCAGGAAAGCTAATACAATCAGTTGAAATTCCTGACTTCCTTATTAGATAAGCCTATTGCTAAGGATTACACAGAATCCTATAATAATTATTGTGGTGAACATTTACATAGCATGGAACCTTGATTTCATAGATGTTCCTCAGTAACAGGAAAGTTTAATTGAACAAATGAGAACAAGTCATTCTAGAATTCTCATCAATGGCTTTGGGGCAGGGTGGTTCTGAACTGTATGAGAAACATGAGAAAAGTTAATTAGAAGAGCCCCTTTAAGTAGGGGGTGGGTCTACTGTCTGAAGCATTTTTTTAAAAAATCACTGACTGGGTCCTAGGAATTTCTTCCCACTTCAAATGCTTGATACTTTCTGCAGTGGTTTTCAGTATGCAACATTGTGTGCTATTTTGAGAGGCATATGAAATTGAGAAAGTAATGCACTTGGAAGGAAGCTTGAATCCTGGAAAGCAGGGATAGAATCTGTGAATTCTATATAAAACCAAAGCATTTTGTGTTGCTAACTTGATTGGTTCATGAGGGACATTTGAAAAAAAAATATTGTGGAAGTGCACGTAAGCTTTCTAGAGTTTTGGAGGTTCCTGCTTTTGTTTCTATTAGCAAATTATATCATTTAGATTCCCTGTTAGTCTATTAAATCAAATTTCAATGTAACATATGTAGCTCAGAATTGAACTGTGGAGTCCTTGGTGCTCCCTGAGCATGGTTATTTGCTTGCAGTTTTTCCATTACCCAACTTAGATAATATCAGTGCTAGTGAGTGTGGGGCTTGTCCCGTTTTTATACAGTAGCTTGTCCTACCAGTGTTGATGGGGGGGTGGTTTCCTCCATGGTAGTTCCTTGATTAAGATACTTCCTGCTTGATTGTTTGGTATTAATCTGCTTTTTGGTTGCTGAAGGAGATATATTCTGATCTTTTTGTTTCTTCCTTAGCTCTTTTTCATTGTCTCTTTTGAGATTTTTGAGTCCCCCCCTTTTTTAGACTCTGTTGTCTCTTGTGTTCTCTGAGTTTGGTCGTTTGCTCCCAGATATTTTATTATTACTCAACTGCTGTAGGGAATGTCATCAGTTCCTAGTAGGGTAATGAAAGCAAACAAACAAACTCACAGAGCACCAAGAACCGCACAATTTGAGCCTAAGCCATACATATTCCCTTTTATTGGAACAACCAATATATGTGTCAGCATAACATAGTTAGGGATTATCGTTCCCATGCTTCCCTGAATCTTAGAAGCTTATTTATGTTGCTAACCTAAATGCTTTTCTGACTTTCTTCTCTTCTGCCCTGGATCAGATAAAGTATGAGAGGTATTGTAGATCTGAGAAACTTAAACATTCCACAGAGCATGCTAAGCTAAAACCAAACAGAATCAAACAAAATACAAATAGTCTTCAAGCTACAACCACAAGGGAGCCCAGAATTGCAGTCATAAGTGGAGGCATCACATGGTCGGATTTGATTTTATGACCATTTTTATGACCGTTATAAATGAGTGGTTGTGGTCATTAAACAATTCACATGATGGTTAAGCAAATCTGTTCTCCTGAATGGGCACTTTTGTTGGAAACTGGCAAAAATGTCATAAATTGCAACCATATGACCATGGAATGCTGCAGCTGTTGCCAAGCACCCAAATTACAATCATAAATGTGGAGGGGTGACAGTCATACGAGGATGAATTGTAAGAAGCTTTTTTATAAGTCCATCATAACTTTGAACGGTCAAGGACTACCTATATAGAACATTATGTGGTCTTAACCATTCAGTCTTTTAAGTCAGGGGTCCCCAACCTTGGCAACTTTTAAGTCATCATTTTTAGTTAATCCTAGTGAAATATATGAATGCAGCCATTGTGGCTCCTTCAACAAGTTAAAGTGAAGCAAACTTGATAGCTTGCGGGGTTTTCCGTTGAACTTCAACTTTGCTAGTGACATTATTAAGTGTGTGAGAATTCATAGCAGAGTTTAGCAGGGCATTTAATATGGATGTATATGGTATCAGTTGTTGCTACTGTATAGAAACTGTAAGTGTAGGCTTGTATTAAACTTGAGAATAATGATTAATAATTGACTTAACCAAAGTTGTACTGTGTAGTACTGCATTCATATTTAGTTTGTTTACCATATTTGTGAGTGCAAGCCAGCAGATAGTCTTAAAAAAACTTAGGGGAATTTATCATACAACACCGTCAACATGTTTTGAACCTTATGAGCTTTATTCTGATAAATTTTGTAACAAGGAATGTATTTTTTTTCCTTAACAGAAAGTACAGACAGAAGATTTCTTTTAATTTTGATTTGTTTTTTAACTGCTGCAACCAGCTGCAGAAATTGCATTCTACTATTACAAAATATGAGTGAGGCAATAAGTGGAAAGGAAAAAAAAGGAGATGTTAGAAATACAAATATTGAAGTGGTTAGAAATATGTTTTTAATGTGCCAAAACTATAGCTTTTTAACTGCTTCATAGCTTTCTTTTGTCTTGAACATAAGTAGGTTACATTCTATATTTCTTTGGATTGAATGTAACCTACTTATGTTCAAGACAAAAGAAAGCTATGAAGCAGTTAAAAAGCTATAGTTTTGGCACATTAAAAACATATTTCTAACCACTTCAATATTTGTATTTCTAACATCTCCTTTTTTTCCCTTTCCACTTATTGCCTCGCTCATATAACAGAGAATAATGGCACATCTAGATTTTTGGTAAACAAGACTTTTGATTCATCAAGGAGACAGTGAGGTCCATCAGGTTGTGAGCTCCATGTTGCTTCTTAATACCTTCATTGAGTCTTGAAAAAACAAAAAAGCATCTCTAAGTTGCTAAGTTAAATCTTTACTAGCTCACCTGTCCAGATATCTGCAGTAATAACTCACATCTCAAAATAATAAAAACAAATAGAAATTTCCCTAGATCTGACTACATTCCAAAGCCTTTAGGATTTTGTAAATATTAATTTGAAACACTGAATATGTAAACTCAAAATCTGCAAAATGCTAGTGTAGAGTTATAATGACAAAATATAGCCCTGGAGGCAGATATGAATTATTTTTATATTCCATACTAAACAGTTAAATACTATGATGGAATAATTGCAGATGTACTCTTCCTGATCTTCCAAATAATGTATTTAGAACAGCCAGTGCTAGTTGGGAATACAGGTAGTCCTCAAGTTACGACCATTCAGCGACCATTAGAAATTATGGCAAAACCGAATGAAGAGACCCTGAAGAGTTATGGCTGTTACAGCATCCCCAGGGTCATGTGATCAAAATTTGGGCACTTGGCAACCTGCCTGCACTTAAGACCACAGGGACACTTCTACTCTTCCTACCCTCCCTTTCGCCACCCATTTATGCCCATTTGACCTCTTCCGGTATAGAAGCCCTGCTGCCCTAGCTGACCGTTCCCTTCTTGCTCTGCTACTTACCAAGCATGCCCGACTTGGCCCTTGAGACTTTTCTTTCCTAGGCTCTGCATGGTGGTTTCCTTGCGAGATCTGGGGAAGATGGCTACACATAGAGCGTAAGCAAGAAGATGATGAATGTCAGGCGGGGGCGGGGGGGAGAGCACAGGGCAGCAGGGGCCTCGGGCTGTGGGATGGCAAGGGGAACTGCAGCTGGGGCTGGGCTGGGGTTTCCAGGGTCACCTGTAGCTTTGCACTTCACTGCTGGGCTGGACGAGGCTGGGGCTGGGCTTTGCATTACGAAGTGCTTTGTACTGTGGCCCAGGGGCTTCTTGCCGTCCCAAAGATACGACACACCCCTTTGTGCCACACTGCTGAACCAGGCTGAAATGGCAGAGGCCTCCAGGGGCATCTCCGGCTTCCTGAAAAGCAGCCCCAGAGCCGCAGCATGAGAAGCAGCCCTAGAACCACATGGGTAGGGTGGGCCAGTCCCAGTGGGATGAGACTGTCCCTCAAGTAAAGTGGACTGATGCCATGTAGAGCTTTAAAGGTGATAACCAGCACCTTGAATTGTACCCGAAAGCAAACCGGCAATCAGTGCAGCTCACCAAGTGGTGGGATTGCCATTGCTAAGTGTTGTGGTTAGGTGAAATTGCACTTTATGACTTCAACACTTAGGTAAATTCTGTCCCAATTGTGGTCATAACTTGAGGACTGTCTGTATGAAGATAATCCAGTGCATCAGTAGGATATTTGTTTGAAAAGGAAATTCAATCACTTGCTCATAAAAATAATTTGAAATGACCATATTTTGTGTATCATCCAATTAATATTGTTTTTCTACAACCTTCCTTTGGGAGTTGTCCCAAGATATTTCTCTTAAGTCCAGAGTGAAGAAGAAATAAAAGTTGCTTAGATACAGCTCCAGGAACTACACCACTTGTCCTTAAGCCTCCTCCATTTGCTTTGAGCGATGACTAAGATTCCCCCCCCCCCTCCGATCTGCTCCAGGAATAAAACAGCTTTCTGATGCATGATAAAGCTAAGCTACCCTGCTGCCTTTTTAATGTTGAACTTCCAGTTTTGGCAATATAATTGATTATTTAATAGTCTTAAAACTGAAAGTCGCTATTTTGGGTTACAGCCAGCTTTCTCTGCTTTTTATTTAGTGGAATGATTTTGTGGAAACAGCAATAACATTTTCAGAAAGAGTTTGACGATGCCCCAATATTTTTAATGGGCCTAGCTGTTAGCAGTATTTGTAGTGGGACACTTTTTGCCAATCAGAGAGGTGTACGTGTCAAGCCAGATTGCTCACTTTCTACGTGGGCTGCCCAGGAACAAAAGCCTCCATCTATGTGCTCTTCCGAAGGCATCAGAAGGAAGGCTGTTGAAGAGGTAAGCAGATAAAAAAAGACAAGAACAAACATGAGTTCAAGGATGTCCAGAAGTCTCTGCAAGGAAGCTGAAAGTCAGTTGGAAGTAGGCAAGGAATTGTCAGCAGTGTTTATGAAATTGCTTATTAAGGAACAAGCATTTTATAATTTGGCTGAGTTCTAGAAAGCACTTACTATTTCTACTTAATGGGGGAGAGTAACTGATTTTGTCAAAGGTTTTGCAGAGGTTTTAGTTCAATGTATTGGTGCCTCAGATCTAGACGAGAGTATCAATCTGAAGAATTATATGCCGAATCCTCTTGTTATTAAGGGTCGCAGCTCAGCTCTAGAGCACATATTTTCCATGCAGAAAGTTCAACCCCTGGCCCCTGTAGGAAAGGCTGTCAGATGCTGCAGTCTTGAAACCTTGAGAGATGCTGACAGGCAAGGCAGACTAGAAAATCTGTTGGGTTGTTTGTGGTTGGCAGCAGCTTCATATGTTCAAAGTCTTTAATTAAATCAGCAGAAGAGCCCTCTTGGAAAAGACTTCCACTGTCACTGTGGCTTATTTCTATGCTAGGATTAGATAAAATCGGATCTACTTAAGAAGCACTCAGTTTTAACAAGTCTCCAACCTGATGGCCTAAGCTTAGTTTCTTACAGATGGTCCTACCAAACTATATTTTCCTGCAGGCAAATGGTGTTCAGTAACTCCATATATGGTTTTATTCTGTATTTTTAAACAGGTGGTTCATTGCATTAAAGCGTTATGTAGATTGTTTGGTTTGACTCAGGGTGTGGTATGAACCAGGCACTCTGATTTGTAGAGCACTGTTTATTTCATCAAACATATTTGCTACCCGCCTCCTAACAGCTCCAGATAGCTAAATATTATAAAAACATTTGCCCAAATATTTCTGTTCTCGAGATATTTGGATTACAATTCATAGGAAGTCTGACCACTGACCATACTAGATGAGATATGGAGTCCTTGGGCCTCTCTGAGTTTGATTATTTGCTTGCAGACGTTTCATTACCTAGCAAGGTAATACCTTCAGTGCTAGAAGGAAGTGGGAATCACTCTCTACCAAACTCAAGATGGAATCAGGGACTCTACAGTTCAACCTGAGCTACATATATTCTCCTCTATTTATACCAAATGAGATTTGTGGGAGTAGTATTCCAAAACATATAAAAGGCACCATATGATAGAGAAATATATGTGTAGGTTGGTGCAAAGTATGGTGGAGAAAATAGGCTAATGATAAGATAGTACCTATTAATGAATATCAGCCAGTATTTAAAAGTTAAGCTTTTTCTAGCTTTATACCTCTTAGTTTTAGCCTGTTTTGTAATTAAGATTGTAGGAAACTTGTTCATGCCCCAGATGTGGCATTAAGCTGAATATGAAGATGAGTTTGGATTGCAAATACTGAGCAGAGATGCAGCGTTGTGTGTTATTTCTAGCAACAAGTTAGGAGAGAGAGAAAAAACAATCCAAGTGTTACCCTCCCTAAGATGATTGGACAGCGAAAGTAGCAGTGATCAAAATTGATAGGAGACTATTAATAAATGTTGAGCCTCCCCTAGATCAGCCCTAAGTTTATTGATTTTCTGGAAATAAGTCAGGTATTTACTGGGGCTAAGCCATGGTGTGAAAATTGTTACAGTACAGTACAATTGTCCGCTTACCTGACACTGGGGATTATGTTAATGCTGCTGTTGCTGCTTAATGGGGTGGCCAGCTGCCGATCTCATTCTTCCCTTCTCTTTGGATTTCCAGACTAAACATTTTAACAGAACCCAGTAGTAAACCAAATGCATATTTTGGATTAACAACTAATGGGAATGCTAATAGGGTATATTAAAAAAAAAGAAGACTTGGGAGTGGTAAGAATTTAAATCATTGCTGAGCCATGAAAGTTACTCAAGAGGTTCCAAACTGAACTGAATTTGAGTGCTTGAGTGTGGTTGCCACTGACCCATATTGAATTATTAAAGTCAGTACATTACTTCATGTAGCAAGTAAACAGTTACTGGTTTTAATTGTTTGTGACTGTATTGTATCGTGATGCTTATATATTTCAATATTATTGTTGTATGCTGCTGAGAGTTCCTTGATTATGATGGTTCAGAAATCCAGTATTTTCAAATATTTGTCAAGGAGGGGGCTGTGATGGAGTTAAGTGGGACAAAGTGTGCTAAAAGTGCATTATAGAGCATGGAGGATTATTAGTGTAGAACTAATGTTTAAAATGCTACTTCTTTCTCTTTGCAGAATTCATCATGTATCATTTTTGCTGCGAGACATGCAAGTGCTTCTACAGTAAGTTGTTTTTTTTTCCATTTCTTGTAGGATGTACAAAATCTGTTGGTTGACAATTTGAGTCTTGACTATACTGAAGACCAGTCTAGGTTGGTGACTGCATTATTGGTGTGCTTGGCGTCAGTATATATTCTTTTCAAATTCAGTAGTTCCTTCCCATTGTCAATACATTTCAGGAGATAGAGGAGTAGTTTGCAGTTGTTTGACCATTTATGCTTATGATGAGAATTCATAGTAGAACCATAAATAACAGTGTTGTAGTTACTGGAGAAGGAAGAAGTGATAGTTTTTCATGTTGATTTTTAAGTTAGGAAGATTTCAGAAGCACTCCCATAGCTAGGCAAAAATGTGGTTTTGTTTAAAGTTTTGTATTTCCATTGAAATGCTATACCAATGGTTTTAACATATGATACCATTGATAGTCCATGCTTTTTTAATTTGTATGCAACAAAACTAATGGAAAAAGAAAAAAAAGGTTCAGATTACTTATAACTGTGTGAAGAGAAAATAGTCTCCAATCTCATCTCATTCTTTTGTGTTCAGGTAAAATAAGATGATGAGCAAAAATGGTACAAAATTACTAAATCTTTAAAAAATTAAATCAAGATTTTTGAAGTCATTTTTCATCAGCAAGTTATGAAACCACTAGATTAAAGCATAGGCAATTCGGTAACACAACACAACAAAATGGTAAATGTGAAAAATTTGAAAATGTGACCTGAAGGGGAAAAAAGTATAGAAATAACAAAAAGGGGTTGTGGAATCTACCGAGTGAACCAGATGTCATAGTATTAGGACAAAACTTTTCTTGGTGTAGATTGCGCCCAGGATTACTGTAAAATAATTATTAAACAAATAGCAATATTTTATTTCATATATCTACTTTTTTTCTCTTGTACCACTTTTCTAGATTGGTTTTCTACATTGACAATAGTTGATTTGTTGCGTATAACATTAGACATTATTTTATTTTCAGAATCTGAAAGATGTTCTTGCGAATATGATACCCAAAGAACAAGCAAGACTTAAAAGTTTCAGACAACAACATGGCAGTACTGTCATTGGACAAATCACTGTAGATATGGTAAGTTGTATTGCTTGCAAGAGAGAGGGGAGAATACATCAATGTGCAATTAGTCTGGCTTTTGTACCCTGCAGGAAATGAAATTGCTATCTTTAGACAAAATGAATTGTCTTTGCTATTGTTCTCTTTAGAGATGCTCTCATCTGGTGAAATGCCTTTAGGGAGATTGCTAGACAATGCCTTTAGGGTACATTGCTAGACATCTACTCTGCATTCCAGACATTAGTATGAGGTTTAGATAAAAAAAAAAATCAGAAAATGTTTGAGTATATGAAAAAAAAGGAATAAGATTCAGGTCCAACTGTAGATTACATAAGATGCAGCTTGAATGTCTCAAGTGAAAAGCTGGCAAGAATCAGGACTAGAATTAACCTCTCTGGGATCTTGGAGAACTGCTTAGTATTTGTTTCTCTATGATCTTTATTATGTAGAAACTATTTTCTTCATATTTGAATGGCTTCAACTCCTGTGCTTAGTCTCCTAAAATTGAAAGAGGTTCTTGACTTGGAACCTACTGCTGGTGGTGAATTGATCTTAATTAAGGATGTGTCCACCTCTTTTTTTCAGAGCGAAAAACAATAGATTTGATTCTGAACAGAAAATTATACCAAACAGTTCAGAATCTGCAACCTGCATACATCTGACAAATTAAAACCTTTGCATAATATCTCTTCCTTAATTTCTTCTGAAACGTGTACTACTTTGTGTAATACTGCTTCTGCTTATCAGAGAGGTAACAACTCTACCCAACCTTCAACCCCTGGAAATCTTAATCACCTCTCTATCTTTTAAAGTTTCTATTCACATGGTACCGATACTTTCCACCATATATCTACAGTTCTAAATGTCTGCATGCTCACAGCTATGTCATACTAATAATAAATTACAAGCTGAGTACCATCTTACATCACAATACTGGTTTTGGTCACTGTTTCAGCTTTGGTCTAATTTCCTGTCTTAGTTTAAGATTCAGCCAGTAATAGCTGATACTTCTTCACTTATTTAGAAGTGAAGAAGTATCAGCTATTACTGGTTGAATCTTAGGCTCATGGGCTAGGGAAGCAACATTTGATTTGATATTTACATCAGATATTGCTTCCCTAGCCCATGAGTTCCGATTTCCTGTAAGAAATTACATTTTCTTCTTGTTGGATACACTCTTGTGCATTCATTTTGGTTGCATATCCTAGGCTTGTTTATCCACTAGGCCTGGGCCTTCAAATTACGTTGCAATCCTTAGGAGATGTACAGACTGTTCTATGCACAAAGTAGCTAGTTTAATTATCTACCGTATGACTGGACCAAAGCACATGTATTTGTTCCAGGAAGAGGCAGCTCAGAGGATCAGGAAAAAACTTAGGACATCGGTATTAACTAAGTGAATAGGGAAACGAAGGCACTGAGAATATTAGCAAGCAGGCCAGCACACAGGCCAGGTGTAGGAGGAACGTAAGAAATGAGGTCCAGAAGCCTTGCCCTGCTCATCTGCTAAGACACCTCCAGATTTTGTTTTGACCAAAGCCTGGAACAACCAAATTGGAGCCCATTGGGAACTGTTTGCGGAACTTCTGAAACTCATTGCTTTCAAGGGGGAACATGTCTTCGGTGTGATACTCTTTGCTAGCAGGCACCTACTTCACTCTTCCCCATCCGCTTGGTATGCTTTTTCCTCATTTTGTCTCTTTACAAGAATCACTTAAGGTTGAGACGGGGCAACAGCCTTCAGTGTAAATTTTATTTCTGAGTGTGTTTCTGCATTCATGGGAGCACCAAGATAAAACTGATGAGTGCCTCCTATAAAAAAAGAAAAGAAAAGATAATTTGGTATGTAGGATTATACTGGTAAGATAGGAGGAATGATCTGGAGATAGGAAGCCATGATATAAAAAAAACAGGGTAATGTTTTATAGTTTTGCATTTTGTCTTTCTTCCATGCATTTTTGTTTCTTGGAAATTGCTTATATATGACTGATTATTGATTTTCTTGTGTATGTCTTTTGAGCATTTGGGTTGGTTTTTTTTAAAAATAGGTGCTTTGTATGTTTTATGGAGAGAAGGGTGAGATTTGATATTTGGAGCTCAGGTTAATCAATCAGAATAGAGCTGAAAGGGAGGTCTTCTAGTCCAACCCCCTGCTCAAACAGGAGACCCTATACCATTTCAGACCAGTGGCTGTCCAGTCTTTTCTTAAAAACCTGCAGTGATGAAGCATTTACAACTTCTGACGGCAAGCTGTTCCACTGGTTAATTGTTCTCATTGTTAGGAAGTTTCTCCTTAATTCCAGGTTGTTTCTCTGCTTGACTAATTTCCATCCATTGTTTCTTGTCTTGTGCTCTTATCTCCTAGTTCTGTCTTGACCAGCTTGTTTTTCTCTGATTCAGTAAATGAATCAGTAAATTAAGTCTTGAAGTTAAAAAAAAACACATGTTTAAGAAAATGGCGTGGAGTCTTCTCCTCTACAATTGTCTAACTTTTAGAAATTTTTCTAAATTAGCATGTTTACCTTCCTCTGCAGCTATTTTTTGAGAGCCCCCGTGGCATGCTTTTAAACTTCCAAAAACTTAAATCCCAGGCCAAGGAGGAATAATAAGATATTGTAGCATTCTGCATCTTCTCCCAAAGATGCCATGGGAAAGAGAGGTATAGAAAAGTGAAAATGTGGGGAAACGAGCTAGAGAGGGCTCTAGAGGAAATGTATTACAGTATCTGAATTCTTTTCAGTCAGGATTCAGGCACAGACAGAGGGCAGAAATTGTATTGGTCATTCTGCTACATGATCTTTGCTGTGACTTTGATGAGTGGAGTGCCTCTCACCTAATCCCATTAGATCTTTTGACAGCATTCAGTACCACCATCAAACACATCTTGTTTGGACCATATATAAGAGTTGTGGACACCATTTTGATGATTCCCCTCCTCTCTGAATAGACAATTCTAGTCAGTGGTGGTAGGGGAGAAATGCTTAAGCCCTTGGGTCCTCCAGTGTGATATCCCACAAGGCTCAGTCCTTTACTCTGTGCTATTCAACATCTACATAAAATTGTTGGAAGAGGACATCTGGAAGTTGGTGCTGTGATGCCATTAGTATGCTGAAAATATCCAGCCATACATCACCATCTGAGATTGTGCCAGAGATGTCATAGAAGTTCTGACTCGGGGACTGGAGTCTGTGAGGAACTGAATGGAAGCTTAAATTATGCCCCTCCAAGATGGAGTTGCTGTTTGCCAATAAACATTAGAGCACAATACCAAGATTGAGCTCAGGTTTGCTCTGGTGGGGATCATGCTTGTGAAGGAGGTGGTCTGACTTGGAAAGCCAACTTGATTACTGCTTTCTGATTAAGCAGCAGGTGGAAGCAGTAGCTAGGGGAACTTTCACCCAATTTATGCACCATTTAACAATCCTACTTAGATCAGGATGCCCTGGTGAGGGTAACTCTCACTTTGATTGCTACTCAGTTGGAATACTCTTGATACACTCTATGAGGGGCTGCCTTTGGAAATGACCCAGAAGTGCAGTTGTTACAAACCACAGTGCAAGAATGCCGATGGGAGAATCCCATAAATCTAGATCTGAGTGTGGCTGGCTGGCTCAGGAATTCTGGGAGTTGAAGTCCATGAGTCATAAAAGAGCCAAGGTTGCCTACCCCTGATCTAGAGTAACACCTCAATAAAGTTGACACACTGGTTATCAGTAGGCTCCCAGGCTCAATTAACAATGCAGGTTATACCTTTAAAACCTAAATGGCACGTTGTAGAATAGAATTTGTCCATGTGGAACAGTCATGTAAAGAAGGTCTGCTAAAAGTCCCTACAAGACGCATTAGATATGAACAAGATACTAGGCCATCTCGATAGTAGCCCTCATTTTGTGTATTGCAAGCTTTTGTATTCCCTCCCTCCATAAATTCATGTAGCCCTACATTCTTTGCTGTTCCAAAGCAAATGGTAAGTCTTCTTTAGCTTAAGCTGAATGGGGGATGCCAGGATAGCTTCATGTTTTCCTAATGTTTGTTGTTTTAATTTGAATCTATTTTGCTCATTACTCAGAGTCCTTGGTGATTAGGGAAGTTCAGAAATACTGACAGATAACAGAAATAAATTTTGACATTACTGCCTCAAGGTCTAGTTTTTCTTGTCCAGCTTTCCTCAAGCCAGTCCATGCTAATGAGGAGAATTATATCTCCTATTATTCACTCCAAGCACATCCAATTGACCATGACAGTTTGGCTTAAAGAAAGTTGTAGTTTAAAACATCCAGAGGGTACCATCTTGAGAAAGTTATTGATACAAATCTTTGGGACGAGTTTAGGAAATTTCATTTCTGGCATTGCTCAGTAATTGATGTAAAAGTTTAACTTGTCAGGAAAAGCCTAGTCATGATTAAGCAATGCAGCAATATCGTTGATTTTATTTGTAACCCAGTTCTTTCTCAAGCGTGGAGCTGCCAAAGCAGTTTTCTTGATTTCTATTAACTTCCTAGGCTGTGCCGAGCCTCGTTTTGTTTCTGAATTAGAATTCATCTCATTAGTTGCTTTTAAATTGATGTGAACTACTATAGCAGGTTTTCTGAGTGCCAGCTGGAAAGCTAGCCTTGATGTTTGTTAAAAAGTGCTGTTCTATTTGACCCGATTGAAGCTGCTATTCTAGACAAAAAAAGTGGATAGAAAGGGGAAGAATTAAGGCAAACAGGGAGCAAGAAATGCTGTTAAAATGTATCACTGTTGTGTTTCAGAGTGCTAAAAGTGATGGAAAATTACTAAAACTTGGGAACAATTCTGCACCAATTTTTCTATGATATATAAAACGTGAAATATATGCAAAAGTATATCAACAAGCTAACTGCAAATATGACTTACATCATCTCAGACTGAAAGGAGAAGGGGAACTTGGAGAAACTAGGAAGCCTGAAGACTCAGACCCAATTTCTGTCAAATACTGTCCAGTCAGATATTTGTGGGGACAGACATAATCAAACAAAGGCAGGAATTTTTCGGCCTTCTACATTGAGTTAACTAGAGGATTACGGTGAAGGCAAATTTCTCCTTGTTTTAAGTAACTCTCTTTGTTCTCCAGCTCTACGGTGGCATGAGAAGTATGAAAGGGCTAATATACGAGACCTCTGTCTTGGATCCTGATGAGGTAAGAAGGGCAGAATGGGTGCCATTACTTTTACAATTAGCTCTTAGCCTCTCAGTTGAAATGTGGTTTCTTATCCTGCTTCCGGGGTTGGTTTTTAGGGCATTCGTTTCCGTGGCTACAGCATTCCCGAGTGCCAGAAGCTGCTACCCAAAGCCCCTGGAGGTGCAGAGCCCCTTCCTGAAGGTCTCTTTTGGTTACTGGTGACAGGAGAGATTCCTTCCCAAGAACAGGTAATAAGGCATGGCAAAGATTGCTGGGAGGCTGTCATGTTCATCCCACTTAAGTGACCGGCAAAGTGATTACTGTTTTCTCCAGCAGTGTCTAGAGAACTGCTGGAGAAAACAATAAGAGCTCTGTTGTAATGATGAGAACAGCCAAGACCATGGAAGACTGGTGTTGGGTAGCACTTTGCCCCCTAGGTATAGATCTGTAACGTTGTGGTTTTCTTTACCTAGGTGACCTGGGTGTCTCGAGAGTGGGCTAAGAGAGCGGCCCTGCCTTCCCATGTAGTGACTATGCTTGACAACTTCCCCACCAATCTTCATCCCATGTCACAACTCAGTGCTGCTGTCACAGCTCTCAACAGCGAGAGCACTTTTGCCCGCGCCTACTCTGAAGGAATTAGCCGGACCAAGTACTGGGAGGTAAGCCACAAGCAGCAAGCTTTCCACAAGCATTGGTAGAAGAGGTTATAGAAGTGACTTCAAGCGTGGCGTGGTTATGAATGTGTGTACACCTGTACCGTGGCAGGATTTTCTTCACCGTCTGATTGAGCTATATAGAACTAAAATCCAGAATTATATGTTGGAAAATGTATGTATGTATGTATGTATGTATGTATGTATGTATAAATAGAAAATGCATACATGAATGGTTTTGGCTGTGCCATAGAACAATTATAGTTCATAGTGCAGTCATTGTCCTGTACTTGTTTTTCTCTGATCTTCTTTTTTAAGGCTGAAAATAAAAAACTATATCTGTTAAAATTTAGAAACCGGAGTAAACCTTTTGGTAGTTTTTGTTGGTCAGAGTTTGATCGTGCTCTGCATAATTAAAAGCACAACTAAAGTCACAGCAAAATCTGAAGATTGTTTCTGCAGGCAAAGGAAAGAAATCTAGCAAGTTAACTTTACTAAATTCTGAATTACTGCTATATTCTAACCATTCAGTTAACCCAATTCATTAACTTTTCTTTCCCGATAATCCTGTTACTGCTCAATCATTTCAGATCCTTTGTGACCAAGTAGACATAATTTCTTTAGGATTGTCCAGTTAGCACATGGTAAACGACAAAAGTCAGCTTAGCATATGACCTTGGTTCTCAATCTCTGGACTCCGACTGTGGCTGTCCTGGTAATGTGAGACCTTGAGCGTAACGTCATGTGCTCTGGCCTCTGTGCACGCCCTCTGGACTGAAGCAAGGAGACTTTGGTCTGGCTGTATAGATCTTTATCTGCCATGAGGTGTTGCTGTCTGATTTGCAAATGACAGGGGGCGGGGAGACGGTGCTAATTTTACTTTGGCTGTAATCTTTTCAGCATACGGTTTGAAACTGGGGAGTCTGTTAGAAGAGATTAGTTTCTTTCCAAAGAAGAGTGATAGCTTTGGTTTTATCCTTGCCATTGATGATGTCTGGTCTTGAAATGAGGTGAAGAATGAGATCCTGTGGACTTTCAGGATACATTAGTTTCCCTTCTCCGCCTCGTCATTCTTCAGTTTTCCATAGAGAAAGAGCCAAACATTCTTATACCTCCTGCTCATAGAAAACAGCTGCATGCAGGAGAGAGCAGCCTGATTCAGCAGCTGCTTGGTCAGTGAAGAACTTCCTTCCCAGAGCATTCCCTCTGCAAAAAAAACAAAAGCATTTGCTGCAGAATGAGTGTGAAATCAGTACAGGTAGTCCTTGACTTAACAACAGTTCATTTAGTGACTGTTTGAAGTTACAACAGCACTTGAAAAAAGTGACTATGACTGTTTTTTACACTTACATTTGATCAAAATTCAGATGCTTGGCAACTGCCCCTGGGATCCTGTGATCTCCTTTTACAATCTTTTTACAAGCAAAGTCAATGGGAAAGTCAGATTCATTTAACAGCCGTGTTACTAATTTAACAGCTGCAGTGATTCACTTAACAACTGAGGCAAGGAAAGTCATAAAATGGAGGAAAATATTCTTAACAAATGTCTCACTTAGCAAGCAAAATTTTGGGCTCAATTGTGGTCGTAAGTTGAGGACTACCTGTACTCCTAACCTCATCCTATGAGGGACAACTGATAACACCACCATCCTTGCAGAAATGCAAACTAGAAGCTGAGCTCTCCAAGTCTTCCTCAGTAGAGATAGACTAACTAAGAGAGAACATGTAGACTCATGTTTTAGCTATTTCTTATCATGGCTCCAAATTACTTGACTACATCTTATGGAAATGTGAAGAAAATAATAATGTGGAGAAAAGATATCAAGCAGTCAGAGATGTGGGCAGGTTTGGGTAGGGCTGTTTCTAAAATGCTCACTGGATGAACCGGCCAATGAAGTATGCTGGATTAGGTCCATTGATTGGAGGTTCCCCAACTGTATGTTGAGACATTCCCTGAAATGACTTCCTGTTCCTGCAGCTGGAATAGAAATCGATTGCTGGAGCTGTGCAACCCTTCCAATTTGAAGGCAAAAAGATACTCAAAATACATGTGGTTATTTCTATAGCAGCTTTTCCCCTGGAATTGCCCAGGGGCCTTCTGCAGATAAAGCATGATCCTCAGAAAGACAGGTTTATCTTAAGAGATGGTGACAGGCACCATGTATGCACTCACAGCATCTTTTTGCTTTGAATCCAAAGAATTGCACAAACTTAATGATCATTGTGTTACTAAGAAAACACGACACTTTTCATTCTAAACAGCCAGTACTGTTTCTTCCCCCTGTCCTGTTTTCATATTGGCAAACCCTTTATGATACGTGATAATATACATATTATTCATTTGGCAGTATCATCTGACTACACCATTTTCAGTTTGTTTACAGAATTCTCCATATTTTTGACAGAGCCATTTTTAGGCAACCAGTACTGACCATTTGATTGCTAGTATAAATGCTTCTGCTGGCATTCCTTTTTGCCATGTCTTCAACTCCTGTCAATATTGAGTCCTGGAAAATATTTAAAGCAAATATTTGTTGCGGGCTGCATTATGATAGATGTGGCGATGAGTTACTCTTTCAAAAGTGCTCTCTATCTAAATCTCTGTCGGAACAATCTTGGAAAAGCAAAGGTAGCTGGAATCTGATCCTTTTCTTTGATTTCTGAAATAATGCCCTCCTGCCCACTTGTCCTCTAATTTCCCATCCAACCTATGAGGTTGCCTTCTCTGTTCTTTCTGCTGCTTCCTTCTACATCAGCATTCCCATGTTCAAAAGAGTTTTATCTGAGCTGTTCACGCTCCGTCATGTGTCTGCTGTTTTCTGTCTTCCCTTGCCTTAAATTGTTTTTTTTATCTTCCTCATGCCAGGCCCCTTAGTTATCCTTCCTTTTCCAATGTTACAGCTCCCAGGAGTACAGGAATGGCAACATTCATTTTTCTTCCCAATCTAATTATGCTTTGGCTTTGTGGTTACCATAATGTCTTTCCCATATGTCCTTCCCATAAGATCAGATTTTGAACAGATTTATCTGTCCTGCTTGACCTGGCTGCACCAGCATTGTGAACTTTTATCAGGGCAGCTGCTGTAAGAAGTAACCTGGCACTTGTGTGATGCCACAGTTGCAAAACATGCAGTTGAGATGTGAAACCCTGCTTTGAAGAGAGAGACTTGTTCAGATAATATTGGAAATGGTTTTTCAATTGTGGTTGTGTTCTCCATTTGCAGTGGGCAGATGGAATGTGCCAACCAGCAGAAGACCAGGATGATTGGCACATTTATCCCACCAGACTACTCATTAATGCTGGGTGGGAATGAGGACCAAAAGTCTAAATGGGGAATGTAAAACAAATCACTGCTACCCATCCCCTTTACTATGGGTGCTTAGTCTTTAGTCTTTACAAAGGCTCTTGGCAGTGATATTTATTAGCAAACCCTGGCGCTTAAGCAAGGAAGAGACAAGAGCTGTCCAGCCCCTTAAGTATAATCTTATAATGGTCTTACAATTCCAGCAGGAACACCTGCTTATTTATTTGTTTAAAACATTTATATAGCTGTCCACCTTTCAGCCAACTCTGGGCCGCTCCCAATCAAAGATTAAAAAACATATGAAATCATGTTAAAAACTATAAAACACAGCCAGTTAAAACATAAAACATGAAAAACAATAAAAACCTTGAGCCAAACTTGCTAATGTGCCATCATCTAATCTTTTTCCAAAGCTTCAGGGGAAAACCAGGTCTTTTCCCAAAGCTTCGGGGGGAAACCGGTCTTTAAAGCCTTAAAAAAGGCATATGTTCTTATACGAAGAACATCTTGAAAACTGCATATGTGCTTGCCTTGATTGAAACTACTGCAGTGGGAGTCGGCCAGCAGATCACGTGCCGCTGGGAGAATAGCTTTGTCAGCAAGTCCTTCCAATCCTCTTCTCTCTTCTTTTGCCTTGTAGTTTATCTATGAAGACTCCATGGACTTGATTGCCAAGTTGCCTTGTATTGCTGCAAAGATCTATCGCAATCTCTACCGTGAGGGTAGCAGCATCGGCGCCATTGATCCTGCCTTAGACTGGTCATACAACTTCACCAACATGCTGGGCTACAATGACCCCCAATTTATTGAACTTATGCGGCTCTACCTCACGATCCACAGGTAAGCCATGCCTATATGAAAGTCCTAGACCTAGATCCTCTAGGTCAGGGGTCTTCAAACCTGGCCCTTTTATGACTTGTGGACTTCAACTCCCAGAATTCCTCAGCCAGGTATACTGGCTGAGGAATTCTGGGAGTTGAAGTCCACAAGTCATAAAAGGGCCAGGTTTGAAGACCCCTGCTCTAGGTACATCTACAGTAGTGGCCAAAATTGTGGAAACCTTTTGGGAAAAGTGTACAGTAGAAATGCCACTTTTGGTTAAGTTTCCACCAATTTTTCTTCTAAGTGGGTGAAATCACACCCAAAATTACACAGAGAGGCTACAGTTGCAGCTCTGGGTAATGCATGAGCTGTTACAGGAGTAATCCAAATTCTTCAGTGGCTACTTCCAGTGTGGCTAAATTTGTAGGTGCAGAGGTATCTGAGCAGATTTAAGCTGTGGATAATAATACAGGTAATCCTCACTTACTGACTGCCTTGCTCAGCGACCAAAGTTATGATGGCACTGAAAAGGTAGATTTACAACCAGTCTTCAGACTTATGGCTTTTGCAGTATCACAGCGGTCACCTGATCCCAATTCAGATGGTTCACAACCAGCGTAAATTTACAACATCCCACAGTCCCGATTGCCATTTGTGACCTTCACAAGTTGGTTTTCGCCAAGTAAAATCAATGGGCAAGCCTGCAGGAAGTCACAAATTGCAGTCATGTGATATCTGACTTAATTACCTGCGGTGATATTCTTAATGACCATGATGAAACTGTCATAAGTCAAATGATGTTTCACTTAACAACCGCATCATTTAGTAATGGAGTTGCCAGTCCCAATTGTCAATAAGTGAGGACGAATTATGGCTGGATTCACATATTTATGTTACGGTTACTTAAGTATGGCTTGTCAAGTAAGTCATAGTTGATTGGGTTCACTCATTGCAGTTAGCCATAGATTTTGGTTTATAAACCACATTGACTGAATTAATACAACAGAGGAAGCCAAAATCAAATAATTCACATTATGATTTTGCATGATGTTTGAAGCTGGTCTGTGTTTCAGTGTGTTTGAGAGCATTGTTAGTCAAAGGCATAACATTTAACTGTCTAATTTCAGCTGTAGCATAAGCTCCTGGGTTCAATTCACTGCATAGTTTCACTTTTTAAAAGCTCTTGGGCTAGCAAGGACTTCTGGAAGCTGCAGTTGGTTAGACTGCCAACAATATTGATCTAAATAAATTTGCTAAAGCTGCTGATGTTCATGAATAACTCCACCTAGTGGCAAAAAACATTTTTTCCAGCAGAAAATTGCCCAATGCAAACGTTTGAATATTGTTATACATTCATAGATGTCTGGTACAAACAACCATGATGAAAAAAGCTTGAAGTATGTCATGGCACAAACCCTAGCTTTGCAGTCTAGTCCTGACATCAGACGTGTGTATAGGTCATCTGGTTTTGCATCATGATACACCTAATTTTTAAGCAGCTTTATTGGACTTCTCTGCATACATGGGGTCTTGGGAAGGTGAGATGCCACTATATTTTTTCCTATAATTCTTAAGTTAATTTTGTCAGACAGCCAGTAAGGGAAGGCTGTGTCATACTTGTCTTTAAAAACTAAAGTCTGCAATAGTCCAGGATTGCAAAGAAGTGTCAAGTACTGAACAGAATTAATATTATAAAGGCCTTCATATAATTTAGAATAAAGGTAGACAATTTAGAGCCTTTATGCCAAACCTTGAATGCAAATCCAAAATTCCTCCAAAAGTTATTACAAATAACAATTGTTAGTGTGATTTAGAATAAAAAAAACCCTGAGGTTGAGCTCAGATCCTACTGACCACGTGGCACATGAAAGAGGGAAACATTACAGAAAGTCCACAGCCATGGGGGAAAAACTGGCCTCCCACTCCCTTTTTTGGGGTGCGTAGGAGGAGGGAATTAGAAAAGTTAACAAAAATACGCATTTTTTATTTTTATACCATATTTTATTGAACTAAATCCACTTTACTAATCTGCTTTACTATTTTAAGAACATAACATGCATACTTTGGTTTATTTATACATTTACCATATTGGGTTTATTTAGTAACTGCAAAATTCTAATGTAGCCTGATAGTTTCACTTACTGATTGAATTTACTTTAAAGTGTTTTAAATGTTTTCTTTTGGCACTTTTTTGGGCTTCTTCTGTTCAAAGAAGCCTCATCAAAAGCAGATCCATGGACTTCCAGATCAAAATTTAGCACTGGATAAGCCCTCAAGCAAATCAAACACTTAATTTTTTTTTTAGGGCCAAAAATGGTAATGCCCACCTCCAGGACACAGGATAATATTTGGCTGTTGCCTTGGAAAATTATCCTGCATTGCTAGTTCTCTAAGCACTGTCAAGTTCTTATACTGTATTCTCAGTAAAAGACATGAAATATAGGTAGACCTTGGGATGCGATGGCAATTAGAGCTGGAATTTCTGTCACCAAGCAATGTAGTGGTAAAGCATAGCATCACTTTAGTCTTGGTTGGCGTTGTAATCCAGAAGCTGGGTGGGCCATTAAGAGACGACCTCCTGTGTGGCTGAAGTCCTGGGTAAGCAGGCCAGCAGGCAGATGGGTTAATGCTGGAGATGCTGAGAAGCAGGGGTGGGCGAGCAGGGGTTGTAGGCAGGTGGGCTGGCAGAAGCTACAGAGGGTGGCCCGACAGGGACCACTAGGACTAGCTGTGGTAAAAAAAAATTGAATGGAATAAAGAATAGCAGTATATAGAAATCTTGCCTTTCTGCATTCACTGTTCTAAAGGAAAATATTTTATTAGAGTTTTCTTTTAATTATTCCTCCCCCCCAAAAAATCAATTTAAGAAAAAAAAACCTGAGGGGAATGTTTCCCCCCTAATTTTTCCTATTTTACGGCATGTCCATGTAGTATTTGTTATTTAAATTTAATTAAATTGAGGGTTGTTTTTTTTTATATTGGCCTCACTTACTTTTTTAATTTGTGCAGCCCAGGTTTACAGAGTCGGTCTGGAGTTGGGTGCTGCCAAAATTGAATTAATTAAAAAAGCAATTTTGCCCCAAGAATTGATCAATGACTAATAGCAGGTTTCAGTCCTCCACCTCAAATATTCTTCTTCTCCCCTTCTCCTTTTGCAGTGACCATGAGGGTGGCAATGTCAGTGCTCACACTAGTCATCTTGTGGGCAGTGCTCTCTCTGACCCTTACCTAGCTTTTGCTGCGGCTATGAATGGTCTGGCTGGGCCTCTGCACGGTCTCGCAAATCAGGTAAGCGGTCCAAAAGCCGGGCAGAGCTTTTGAGGTGCTGCTGCTTTTTTTTTTTTTCTTCCTTACAAGGTCATCAGATCTCACTACTTTGTTACAGGAAGTGCTGGTGTGGTTGACAAACCTACAGAAGGAACTGGGTGAGGATGTATCTGATGAAAAACTGAGGGACTTCATTTGGAACACTTTGAACTCTGGCAGGGTGAGTGCTGATATCTCTGCATAAGTGGCAGCTGCAAAGGAAATTTATGTTTAATCCAGTGTCTGAGACAGTAATTGCCAACAAGGTTGATTTAGATGTTGGAGGTCATCATTTAGTGAAAGAATTATTGCAGTGGTTAAATAGCTGCTAATGGGAAAAATTCTCTGCTTGAGACATTGGAGAGTTGCTACCAGTCAGAGTATACAAGCTTGGGCAGAGTTGGTCACTCCTAAACTAGTGCCTCTAGCTGTCCAGATGTGGATTCTTAACTCCCTGAATTCCTAGGCAGATGGTAAATATAGACAAATAATTTGAACTTCTACTCTGCAAGATAGTTCTTTATTTGGCTAAATTGTTCAGGCAAATTCAATAGGGACACCACAAAAAAGGTAGCAGTTAAGATGGCAAATTAATAGGCCATAACTGAAAAACATTAATTTCCCAAGCTAAAACAGGAGGACATTAATGGCCTTTCGCCGTCACTCCCCCTGGCTCTGAAATGGCGGAAGGGAACCGAGCCTCCCCCGCCCATCTTCCATAGCATGGCAGTCCAGCTTGGGAGGGGAATGAAAGGGAAGAGGTGAGTGGGCAGCTGAGTCATTAAACGGGAGTGGGGAGGTCGCCGAGTGGGCTGTGGGGGGGCCTGAGGTGCGTGGGTGTGGGGCGTGTGGGGCAGCTCTATCTTGCCACCTGCCTCACCTCATCTCGTGGCGGCAGCACTGGCACGCTGCGCGGCCTGCCCTGTTGCGGCTGTGAGCAACCAGACAGTGGGACAGAGTGGGCAGGCAGCCATGTGCTTCCGGCAGGGCGCGGCCCGGCAGTAGCAGTGTTCCCACGCACCTGCGCTGTGCTGGCTTCGCAGCTCCAGAGTGTGCCGGCCAAGGGGCCGGCGGGCTGCGGCTGCTGCCAGACTCCTTTGGCCCCAGCACGCTCGCTGCCTGCTGTACATGGAAAAATAAGACATCCCCTGAAAATAAGCCCTAATGGGCCTTTTGGACCAAAAATAAATATAAGACCTGGTCTTATTTTCGGGGAAACACGGTATTCATTCCAATAGATATTTCAGCGATTCACTTCTGTGATTCATGATAGGCAGGCAGACAGACAGACAGACGATGGATGGACAGACAGACTAGCATTCTGCAAATGCCAACTCTGGCATCCTCATAATTTAAGAATATCTCTAGGCCCCACAGGCATTCTCTAAAAAATATGGGTGGCAGCATTTCGATATTTCATTTGGAAATATATTCACCTGCTGCTTCCTCTCACTGTTGATTACAGCAGTATATCTACACTTAGTCATGTGAACTATTTTAAGGTAAAGTTGAAGTATGATTCCACAGTAAGATGGGTTTATCCTTTCTAAAACAAAGAAAAGAGTTGTGCTAGCAGTACTCTTTATCTTCCGGAGAGCTGTGATTGTTGGTGATCAGTCATTGAAAAGGAAGAACCTGTTGTTCATGGCCTCTCGCATTGTTCTGTACTCGTTAAGCAGTGTTCGTGTTGTAGGTGGTTCCTGGCTATGGACATGCTGTACTGCGGAAGACAGATCCCCGCTACACCTGCCAGAGAGAGTTTGCTCTCAAGCATCTTCCCAAAGATCCTCTCTTCAAGTTAGTAGCCCAGTTATACAAGATTGTCCCTAATGTGCTTCTGGAGCAGGGAAAAGCCAAGAACCCTTGGCCCAATGTGGATGCACATAGTGGTGTCCTGCTACAGGTGAGTTGCTAGCTCTAATATCCTTCCTTCTTGCAGGATGGGGTGGAAGACCTGTACTCTGCATTCAGATGCAAACTAAAATGAATGGTTGCGCTGAATGAAATTGTGGTCGCGAAGGATGATATTCAGAGAATGTATTGCAGGAGGTGCTATCGTATTCCTGTATGCTAATAGTTTGGAGGGCCTCTCAGGTACTAACTGATTAGTCAAAGAAAATTTGATCAGGTAAAACCTCAGCCAGTGTGAACTTACCCATAGCTGAGGGAAATTTGTGTACGTTAGTCAGACTGTCTCAGCATTTAGCTTAATCTACTTCAGGGGTTCCCAACCAGGGATGCGAGATGGTATTCCAGGGGATGTGAAAACTTGGGTTTTCAAAATTATAGCGTATATGCATAATTCGTTGCCGTTATTTTGAACTTTTGTAAGGGATGCAAGAATATATCAGAAGCGTTCTAGGGGTGCGGGGTATAGAAAAGGTTGGGAACCACTGCTCTACTTAGTTTGCTGCTCTTTTTCTTCTTAATGGCTACTTTCCAAATATTTAAAGATAAATAGTTTGAAGCTCCATAGCCTTGTGATGTCTTGCCTGGTGTCTTAACCACTGCACCAAATATACAGAAATAATTCATGGATGGGTTTTTTGCAGCATGAAAATGTGCAAGTCATTTTCTTCTTAGTACTTTAGATTGATGTGCTAGCTTGTCCAATAAAATCCGACTATAATAAAAATGACAAATCCTTTTCTGCCCACCTGCCAAAATCCACTCTGTAAGGGGATGCGTTTCCATTTTTCATATTATATTCTTTAGAAAGACAGGCTCACTTGAATTAGGCATTTTGCTGGTGGGCACTAATGTTACCTTGAGCAGGCATTAGGTATGAAAAGAATGAGGAGACTCTGAAAAGACTTGCAACAGAACCAAGATCCCAGCCAGCTTTAAGTTAATTAGGAGGAAAAGCATACAGAATATGCCTTCTATCCTGTTTAGGTTGTAAGTGGAAATATTGCTGGGTTGCCTTCTAACCATTACTGTTTTCCCACCCTCTCTGCAGTACTATGGCATGAAGGAGATGAACTACTACACTGTGCTGTTTGGTGTGTCTCGAGCCCTTGGCGTTTTGTCGCAACTCATCTGGAGTCGGGCACTGGGCTTCCCACTGGAGAGACCAAAATCCATGAGCACAGATGGGTTGATGGTGCTTGTGGGTGCAAAGTCTGGTTAAAAGCAAGGGAATTGGCAAGTGTTTTAGAACTATTGAGGGAATGATAGAGAAAATGCAACTTTTTTTGTTTGTGCAAAGGGCCTTGAAAAGATCCTTCCTTAGAGGGACTGGCCATCACTTTTTCCAGGTTATTTATGAAATAAGTGCAGATAAAGCTAGATTCTTATTATCCCCTCCACACATTACCTTAATTGTCACCAAAAGTTAGATTCAGAAGGGCAAGGCCTCCCTCCCATTTTCCTTTCTCCACAGGCAGCTCTTCCCAACCTGAGCTGATGCCCAAAGCTAAAGTGCTCCTTTCCAGTTCAGATTCATTTTTGTTGCCCCAAGTTTTACCACCAGGAGTAGAGGACACTGCCCGTCTATACAATCATGTCATTACCACATGCTGTGTTGAACCACACCTTTCATCTCCGTATAGATGGGGTGTTCTGCATTTGAACAATGTGCTCCTTTTTAAGCCACCTTGTGGAGTGTTGCTGTTTTATCAGTGGGTGAGAGGGAGGGATGGTCCTCTACTTCAAGATGTCCAGCTTTCTTCCCATTTTGTGCTGTTTTTATTCTGTTATAGTGTGAAGCAGTGGATTTATGTTCTTAAAAAAACAGTAAAGATGCCGGCAAAGCTGAGGCTTGAGCCACCATAGTAGCGTGCTGAACAAGTATCACTTACCTCTTTGTCTAACAAAGAAGGACAATTTGCTTTTTTCTCCTCAAACTCCCACAATACTTGATTTCCTTGATTCCCTTTGGGCACACACTCTTCTCCCAAGTGGACATTTCCTCCTCAATATTCTGATTTTTGTGGGATGGTGCTTTGTTTCCCAAATCAGAGCTATAGTGATAACTATAGCCAGGAACAAAGCGGCACCTTACATTGCAAACCTCTTTCTCGTATTTTCTCTCCCCTGCAACATTAACTTCTGCGTCAGAGTGGTGAAATTGGAAACGTGGAGTGGAGATTGCCTAAAAATATTGGTAATGCTTTTATAAGCGCAGTTGTGAACATGCTGCAAGGTGGCATTAAATCAGTTGCCACCATTTTGAGACAAATAGAATCCGCCTCCTTTCCTCTCTTGAAGGGACTTCATACACTCCTACCAATGTTTGTTTTTCTGTGTTTGTGGGAAATCCTTTGTCCTATAACCTCGAGAAAAAAACCTCCACTTAAGCTGAAGACACAGGGTGCCTGTGTAAGCATCAGCTTCCGTTGCAAACTTTGGATGGTTCTGTATAAACTGAAAAATAAATGTTTTTATTAACAAGTTACAGTGACATTGTCCTTTTTTTTCATGCAGAGCATGTTGATGTAGCTTTTTTACCTGGAGCTTTTTACCACTGGTCTCACACACCCCTCCCATTTTGACCAGAATATTTGATTTCTTTACAATACTGCAGTGAGGCAGTAAATGGAATAACAAAAGCTGCTGTGTGGATAGATGGGGCAGCTCTGAGAATGACTGGTTAGGGAGAAGAGCTGGCCGGTGTAGTGGTTTTTCCTTTCATTGTTTCACATCTATCTGCTTTGGATGCAGCAGTGTTTGGGATCCTGAAAATGTGCAATACTATGCTATCTGATCTTGCCTCTCTTGTTGATTTCTTCAGTACTTCCATCCTGAAATCTGACTTTCTGCACTCTGAAGAAGCCTGGATCAGAAAGCAGTAGGGAACCCTACTGTCCAGTTCTGACTTTTTGCTTATCAGGGATCTTACATATCACATAATGCTAAATCACAAATGGCTTCCCTTTTGTTTTTTTCATTGGGCTTCTTTGGCCAATCATAAGTATACACTTATGTGCTTGCTTGATCCTCATAAAATTGTCTGGATTGATACTCTTGCTATTTCCCTGTACAGAAGATTTGCACAGTTGCTTGTCACCAAAGTAGAAAGATAATGCAAAGTGTTAGATTTGGTTTTATCCCAATTCCTTTGAGATGGCAGTATTGACTTGCCATTCTGTGCTGGTTGGAGAGAGTTAAAAATGTGAATGGGAGCAAGGATTCCCCACATCTAAATTAAACGTCGTCCTATCTGTTTTTGAAAAGATTGTATTGCCAAAATGTGGTCATTTGCTATAATATTTGAGGGGCACACAGATAAACGTTCTGTGTTCCAGAAGCAAATCCTCCCATGTTGATATTAAGAAAGTGCATCAAAGTAGTTTTGGGTACAAGATCATGCATTGTTTTGTGTGACAAATTGTATACACAATCATTTTCTATGCTATATAGCACTTCCTTGCTTTATTCAATATTCTGCATTCACGTGCGGTATTCAAACAAACTAACATGTTGATGCACAATTACAATGAATTGATTGTTTCTTGCAAACTCGGAAAAAACGTAGTTGTAGACTTTTGGCTGCAAGCTTGTAGATGCACAAAAGTTGAAATTAGATCTTCCAATCAAAACCTCAGTTCAACTTGGGAACAAACTTTTTTTTTTTTGTCCTTGAAGTACATAGTGCACACTGGCAGGAAGTCAACATCTGCTGTGGATTGGTTGGGTGTGCGCCATAGAGGGGAATGAAATTCAGCTGGAATGAACTTCCCAGAAACATTCTATAAATAACCCAGGTCTCTTGTGGACACACAGAAAGCAGAGGCTATGTTTGAAAATTCAAATCACTATAGTTTTTGTTTGATCCGGCAGCATCAGAGTCTAAAACATATTAATGAAAAAAGCATTTGATACTGGTTTCCTCTGAATAGCACCATTTTGCATTACTGTACAGGTTACCCTATTTTGGATGTTTTTGCTTTAAAGAAATCTGCTGAATTATAAACCTGCATTGTGAGCTTTGATTTAATATGCTCAAAGATAAAGATGTGTATTTCATTCTGATATTAGGTTGACTAACCGGACAGGACTCAAGACGAGAAGCATCTTTTAAATGCACACTTAATTATCTGTTCAGCTTCTGTTTTAAAAGTTTTCTTTGGGAAATAGACACTTAACGTTGAAGCTGCTTTTTATGACACTCATCTTTAGGGTGAAATGTACAGCAGTAATTTTCTGTGACCAGAAAGTGAGCTGACTAAAATAGTGGTATTTCAATAATCAAAAATACATGACTGAAAATTATAGACCTACCACATATAAGGCCATAGGTAATGGTTCTCAAGACACTGAAAGAGTTAAGGGAGGAAGCTGGGCTGTGGATTCTGCATGAATAGGTCCACACAGATTCAATTCCAAAGATCCAAACAGGAGTAGAAGGATTTTCTCTGGTGGGATTTTGCTTTATTAAATTTATATGCTGCCCATCTCACTATCAAGTGACTATGTCATTAATCCTGTTGGAGTGCTCTCTACTGGCAGAAAGCCAAGTAAGAAAAGACCCAACTAGAAATTTTGCTGGAGCTAAATGTTACATAGGTTTTTATAAACTACAATTTAACCTATCGAGATGCTTATTTGTGTGTGCGCGCGTTACTGGGAGTCAAATGTAATATTCTTCAAATGGCTGACCAATTTCATTCAGCTCAAGTAATTTTTTCCCCAACACCTTTCTAATTCTTTGATCTGAGTATGCATAACAAAAACTTGAATTCGTAATGAATCAGCAAGGCACTTTCTGAGGAAAAGGGAGTTCACCTTCAGTATACGTTACCCAGGTTCTTCAGCTACTGAAGAAAAGGTAGCAGGATTGCTACTTGCTTCCCCCTAAATAAATTGAAGCAGTTGAAGTGGCCAGTGGCAACATTAACAAATACTTTCTCCAGAAGCTACGAGCACGGCTTTAGGTTGAGAAACCCCTTATGGGAGAGCCAGAAATCTCAATCTCAAACAGCCCATACTTCCAGGGCTGCATAGGCTGTGTTACATGTCTATGTTATGTCTTGGCTTGGATATAGTTGCCTATGCTACAGTGTTTGCTGGGTCTCTTCTATGCAAAATCAGTGCTTAATGTTCACTTCTTGTAAGGTCAGTGCTAATTAGCCTCTCTCGCACTGCAGTGTGTGGTTATCAATTTTGAAAAACAGTTCAGTGCTCATCATTTCTCATAGAATTGAGGGCATGAGAGAGTACAAGCACCCAGACAGGCCTTCCATACTTCCAGAGCATAGCAGTGGTTGAAGTAGGCAAATACGTCCCTACACTAGAAGGGGAATTTTGCTGTCCTTATTTAGCAACTGCGTTCTAATGTCCCATGACCCTTAAGATGTTCTGCTGACTTCCCAACACATCCCTGCCCTCATGTAAGGCACAATGTCTGACGGAAAATCGCTGCATCTTTTCACAAACATTTTATTAGTCTATAAAAATGCAGTTGGGATTGTTCAGTTTTTCAATAATCAAATAAGGAAAAAGGATAGGGGAAAATAATTTCATTTACTGTGCATGATTCTGTCTACTCTTTTTTTTTTTGTCTACAAACATACCCTTACAATGTGAGGTAGCACGTACCAGGCTAAGGAACATAAGACAGCTAATTCAATAAAAATATGTGCAGAGGGAGAAACAGAAGGCACAAATTTAAGATTGTTTTGACAAACGACAGCAGCAAAATTAGGCATTTAATACAGATGGACTTGAGAAAATGTATATTCTTCAGGTTCATTAGATGCCAGCAAAAAAACCCACTACAGCTATGCTACAACTGGTATGAAACTTAAGGAACAAAATGTTTTTAAAAAAGCACCTGGCGGGACAGCCTGCTTATCTCACTTTATAAATTGGTTAACTATGCCACAATGCCTGATTTTGGTTGTGCCTAATTTAACATCCAACTGATTTCAACGGGACTCCAGTTCAAATAACTAGATCTGCATAAAAGCTACTTCAGTGGAGGTGATCAAGAAAAAAAAATTACTGTAATGATTCAAGCATTTAGAATAAAGTAAACAGCTGCAAATCTGCATCCTGCTGCTTGAGAAAAAGTTCTAATACGTTTCAAGATTAATTTGCCTATCAGTGACTAAAAATAGCCACCATACCTTCAGTTAACAGTAGTCGGATTTGGTCCCCTCTTAGCAAAATAATGGATGCAATTTTTTTTTTTTTTAGTTTTAGAGGCATCCATCTGTGTTAAAAGGGCCTCTGAAATCAGCATTCATAGTGGCTATTATTACAAACCTATTGTGTGAGATATACCTTATATTCATGAACAAACCAGCTTTGTAGAACAGCTGATCTCAGCATGGAAAGCAAATAAAGGCAGACATGGATGGGTAGATGCCTTCCTGTATTGTTATTCAGAAGTCAAATTGATGCCATGACAAGTGTTATTCTAAACTAGCGTTCTAGGAACGCTATGAACAATATGAATATTGCATAATTCTGCGTTTTATAATCTTGAAAATACAAGAGGCAGCTACAAGATCCCTAAGTGGCTGCTTGCTTTCTGAGACTCTTAAACTGTTGTTCCTAGCAATTAGAAACTTTTTAAAAAGAGAATACTAGGTTTCTTTGGACACTTGATTTCTACATACATCAAGCTTTTGGTTTTGTTTTTCCTCCTGGAGAACAGCAATAGCCACACTTAATTAGCCCACTGCTGTCAAAACTGCCCTTAAATCTTTCTCTTGGACTATTGCACAGCTATCCAGTTGTTCTAAACCTGGGCAGTTCTTAATAAGATTATGCAGAAATCTAACCATGTTTAGCAGGATTCAATCTCAAGGAAGCATGAATAGGTTTGCAGCTTTGGTCAATTTAAGGTGACCAAGAATATATTTCAAAATCCTTGGGGAAGTGTTTGTTTTTTAAGTTGCATTATTATTAATACCAGTATATTAAGTGTTTTGAAATGCTTGTTCCGCATAGTACAGCTACGCAGCTGAAAAAAGCCACTACAGCAGAGTGGGATTTGAACATGCTCCGTTCTTCCAGATAATAATTGAGCTTCATTAAAATATATGCTGTATTCAGGACTTACGGTGTGTTGCTTACAGTTTATACATACTGCATGAAAATCTGCCATGCATTATTGGATTTCAATTCAAAGGCTCTGTTCTGTGTCAGTGAAACTTACTATTTTCTATTAGCCCAACTGCTCATCCTCCTTGTATAACAAGGGCAGCTAGTCAGGAAGATCTCTAAAGTTGCAGTCTTTTTCTCTCTTTTTAAAATCATAACCCAAGATGCAATCTGCTGAGGAAGACAGAATGCTGTCATAACTTAGATATTATT
Source organism: Azemiops feae (assembly GCA_023970755.1). Lineage (NCBI taxonomy): Eukaryota > Metazoa > Chordata > Lepidosauria > Squamata > Viperidae > Azemiops > Azemiops feae. The sequence goes on along the minus strand of JALGBA010004142.1, from coordinate 832,534 downwards.
AGACCGTTAAGATATTTGAAGTTTCCTAGGAGTGACTTCACCACTCTTAAAAAGGTGGGGGGGGGAGAGAAGATACTTGTTCAGGCAAACATTCCAGGCAGCCTAATTTAAAAACACAAACCCAATCCTTGTCTTGAGACTTAAAGACTACTGCAGGCTGTGCCCTCTGTGTGGAAGCTAGTCGTGCATAGCACACAAGGACAAAATAAGATAAAGAGCAAGTCGTCAATCTGAAAGCATTTTACAGGAATTAAGCAGTGGATGAGTTTAAGAGGGCAGAAGGAACAGGAGCATATTTAAATATGAATGATGATAGCTGGGAATTTGCTGAGAAAAAGGTAGCCATTATAGGGCCAGATCCACACAACACTCAAAACCCAGGAAGAGAAATGGCGGCTGACGTGATTCATGGGAATTGCCTCAAAGCCAAACTGCTTTGCATCAAGCAATTCCTTCCCAGTTTGGCAACGATTACAATCCAGAGACAGAAGTAGCCCAGGCAGATCCCCCCCCCCTTACATCAAAGGAATCTGCTTCATGACAGGCACCCCCAGTACATGCTCTTATCTCACCCCTGGATCTGTGCATTACTTACTCGGCTCACTATTCAAACTTGATGGACTTTTATCTATGACAAATTTTAAGTCTGGAGATTCTGGTCCTAAGGAGAAAGTTCTGAGAAAAATCATTGTAGTCACATATCCCTGTTGAGCCATTCCTTCAACACAAAATAGTTCCTTCCTCCTACCCTGTAAACACTCCCCCAGGCAAAGGCTTCTCAAAATGCCTTTGGCACATTGAAGCAGGGCCTAACTTTTAGGCATATTATTTTAGACAACCCCCGAAAACATTTATTCATTTTTATGAGTTACAGTGATACCCAGCCCTTTCCATAAAAATATACATATTGATGCACTAGAATTTCTCTCGCACTCCCCCGAAGTTGCATCTTCATCAAACTGCACATTCACATACCCCAGAATTTTTAGCATCACGCTCAGGATGACCCAAGCCTACATGGCAGAGACACTTGTTCAGGAGCTTGTTCTCACTCTCCACAGAAACATAGCCAAAGTGACACTCTCTTCCTAGCCTTGGCAATCCTGCACACACATGGTTTGTGCAAATAGTGCTTTTAACAAAAATAAAATTTCCTTGGTAACTAGAAAGGGGGCAGAGGGTTTACACCAAACTGGACAACACAAAATTAGTGTTAATGGAGTGGGGAAAGGGAGGGTTTGGGATACCCACAATGGGGATATAGCCAATACAGCAGCCAGGAATTGAGTTCTTTCATCTTGGAGCTGGTTTGCCGAAGATTCCAGCCAAATTTCTTCCCACAAACTGTTTGGCGACGTGATGCTTAATTGCTCCTCTCCCACATTCACCCTGGAAGTTTCATCTTCACTGAACCACAACGGATACAGCAACTCATGGTACAAAAATATGTGATGGAAGACAAACCATAGTTTTGAAGAGACGGGAACTATTTCTTCAAAGTGGAAGCCCTCAGCCTGCTAATGCCATTTTCCAGTCTCTCCATGCAGAGCAGCAGAGGTGGAGCTGAGTAAACTGAAACAGCCAGTTAGGTCACAGAGTGGCTTTGCTGATTTAATTACTCCCAAAATATCCTGGCTGCTGAACTTCTGAAGTGCTTGCAATCAAAACGCCCGCTGGTAGGGTAACATTTGAATTTTGAAACTGGTATAAAATCATCTTGGAAGGCCGTACAAGCTGGACATTAAAGAAAGCTTCAGTGGTCCTGCAATAGGAAGGACCGCTCTCTTTTCCCTCACATTCCTTCCTATCTCAAAATACTTTCATTAAGAGCAACATCTATTTTCTAAAATAATCCGAACTCCAAAAGAAAGCCTTTCCTCGGCCCCCATCATTCCCTCAAAAAGGCACTCACTGAGCAGCTAAGTGGCTGCCATTTCTTTCTGACCTAACCCAATGATGAATAGGAAAGGTGGAAGAATCCGATGCACCAAAGAATGCCAAAGCCACCCCCAGAGCAACAACTGTAGTAGGCCATTCTCTTTTATCAAGAAGTGGACTGTTGGGGTATTTTCCTTCAAAACATGTTTTAAGAGGCACAATTTTCAACTGGTCATCCTTAGGCCCACTGAGAGAACTTATAATGAGCTTTTGCTACCTCTTTCTCAAGAAGTCAAGGAACCGCACAAACTACAATCTAAGGCAGCCACCGTGGTATGTTTCATAGAAAGAAGCTTCAAATGAAGTATGCTAAAAAGAAAAAGAGCCGGCATAAAAGTCTTGTCAGGTAAAATAAAAGTGAAGACTGAGATGCTGCTCCAGAGGTAACATGGCACTCTGACCCTTTCCTTAGGAATAAGTCTTGGTCATCACACCAGGCCCAGTGGATAAATTAAACAGGATATCAGGAGAAACCAAATAAATAGATAAAAACAAACAGCTGGGGATGCTGCAAGCAAACACCCAACTTCAAGTGTCCGCTGAAGTGACCAAAGCCGCAGGCACCCTTCACGTCTGATGGACTTTGTGGAACATGAGTTCTTGAGGAATGTGGGTCTCAGGGCCATAATTCTTCGCTGCCCGGCGCTCAAAGGCTGCCACCATCTGCTTTACTACCTCATCGAAAAAAACGGCAGCCAACTGCGAGTGCAGCAGGGAACGAAATTCAAAAGAGATCTGAGGAAAGAACAGCACATTGGACTACCGTGAAGATCATTTTTCCACAGTGAAGCTAGGGCATTTTACAATGAGAAAGTCCCTTCCCCGTGCTCCAGAGAAGGATCTAGAAAAGACTTGCTGTGGAAGAATAATTCTGAAATTACAAATCAGGAGACTACACAAAAGCATTCTTAAGTACAGCAGGAATAACAAATACACTTATAAAAACTATGTACAACTACTTGCTGAAAACTGATGAGGCTCCGATTTTTTCCTACAGAAATTGCCCAAGGGCGTATTACTGTGATAATAAATTGGGATGGCCCATCTGACATCTACTTTGTGCTGATCCATCTCTAGTTGGGGCAGAGGCAGAAGGAAAGGAGGACCACAATCTAGTCTCAGTTGGGCATCAAGAGTGGCTCTAAGTACAAAGCAATAGTGCCCAGCGGGATGACACAAAACCCCAAAGAGTTCCTGTTTATGACGCACATCTAGCTAAACTTTGACTATTAGAAATGCCACTTTCTCTTAACTAAGTCAGGACTGCCGGAGAACTAAGTCAGCAACTGCCATAAAGACAGCGCTTGGCTGACTTGTTCGTGACCTACCTATGCTCCTTATGTTTCATCTATAAAATCAAGATTTTACTGGAAATGGATTTGGCAAGGGAGACCTTTATAGCTAAGGTTGTAACCTAATGGGATGTGTGGTACAGGATTTACATACTTATCCAGGTATTGGAATGGTTTCTTGCTTTTACACACTATAGCTCCCACTATAGTAGGTGCCACAGGGACATCTACTAGGTGGACTGCCTTTGGCAAGTACAGGGTTTGGAGGCCAGAGAAGTAACATACCTCAATGACCTTGGAGTTCCCTACTCTGCTTCAAGGAATTCATTCAACAGCTCTAGGAAATGAAGGCTTGTGGTAGGAATGCTCAGTACCAGAAACATCTCTGCCACCAGAATACGGTTCTGGTTCCTTCACAACTAGGATCTTACAGACTTTTCTCAGTAGTAATGGAAAGTCCGCCTTTTTAAAAAGATGATGGATGCAGGGCCCCCAAATCAGTCCTCATTTATGCAACAGCTAATGACCTGTTGAGGAATCCCATTAGCCTTTGTGTGCTTACTGCGAAGTCCAGGGTACAGGTGCGAGGATAGCCTGGAATGCCAGGACTGAAACGCCAGCTTGTCTCCAGATGATTGAAAAGCTTCCCATCAGTGCAGACTGCCTGGGGAAAATAATAGCAAAGATTCATGTTGGCAGCAAAACCCACACAGTGTGAATTAGCCAAACTGACGCCCTCCAGATATGCTGGACTACAACTCCCAGAATTCTCCTCAATATGGAGGACAGCAGAATGGGGAAGGCCAATAGAATGCAAGAGTTCCCATCCCCACTCTAATAACAGCAGCTCTGGATAAAGATTTATCCCTCAACCTGCATTTGAAACAGGTATCTCATGTCTGCCTCATGAGTATCTTGCTTCATATGTCGTGTTTATGGAAAGGACTTCCTGTTGAGCACTTTCAATATTTTTAATTTCTATTAAGTGTTCTCTCAATGCCAGTGCCACCACATTCATCAAACTTCCCTCCAAATTATCTGAGGCAACAGGACAAATTATTAATTATGCAATGCTTGTTATTATATTGTCATGGCAACACTGAAGTATCATCAGCCTGGTTAACCCACAGATACACAACTCACCTTCACCAAATGGGGTTGCACCAATGTCACAATAGAGGTATAACGTTCCACAACAGGAGCGAATCCAACTTCCAGCTGGGCCTTCACATGTCCTGCTCGCTTAGAGACCACCGTTGATTTCTTACACCATGGAACAAATTCCTTATATTCATTCACATTGGCCACAACACCATACATTTCCTGCATGGAGTAACTGCAAATAAAGAGAGAGTGACTCCTTATGTTATGTCCACAATGATGCACACGTCCACAATAACATAGGTACATGCATACCAGAGGATGCTGGAATATCTATTATGCTGTGAACATTGAAAGGAAACTTTCAAAATTGCATTTCTTCTCCACTTCTCAAATCCAAGATCTGGTTTTAGAAGAGAATGGAAGAAATAGGATGGATGTTTCATTTACTTATTCCCTTAGATTCCATTGTATCAAAGAGAACTAATGTACAAGAAATAGAGCCTGGCTCCTTCTATGATTGATATATTCTGCTGTTTGGAGATTTTAGGCATTCTGTTATTCAAGACGGGCAGTAAATTGTTTTAATATAATATCTGCCTCTTTCCAAGTCTTGCAAAACTCCATGTAAATCTCAATCTTATAGGTATCTATATTAAAAAAAAGAAATTTAAAATAACGTAAGATAAATTTTGAAAATTGGAATCTCTTAAAAGCAAAGATAAGCCTGCAAATCTCACCATTACCTTTATTGTCAGATGTCTATTTCAACTACTCTGCAGTGAGAAAGGTTTAATTACTTATGCATATTTGGCACAGTATATCTAGATTCAGAAAAGAGACTAAAGACACAGTGAAAATTGCTCAGCAAAGGTACAAATTTACTATGATTGGTGTATTTACAAATTGCTTGAAGGATAAAAAGGGATTTCAAGATAAAAATAAAAATACAGAAGTTGCAGCACTTATACAAACCCAAGGTCATCTATTGGGACTATTATAACTGAAAATGGTTATTGAAATATGACACAGAAATAGAACAAATAAAAAAACTATGATAAAATCAACGCAAAGCTTCAAAGAAGTAACCACAGTACAACAATGAGAAAAATAGAAATATTGAAGTTAGCTGTTGGGAAATAAATGGAAAGGAAGGGGAGAAAGTATGACAAAAACATGTTTCTAGAATGTTTTTACTCTAATTTTTTTCTTTGTACTCTATTCTTAACTTTCTAAAAATCTGGTAAAAAATGAAAAAATATCAAAGAAATAAGATCTTTGATACAGAACTGGCAGAGGAGGAGACGAAGCAGGAGGAGGGTAGCAGAAGGAGAGAAAGTCACTGGGACTCTCTTTTTATCAGCAAATTCTCCCAAATACTTTCCCTGCTTATGCAACTGCAGAAGAGAACAAACAAACTCACAATCCTGGATATGATTGCAGCCTGCTACAAATAAAGAAATACATAAAATCCATGTTTCCAAACCACTTATCAATTGCAAGCAAAGTTCAGTTCTCTTTTTGATAACACATTCCTTATTGCTGCAGAGGAAGCTAGGCAGAATGAATATACAGTAAATCGAGAATATTCATAGAAGATAAGGCTAGAAAGGGCTACTGGCCACACAATCAGTGTATGTTATCTATAGATTCCAAGTATCATACAGCTTGGAAGAATAACAAAATGGCTATTCAAGTTAATTCTTCCCTCCCATGAGCTGGGGAGAAGAATTTAAGCTAATTAATCCCTGATTGCATAATCCAAACTAATAACAGTCTAGGTAAATCTGTTCCTTTTCTGACTCTTGATTGCACACCTCCAGCTTTGCATAGGTATGGGAAGGTAATACTTCGTGGAGAATATAAGGAGATTGGTGGTACTGTTATCCTGAAGTAAGCAGCCTGCAGTTCCTCAAGATTTTGCTGATTATGTGTACAGTACAGGTAGTCCTCAACTTACAACAATTGAGCCCTACTGTTAAGTGAGACATTTGTTAAGTGAGTTTTGCTCCATTTTACGACCTTTCTTGCCACAGTTGTTAAGTGAAACTGCAGTTGTTAAGTTAGTAACACGGTTAAGTGAATCTGGCCTCCCCATCGACTTTGCTTGTCAGAAGGTCGCAAAAGGTAATCACATGACCCGGGGACACTGCAACCGTCATAAATATGAACCAGTTGCCAAGCATCCGAATGTAAATCACATGACCATGGGGATGCTGCAACGGTCATAAGCGTGAAAAATGGTCATAAGTCACTTTTTCAAGTGCTGTTGTCATTTTGAACAAGTCAGTAAACTGATTGCCTGTATTGCTTTAGCTTCCTGTAAAACTTGATTGGTCACTGTGGGAAAGAGGACACCGGATTAGGCAGACCATAACTCGGATGCCGCGGGTCTTGCCTTGTGTTTTTATCCCTTACATTAGAAATAGGTCCTCTTCAGTTGCTTTTGGACTATGAAATTTCTAGTCTTAAAAACCTAGAGCTCTATATTGTTTATTATTACCAAAGTAAATGATGCGCGTGTGGGTCACACAAAACGATATTCGAGACAGTGTGTACATTTTCCCTCCATCGTGAAAACACCCTCATGCAAGCCAGGTCAGCTCACCCAATGATCCTCCTCTCTGAATATTCCTTCCGCTTGTTGATGAAAGGTCCTGTAAAGCTGATAAATGTCCGGCTGTGCTGACCACTGAGATCCCAATCAAGACTGCTGATAGTATGAGGGTCTCGGATCACCAGACCTCCACGGCATGGCATATACCTGGAACTGAAAGATCCCCAGGATTAGCTGGCCTGAATAGAAGTCTACCAAACTTTCCCAGAGTCTAAATTCAACATCCTTTGATCTTGAATAACCTGACAGAGGCATCACCCGCCGATTCAGAAAGCTGCGAGTAAAGTAAATTACAAGCATGACCTAGCATGGCGTCCTGGACTGAAGTCCTACATGTACACTGTGGGCAAATCCTCATACATATAATGTGGGGAGGAAAGTTCTGATTTATCTTCAGTCGATTTTCACAATAATGTGAAATACACACAGCACATACTACAACTGTGGGGTAATTAACTTCTAAGGGCAAATGCTCTTGTTCCTCTTGAGAAGTGGGGGGGGGAATGTTAGAAGAAAAGGACTGTAAAAATCATAGTCTATGAATTTCAGAGGGCTTCTGATTATCTACTTCTGGTTCTGAAGCTCTTGTATCACTGTATGTGCGATTCCTCAGATTACCATCTCTGTACTTGTGAAAATTAAACTTAATAGCATTGGACAAACATTACTCCACTCCCCAAAGTACAAGTTGTTCAACAGAGTTACTACAATCTGAATTTTGTCATAAATGTCAGGATAAATTGTCTATAGCAATACCATCTTCACTCCTGCAGAAATTGGAAAAGGGAATCTGATCACATGTACATTTCTCTAAATCCTTGGCTGCTACCTTTCATTCTACTTGTTTTACAACTTCTTGTCAAGTAGCAATTTTAGATGCAAGTTCAGTGCTATTAAAGAAGACTGCTAAATGTGTTTTCAAAAGCAGCCTTAACAGGCACAGAGAGCAGGTCATTAATTAATAAACAGTAGTTCTCTTCTTCTCACTTCACCTTGCAGCCCTACCTCTGTTTGCCACCACTGATCACCTGCTGTTCAGACTTGGCCTCAAAAGATCAGACTCACCAATCTGAGGGTTACAGGGAGAAATCCCGCCTGAAAAAAATTGGAGTTGTTTGCTATCCAATGCAGAATAGTCCAGAAGACGGTGTTTAGGGACTGTAGAAGAATCATGACAGACCAATCTGACCAGGCCAATGATGTTGGGGTGATCCCATCTCCAAAGGTCCTCTCTTTACACCACCCGAAAGAATGGTGCACCTGATTGAATCCATGGCAAAACGTGTATCAAAATAAAGGGGAGAAAACTACTTTAAGGCTGACTTGCCTCTATGAGGCCAAAATTGTCAGGACACAATAGAAAAAAAAGATGTTGCTGGGACATAACTATGCTGCAGTTAGATGCAACTGAGGATAGGCTCTTAGATGTTGGCCTTTTCGCCTCTTTTGCTTTTGGATGGGAAGCTCTTTCTGCCAGAAAAACCCTACATACAGCGGCTGAGTCCCAACTGGAATTATTAGACACTTTAATTAAAGAAGAGATAGCAATTTTCCTGCTCAATTTCCCATGATGCTTCCTAAAATTCAGTTGGGAGGAGTGATCAGAAATGCAAAGCCTTTGCATTTTCTTCCATGTTGGCTAGCTTCTATCTTGTTTGCAGGCCAGCTTAGCTTAACTTACATAATTGTTGTCGATGAGCTTTCCCCCAGCAGCAGCTAAGCTGTTTTTTCAACAAGCAAATATTCAAGATGCCTAGTGGAAACCCTATCTATGAAAAGAGGGATAGATTTCCTGTCAGATTTAATGTCACCAGAGGTTTAAAAAAATACCTTTTGCTTGGATCGACAAGCTTTCAGGCTACTTAAAACTGTGACCAATGAATCGAAGAAAAGTCCTTGTATGTCCCCTGTTCCTCTCTTTGGTCTAAATTTCATCATGAGCAAGATGGATCTGTGATCATTTTTGTTTCAGAAAACAGCAGTTGAGGTTTTTTTTTGTCACAACCTTCTCCAATCTGGTGCCCTCCAGGTGCATTGGACTACAATTTCTATCATCAACATGCTGACTAAGCATAATGACATTTGCAGCCTAACACACATCTGGAGTTCTAAAAGTAAGAAGCTGCCTTAATGCCTTTTTCAGAAAAAAGAGGGGGGGGGAAACATTAATATGTAGGAATATCCCACAGTATGATGGATGCAGCTAGAGCTAAGACAAAAAGAGGTGTGGAATTTAACTTAGAAGATGTACAAAGAATATATTGCAGCATATTCAAGGACAAAAAGAATGCGGAAAGAATGGCAATTATAGAATAGCTGCCCGGCAGGTTAGCTAAGACATTTACTTGGGAACACTGCCAAGCAAGCAATTGTGAATACGAACATTACGTAAAAAAGTTAAAGCAACAGAAATCCTGTAGACACCACAGATGAACCTCTTCATCTGGCATAATCACTTGAAGTAAGTATGTTTTAAATGCCGTCAGTTTGTCCCCCACAAAGTTAATTGAGGTACTAAGCTGCATCTACCAGCATCAGTGACTTGTGGGCATCCAGAATCCTTATTTCAATCTATGCTTTGCCTGGAGATTTTTTACCAGACTCTAAGCTTGAAGGTGAAGTCTTACCCTGGTGCAACAGGATAGCACAGCAAACAGTCAGAGGGAAAGACATGAACACTGCAGAGCAACAAACATTCAGGAATCGTTAAGCACATACTCTAATACCCATTTGCCTTTGGTGCCACTGCCGGAGGATAGCTCAAATGTTTCTAAAGGTGCTGTGGAGGAAGCTAGTATATCTAAATAAGATTTCTAATTTAAGAGACTGGATTCACATATCATGCTAAGGCATATTTTTGTCTGAATTTGTTGCATAAGCCATATTACCCTAGCTCACTTGTATTACTAAGGTGTAACCCATGATTCATATATAACTGTGGTTGGAATCAGTTGCCCTGCTAAGCCAAAAGTAAACAGACAACATTGTGAATTAACCCAACATGTGCATGCAAGTCAGCATCTTGGAATTCTTATGTAATAATGTATTTCTATCTAGCCCATCTCAAAAGACCATTTTAAAACTAATTTCTTTATAATATTACCTGATACTTGCCACTTCATTTTTTTTACCTAGGTCCTTTTCCCCCTGGTAAAATTAACTCCACAAAATAAAACATTCTACAACTTTAAAAAACAAAATCAAGTTTAAATACCTACATATTAACATCATTCTGATAAAAAACTCAGATTTCTTCAAACACATCCGGTTAGGTGTATATTGTGCTTCCAAACTAACCCCCACAATCACATGCAATTTTCAGAGAAAAAAGAAGCTAAGAAACATTAGAAGAGCCATGTATATAGTTTCTCACTCCCCCTACACTATATATTATTTTGGAAGGCTTTTCAAGTGCAACTAATTCCAGTTTAAAACTAAGTTCCAGGTCATATGGAGAAATAGTACTTTGGAGTATGTTCATTGGGAAACCAAATCCAAAACCAATCCTGTTTGGAAGTCTTTTGCAAACATTGTTGCAATAGTACAATCAAAAGGTTATGTATTCAAAGTATTATTGGACACTTCATTTTCAGATTTTTTAAAAAATGCTTAAGGATATTTCTGGGGAAAATGAGTCCTCATAAGGAACAATCGTTTCCAGATCTGAGATAACACAACAAATAAATGTTAAAATATCCATCAAGATTAAAAAAAAATCTTCCTCTAAAAGACATGAACCCATTCAATTCATTACCTCTTACTTTATAAAAGACCTATGAAATTTACAAAATAATTTCATTCCACATGAGAGGAAAAAAACTGAAACTCAAACATATAAACTATATCAAGCTGTAGACTGAACATATGGTTGAGTGTTGATTTGACTAAGGAAATGTAGCTCATAAGTCATGCTCCTGAAAATCCTGTTAATTCATTACATTAACCTAGAACAGGGGTAGGCAACCTTGGCTCTTTTATGACTCGTGGACTTCAACTCCCAGAAGAGTTAAGGTTGCCTACCCCTGACCTAGAAGAAGAGCAATATCCCAATGCCTTTAAAATTGGTTTAAACAGATGGGGAGCTGAAACCTGTAGTTCAACATCTAGAAAGCCATATACTGTACTCCCAACCTTGTCCTTATGGTGACTGAAGACCATTCTACCTAAAACAAAATGGCCCTTCTCATTAGGTTATATCATCACATTTTAATTCATAGAAAATAAGGCTAGAAAGGGGTACTTTGATCTTCATAATTTAATTCATACATGCATATGTTTTAAATATGATGCGAGTTTGTAACCGTTGACTGTAAACTTTCTGCATGATAAAAATCTTGTTCTGGTAGATCACTGACTGGTCATTAACACAACTACACAAAAGCATGACTAGTCACACATACAGTATGTTGCATACAGTGTGCTTCCTGTTTGGAAACTCATTTAGTGCAGAAGTAAAGAAAGAATACCAATTACTAGGAAGAAATTCAAAAGGTACAAGCATTTGGGCACAGAGGGTGTCAATGTCTATAATGGAGGTGACTTTGTTGGTACCAGCTTTTCCTCAACTCTATAACATTTCATCTCAAAGTATTTGCAAAGAAAACTTTCCCAGTTTAAAAAACCAAAATCAAAACACAGCATTGTCCAGCTAGCTTCCTTTTCTAAGCTTAGAAACTTTTCAAGTTGCTGCTGGAACTAAGGCAGGCCTTTAAGCTTTACCAGCAGGAATCAAACATCAGTCTAAAAGCCCCAAGTAATTTTCTTTACAAAATTATAGATTAGCACAGAAGTACACACATTCTGAGTTCTCTTTGTTACTATTTCAAATAAACCAGTTACATAATTAAAAAAAAACCCTTTCATAGAGTACTTCAGACAGTTAAAAATGGAACTTGATGCTTACTGTATATGTGTGGCTTAATGGTTAAGAAGTTGAATCACAGCTTCAAGTCCACCCTCAGTCAGTGAAGCTGATTGACTGACTTTGGTTCAGTTAGTATTTCTCAGCCAAACCTAGCCCATAGGATAGTTGTTGTGAGGGAAAATAGAGGGTGGAGTGCTATGTATGCTACTTTGAACTCATAAAAAATATACATGTAACGGATAAACACACGTCACTCTGTCATGTTAGAAGACAGCATTATTTCCCTGAACTGCAAAGAGATTGCCATTTATACATACTGCTCTTTGCTTATAAAAATCCAAACCCTTATCTTACTGGAGGCGTAGTCTTTTCCATTTACTTCCTTCATTACAGTACACATTCATTAATAGAAACTCTTACCACATCCAGGGAAACACAATGTAATATTTAATGTAATGTAATATTCTCATTTTTATTGCCCCAGGCTCTGATCACCGTTATCACCAGTAACTCGCCATAAAATCCCACAGGAGTCTTCTAACTCGGGGGGGGGGGCTCCCTTTCCATTTCGCTTTTCCATTTACTCCTACGATGACCTTCTACAAATTATGCATTTTATTCCCCCTGAACGAAGAGCAAGGAGCACAGGTGTACTGGTTCCCGTTGTCCTTTCCTAAAACACTCAGCCTCCTTACAAAGACTTCCCAAATCCTTGTTCAATTTCATCCGTTTTCCAGACGTCACATGCTATTAGATCCCCCTCCCCCCCCCGAAATCTCAAAAACAGCCAGAGTACTTCCCCCTGCCTCCCGATTGAGTCAATCTTTTCCTATACACGCAACGCTTAAGGATCCACCCGCTGAATCTGCTTGTCATACACCTGGGAAAAGCCTAGAAGCCCGGCCAAGAAGAGAGGGGGAAACCCCCAAACTCCGCTCCTCTTTTGAATGGGGGTAGGCTAAACTGACCATCCCAACGCCCTGCTTTCTTTCGAGGGTCCTTCACCCCAGCTCCTAAGCCATCTGTCTTGTTCGTCCCGCTCCTCCCGTGCCCTCCCCCCGTCTTCTTCCGTCGCTCCGCTCACCAGCCAGCCGCGGCCGCCCTCGGTCTCAGCCCTCCCCGCACTCCCAGTTGCCAAATTTCCCGGAGCCAGCGAGTCGCCATGGGGGGGCGGGGGGGGGAGACCAGGTGGAAATGCCCCTCTCTCGACCGTATCAATTCCGCCAGCGAATAGACAGACACCGGCGTGAACTTTCACCCCCGTTCGCGTCACAATGTCCTTGCGTCGCCCTGTATATGTCACAGCGCGGGAGAAAGGGCTGAAGAGGAAACGAGCGCAAGGCTTTGTGGGAGATGTGGTTCTAAGATTACGCCCGAGTGAGCTGTGGGAATTCTAGCTTCTCTTCCTTTTGAGTACCGCAGTCTGCAAATTGTTGGCCGTTTATGAATCTTGGCTTCTTTTTAAGTCACCTTTATCGCCAAAAGCTTGGGTATGGTTAGTGTTTGGATGGGAGACCATCTCAGAGCTGTTGATGAGATTGGGAAGTGAGAAAAAAAATGGGAAAAGATAATGGCAAACCATTTCTGAACTATTACTAACTTAAAATATATATACATATATGCCCTTTCCTCCCAGGCTAAGCCACATTTGCATACAGTGGAAAAGAAATGAAAGGTATAAGAGGAAGAAAATATAGCTAAACCAACCATGAATCAAGTCAATTTACCACTACATCCCTTTCAATTCTTAAAGCATTATTTCCATTACATCCATAAGCTAATTTGTATGTTGCCGTTTGTTCTTTAAGGACAAACATGTCCTAATAATTGAGCCCCAGGCACAATTTGAGGTAGGTTTTACTAAATGCATGAATACAGTCCTTAACCAAACGGAGCAATTTGTTTTGTGCAAAATCAGTGAGAACATGAGAATTCATCACTTGAAAACCATCACTGAAAGTCAGTTTCAGTTTGGTCATAAGCTGCCTAATTATATTTTGTTATTCTTCATTGATACATAAGTCAGGGTTGTACAACTGTCAAGAAGTGGGCCTAGAACAGGCCCTATCATCAGAAGTGATTTTTAATATCTGTCCTATCAGTTATATCGGTTTGAATAGCAACAGCCATCTCCCAGACATTCCCATCTACTGGACCGCAGAGTTGTGTGTTTTAGTTAATCTGCCATGCCCAAGAGCTCATGCACAATATCATCCCTACCCCAGCACATTGCTAAGGAAGCTTCTGCTTATCTTTTCTTGATATGCATTCTGAAAAACCCCCAAAACAAAGGTGTTTTCCAGCTTCAGATCTGGGTTATTTGATTTGTACTGTACTAAGATAAAGTTAAGAGTGGGAGTCCTGCTCTGCTCCTATAGACAGGTGAGACTGCTGACAGCACACACACATATAAGAGGGATCAAAAAGAGAATCAAAATGAACATAAATAAGCATAAATAACAATCCATATTCAACCCTACTACAGATTCCCTGCCAAAGCCTTGATGCTAAATAACAACTCTTTGTAGCATTGTATATTGTATAAAAGACCTGATCAGCAAGCAGAAAATCAATATGATTGTGCAGAGATTGCTGCTAAAAGGGGATTTAAAAAAAAAACAAAACCCTGTACTATTAAAGAATGTGTTTTGGTAACTCTCCCTTTTATGGGGCACAGAGGATGGGCCTTTGGTTTTTGGGAGACCTTCCTTATCTGGGCAGAAACAAGGTTGTTACAAAAGCCTAGCAGTAGTCTGAGTAAGTTGGGGAGTAAACAGAGAGAGCCATGCCTCTTGGAGGTTGAAGCCTCTTGGCTTTGGTAACAGAAAAGCTGGGCAGTCATTTCAAATTATACTGCAGCTCAGTTCTATGTAATGGTTGGGTAGATCAAGTTTCTAGCCTGAGACCACCCAGGTTTACAGAAAATGATCTGAGAAAGGCCATATGAATGGAGCTGCTGCTTAAGTAACTTCTGCCAAGGGGGCTGAAAACTATCACTTAAAACAGAATAGAGTGGCCAGGTGGGATGACACATGAGTTTAACCCAATAATTAATTACTAGCAGTATCATGATTTGTGCAATCTGAACCAAAGGTTCTTTAGGGTGCAGTCAAAAATGCCAAAATGCTGGGCATAAAGGTGCAATGCATACAAGTAACGGCATCGCAACTGCCCCTTGACATTTTTGACCACCCCCTGTAGATATTCCTAATCTGAGATATTGCAACCTGCTTGTATGAAAGGTGAAATAACAAGGGAAACCATTGAGAAACCCCAGGACTGTAAACTACACTGGAAAGTAACTAAGCAGTAGCAAATCTCCAGAAAGCCAATGGTAAATTATTTCTATATTTTTACCAGGAGACTGCACAGAAATGTCAAGGAGGTTCTCAGGAATCAAATCCAGCCTAAGGTAGATGTTATTTTTCTTAGAGCAAGGAACATTTTGGTCCCAATATTCTCAACCGGAAAGTTTTCTGGGGGAAAAATGTGTGAAATTACACATCTGCTAATAACATATAAATCCTAGAATGTGCATATTTTATCATGATTTCTGTCCAAGTGCATAATTAGACATGGTATTTTTATTTTAATGAAACAGCATGCCTGAGGGTGCAAAATATATGTAACTATCTTCAATATTTATTTATGTATTTTTATTCTGCTGTTATTATTTTTATAAAAAACTCAAGGCAACAAACTTATGTAATACTCCTTCATTCTCCTATTTTCCCCGCAATAACCCTTTGAGGTGAGTTGGGCCGAGAGAGTGTAATTACATATTTATGTATACACTTATATGGATATATATAATTACATATACACTTACATAATTACATATACACTTGTCTGGAATGGCATAGGGTTTCCTGCTTGAGCAGGGGGTTGGACTAGAACAGAGGTACCTAAACTTTTGGGCACCAGGGACCGGTTCCGTGGAGAGAGGTTTTTCCGCAGACCGGAGTGTGCATGGTTTTGTATGCTGCCTGCATCCCACAGATGGGGCTTTGCTTGTCTGTGGAGACCGGTTGCTGGCATGCTGCGGCCTGGTGCCAGTCCACAGACCGGGGGTTGGGACCCCTGGTCTAGAAGACCTTCAAGATCCCTTCCAATT
Organism: Azemiops feae; assembly: GCA_023970755.1. NCBI lineage: Eukaryota > Metazoa > Chordata > Lepidosauria > Squamata > Viperidae > Azemiops > Azemiops feae. The sequence goes on along the minus strand of JALGBA010004142.1, from coordinate 816,608 downwards.
CTGTTATTCTGTTACTCTGTTACATAAATTAACCATAACTACCTATATGATGTTTTCAAAAGGAATTCCATTATATATTTTAACATTATAATATGTCTTAACAAAATAAGGGCAAATAATATTAATTATGTATAATAAAGTGGAGGTTTGTCTACAGAAAAGTCTACCTTGCATAAGAGTAATATAATTAAGGATTCTGGACTCATAATGCTTTTCTCCAATCCTACATTATACTTTTGAAATAAAGTTGGCTTGAAGAACTAGGCGAAAAATTATATGTGGAAAATTTGGACAAACTAGAAATCTCATTCAGCTCAGACCTTATAAGTTCAGATTCCCCCCCCTTTTTTTGCATGAAGGTTTTGTTTTTGTTTTTGCTTTATCAGTCAAAGTAAACCAAGATTTATAAGATTGTTTTCCAAACTAAATCAAGTTTTAAATCCAACACCATCTGTAACGCAGATCTATATTTACAAGATGCATCTTTTGTTAAAAAAAAACCTGTTCATTTTATTCGTGGCAATTCAGTCTCATTTCTGATTGCTTAAGGGCAGAAGAGTTGGTGAAATGTGCAATTCCTTTTCAGAGCAGCTCTTTTGTCAATGTATGAATTGCAATGTGTCATAGCAAGCAAATCCTAAAGTTTACTCTGTCTTGGGAGATTTCCAGAATGAGAGCTCGGTGATGAACTGAAATGTCAGCATACAATTTTTACGCCTCTGCCATTTCACTTTAATTTCACTATTAGGTAACATGGATAGTTATAGATCCAATAACAGGATTAAAAAAAGTTGTTGGCCCCACAGTCTTCCAATCCCGCCCTTGTTTGAATCACTAATTCCTGCTGAAAACCAAGCAGGAGACATTTTGTGCCATGTCACATGGCAAGATAACCCTAACACGCATTCCTTCCTTGGCCTCCACCCTGTCAACATAATTGTACTTTAGGATTTTATCGCACCACAGACAAACAATTATTTCCTTCCATTCCTCTAATTCTAAATGAGTGCATTACAGCAGAGAATGTGCAGTTTGTCTTCTACAAGACATCTGTGTAAATTGCAAGATATTCAGGACTAGGACAATTCTATGTATTAGTGCATCTAAAGTGAAAAGCCAATGCAGGTGGTCCTCAATTTACAACCATTATTGAACCCAAAATTTCTGTTGCTAAGGAAGAGTTTTGTCCCATTTTATGACTTTTCTTGCCACAGTTGTTAAGTGAATCACTACAGTTATTAAGTTAGTAACACAGTTGTTAAGTGAATCTGGCTTGGCCACTGACTTTGCTTGTCAGAAGATTGCAAAAGGTGATCACATGACCTCAGGACACTGCAATTGTCAGAATTAAGAATTGCCAAGCATCTGAATTTTGATCACGTGACCATGGGGATAATGCAACAGTTATAAGTGTGAAAAACTGTCAGAAGTCATTTTTTCCAGTACTGTTGTAACTTTGAACAGTTACTAAACAAACCACTGTAATTCGAGGACTACCTGTAACATGTATAGGCTCTTTCTCATTTGGAGTGGAATTTATATGATGTCATAACTAGTAACAGAAGTACAAAATTAATGTTCTTTTTGGAATCAAATGCTTAATGCCCATTGTTTTATGGTGTTATCAGCTATATATATATATGGAAAGACCTTTGCAAAAAATCAAGAAAGCTTTTTGAATCCCCAGTTTTTTTTTTAAATATTTTTAGTTTTTAAAACAACAAAACATAACACACATACACACACAGTGTATACTCTTTTTTTTTTTTTACAGCAATTTCGTAACGGTAATCTTCTATTATTTACATTTCCCCCCCTTATTCTTCTTTAAATATATTTGTCCTTGTTGTCCCATTGTTTCTTATTTCCATTTTTCTTCCTTCATACTATACTTCATACTAAAAACAATACATATTATTACTATACATTATTATACATACATTTTCCATTTTTTGACCTTTCCACATTTATTCTCATTTATTATTTCTAATCTTCAACCAATCATACCACTTATTCCATATTAGGTAGTACTCTGTGTCTTCCTTTTCTTTTATCTCTTTTGTTAATTTGTCCATCTCCGCACAGTGCAGAATTTTTCTTATCACTTCTTCCTCTGTTGGTATATTCTCATTTTTCCAGAACTGTGCGTAGACTATTCTTGCTGCCGTTGTTATATGTAGGATTAAGTACCGTGTTTCTTTACTATATTTTCTGTTTAAAATACCCAGCAGAAAGATCTCTGGTTTCCAGTCTACAAGTTGATCTATTATTTCTTCCATCCATCTTCTTATTTTAGTCCAGTATTTTTTCGCAACTGGGCATGTCCACCATAGATGATAATATGTTCCATGTATTTTTTTACATTTCCAACATGTTGGCGAATTGTTCTGGAACATCTTGGCAAGCTTTGCTGGTGGAAGATGCCATCTGTAGAACATCTTCAACTGGTTTTCCTTGAATGCCGCAGACATAGTCAATTTTATGTTTGTTTCCCATATTTTTTCCCATTTCTCCAATTCTATATTATATCCGAAATTTTTTGCCCATCTGATCATTGTATCTTTGACGACCTCATCTTCCATTTTATATCTCAGTAGGTATTTATATATATATTGCTGATTAATTTTATTTCTGTTCCATGTATAATTTTATCCAATTCTTGCGGCTGAATCCCCACTGTTTAACTGTCCAGTTAGGGAGCAGACTGATCTTGAAAAGCTAAATAGGGTTGACCATGGTCAGTACTGGGGTAGAAACCAAGAGGAAATGCTGTACTGAAGACTAATCTGGGAAGAAAAATCTGAAATAAGGCAATAACAAGCCATATTTCTATTGTTGCAAAAAAAATCTACATGGCCATCATGAAGTCATGGGAATTGAGCCTACTTTAAGAAATCTATTGTATGCATTAATACTTAACCTTGTCAATTACTTGAAAGTCTGAAAAGGAGGAAATCAAGAATAGTTTTTCCATTATTTAAAGCACTGTTTCTCAACCTTGGCCACTTGAAGATGTGTGGACTTCAACTCAGAATTCCCCAGCCAGCATGGTTAGCTGGAGAATTCTGGGAGTTGAAGTCCACACATCTTTAAGCAGCTAAAGTTGAGAAACATGGTTTTAAAGGATAACCCTTATTAGGGCCCGAATGGAGGAATATCTGCTCCTCCTGGTCATATTGGATTTCTTGGTTGCATTCAGGTACCTTTCTGGACTGTCTGCAAGGGTTGGGAAATGGAGATACTGCTTTGGCCATACTCCAAAACCTCAGAGCTCTTTTACCAAGCAATTGCACCAATTAGAATAGAATAGAGCTGGAAGGGACCTTGGAGGTCTTCTAGTCCAGCCCCCTGCTCAAGCAGGAGAACCTACACCATCTCAGACAAGTGACTGTCTAGTCTCATCTTTAAAATATCCAGTGATGGAGCGCCCATGATTTCTGAAGGCAAGCTGTTCCACTGGTTAATTGTCTTCACTGTCAGGAAGTTTCTCCTTAATTCCAGGTTGCTTCTCTCTTTGATCAGTTTCTAACCATAGTTTCTTGTCCTGCCCTCTGGTGCTTTGGTGAATAACATGACTCCCTCTTCTTTGTGGCAGCCCCTCAAATACTGGAATACTGCTATCATGTCTCCCCTATTTCTTCTTTTCTTTAGACTAGCCAAACCCAAGTCCTGCAGCTGTTCTTCGTATGTTTTAGTCTCCAGGCCTTTGATCATCTTAGTTGTTCTTCTCTGAATTTTTTTCCACACTTCAACATCTTTTTTGTGATATGGTGACCAAAATTGGCTGCAGTATTCCAGGTGTGGTCTTACTAGGGTTTTATAAAGTGGTAATAATACTTCACGTGTTCTTGATTCTATGCCTCTGTTTATACAACCCAGGATTGTATTAGCTTTCTTGGCTGCTGCTGCACATTGCTGGCTCATAGTCCAGTGATCGTCCACTAGGACTCCAAGATCCCTCTCACAGTTACTGTTTTTAATTAAATGACAGCATTCCTCCCTCCCCCTATTTTCCATCAATGGTCAAATTATGGAAGGAGAACAAAGGAGGAAAAATGTCATGTTAGAGATGGTCAAGAGCAACAATGCTTGACTTGAGCTTAGACTCAGTCTTTGTATACTCTCCAGATTTAATTAAGGGCACAATTCACATGAGCCTCTAATATGGGTGCTTTGCCATTTGAACAAATCAGGAGTCTTTCCTCCACTGCTATAAAAGCATAGGTTGTCCAATCCATGAAACCTAGTTTACCATTCCACCCATAACAGCTAGATATTTTTAAAAGCAGAAGGATAAAACAATATGCTTTTAACAGTGGTTGCTGAAAGCCATCAGTGGGAAAGGGCTACTGCTCTCTAATCCAAGCATATTAGCTTCCTAAAAGCATCCAGCTGGCTTTGGAGTGACACAGATGATTAAACTAGACAGGTTTTTAGTTTGATTCAATATAGGTGTCATGGTTCCGACAGATGAAACTCTTCAAAAGAACTTCGAGGCATTGTTTACCTTAAAGAATCTTTTATTCGAGAAACAAAGTATGGCACTACGTAGTTAAAGCCAAAGACTGAATTCCCCTCCCCTGGGCACAAAGTAGCAAAGCACAATTCCCTCCTCCAATTAACTGTCATAAATCACATTCCCCAATTAGCTTGAAGCGCAGGCTTTCTCCCCAGTTCTCCAGCCCCACAAATCTTTATCAACTCTGGGCGCAATAACCTTGGATTCCCACTGGCTGAGTTATTATTGTTATGACTAACTGGACTCTCATCCCCCTCCCCCCTCCCAGCATCAACTATCTCTCAAAGTGAAAGAGAAAATATGGCTACATTTCCATCTGTTGTCAAAGCAAGAACATCTGATGTTAGCAGCGTTGACATCAGGCTCTATTCTCAAAGAAAAGCTATCCCTATGTAACCCTTTCTAGCATATGTAGTCCCTGATATTTTAGCCTGATTCTATGTGTTTAAAATAAACATAAACACTTGATTTGTAAATAACGTCTGTTTTTAAAACAGGTAGAGACAAAATCAATCTCCAAAATCAGACCACATGTTCACCTCCCAGGGATATAATATGACCATGAGAACTGACTATATATTAAATAGCAGTAATTGCTACTGTATACTCATCTAATATACCAGTGGCTTTATTAGCAGAAATTAATGGGTGAAACTTTTACAGTATGAATATAAAGCATCATTACTTGGAGCTGATTAAAGAAGCATGAAAGGCAAAATGATAGGAGTGGATTTAAGAAAGATAACTATAAAGCTAGTATTATATGGGACAATTTTGATCCATGACGCTTGGAAGTAAATAAAGAATGAACAGTGCCCTCTACTGCACTCTGCACAACATTTCACAACCTTGAAAAAGCAGCTTCAGCTCCCATAATCCTTATTCAAAATAGTGCTGTCTATGCTAAATGGGAATTATGAAAACTAATCTAGCCTTGTAAAAGGCACTATTGGCCATTTTTATCATTTATTGTACTAACATCCTTTGTACTTTTAGAACAGTAATTGCTCTCCTTTCAATATAAGACTTGAAGTTTAGATGTTAGTCATCAAATAGTTACATGCAACCACAAATTATAAAGCTTTAGGGTAATGTGTAAAACAAAGATCAAGTCTTACCTGCACTGTAGCACTTCAGAGGAATAATATATTCCCTAACCTTTCTAAAACATTGTTAAGTATGAATAACCAATAAGGTAAGATAACCTTTATTGTCATTTTTTTACTGTGAGCACACTGGCACACATTAAAAATGAAATTCTGTTGCCTGCGCTCAAAAGAAAGTATATATCTACCCATACACATACATAATACACATATATACATGCTACACACACACACACACACACACACATATTCAATAACACAGTCCTCGATCTCCGGGAGAAATATAAACCAGCTGTTTATTGTTTAAAAAGTTTAAAACAATAAAAACAACTATTTACAATATTAAAACAACTTAGCTTTCGCTGGTCCACTGCCAGCGTCTTCAGAGTGAAGTTTCGGGGGTGGAGATTACTTTTATAGACCTTTATATATATATATACCTAACTCATACACACACACACACATATATGTATTAATCACTGTCCATTTTGAATACATAGCAGAAAAAGGAAACTTGAAAGTTCACAAAGTTGATACTATATCTAGATATTCTGCTTTGGATACCACGAAGCCTCCTCCCGGAAGGTAACAAAGAAAACAGGTCATGAAGAGGTTGCGTAGTGTCCCAGACAATACTGCGGATCCTGCTTAAGCTTCGCTTATATCGCTTCTATGTTATGTCCTGGATAGAAAGAAGTGAACTACCAATAATCTTTTCTGCCATCCTCACCATTCTCTGCACTGCCTTCCTGTCCGAAGCAGTAATGCTTCCAAATCAGACAGTAACGCAATATGACAGGATGCTCTTGATCGTCCCTCTATAGAAAGTGGTAAAGACAGGGGAAGAAATAAGTACTTTTCTCTGAGATGCAGAAAATGCAGGCACTGCTGTGCCCGCTTCACCAGTGTCTCACTGTCGAGCAACCAAGCTAGCCTACTCATTAGCTGTACACCCAGAAACTTGATGCTGCTAGCCACCTCCAAAGGTGTGTGGCTGTGCCTGCCTTTTCTGAAATCGACAATGATCTCTTTAGTTTTTCCTATGTTTAAGACGAGGCTGTTTTTATTACACCAGTTCACCAAACTCTCTTCCTCCTTGCAGTAAGCACCCTCATTGTAAGAGGGTGAATAAGAACCACAACTGTTGCATCATCCGCATACTTCACAATATGGTTGGTGGCAAACCTTGCCCAACAGTCATGGGTCAACAGGGTGAGATGAACCACAGCGGACTTAGGACACCGCCCTGAGAAGAACCTGTGCTCGAGAAAATGGTATAATAAATATTAGTCCCAACTCGCACATATTGGGGCCTATCAATAAGAAAATCAAGAATCCAGTTGCACAAAGGAGTAGTAAAGCCTAAAAGGCCCAGTTTGTCTACTAGATACTGGGGAATGATTGTATTAAATGCCGAACAGAAGTCGACAAATAGCATTTGCACGAGTATTTCTTTCCTCTAAGTGCACCAAGCTCAGATGGAGAACAAAGAAATAGCATCCTCTGTAGAGCGATTTGGACGGTAAGCAATTTGGATGGCAAGCGATTTGGACGGTATTGAAAGGCACACCAATTTTTCCCCAAAATTTAAATAAATCAAAATAAAATGAAACATGATCAAGTATTCTGTATTGATTTTAATTATATAATATGAAACAATTCTAATCTTATTAAAGATTAATAAAGATTCGATCCAAAACTCAGTAATTTTTAACTTGAATCTCAGCAAGTATGGAATGCAGTGATAAATGAATAGAAGATCAAAGACTCTTAAAACATGGTAAGCAGAGGCCTATCCTTGAGAAACACAAGGGAAGTCTATAATTTTATATTTGGGCAACAGTCATAAACATTTGTCTCCCATTGGCTGACTTGCTTATAATTATATGCTTATACAGAGATAAACAGAAATTACAAAGCAAAGTTCTTAATTTCTTGAATAATTATGAAACTGTTTTTATGAGTTGTGGGTAGCATTTGAGTCAGTAGAGACCTTCCAACTGTATCATGTTCAATTAACTGCAAAATCCTATATGGATACACAGAAGATATTCAGTAAAACCTTTCACTTGAATGTAGGCCCTACAATTCCAGTAAAATGCAAAGGATTAATATACAACTGGCATTTTCAAATTTGCATTTGTGCAACACATTCCAGGCAGATGAATGGACAGGGACTAGAGGAAAAGTATACTCTTTAACATAAATTGTCCTTTCTACAGTTTCCAAATCCTAATCTGTCCAACTACACAACAGATTAAAGATCATTTTGTATAGCTTCTTAGGAAGCATCTAATGAGTCTTGTGTTTTAATGTAAAGAGGGTAGTTTCTCACAGACTAGGTAGCAAACTTACCAGAACACAGATGATTTTAAAAGCCATTCTCCAGTTCAGAGAAAAGTGAGCTACAAATATCCTAAAATATCTAGTAGTGATCTAAAAAAGCAGCGCACACAACACCATTTTATGAAGGAATCAATATTGTGGACAGGGATAAGCAATGAAACTGCTTACTTAAATGATACGTGGAATATATATATATATTTTACTCAAATGCATTTTATAAATAACCTCAAGCACTCTAAAGAGAGTAAGCCTCAGATGAAGTGAATCCCGTAAATGTTAAAATTTGGAGCTGAGAATATTTTAAACACTCATCCATCCATCCACACTCAACTTAAGCCTAAATCAGTAGAGTGTGGAGATACTAAATTCTCATTTTTCTCATTGGAAATTAAAACTTTAACTAGTGATTCATATTTCTACAACTCTTGACTACAAATTTGTGTTTGTACACTATGCTTGAAGGCAAACTCTTAAACTGAGAGATAAATGGGGCAAAGCAACATAGGGGAGCTTGTCCTGCGTGTGGAAGTGTATGTGCTGATTCTAGGCGTGATACTTGAGGGGTGTATGTGTACGCATATTCTTGTGAAGTGCAGTTCCACTGGGCGACCTAATTTAATTAACTATTTGTGTTGCAGACCTTATCCTTTGATATGTGTGGCTTAAGTCTGAGTAACTTATTTGGGAGTTTGAGGAAGTTTGGGTAAAGGATTGCTATCTTTTGATTAATTTAGTTTCAGCTTGATTGTCAATTATCTAGTGCAGATGCTGATTCTCAGACCACTGTGGATTCTGTTAATGTTTTAAGGGAAGATGGAAACAGTATAAAGAATAAAATATATTTAGATATATAAAACTTCTCACAAGGTAAACTCCAGGAACTTCATAGACGGGTTGTAGTTTTCTGGCAATATTCTGGTATGGGATTTTTGCTACAGGCTTTGCTTCGGATTGTTTTTAAACTTTTAAACTTTCCACTCTACCCCGGTCTCCCATCCAAGTACTATCCACATCCAACCCCCGCTTAACTTTTTGAGGCCAAGATCAACCCAATGTAGCTGGTGCAGCGCCAGTCTCCGACGCGGCGTTCCTTATTTGCCCTGGGTACAGACCCGCAGATGTTTGCACGGCACACGTGCGTGGCCATGCTTCCCGGAACCAGGCTTGGCTCAACCCCGTCTCTTGGGTTTCACGCCCCAGGTGCCGCCGGCTAACCACGCAGGCCGGCGGGCGAAAAAGTGACCGGGGCGCGGGTCGAGATAGGACCGCAGCTGCAGGGGAGAGCCGGCTTCAGGGGCTCCCCGGCCTGGTCCCCGGGGGCTGGGAGGAGCGGCTGGGCGGGCTTCCCCGGCAGGGGTCGCTACGTCGGCACGGCCGGCCTGCTTCCTCCCTCCGGTGGGCGGGCTGAGTTCCTCCCCGCCCGCCGCCCCACAGCAGCCGGAGGGCGCCGCGGCAGCCGAAGCGCGATCGATGCCGGGAGCGCGGAGGAGAAGGCGGCGGCGCTGCTGAGAGGGGGGGCGGCCCCGCCCGGAGATGGGGATTCTCAGCATCACGGACCAGGTATGGCGGGCGGAGGAGAAGGCGCCTCGTCTGACCCCTTTCCCTGCGCCTAGCTCTGGCCTCGTCCCTCCCTCTCTCTGCCTCGCTCGCTGGCCCGCCGCGCCCGCTACGCCAGCCGGGGGATGCACGGCCTAGTGCAGAGCCGCCCACTTCGTTTCAGCCGGAGCAGCCTGGCTTCTCCCTGCGGCGCGCAGCGGTGGCCTCGGGATGGAGCCGGCGCTGGGCAAGCGAGAGGCGGCGGGCTGGCCTGGTCCCGGCCAGATGCTACTAACCTGCGAAGAAGGCCGGCGGCGGTGCCCGGGTTGAGCCCTGCTCTTTCCCGCCTAAGAAGAAAAGAGTTCTTGCCGCCCTTTCGCCGGCGCGCCTCGGCTGCGCCTGCTTTCCCGTTCCCCTAGGCAGCCCTTTCCCACCGCCTGCCTCTGTTTTGGGCCCTCATTTCTGCCTGCGAACTCCTCTCCGTCACTGTTTGCCTCCTTGCTCCACTCTCTCCTGTTTCTGGAGTGCAAGTACTTCTTCCCAACCTAGGCAGGTCCTCGTCTTAGCAGCGGCCCCCAAAAGGGAGATTTTTGCTAGCCCTGTAATTTCTCCTAGCATCACACTGTAGGGAAAAAGAGGATTTGGGCCTAGTGGAGCTTAAAGTATTCTGCATTAGTTCTTAAAGATGCAGAATACTTCTCGGATCATTCATTTTATATCCTGCCTTTCCTTCAGGAGCTCGAGGTTGCATATAGAGGACTAGCTCCTCCGGTTTTTCCCCACAGCAATAACCCTCTGTGTGCGTGCATGTGCGTGTATCTGGCATATCCAGCAAATTTGCTTCTTATCCTTATTCTCCATTACTGCATCCCTTTCTGCTTCTTCCTCAAACTGCTACATTTCTTTTTTTTGGTACTCTTAGTACTTTGTTCACATCAGGCAAGATATCAGTACAAGATTCAAGGTTTTTACTTGTCGAAATACATTTTTTAAATCAGTGGATGAGGTTAAATAATTTGTTTCTGGGTAAGTATTTAGTCATACTTTTGGTGAAGCTGTATTATGATACATTCAACCAGTTAGAGAAGTATGTTTTGGTGGCCCTTTCTGTTTTTGAACACTTTGGAAGATAAAACGTACCTCTTTTTTCTCATTAGGCCACTGCCATGTTTGTGATTTTCTTGTACATTTCTGATATAGTTTATTGTCCTTTGTTTCTCTCATAGTCTGCATTTCTTTTCATTTGCATTTTTCCTGGCAGTTTATTCACATTGTTTCTTTTGCAATATCCATATATCTACAGCACTTTGGGCTGTGGTAGTACCTGAATGTTAACAATTTCCTTTCCTGGTACCTAGATGGAACTCGTTGACTTTTTTGTGTGTGTTCCTTTGAAAGTTATAACTTGTCTAGTTTTTATCTTCTTAGTCTTGATTGTATGTAGCACAGTGATCAGTGGCTCATTTTACAGGGTTTAAATGAAACTTCCAAGTATTATGATTGCATAGTCACATCATATACTATTTCTCTTTCTTAATGCAGAAGACATAACTAACCACAGTCACATATCATGATGTGAAGGCAGCCATTTATCCACTAAGCTATAGTTAAACAAGTCATGTTCATCTTCTCCAGTGTTCTGCTACTTTGAGCATAATAGAAACATTTTAATACCAGCCCACCCAGTTTCAGGGTCTTTTTCTTTTTCTCTTTCTTGGATGGACATTTTTGCTACAATGTGGTTTTATTACAGTGTACTGAGTATTAAGATATACTTCCTATAACCATGTTTTTATTAGGATTGTGATGGGAGGGTTTCTTGTCCTGGTTAACCAATGGGTATAAGGTTCTTCAGAAGCAGCTCTGACTTGTTTTCCTACACTATAGTGGGAAATATTGAAATGGAATTTTAACAGGGACATATATAGACCTCTTCATCTAGATAAAAGAAGTTTGATGTTCAAAAAATATAGTGGAAGATACTTGTTTTGGAGTTGCAGTTGAATATATAATAATATATGACAAATATGAGTCAGCAGTGTGATACAAATAGACAAAATTTTCATCTTCATCAGTAGAAGTATAATTTCCAAAACACAGAAAATAATTTAATGCGTTCTGCACTTGTCAGACCCAATGCTGTGTTTCTGGGAATTGCACTAAGAAGGATCAGAGAAGAGTAAACAACATGGTAATGAAGCACGAAACTTAAATTCTGACAAGGAGAATTTGAAGGAAATGAATTGGATTGTTGCACCAGAGCGTCTCGCTCTGTGTTATCATCCCAAAGTGCAGGATACAAAGTAATTATAATAAAGCTATAACAGATTCAAGTTGAATATAATAAAACAACAGTAAAAAAAATGTTCGGGTAATGTTGAGCTCTGTTTGGTGAATGTTTAAATAGAGGCTGCATGATTGTCTGTTGAGATTACTTTATATCTACTAGACTCCTGCACAGAGGAGGTTGGATTTAGTGGTATAAATGGTCCCTTTGATCTTTCTGATTCTAATTCTTGGATCCCATGGCCCCCAGCAGATGGAAGCAATGTCTCAGTTTAGATCTACCTTGTATGAGTATTGATATTATTTTATGTCCTGCCTTTCCTTCCCCGAAATATCTGAAAGGCAGCAGGTTATCTACCCTACATTTAGGGAGTAAGCATTTCACTTACATCAGTAAGCTTACAGGTCGTCCTTAACCACAATTGAGACCAAAATTTTTGTTGCTAACAACTGTTTAACAAGGCAATTGTTAAGTGAGCTGTGCCTCATTTTGTGATTTTTTTGCCACAGTTGTTAAGCAAATCACTTCAGTTGTTAAATGAGTCATGCAGTTGTTAAGTGAATCTGGCTTCCTCCGTTGACTTTGCTTGTCAGAAACTGGCTAGGAAGATTACAAATGATGGATCACGTGACCTCCCCCAGACAGCGCAATTGTCATAAATACATGCCAGTTGCCAAGCACTGGAATTTTGATCACGTGACCATGGGGATGCTGCAGCAGTCGTAAATATGAAAAATGGTCATGTGACTTTTTTCAGTACTGTTGTAACTTTGGTCACTAAATGACTGGTTGTGAGGAATACTTGCATACAGTATAGTATTCATAAGGGGCTTGTATGCATAAACAGAAACATTGCCTTATCCATTTCTTTGAGCTAGAAGTCAGAAAGTGGCTTTTTAAAATACAGACTACATTGACTAATAATCTCCACGGTATAATTGGAAAATGTGTTACAATAATTCTAATTTAGCCATACGCCAATTTTGCGAGTTAATTTTTAATTCTCAGTCCTAGAAAAATCCTAGGTTTCTAAATTATAATATGGTTAGGTTCTCCACCCTACTCCCATGCCCTTTCTGGCTGTCTGGTTTAAAACATTAGTCTAGAATTTAAAATATTTTATTCCATTAACCTGATTTATATAAATGGAGAGTTAATGTGAAATTTTCCAGGTTCAGCATATCTGATAAAACATATGCACTTAATTTAGATTTTTGTGACCTTAAGGGCAGTGGGCGGTACATCATACAGGTTGCTCCAGGAGCTGCCTGGACCAAGATTATAGGGCATAATGGGTTCTATAGGAAGAGATTTTTTTTTTTTTAAAAGAATGATACTGAATCCACTGCATTCCATATGGATGACTCATCTTTCCCCCTTTATCCTCCCTCCTTTTGCTGTTGTGTCCAAGGACTTGGAGGAAAGTAAACCTGAGGTTAGCTGAAAAGAGATACAGAGGCTGAAGGTTTTCCTCTGGAAGATGAGCTGAACAGATGGGATTAGATCTGCCTTGTACTAACTAGACTGTACTGAGTGTGTAGGCGGACCAAGAGGGTATTCAGTACAATTCTCTGTTTTATATATATATATTCTTTTTTGTGGAGGATTTGTGCAGTTTAGAGTGATGCCAGGAAGATAAGGGAGTTGTCTTGTTTGTGTTCTTTGGTTATATTTCTCTTTGGTGTAGGACTTGTACACAATGAAGTATTTTTTGTTGTTGTAGATTTCTAAACCACCACAGCAACACAATTCTTAGTAGTGTATAGAGATAATCCATATATACACATACACCATAATGTAACAGTTACAAAAATTAAAAATCATCTCTCTCTCTCTCTCTCTCTCTCTCTCTCACACACACACACACACCAAACACAAACACCCCTACCTGCCACTTTCCAATAAGTTGCATTTTAAAGCCCTCAAGAAGAACTTTTCTTTCACTTCCTTTAGAAGGACAACAACACCTATCTTCTTCGAGGAGACTGTTCCATAACATTTAAGCCATTACTAAAAAAACAGCTCTTCCTGGCAAACACTCACACACACACACACATACACACACACACATCCCGGGCAATTGTAGTAGCTGAGTGCCAAACCCTATAGGATTTTATGAGTTAAAAGCAGCTCTTTAAATTGCACCCAGAAATCTGTTGGCAACCAATGTATTGTTTGTAGCATAGGTGTAATGTACTCAGAGTATCTAGTGCTAATTAACCCACAGGTTGTTCCATTTTGTACCAGCTGCACTTTGGATGATTTTTAGAGGCCTCTTCATACAATATAGCATCTTGCAGTAGTCTAAGCAGATCATAATTGGAAGCATGTATCACTGATATAGGGCCCTCTTATTCCATATAGGGCTGCAGTTGGTTCATTAACCAAAGCTAGGTGCGAATGCCCACTGGGTTAGTACTCCCGCCTCTTTCCATATTTTTTTTCGATAAAACATCAAGCTGATAGAGAACATTGTTGCATAAACAATAGCTTATTTTGCTTAGATTCAACTTCAGTCTGTTTCTTTCCATCTAGAGTCCAATAGTCTCCAGGCTTTTGTGCAAAATATTGACGGTGTCACTGGTGCATACTGAAGAAATGCTGAAGAGTTGAATGTTAGGAGCATATTGATGATACCACACTCTGAAATGACAGATGAATTCTCCCAGTGGCTTCATGTAGTTAAAATGCAGGCAGGAAGAACCAAGCCCTGTAGTGTTCCATCTATGATAAAACACTGGTTTGGAATCTCTTCCTGTACAACTATGACTTGAACTATTCAGTGTATGTATTAATGTATCATACTGGTGCCCCCAATCCCACAGATGAGCCAGAAGGTTACCATGACTGCTCATATCAGGGGCAACTGAGAAGACTAAAAGAACCAGAAGAAATCCATTCCTTGTATCTAGGTCCTTGAATAGGTAGTCAATCAGTACAATTTCCATCCCATGCCCAGGTCCAAATCTTAGCTCTGAAAAGAGTCCATATAATCAGCTTGTGGGTTGTTCTGAAGTTGACACCCATCACAGCCTCAACAATTTTCTCCCAAAAAAGAAGATTGGAAACAGGGCAATTTTTGCGTAAGGCAGGTTTTTGAGGAGGGGGCGTATCACCATCTCTTTTCAAAGCTGTAGCAAATATCCCCTAGTGCTCACTACCTTCCAGATATATATGATCATGCCCCCTCCTATCTTCTGCATAAACCAAGAGGGGGATGGATCTAGCCCATAAATAAGATCGAATATCTTATCTACTTTGTTGGACTCCACAGGTAAGAAGAAGTGGCAGTTAACACAGCCATATGTTGCTTTATTTTCTACTTTAGATCCTATCCGTGCAGAGTCAAAATTTGGTAAATCTGGGTGACTATTGGCAAAATGCCATGGATTAGTAAAGCATATTTATGGATCAGCACCTCTCTCCTTCCCGAATCCTAGTGTTGAGATTGATGAAGGACTGCAAAGCCAGAAGGGCAGAAGTGGCATTTGCATCCTTGCCCTATCAAATCTCAGTATTTTACTGTATATCTGATCCACCTGCTCATCTTCCATCAAATTCTGGATAAGCATCATCTTATTATACCCAGATCTGGCATTTACCATCACCAAACATGTACAGTGTCACATGACTTGTATTTTGTCTGCAACAGGTTAAGCTGGGTAGACATAAATTGTCATAATGAAATACAAAAGTGCAGGATTCTGTCTGAGATGCAGATAGTATTAAAAGGTGCTAAACAGGTATTGCATTTTTAGATCAGCAATTGATTCAATTGAAGACAATTGAAGAATATTTTTAGGCTAGTTTCAGGCCACTTCTGAAAATACTGGCATATGAAGGTTGTCAAGAGTATTTAGAAGCAGCAGCTAGGATAGATCCAATGTTTTAGATATTATATATTCGTGGAATTCAACTTGGTATTAAGATGTTTAAATACCCCACAGTTAATGCATGAGGTATAGGTTGGTCATATCTCAGGCACAAAATTTATATTGCTGTAGAGTAAAAAGATGTAACTATTCAGCTACCTTTCTGCAGTTTTCTACTAGAGAACATAACTTACCTTAATTGTCATTGTTCTGAAAAAGAATAAACAGAACAAAAAAGCTTACTGCCTTCCTGCATTTATTTTTGAGAAAGCATAAATGATAAATCTTTAATAGAGGGCTATAGAGGCCTTTTTCTTTGGGCATTTCTCTGAAGCCTAATCAGCATCAAATAGATTTGGATTTCATACAGAAATTGAGGTGTGTAAATCTTCATAAATTGCTGCAGCTATGTTTTGGATATGCTACTTTTGGGGAGGTCCCAATCAATTTTTTAAAAATTCCCCAAGCACTTCATTTTCAAGCAACTATGGTATCTGAAACCTAGATGTTCTTGTGCACATATTTGGCTGCTTGGTTTTATTGAGGCCTTCTTAGAAATGAAACATTGGAAATGAGACCTGGAGCACTGGTAGAGAAATATAAAAAGCAAGCCCAATCAAGCATAGATATGTGCGTGCATTCAGGCCTCCACAAGCCATCTTCACTTCTCCTTTCTCATGCATTGGCTGATCGTCATCCAGCAGATTTGCTTAGGGTGACTAATGGAGAAGACTTAGCATTGGAATCTCCTGCCTGGCTGCTGTGACCAAATCGATCAGCACTTTGCTGATAAAGTCATTTAGTTTCACCAGGATGTTGAATCCTCATGGACAGAGTGCTGATTAGATATGTGGTTCTCAACCTTTTCTTCATCATGGACCCCCTTTAAATACCTTTTGTGACCACGGCCATGGACCACCAAGACTTAACTCAAGATTTAAATCATAATTTTTCTTCAAGCCTTCGTGGACCCCCCGCAACAACATTGTGGCCCCTTACAGGTCCGCAGCCACAGGTTGAGAATAGCTAGATTAGGTAATTGCTGTAGATAATCTTGCCATATAATGTGGAACTTCTCTTGTCCTATGAATCCTGAGGAAGTGGGTAGGGTGCATCTAGCTTATCCTTTGCAACTTGTAACTTGACTCTGCCTATCCTGACTTTTGCAGTACAAGTAGTCCTCAACTTAAAACCATTCATTTAAGTGACTGTTCAGAGTTACAGTGGCAGTGAAAAAAGTGACCTATGACCATCTTTCACACAACTGTTACAGCATCCCCATGGTCACATGATGAAAATTTGGATGCTTGGCAACTGGCATATATTTAAGACGGATGCAGTGTCTTGGGGGTTACCTTTTGCGACCTTCTGACAAGCAAAGTCAATGAGGAAGGTAGAGTCACTTAACCGTGTTGCTAACTTAAACAACTGCAGTGATTCACTTAACTGTGGCAAGAAAGGTTGTAAAATGGGGCAAAACGTAACTGTCTTCGTTAGCAACTAAAATGTTGGGCTCAATTGTGGTTGTAAGTTGAGGACTATCTGTAATGGGGATATGTATCTGGGAGATTCTCATTGTCTTTTTATGGGAGGGGGAGCTGCTAATGGTTTTGAAAGAAGCTCTAGTGTTCCCCCTTCTAAACAGGCCACCCTTGGATCTGATCAGTCTCTTTACTTCAATTTTTTGGGGAAGGTAGTTGAGATAATGGTGGCAGATCAGTTATACAGCATCCTTGAAAAAGTGGATTATCTGGACCCTTTTGAATCAGGATTTAAGCTTGGATACAGGTCTAAGATAATATTTCTCACACTCCTGGATGATTTGGACTTTGATAGTATAGTGCACCTCATTTGGTTGGAGGAAAAGTGAAGTATAAGTGAAGGCAGAAGAGTTTTGGTGGGAAAGTGTTCAAGTTGTTATGGTGGATAAAAATATTTGCTGTTTCCCAGATCGTGGTGCAAATTGACTATGCTGACACAAATTATACAATTTTTTTTTACATCAAGCAAAGGGAACATGTTGCTTTTGACCTTTAAAGCTTCTTTTAGCTTGCCATCTAAATAGGCCTGCTCCACTTTGAATTGTCCCAACCTGTTAGATCATCTAGGAAGAAAATTGCCACAGTTCCATATTTCTAAGAAGCAAAGGGAGGTTCTGAAGGTAGATATGCTGCTTTGGAATAGCCTCCCAAGAGACTGGGCCTCTCCTTAATTCTGTTCAGGAGGATGTTAAAGACTGGGGTGTTTTGAAGAGCATTGTAGTTAGTCAGTGTATCTTTTTATTTTTATTGTTCTCATAGTTTTTTATTTAATTTGGTGTTATGTATTTTGTCTTATATTTATTTTAAACTTACTGTGGTGGTTTTCATGTTTTTGATATAGTGTTAGCTGTTGTGAGTTGCCAGCTTATGGTGGGATGTAAATGTAATTAAATTAAGTTAATATAATAGAACTATAAATCATGTGTTTCTTTGATATGCAAATATGCCCCTTGTGGCATACCATTATATGCGATCGTTCGCTTTTCGTGTGTGAATGTAGCCATTCATTTTGTCTGTCCAGCATTTCCCCATGATCAGTAATGCAGAATGAGGCCTCAGAATGACCGTCCCCAAAATTTTGGATGAGACTTTCACTACCTATAAAAGTTGTTGCTGAATTTTAGTTTTTAAAGTGACTGAAGAATGATTATATAGATGAAGAATAATCATGTTAACTACATTGTAATGCAATGAGTTCATATGATTTAATAATTATGTATTATTATTCTATATTTGTTTAATACTTCTTCCATCACAAAGTTAAATTGAGGTTTATCCAGATCTCTTCCACTTGTTTGCAATTGCATAACCAAGTGCAGTTATTGGAAAAAAGGTTGGGCATTATTAGTTTGTACCCAGGAAGAAAATGAAGTATATAATCAGGCTGCTGCATAGTGTCTTATGCCTTCCATCATGGAGAGAGCCAACAATCACGTGGAAGATATAGTTGTGGACATAAACCTCTAATTATTCTACTGAATTTATTTAAGCTAGGTAACCTATACTAGGTAGCATAGATGTTGTGTGTGGGCTGTTGTATAGGATGGAAGACCTTGTGTTCTCAGCCAACATAAATATTTATATTCCTGGAAAGAGGTTATAACAGTGAAGTAAAGTAAGCAGGTGCAAGAGGATAGAAGTTGAAACAAATGAATCGTCACTATGTTTTGCATCAGAGGTATTAAAAAGAGCTTGAGGGAAAGTTTGCATATTATGTTACGCATAATAGTTGTTTCATTTTTACTTAGCGTGTTGTGTAAACTTCACCATGGTGATTTAGAAATCATGATATAACTTTGTGTAATAATTTAAAATAGAGTCATCCTTGATTTACAACAGTTTGTTTAGTGACAGTGCAAAGTTACAATGGCACTGAAAAAAGTGACCTATGACTGTTTTTCACACTAATGGCTGTTGCAGCATCCCCATGGTCACATGATCAAAATTCGGATGCTTGACAACTGGTTCATATTTATGACAGTTGCAGTGGGGTCATGTGATCACCTTTTCTGAACTTCTGACAAGTAAAATCAGTGGCGAAACCAGATTCGCTTAACAACCGTGTTACTAACTTAACAACTACAGTGATTCATTTAACAACTGTGGCAAGAAAGGTTGTAAAATGGGGCAAAACTCTCTTAACAAATGTCTTGCTTACCAACAGAAATTTTGGGCTCAATGGTGGTCGTATGTCGAGTGCTACCTGTACTTATAACATGCCCACTATCCAGAGTATTTCATGAAAAGTTACAATCCATAAAAAATATGATACTTTAAATTACAATATACTTAAGAAATCAGCTGATTTGCAGGTTCATGCCACATGGAATGGATAGCAAGAAGTAAGAGTGAAATTCTCCATGTTAACTAAAAGATTTTACTGACAGTTTGACTGATCCTTTTGACTTTCTGATTCATAAACTGGTGGGATAAGAGGCCAAGTAATGTTGTTCTTATTAGCCCAGGGAGATACAAGTAATTCTCGACTTTCGGCCACAATTGAGCCCAAAATTTATGTTGCTAAGCAAGATAGTTAAGTGAGTTTTGCCTAATTTTACGACCTTTCTTGCTGTTATTGTTAAGTGAATCACTGCAGTTGTTAAGTTAGTTATTGTATGAATCTGGCTTCCCCATTGACTTTGCTTTTTCAGAAGGTCACAAAAGGTGATCACATGATCCTGGGACACTGCAACCATCATAAATATGAGTCAGTTGCCAAGTGTCTGGATTTTGATCAGGTGACCATGGGGATGCTGCAATGGTCACAAGTGTGAAAAACGGTCATAAGTCACTTTTTTCCAGTGCTGTTGTAACATTGGTCACTAAACGAATGGTTATAAGTCAAGGACTACCTGACAGGAGTACTAGTTCTATTTTTATTATAAGGTTACATTAACAGGATCTTGCAAGACCGATGAAAGTAATTCTCCTTTCCTTTTACCTTCTGGCAAACTAAATAGAGTTTCTTTTGAAATGTTTCTCATGCTATTCCCTCTTTTATGGCTGAGACAGCTTTTTACATGTGATTGTCTAGTCTGTGGCTCTCCTTCCTGTCTCCCAGCCTCATTCCGGCATACCATTACAGATCTTGATGATGCAGATCAACAGATGTAAATCCTACCTTATATCCCATGACCTTGGCAAGTTGCACAGAGTTCAGGGAAGTCTATGCAGAAACGTCTGCCTGCTTCAAAGATCAGCAAGATACACAGCTTCCATTTTCTCTCTCTCACTTTATCTTTTGGCTTGAAAGAAAGGGTGGAGGCCCTTTATTGCAGTAAAATCAGTTTTGTGTTGTTTTTGCATGCTCCCAACACATTTATTCCTTCTATACTCTTCGCAGGTAGGATATTAGAAAAGAGCAGAATACATAGCCACAAATAATGGATTGCCAAAATTGTGAACTCTTGCATGTATAGTGGAAAAATGGCAAAAAAAGGTCTACAGTAGTTTTCTCTTCTTCTACCATCACCTTAAAAGGGACTTGCGCATATGGTAGCTATGATCAGCTCGTTTATCCTACCCTCTTCATCCAGTGGTGGTATAGGTTATTTTGTGACTAAAGGATTACACACTGCACATGCCGAGATGATCAGAAAAAACTAGCACATTTGCTTTCTGGTGCAGTTCATCCTCAACTTACAAGTGCATTTGGAAGTGGAATTTTGGTTGTAAGTCACAATGGCTATAAGTTGAGGCACCCATGTGATTGGACCCAATTTTACAATTGTCTCTATGGCAGTTGCAAATCACAAGAGCTGTAAGTGCGAACCCATTCTCCCAAATAGGTATCTTTTGCCAAAACCAGTAATGTAACCACAGGATGCTGCAATTAGTCATAAATGTGAACTGGTGGCCAAGTGCCTGAAGTGTGGTCATGTGACTGGAGGGGGGGTCTGACATTTTAGGATGGTTGGAAGTGTTTTGCAGACTAGATCACCCCTTCTGAGGCCATCCTAACTCCAAATGGTGTTTAAACAATCAGTTGTAAGGAGTGTATCCAGAATGCCGGTTATTTTGTGTGAGCAGCCATGATGTGACCTTAAAAGTCCAAATGTGCTTCCTATTTGAAGCTGACTATTCAATCACATCACCCCTTCTGCCTAAGGACCTAAGATACAGTGCATTTTGTAAAATTCTTTGTTCAGATTTGTGGGTTTCTGCTATTAATGGTTGATTTTTTTTTCTTAACTTAATCTTAGTGTTTTCTATCTTTTGTAGCCTCCTCTGGTCCAAGCCATTTTTAACCGTGATATAGAGGAGGTACGGTCATTACTGAGTCAGAAGGAGAATATCAACGTGTTGGTAAGTGTTGGAATAACTCTTTCTCCTGGTAAAGAGTTCTGCTTGATTCTGTTTCTCTTGACTTTGCACACATATATTTCCCCAAAATTGGCCTTTCCTTCCAGCTGGCTATTTTGTGTCCTCTTTTATCACCTGAACACCACATGTATGATGTGTAGATCAGTGGAGTCATGTTTGTACTCTGCCATGAGGATCAGTCATTAGATGTGACATTCCCGCATCTTAGAGAGTCAGGGTTTGGTTGGGTTCTCAGTGGGCCCTTTTCAAACAGTTTTTCATATCTTGGCATTGGTTCCAGATTTGTAAGATGATTATAATGATTAAATGATTCTAAGGTTGTTGTAGTTATAAATAGATAAGGATAGCAAAGTACTTTGTATATTCAGAATTAGTGCATAGCACAGGGATTGTTCATTATTGGTAAATAGCTACTTTGTTGGGAATTGGCTGCATAGTACCAGATGTATTGGTCTAGTTGTACTGAGCAGTGGGTGGCACCGGAATTAGCAGTTGTGCTTGGCATGAAGCGTGTTCTGGATTAGTCTTGTGGTCTCTAAGTGAGAACAGCCAGTGTTGAATTTTTTTTTTAATTTTATTCTTGTACATCCCATGAAGCTGTATTTGGCTTTTCATTCCATTCTAGCTCACTTAGCAGAGGCACATAATACAATTCATGCCTATTTAATATATAAATCTTGCCACAAATTGTGCTACATATGAGCTGATTTGATCTCAGAACCAGGGAGCGGGGTGGGGAGTGATATTTGGATTGTCAAAATCCATCTGTATTGCATTCACTTTGAACAAGATTATTCTTTTAATTGGTGTTGACTTTTCGAAACTTGGTTGCATTTGCTTCTAGGGGCACAGGTAATCCTTGACTTACAACCACAGTTGGGACAAGAGTATTGGTTGCTGAGTGAAGCCGTAGTTAAGTAAGATGCCATGTGATTGCTTCATTCCAAAACCGCAATCCCAGCAATTTCCTGGGTGGTTGTAAGTGGACAGAGTGAAAGAGCTGCCTACCAAAAGAATTTTGGCTCAAAAGCCCGCAGGGAAGATTTCAATTCTGTTTCTGCAGCCTGCCAAGGGATTTCCCCTTCCCTCCGTGCATAAAGCGGGAATCCTTTCTGGGCCTAAAGGAACGGAGGTTCCTGCAAGCTGCAGGAGGACTTCAGCCCTCCTTCAGCCCCTTCCTTTGCAATCTTTCCTGACTGCTCTCTAACCGACTTTCTGGGGAAGCCTGCAGAGAAGATGGCAAGTGGTCAGATGGCAAATGGTTGTGGGGCACTTGGCAACCAGTCACTCAGGTTGGCAATCTGGTTGCCAAGCATCTGTCATGAGGTCATGGAGTAATTGGGGGGGGGGATGCAGTGATGTTTTAAGATGGCCAGAAGTGCTTTATGTTGATAAGGCACCCTTGCCAGCTGTCGTAATTTTGAATGGCCTTTAAATAACCCCTGGCAAATTGAGGATGACCTGTAATGAAAGCTAGAGTTACTAAAGTAACTGCCAATTACAGATAGTCCTCTATTTACAACCATAATTGAGCCCAAAATTCTCTGTTGCTTAGCAAGGCAGTTGTTAAGTGAGCCGTGCCCCATTTTACTCTTTCTGCCATGGTTATTAAGCAAATTACTACAGCGATTAAGTGAATCATGCAGTGGTTAGGCAAATCTGGCTCCCCCCCCCCTCCCCGGTTGACTTTGCTTGTTAGAAGCTCCCTAGGAAGGTTGCAGACGACCAACCCAGGACCTGGGACACTGCAGCCATTGTGAATACATACTGTACCAATTGCCAAGCACCTGAAATTTGATCATGTGACTGTGGGGATGCTGTGCAGTCATCATTGTGAGAGCTGCTTTTAAGTCACTTTTTCAGTGCCATTGTAACTTTAACAGTCATTAAGTGAATGGTTGTAAGTCAAGGACTACCTTTGGAGGGTCTGTCACAACTTCAGACAGCCAATAAGCAGCCACTTGTTAAGGTTTTCCAGAGTTAAAATTTTCCCACTGAAAATATTCTAATTCAGGTGAATTTAGGCCTTGAGAGTTATATGAGCTTTTGTTGTTTTCTTGTCTATTGCTCCCATGTTCTTTCCAACATTGCAATAAAAATATTTTTTTTCTGTACATCAGAATTTTTAGAGCTTTTTAAAACATTCATGTTCAAACTTCATAAAATAGGCGAGGTTTGTTTTCTACATCATATAGTGTAGTGCCAATATTTGTACAGACTGTAGATATTGAGATGAATATAGTACCACGGACAAAATATTTCTGGATAAAAAAATAGTTGGGAATATGTGATGCTAACATAAAGTTGTATGCATCTAATGATAAGTTATTGCAATATTTCTGATAAAATCTAAGTTACAGAAATGGATACAGTCAAGTATTTGAGAAATTTTAATGGCAAGACTGCCATGCTTTGGATGTGCCAATCTGTGATTGCACTGTTAGTTGCCTTATATTTAATTGGATTTCCATTTCTGTCTGGTGTAGGAGAGAGCAAATTGGGATTAACCCAGCTTGCTACCAGTACACTTGTATACATATTTTATACTATGTACTATTCTGCTTTCTGAGAAATGTATACATATAATCCAGGCACATTGATAGAATGTCACAGTATTGCTAAGGATTTAAAAGTATATATTTGACTAATGTCAAGGATTGAACACTCATTAGACTTATTCTTATTTTCTTTGAATAAAACACAAAATTAATGTTAAATTATGATTGTGCAAAAATGTCAGTAGTTCTAGACTAATTGGCTTTCACAAAAAAAACACATGTTCACCGTTACTGAGTTTTTATTCACTGATGAGCCATTGGTAATTGTTAAGAAACCCTAGAAATTGCAGGAACAGTTTGAAAACACCTTGAGACATTTACTCCATTTGTCGTAGTTAATTGTTCCTTGAAATTAATCAGGAAGAAAACGTCGAAATAAAAGGTAAAATTACATATTCTTGACAAAATACCTTCCTTCTAATTAAGTCCATTGAGCTTGGCTAAGTTAAAATGAATAACCGGGTTCAAAAGCAGCCCCAAAGAGCCAATTTCACATGTGGGTTGAAAGAAGAGGCCATGATGACTAGATAGTGAGGGCAGTTGGATTAATTTCTGTCATCACTGGAGAAAAACAAGAACAGTTGGGTATACACACAGGTAGTTCTCAACTTACAACCATTCGTTTAGTGACTGCACTATGAAAAAAGTGACCATTTTTCACACTTAGGACCTTCGCAGCATCCCCGTGAGTCATGTGGTCAAAATTTAGGTGCTTGGCAACAGGCATGTAAGCAGAATCAGTGGGGAAGCCAGATTCACTTAACAACAACCGTATTACTAACTTAACAACTGCAGCGATTCACTTAACAACTGTGGCAAGAAAGGTCATAAAATGGGGCAAAATTCACCTCACAATCATCTCGCTTAGCAACAGAAATTTTGGGCTCAGTTGTGGTAGTAAGTCAAGGATTACCTCTATAAGATTTCTTCAGATTTTGTTCCTGAAGTTGTATAATTCACTTTATGTTTTGTCCACTCAAAGGATCCTCAATTATTCCTGACTTGAGGCAAATTATTTATCTAATCAAATATTACTGGCTTTTGGCAGATAACTTGAGTGTATTTATGGAAGATATGCTTATTGTATAGGCGGACAAGTTTAATATTTTTGCTACTTGGTACCTGGCATGTTGGATAAAAATAAGTTTTTTTAAAAAAAATATATAAATGAGATTGATTTTAAATTTTAATTGAAATCAGATTTTAAATCTTGATTTTTTTTTAAAGAAATGGACATATTTCAGATATATATAAGATTTAAAATCTGATTTCAATTAATATATATATATTTGTGAACATAATTTCTACTTCATTAAATTTGCTAATACCCTCATAAGAAATAACTTCTTTCTGAAAGTGTGAATTAAAAGAAGTTAAATAGCGAATTTGAGTAATTAAATAAAAACATTTAAAGCTTTTGATTTTTTTTTTAATACATCATGGCAAATGCATCTTCCAAACATCCACAATAATTAATTGAATGGAAGTTGGTCCAGCTTCTCATCACTTCCCAAATAAGTGTTTGCTTGATTCTAGGAGCACCTTTCAATATTTTGGACAAAAATTATTCTGAAAGGCATTTAACAAAACTCCTTTACAGGTATTCCTTGACTTACAATCATGCGTTCAGCATCCATTTGAAATTAAGACCATGCTGAAAAAATGGACTTAGAACCCATACCCAAAGTTATGGCCATGCTCCCCGGTCACATGATCAAAATTTGAGCGCTTGGCAACCTGCACACACAACTGCAGGGGCGCTCCACCCACCTGTCTCTCCCATAATCTATGCCCTTTTGGCTGCCCTGCATATCGGCAGTCAGTGACAGCAGCAGTGCCAGGGCTGGGGCTGAAGTAGAGGCCCGGGGACTTCAGCAGTTTCACAACTGCCACTACCTCCAGGCTTCTTCTTCATCCCCAGGGCCTCTGCTGTCACTGTGGAAATGCTGCCTCAAGCCCCACACCGTGCCTCGCCATGCCGGCACCATTCTGCAAAGCCCCAGTTGCTTCCGCTGCTCTGCACTCCACACAATACGCAGCGCCTCGCTTACCTTTGCCTTTTTTCTCCAGCTGCTGGCAGGCTTGCCCAGTGTGTGCAAGGCAGCTACTGGCTGCACCAGGCCTTCTTAACAAGGCTACCCTGTGCCATTCTCACCAGCTTTTAGAAGCTTCATTTCCCCCAAACCACATGATTTGGGGGATGAGGCTTCTAAACACGAGAATGGAGCTTGAGGGTTACATCCATTCATTCATTCACCAACTGCTCAAACTTACAGTCACACTGAGCAAGGGATTTACAACCACTCCTTGGAATCCCCATGGTTACATGATTGCGATTTCCAATATTCCATGCTGGCTTCCCATAAGCAAAATCAATAAGGAAGTCAGCAGGAAATTGAACGATCATGTGATCGTTAATGACCGGAATGGTTCTCGCTTAACAATGGCAATGGACTGTTGGAACTGCTTTATGACCACAGCAATGGCAACTCTGGTCCCAATTGCCATGCCAAGGGTTACCTACAAATAAGTAAAACCCACCATTGGGTTTAGTCACTGTTTTTGACTCTTGCCATATAAACTTTGGAAATATTCAGCTAGTCCTCAACTTAAGACTACAATTGGGACTGGAATTTCCATTGCTAAGGGATGCAATTGTTAAGTGAGTAGCAGACTCACCTTTTTTGTCTTAGTCATTAAGTGAGTCGCTGATTGTTAAGTGAATTGCATGTTTGTTAAGTTGGCTTTTCCCATTGACGTTGCCTGTTGGAAGCCACTTGGCAAGGTCACAAGTGATGATCAGGTGACTTTTGGATGCTACCACTGCCATAAATACATGCCAGTTGCCAAGTGCCCAAATTTTGACCATGTGGCTGCTTGTGATGGTTGTAAGTGTGAGGACTGGTTATAAGCCACTTTCTTCAGTGCTGTCATTAAAAATGAATGGTTGTAGGGCAAGGACTACCTGCATTGCAGATCTAAGCACAAGATGATTTTAACCACCCAGAGTCACTCTCGATAATAAGGGTGGAATATAAATTTAGTAAATAAATAAATATCCTTAGATTATGTAGAATATAGAATGTTTATATATCTATATATATATTGATTATTTTGTTTCCCCAAATCAGGACCAAGAGAGACGGACCCCTTTGCATGCAGCTGCATACTTAGGGGACACCTCTATTGTTGAACTCCTAATACTATCAGGTAAGGATGTGACTTGGATGGTCACAAAGAATGAATGAGAGCTCATAAAGCATTATAGTGCTTTCTACCTTAAAAGTGCTGTAGTTAGCAGATTGCTGTTAGTAATATTCTTATTGCTAGTCATGATTCTCAAGCAGTGGAGATTTATGGAAATGTTCTCATTCTGTTCAGTGAAGCTATTTAAAAACTGACAGCTCTGAATACTGTAACTCTTCCTGTGTAGGTTGCAGGGCTGAATTAGCCTTCTGGACAGCTGAGCCAACACAGATGGTTTTTGATCCACATGCTAAATCTTTCCAAATTAACGGCCATAAAAAACACTGGCTTACAATATAACCTAAAGCAAGCGATAGTCTTTGAAGACTGCCAACAACATTGCCCACATTGTTTTTCTCTTTTTTTAAAAAAAATCTCTATGAAGATTGGAATGAGCTTTGATTCTTTCAGCCCCTTTATTAGGCTGGTTTCTAGTTACTGATGCTTACTGATGTCAAGCAACAAAGATAATTAGGGGCCTGGAGGCTAAAATGTGAAGAACGGTTGCTGGAATTGGGTTTGTCTAGAAGTGAAAAGAAGGACTAGTGGTGACATGATAGTAGTGTTCTAATATTTGAGGGGCTGCCACAAAGAAGAGCAGGTCAACTTATTTTCCAAAGCACCAGAAGGCAACACAAGAAACAATGGATGGAAACTAATCGAGGAGAGAAGCAACCTAGAAGTAAGAGAAATTTCCTAACAGTGAGAACAATTAACCAGTGGAATGACTTGCCTTCAGAAGTTGTAGGTGCTCCATCAGTGGAGGCTTTTAAGAAGACACTGGACAGCCACTTGTCTGGAATGGTATAGAGCAGACATGTCAAACTCGCGATGTCATGTGACGCCGCACAACGTACCGGAGCTTTTTCCTCATTGCCGGCAATGGGGTGGGCGCGGTTTTGTTGTGACGCATCCGGCCCGTGGGCTGGCAGTTTGACAGCCCTGGTATAGAGTCTCCTTCTCAAGCAAAGGATTGGACTTGAAGACCTCTAAGATCCCTTCCAACTCTATTATTCTGTAATATTTCTGTAAGAGGAATTGTGTGGAAAACTATGGAAGTTAATTCTGGGGATTACATCTTTTTCAGATGTGATTCACAATCCCCAACCCCAAATCTTTGAATTAAATGATGCTGATTTAGCATATAGAATGTTTGGCAGGTAATGGGACAATTATTTTAATTTTCAAACATTATTTTTTAAAGACAGGAATGCCTCCTAAGTGCAGTACTAATGTTCTTTTCTTATTAATTAGTTGGCACTTTCCTTGGAAAACAGCTGTTTGTTAAATAAGTACTGGGATTAAAACATCAAAATGGTCTTATTGTTAAGATGAAAGTCTAAGGAATGCCTTGCTATTCAACCAGTTTAATGTAATCTTTGTTTTCTTCTCTTAATCAATCATGCTTGAGACAACTTGCTTCATCCCCTTTGTTTTCTTTGGATAGGTGCTAACGTCAATGCAAAGGACACTCTTTGGCTAACCCCGTTACACCGTGCTGCAGCTTCTCGTAATGAGGTAAATGTCAGGTCTTTCACAGGGTGCCATAAGTCATGCTGCTAGTAAAATGACAAAGTAAATTCCAATCATCGAACATAATAAACTGCCATGTTTAAGCCAAGTTCATTTCCCCTTTTATTTTTTTATTCTTCGTTGTAGTAAATATTTTGAGAATCTTGCAGAACAGTCTTTATCTCCTTGGACACGTTGGGTAGCAACACCTTTTGGACGGTAGAGTTGAAAGAACCGCAAAAAGGTTTGCTGGCTATTACTAGCAGTACATTTTCCCATGGGACAAAAGTGTGAGGCAGGAGTATAATGGTGATTACCTTGTAGTGACTCGTTCCTGAGCCTTCTTGTTTACTGAGGAAGTTTTGTGTCTACATTGGCAATATATGAAATGTAAAGAAAGTAGAAAGAACACGGTTTATTTGTTTGTTGTATCAGCTTATATACTGCCCAATCACAAACTCTAATTGGGGTGGTAAGGGTAGCAAAGTCACAAAACTCCTCTGCCCTTATTGTGTCTGCAGACAGCTTTCTGGTGGCCTTGTTTCAGGTGATACATAATTTTGGAGAAAGGGATTTTGGAGAACCCCCTACAATGCCATGCAGAAAAAAATTGCTGAACATTTGTTGTTGTTAGTTGCGAAGTTGTATCCGACCCATCGCGACCCCATGGACAACCTTCCTCCAGGCCTTCCTGTCCTCTACCATCTTCTGGAGTCCATTTAAGCTCACGCCTACTGCTTCAGTGACTCCATCCAGCCACCTCATTCTCTGTCGTCCCCTTCTTCTATTGCCCTCAATCTTTCGAACATCTGTTAAAGTATCTCAAATTCATTCTCAATTGGACATGGGCCTTGTTGTAAATCCTGAGGGGATGCCTGGGACAGTCTTGCCTTGCTATCTGGGGATGGTTCGAATCTGTTGGGCCTGAGGAAGTGTACAGGATCCTTATGACTGTGAGCTCAGCCACCTGTTCTTATGATCCATACCCATCCTGGCTCACTAAAACTGCCTTGGGGATGTTGTGTGAGTGAATTCTACAGGTGGTCAATTCTTCCTTGAATGAGGAGATTGTTCCTCTGTTTCTTAAGGATGGGCTGGTCTGCCCCCTCCTCAAGAAACCCTCTCTGGATCTTATCATACTGGACAATTTTCTAAGAAGGGAAAGTGATAAGGTGGTTGCACTGCAGCCACAGAGGCCTGTGAATAGAGAGGAATCTATGGACCCCTTTTGGTCAGGATTCAGGCCTGGGTAGAGGATGAAAATGCTATTGGTCACATTTTTAGGGGATCTCTGGCAAGAGTGGGACAAGTGTTGTATATCTGTCCTTGCTGTACTTGACTTCTTAATGACTTTCAGTGTCATCAACCATGGTATCCTTCTGGATTGAATCTGTTAATTGGGGGTGGGCGGCACTAAACTGTGCTACTTCTGCTCCTTTCTCTGAGGTCAATATCAGTCATTGGGGTTGAGAGATTTTGTGCTTGGCCCTACTATAAGGAGTGCTGCTGGGTTTTGTGCTCTCTCCACTTCTGTTTGACATCTGCATGAAACCACTGAATGAGATCATCCATTATCATGGGGTGAATTATTACCAGTACATTGATGATCCCCAATTATACGTTTTCATGGAGAATTAGGCCATGCTGTTGATATCCTATCCCAGTCCTAAGGCCTGTGGGGGTCTGGATGGGAAACACCAGACTTTAGCTGAACTGTGGCAAGACTGAATGGCTTTGGGTTTGGGGGCCTTCCATTTCTGGGACTTTCCCATGTTTGGTACTGGAAGGGGTTGCACTTCCCCAAACAGACCCATTGTGCAATATGTGAGTCCTCCTGGACTCACAATTCTTGTTCAAGTATTGTGTGCCAGTTGCACCTGTTCCTGGATTGGAGGCTCTTACAGTCAGTCTTGCCCTGATTATCTCCTGGGTGGACTATTGCAATAAGCTCTTTATGGGGCTATCTTGAAGAATTCAGTTGGTACAAAATGTGGTGGTGCAGGCAATGTGTACCCCCTAAATTGGCTCACATTACACCTCTGCTCCACAAGCTGCATTGATTGCCAGTTTGCTTCTGGATCGAACTGAAAGTGCAGGGTTTTACCTTTAATTGGGACTGCCTCTTCCCAATTGCATGTGTCTGTCCCTGCAAAAGGGTAACTTGCAGATTCCATCTATTAAGAAGTTATATATCCTTCTCTGTGGATGATCATTCCTCTTAAGGTGAGATTGACTCCATTTCTGCCAATCTTCTGAAGTTCTCTCAAGACAACGTTATGTCAGCAGGCTTGGGGATCCCAGGTGAATGGAGAACTGATGAGATGCCTTCACAGTGTTTAACATTGAAGATGCTCCATCCTAGTCTTTTAATAATGTTTAATAATAATGTTTTTTACTATGAAATAATTTTTACTGTTTGTATCTTTTATGGTCTGTTTTTATTGTACTCTGCCCAGAGTCGTGTTCATGAAACAGGCAACTATATAAATGAGAGGATTGAATCAATAAATCAAATGGAAGCCAAAGATATTTAACTAACTTAGTATGAACCTAGCTGTCTGTAACTTAATCTGAAAATTTTATTAATTGGGGCTTCACCGTGCTAATAACCCATGCCTCCAAATATGGGACTGCAGTACCAATTATTCTTTGTGAACCTGTCCAAATTTCAGGATATCTGAGAATTTAGGAAGAGGTACTCTTTAATATAATTGAGTCTGCTACTATGTTACCCTATATGAAATTGCTCACTGTCCTTTCTTGGAATTGCTAGATCACAATTGCTAGATCTAAACTGTAGCATTTTATCTCTTCTCGGTACCTTCCCTATTACGTTCTCTATTCTCTCAGGTTTTGCAGACTTTATATTAAACTCCTGTTCATAATACATAATAGCACTATCTCTTCACTTGTTAGTGCTTACGTCTTTTGTAATAACACTTCATCCAGGCTTAAAAACTGCCTTATGTTCTTTCCCTGGCAGAAAGCACTTAACCTCCTCCTAAAGCACTCGGCAGACATCAATGCTCGTGACAAGTATTGGCAAACACCACTGCATGTTGCTGCCGCCAACAGAGCTACCAAGTGTGTTGAGGCCATCATCCCGCTGCTTAGTAATGTTAATGTGGCAGACCGCACTGGCCGCACAGCACTGCACCATGCTGTACACAGTGGGCACCTTGAGGTAAGGGACATCCTTGTTTATGCATGATTTCTCCATGGGGTAGAGATGAGGTATAAGGGAGCAATAATGGAAATTTGTTTTGTTCTAAAGACTATTTCCCCTTGCAAAAGCCACTCAGAGTCTTTTCTTAGCCAAATAAACAAATAGTTACACTCAAACTCACATAACAGAATCTCCAGCTACTATAGTTAATGAGGGGTCCTTGGTGCTCTCTGAGCTTGGTTGTTTTCTTGCAGGCGTTTCATTACCCAGACTAGGTGACAACATCAGTGCTAGGAGTAAAGAAATGTCTGCAAAAAAATATCCAAGCTCAGAGAGCATCAAAGACCCTGCATTTCAACACTTGAGCTACAAATATTCTTCTTTATTGGTGCTTTGGTTACGGCAAAGCCCTTTGGACCAGTCCAGCATGGGTGTAGATTTGAAGGAAAGAAAAGATGAAGAGAGGTTATTGTATGGAAATATTGTATATGATGTGAATGAAGCCTTGGCTTTTAGGATACTGTAACAATTGAATAGAAGTCTTTGCTCTTCTAGCAGTAAAATATTTTTTCCGTCCTCGACTTTTAAGATAGTAGGTATGAGACTATTGGAGAATCAGAGCTTTGAGGATTTGAGTTTCTTTTTGTTTAAAGAACACATACCTATCATAGTTTGAAAGAAATCATTGGATGCATATGAACTTGTTTTTTCAGAATGTACATCAGAATACAACTAATATACAAATAACATACTGAAGCACGATTCATTAATTAATATGAATAATAAAATAATCCAACAGCCATGGGCTATTTTGCCTTCCATAGCAAAGTTTAATACACAAATAGGTAACATCTGATTTGCAGGCAAGTTTTTGTTATATAATAAGAATGGACTTTCAGATTATCCATATCTGGATCTCATTGTTCCATTTCCTTTTGAAACACAGGTCCTGCATTTACATATATAAAGTGATCTATAGCGTCCCCAGGGGGAGGTGGCAGGAAGTACCATGTCAGTTGCCTTGTGTTTTTATTTTAGAATATTTAATTTTTACAAAAAATGTCTTATTTTCTTTCTAGATGGTAAACTTGCTCTTAAATAGAGGGGCCAATCTGAGCACATGTGACAAGAAGGAGAGACAACCAATACATTGGGCAGCCTTTCTGGGTAAGTCCCCCTCCCACCTTTTTGCATATCCCCTCTATTGTGATTGATGTATTTGCTATGCGGGTCTTTCAGAGAAACTATATATAAAAACATACACCCAGGATATTTGCCCAGTAAGAACAAAGGATACCCAATAGTAAATAAAAGAGTGAACCAGAGGCAGTAAGTTGCTGCTGGCATAGAGCTATTTCCCCTCTCCCGTTTTGTTTATTAACATTTTTATGTATTGCTTTACTTCAAACAGTTAATTAACAACATTAATGAAATCCAGAAACCACTCAAGAATCTGTAAATAATGGTAATGTCAAAATCTCTATGAAATGTTTCCATCCTGACAGCCTTCTTAAATGGGAAGATGCTGTCTGAATGTCAGGAGTGATGCTGTTTCAAAGGAACTTGGCACTGGTAGAAAAATGCCACCTCCTATCCTTCTCATATGGAGGACCACAACTAGCACACCAGCTGAAGCTGGGAAAGGCTTGTGAGTCCATAAGAATCCCCAAGTTGCTGCTCTGTTCCTTTGGGGGCAGCACAACTCCATCTAGAGTCAGAAATGAACCTGGCAGAGAACAAGTTGGTTTTGGACCAACAAGACCTCCTTAGGTCAAGACTTACACTACCTCTCTGGTTTGGCCAGAGAGGATGC
Source organism: Azemiops feae (assembly GCA_023970755.1). NCBI lineage: Eukaryota > Metazoa > Chordata > Lepidosauria > Squamata > Viperidae > Azemiops > Azemiops feae. The sequence goes on along the minus strand of JALGBA010004142.1, from coordinate 782,783 downwards.
ATATATCTAATGCAGCGGCTCCCAACCTTTTCTATACCCCGCACCCATAGAATGCTTCTGATATATTCTTGCACCCCTTACAAAAGTTTGAAATAATGGCATATACACTATAATTTTGAAAACCCAAGTTTTTGAAAACCCAAGTTTTTCGCACCCCCTGGAATATCATCCAGTGCAGGGGTCCCCAACCCCTGTGGCCTGGTCCCGGGCTGTGGACCATTGGGAATTGGGCCACACAAGCAGCAGGCACACGCACAAAACTCCATTTGCACAAGCGATTGGCATGCGTGCTCGTACACAAAGCTCCATTTGCGCTACTGGCAGGTACACACTTGCGCATCAAACTCCAGTTGCACAATGGTGCCCGCCAGTTGCACAAATGGAGCTTCGCATGTCAGCACGCTTGCCCACTGCTCGCACAGAACTATCCCCTCTCCCCACCACTGCCATTGCCGCCGCCGCCGCCACCACCACCACCACCCTACCAGTCCACAGAGCCAGAAAGATTGGGGACCGTTGTACTAGTGTAAGAGAACCAAAGATTCTGGAACCCCCCAGGAGTAGCCACAAGCCTCCTCCCACATATGTGCTGGTAGTATGCAAAACTCTTCCCAGGAAAGGTTAGTGGGAGATACATTGCTAGGAGCAGAGGTCCAAGGCAAAACCAGGGTGGCCCACATAGGCAGGAGCCCAGTGAGTGTGCCTCTTACCAGAACAATAGTCCTAATTAAGTAACTGACTGCCCCTTTGTATCTGGCACCAGATACAGAATTGCCTCAAAGCAATTTGTCTTCAGCAAAGTGTAGAATGTCACACTAAGGTAAGGGACAGCTGTTACTGCTGTTACTAGATCTGCTGCTTACCATATCCATCTTTTAATTCCAATCACCTGTTGATTTCATTACTCTTGCCACATTCATCAGCAATCAGTAATGAATTACATAATCCCCTCCAGTTAGATGGAATTTAATTATTCCCAGAGGCATTAAGATAACATTAGCAGCTGTTAAACTGCTATTCGGATCCATTAACTCCCCAGTAATCTCTTTTATACTTCAGCTAAAAAGCAAAAATTTGGGACAGGAAAAGTTGCCATTTTTTTTTATGTCAGGGAACAAAGCTGTCTTTCATATTGTAGTTGCTTATTGTCACAGAAGCAAACTCCACATCTCATGGAGTTTCATATAAATTGAAATTGGGACACCAAATTAAAGGACCTTTCCCTCATGAGCATGCCTCCCTCTTGGGACCATTGCTTCATGTGCACATATTTATGGGAAATAGTATGTAATACCTGTCCCATCTATTATAGTGAAATTATTTTACTCTGCAGTAATAGGTGGCATTAAACCTCTGTTTAGCAAGATATTTATTAGATTTGTATGCCGCCCATCTCACCCAGAGGTGACTGCTATAGCAATGGTATAGCAAATGCTATATGCCAGAGGTCCCCAACCTTTTGGGCACCAGGGACCGGTTCTGTGGAGAGAGGTTTTTCCGCGGACCGGAAGGGGCGTGGTTTTGTGTGCTGCCTGCATCCCACGGATGGGGCTTTGCTTGTTTGTGCAGACCAGTTGCTGGCATGCCGCGGTCCGGTACCGGTCTACGGACCGGGGGTTGGGGACCCCTGCTATATGCTACAAAAATACTACCGATATACTATCACAAACCTCCGTCTCTTTTTCCAGAGACAGTTTCCATCAAGTATTGCAGAAATTTGTGTTACTTGATGTTGTCACCCTTTATGTCCCACGACATTCTTCTAGAATTTTGCTTTATTTACTTCTACATCGAAGAAGAGACTGGACAGCCATTTGTCCGAAATGGTATAGGGTTTCCTGCCTGAGCAGGGGGTTGGACTCGATGACCTCCAAGGTCCCTTCCAATTTTATTATTATTATTACATCGTTTTCTTACTACTTTATTATAGAGACATCCCTAATAGAAAATATGCTGTGGTTCTCCCTACCTGTTACATATATGATACCTTTCAAAAACTTAATTCAAAACATTCATATTGCCTAGTTACCTTGTACACAGCTTTGGTTACTAAAAATGCATTAACACTGCAGCTTGAGGGCCAGTAGAAAGATGCATTTTTTAAACTCAGCTGATTTAAACTCAACTGGGTACACAATGAAGTGGATTCTTAAAAAAATATTCTTTGAACAAGGATATTCCTTTCAGCTGTGCATTTATTGCATATATGAGGATGTCAATGGCTTCTGGGTTTTGAGCAGAAAACATCAGGTTTTCAGGTCAAAATCTAAGAGAGTAAACCAGAATATTTCTTACATGTTACACTTACAAACTTTTGATCATGACACACCTTTTTGAACTCTCAACTACCAGTGAGAGTTGTGGGGGGGGGGGCACGGAGGGAGGCTCAGCCAATCTCACTGTATACATGTTATACTTTGATAATAAAGTAAATAAATAAATTTGGTTGGATGGAATTGATTGTCAGAAAGCAAGAAAATAGTAGTGAAGGCTTTAACAGATGTGTGTACTTTGTGCAATAGACATAATCTAATTTGCATGATGAATGCAGCCAACTGAAGCTAAATTAATCCACTTGGCCTTTGGAAAACTACACTTTCCAGTTACTCAGTCTGAGTGGGAGTAGCTCTACTGACTTTTGGAAAGTAACAATGAACTGAATAAGCATTTCCTCATACATACTGTACGTACTGTGCATTCAGAAAGTATTCAGACCCTCCACTTTTGTCAATTTTGTTATGCTGCAGCCTAATTCTACAGTTGTTGAAATTCATTTTTTTTCTCAATCTATACTCAGTGAAAGTGCAAACAGAATTTTAGAAATGTCTGTAAATTTATTAAAGAAAAAAACTGAAACATCACATTGGCATAGGTATTCAGACCATTCACTCAGTACTTTGTTGAAGCACATTTGGCAGCAATTACAACCTTAAATAAGCAGGATGCTAAAGTTGGACCATAGTGTAATGTTGTTTCTAGAAAGGCTAATGCTGCTTAAACTTTTGTCTTGGTCAAAAGAGAGGCATTGAGCTGCTGGAAAACATGTTGCTACTCTTTTGGGGGATCTGTTTCTCTCCTCCAATTAAATAATTTGAATTCCTATTGTTGCCATTAAAACTAATTAAGTTTTCAACCCAAGTATTACTGGCTCTCATTTAATGTTGTACCATGATTAACAGGATAGCAGGAATTCATGTTAAAGCAGAATCTTATTGAGGAGGGAAGGAGAATTTACAAGCCTGCACACTGCTCATATTCTCCTCTTCTATCCTGCTTGAATAATTTTATAATAATGTACTTGGCATTCAAAATTTGCTTCTGTTGCATTCTGTATCATGCTCCACATAGTAAGATGAATGGAAAAAAATCCCTTTCATCTACAATCTATCATGATAAAATAAACTCCCTAATCTTGCAAAATCATTATATGTTCGTTTATTCATAAGATTTGAATAATCCTTTCAGACTCTTTTCTTATCTAGAATACTGTAAACCCATTTGCTATAGCACGAAGACATTTGAATGGTTTCAGTCTTTTGCATTGTTTTTTTTCCTAGGGCATTTGGAAGTCTTGAAGTTACTGGTAGCCCGTGGAGCTGACATCACGTGCAAAGACAAAAAGGGTTACACACTGTTGCATACAGCAGCAGCCAGCGGCCAGATTGAAGTTGTGAAACACCTGCTGAGGCTTGGAGTTGAGGCAAGTGTGATGATAGTACTGGTTTTCGTGGATGCTGGGTTGCTGTGTACTGTGCCTATCCTCTTTTTCAGGCTTGTTCCCTTCAGATGTGCACGTATATAATTTCTGGCAAATTAGGTTTGCTGCAATGGTACACATGTGTGTTTATATTAAGTCCCTAAATCAATTTTGTATGCTGCTTGTCTTAAACAACACTTAGTCCTCGGGTTACTACAGCACGCTCAGTGGTCATTCGAACTTGCCATCTTGCTGAATTTATGATGGGTCTTGGAAATTCTGATTGTCACCCTGTCCCTGTAGTCCTGTGAGCCCAATTTCTGGCTTTCCGTGCTAGCCTTCCGTGAACAAAGCCAATAAGGAAGGTGGCAGGAATATGGAAGTTGCAGTCACAGGAGCTTCTTGCTTGACTATGGCAACTCAGACTCTGTCACTAGGTGGACATGGTCGTGTGATTTTGTGCTTTACATCTCTTAGCAGAAGCAATTCCAGACCCAAATGCCATTGTTACCCGAAGACTACCTGTAGTGTTTAAAAATTGAGAGCAGTTGCCAAGAGTAAATATTTTAGTCTTACGTTAAGATGCAATATACAGATTTTATAAATATTATAGCCTTCCAGATACAGTAATGCAAATCAAGGGAGTGTTATAGTATAATCCTATTACGTAACGTTGAAGCAAGACCTCATGGATTCGTGGAACTTCCTAAGAACCTGGATTTTACTTGATTCTAAACAAAGGACACCAAACATTAGCTGAAGCTAGAAGATTAAGACAGGGTTTTTTTTTAATGGCGTTGTTGAGAATGTAGGTTGCAGGATTAGCCATTAGTCATTAATGGCTCTTGATTATATACAGAGTCTTTACCCAGTTCCTCTCTCTGATGGAGATAAAAAATACTTGATTCTTTTAAAATCAAGGGGGAAACTGGGCAACAACTGGAAACAGGGTTTTTTTCTTCTCCCTAGCAGCCTCTGAATTATTAATTTTGAATCCTCAAGAAACTGGAGAATTCCAGGAAGGGGCCTATTATTTCCATAGAAATAGATAATATATCTAGCCAGGAAATTGCACTAAGTCTTGATCTCTGTGTGATAACCATTTCTCTTTATTACTTTACATAAGTTAGAGAACTAAGGGTAATAGCATCTATTTGTTCTTCAGACTATGTTCAAGATTTTTTTTCCCTTTAGGATCCCCTTGTAATCAGAATAAAAATAGGAATGCTATGAAACATCTCTTGCCTTTGCTTGGATAAAGAGCTCTCAGTTTGTAGCTGAACAGAGCCATCTCGTGCTCTGTCTGGACCATTGTATTTTCTTGTAAATCGTGATCTGGACAGTTCTGTAATTTATTTTCTTTGTCATAACTTTAACATTTTTTAAAAAAAAAAAAACTTGGTTGGCTTATTGCCAAGATAAGATAGCCTTATCTTATCAACTTATTTTCCAAAAGGAGGGAAAGAAAGGTTGAACTTGCTAATCTCCATGTCTATATGCTACCTGGTCAGGAATCAGTACCATGTGAATTATTTCACTTTGCATTGTGACCTTTTAATTGTCATAAAGGTAGGATAGGGTGTGAGAGACTGACCAGTTTTACCACCCAAGCGGCAGCAAGAGTGCAGCAGGACTGCCAAGCTGCTATTTCAAAGCAAGAAGCAAGGCTGGGATTTTAACTATGGGCTTCTGAGAGAAAACTTTAGGGCTTTCCACCTTCCACCCTGTGGAACTCAGTCATCTGAGTTCAGCAGGATAGCTGAGTTTGTTTTAACAGGGAGAGCTTTCCTGTAAGCTTTTGAGAAGTAGCGAGACAACTTTGCCTATCCCAACAATAGAAGATGTCTCAAAGACAAATATATTGAACTCCAAGACTGCTGTGCCTAAAGCCGGGCGGCAGCAAATCCAGTCACACTGCTGGGGCTCTGCAAACCAGTTGCTGTACCACTTGAACTAAAGAAATTGGAAATTGAGCTCTGGTTAAAGAGAATGAATTCCAAAGGGAACAGACAATAAGGTAGAACTGAAGAAGGAGGAATTGTTTTTTTTTTTTTTTTTTTAAATGAAACTGGAGGAATAATTGGAAAGATTGGAGCTGGATAGAGAAGAAAATGGGTGCGGTCATCAGTTAAAAATGGAGTAGTTGAAGAGCAGAATGCCTTGTTATGCAGCCGGTCCATCACTCCAAGCCAACCTCCGTGAAAGTGTAAAAAAATTCCAGGACAGAATTTTTGATCATATTCTGGATAGCTTTGAAAAGATTTGGCCAGCTACAGGTTGGGAGAAGATAAGTGTATGTAGTTTTTGAAACCATGTTTAATGGGTTATGTACTGTCGTAAGGTGACATGGACAACTATATTCAAGACCATGATGTAGCCGCAGCTAAGAACACCACCATAAAGTGCCTGAAGGAGTTTTAGTTCTTTATGGCAGAATACACCTGTTTTTATTATTGGGGCTTCACCTGCAGAATGGAAAGGGCATGCGCTGTCTGGCATGAACATATTGAAGTCACTAACTTAATGAAGCTTGTATAATTTGTAACTCAACTACCTGAACTGCAATCAAATCTTCCTAGCTTGTTAGACCCTGGACCTCAGTGAGCAGTGGAAATGCATTACTATAATTCCACCATATTATTCTTGAAGTGGAAGGAAATCCAGCAAGTCATTTATATTTATTTAATTATATTTCGCATTTCTGGACCACCCGTCTTCTTCAGACAGTGAATCATATTTAGGACGGACTATATTACATTCAACACGAGTGACACTACATCAAGTATCAGTTACATTCTTGCAGAGTCTTTAGCAGAGGAATGGCACATAAATAAAAGTAAATAAGTAAATAATAACTACCACATCAGGTACCATCCACTCTGCTCTCGGGGGTAACTTTCTGACTAGCTATAAGAAGCAGACCATCTCAAGAAAGGCTGTCCCAAAGTGAAAGCCCAGATTGAATCGAAAATCCATGGATCAGAGAAACTTCCAAATAAAGATTTTACTACATTCAGTGAAAATGCTGTATCATCCCTGAAGTGAGTTAATATGATAGCAGATGGGTACTGGAAGCAAGATGTCAGCTGTGCATTGCTTTGCTTGTCAGTGACCTCATTTGATCCAGGCACCCCCAAATGCTAAAGCTGTTTGCTATAAACCAAGCAGAGACTGCTTTAGTTAAATTAGCTTTGTAGTGAGGAAAGATTGTCCCTATGCCATGTGACCTGAAGGAACATATTTGGAAGATCCTTCCACTTGGTAAGAAAGGCAGAGACCCCACCCCTGATTTCTTCTCTAATATGTATTATTAAAGTTATTTTTGGCTAGAAACTATGGGGCCTGATAATCTATATTTCCACAAAGCTATTGCAAGAAGGCTGTTATGGATGGTTTCAGTGTTCAGTTCTGTATAGTCTTTCTTTTGAGTAAATGCCTGAAATGAATTGGGCTTTCTTTTGAGTATGAAGTGTAATCAGTACTATAAATGAACTACGGTAGGGAACACGGGTCCCTTTGAAATGGCTGAAATCCAGTTCTCCAAACCCCCAGGCAGTATGGCCAGTGGATAGGATAATAGAATTGTAAACCTCAATCTCTGGAAGTCCATAAATAATCCCTTAATTTGGGCTAGGGATGCATGGAGTTATTCTACTGGAAACTTTTCAAACCTTTTGGATTTTCTCCTCAGCAATGCTGTAGGAAGGACATATGTATCCCACCTTGATCCTTAACTAAGACATCTGATTTTGGGGGGGGGGGCTTTGTTTAGCTGCTGTGGTGTCTGTTTTAATTATTTCTTTTGTTGTTGAATGCAGTACATTTATTTCTGGTTCTGTGGACCACCTTTTAAGACATTGCAACCTAAAAGGCAGGGTATAAGTATCTTAAATAAGTACAGACAGTACTTGACTTAAGACCACAATTAAGCCCAAAATTTTTGTTGCTAAGCGAGACAGTTATTAAGTGAGTTTTGCCTCATTTTATGACCCTTCTTGCCACAGTTGTTAAGTGAATCACTGCAGTTATTAGGTTAGTAACACAGTTATTGATTGAATCTGGCTTCCCCGTTGACTTTGCTTGTCAGAAGGTTGCAAAAGGGGATCACATGACCCCGGGACACTGCAACCATCATAAATATGAGTCAGTTGCCAAGCATCTGAATCTTGATCACGTGACCAGGTCATAAGTGTGGAAATGGTCATAAATCACTTTTTTTCAGTGCGGTTGTAACTGAATGGTCACTAAATGAACTGTTGTAAGTCGAGGACTACCTGTAATGGTAACGTAAAGAAGTACAGCATTTCTTGGAGAGAAGCCCAGCTTGAGTATAACTGGTTGGGCTGTCAGACAGCAACAGCATATGGACTTTTCCCTTTTTTGGCCAAACCCTGTGCACAACACGAAATGTCAGCATATTCAAATGTCACCTTCCCGTGTTTTCTTACAGATCGATGAACCAAATTCCTTTGGCAACACTGCACTTCACATTGCCTGTTACATGGGCCAGGATGCCGTGGCGAATGAATTGGTCAACTATGGCGCCAATGTCAATCAGCCCAATGAAAAGGGCTTTACCCCCCTGCACTTTGCTGCCGTCTCCACCAACGGAGCCCTGTGCCTGGAACTTCTTGTCAATAATGGAGCCGATGTGAACTTTCAGGTACGACCACCTGGGTTGCATGCAATAGAGCCACGGGGAAAATGAAAATGACCTAAGCTTTCTGAGGATGGTGGGATAGGATTAAAAGCAAATAGGCTGACTAGCTTTGATGTTTGCAGAGTAAAGAAGGGAAGAGTCCTTTGCACATGGCTGCCATTCATGGACGGTTTACACGCTCTCAGATTCTCATACAAAATGGTAAGTTGTCAGCTATTTCCAGTTAAGGAAACCACTCTAATAGTTTACAGCATTGTTTTCTCAGGCCGAGATCTTACAAGACTGCCAGATCATGTATTTCAGTTATTTATTTGTTGACACACATTGCCTAAAAAAGTTGCCAGTCCCTGCAGGTATTCAAACTTATTTATATTACTTTCAGTATTTTTTTGTCATTTTGAATTACAGCAGCTCTGATTTCCCCCAAATTAATTTCCCTTTATTGTTCTGAAAGTTAGGCATAAGGGGACATGTATTAAAGTTATTAAACATTCATTCTCTGCACTGAACAGTGGGTCAGATTAGGTGACTTCTATAATCACTTCCAATTCTTATGATTCAGTGAGCAGTTTTGTATCAGACCTGGGCATTTTTATGGCCTGTGGACCACATCCAGCCCATGCGTGGTCCCAGTCCAGCCCGTGGGGTTGGGGGGAGTGAAGTGTTGGCAGCATCAGGGGCAGGGTAGTGGGGCAGGGGCAGCGACGGGATGGCAGCCCTCCACAACAGTTCCAGTTTCTCATGTAGCCCCTTGGAAAAATTAACTGCCTATGCCTGTTCTATATGGTACATTCTGATCTCCTGGTGGCTAAAGTGGAGTTGTCTTTTGCCTCTGAGCAAATTGGAGAAAAAAGATTGATGCAATCTGTTTGTTTCTCAGGCAGTGAGATTGACTGTGCGGACAAATATGGCAATACCCCCCTCCACGTTGCTGCTAGATATGGCCACGAGCTGCTAATTAGTACTTTGATGACAAATGGTGCTGACACTGCAAGGTGAGGGCATATTACTTATCCAAATTAGTGTTAAGGTCATAGATCTAGAATTCTGACTTTTTTCTCTCCTAACCAATTAGAATTGTCAGGACAGAATAAACAACACTTACAATTGGCTTAAAGTAATGCTCGGCCAAATGTGTACTCTGCTAGTTAGCCACAGCCAAATTGAAATGTGTCATTATTGGACTTTATAGTAGAGCAGTGGCTGATTGACAATGGAATATACCAGCACATAGTTGAGGATGATGGTAGTTTGGAATTGATGTATGCAAAGTAGAAATAGCAATAGCACTTAGACTTATATAGCGCTTCATAGTGCTTTACAGCCCTCTCTAAGCGGTTTACAGAGTCAGCATATGGCCCCCAACAATCTGGGTCCTCATTTTACTGACCTCGGAAGGATGGGAGGCTGAGTCAACCTTGAGCCAGTCAGGATTGAATCCCTGGCAGTCAGCAGAATTAGCCTGCAATACTGCACTCTAACCACTGTGCCACCCCGGCTCTAAATCAGTGTGCTTATGTGGGGGTGTGCCTATGTGGGGATGGAGATCGCTTTGTCAGTGTGCCTATATGGGGGTGGAGATCACTTTGTTCCTACTCTGTAGCCTTGGCCTTGTGTACTATCATGTTTTGATCTTTTATTCTTTCAGGCGTGGGATCCATGACATGTTCCCTCTGCACTTAGCTGTTCTCTTCGGATTCTCAGACTGTTGTCGTAAGCTACTTTCCTCAGGTAAGTTTTCTGTTGGACTGGGGGGGGGGTGTTGGTTCCTAAGGAGACAGCCTTTTTTCTACATGTGGCTGAATTCAGAGCAAGCCAACTGTGAATGCTTAAAAAAATAGGAATTGGCTTGAATTTATTACCTAGCAGTGGGCAAATGTTCAGCATTTTTAGCAAGCATCTAAATTCAAGGTGTAAGCCTACAGCTTCAAGGCTGCAGAGGGACTCTAACTTTTGCATATGACCAGCAAAATCCCCAGTCAAAATTGCATCCAAATCATAGTGTTTAGTATGATGGAAGGGGTAAATTATTAAGTATATAGTTAACTGCATTTATTAAAATTAATAATTAAAAATAGGCATTAAATAGCATTCACTTTTTATCCTAGCCTGATACTTTTTTACAATCCAGCATCTGATTTATCATTTAAAGGCCCAATGAAATCCCCGGTGTAAACAAAAGTAGCCTAAAGAAAGATTGTGTTGATTTAATTAGCACTAAAAGAAATAGGTTAAAGTGATTTGGTTCTGTGGAGAAAATAAATGGGGATTGAATCAAAAACCAAATAGACTGAGAGGAAGAGGAAGATGGAAAAAGTTCTGGTTGGATGGAATTGATGAGATCATAAAAAGAAAGGTAGAAAGTTTAAGGAACACAAGACAGTATATGAAATAGCCTACAGGGGGGAAGTGAGAATGGTTTACAAGAACAGAAAGTTATGGAGAGAGATCGGAAACAGTGTTGGTAGGAATTAGATCATTTATATTTCCTTTTCTTATCGCCTATATTTTATTTTTTTAGCTTACTATACCTTTCTACGTTTTCCACTACATTTTTTTTATCCCCAAAGGGACTAGCATAATATGTATGTATGAAACGTGGCTTTCCTGTATATAGAAAAGATTGGTTGATGATTTCAGTAAGCTTAATTCCAGAATCATAATTTCCATGGTATCTGCGGCAGAGTCATGGTAAATTAATCCCATTTACCCCAGTCACCACTCACTTTCTTCTGATTCTCAGGTCAGTTGTACAGCATTGTCTCCTCACTCAGCAACGAGCATGTGCTGTCTGCAGGCTTTGATATCAATACGCCAGATAACCTCGGGAGGACCTGCCTCCATGCTGCTGCTTCCGGAGGGTGAGCAATTAATTTATTGTTATGTGGCAAGACATTCCTTAGGATAACTCTGAAAGAAAGATTCCCACTCTTGTTATCTTTAAATTAAGAGAAAGGACAGTTAAATTACAGGTAGTCCTTGACTTATGACTGATTGCTTAGCCACCGTTCAGAGTTACGCTGAACCACCCCCGGGGATATTCATGACCCAGTTTCAAAGTCCTGATGGCTTCGCCCCCCCATCACATGACCTCATTTCAGCCACTCGACCAATGGCCCACATTTATGGCTGTTTGCAGCATCTCACAGAAACATCGCCAATTTTATAACATTTTCTGCAAAAGCAATCCCTAGCGAACATTTGGTTCGCTTTAACGACTGCTGCAAAAAAGATTGTAAAATTGGGTCAGTGACATGGATGATCCATTTTATGACCACCAAGTAGTATCTCTAGAAGAGCATGTATGGGGTTGACGTCCAGTTGGAGAAAAATAGGTTTGGAGAATAACGACTTCTTGGAATACTACTATAGTTAGGTGGAGACAATTCTCTGTGAGCAAAGCAAATATTAGGCTAATATTTATTTGCATACAGTAATATTAATTAATATTGCATTGCCTTTCGGAGAGGTAAATTAATTTCCCCATGCCATATCATCTTCTTACTACATCATGCAGTAAAAAACTAAGAAATGCAGCTGGCATCTTTCTCCATCTCCACCTTTCCCTTTTTAGACTGGGCACGACTGGTACATGGAGGGCATTTGTTAGGTTATCATTCTGCGTTTGGAACTGAGACAGATTCTCAGCCTATCATTTCATCTGGAAAAAAAACCCACAATGTTATTCAGAGATATCTTCTTTACCCTTTGGCTTCTCTATAGGAATGTTGAATGTCTTAACTTGCTGTTGAGCAGCGGAGCTGACTTGAGGAGGAGAGATAAGTTTGGAAGGTAAATATAGAACATGGTCTCTTTGAGACTCTGGGTGAGAAAGAAACGTGCAAGATTAAAAGGCCATGTGCTAGGCCGCCTTGAGAATGAATTTAGAGGTATAAGTGGTTCTGTTAAAATGGTACTGAGATTGAGGTGCTCACTTACATGTATTTTTCTACCTGGTTGACCCTCAATGCTATGCTTTTGGGAGTTGGATAATTGAATTTGGGGTAATACTTTATTGTATGTTGCTTTTTAGTTTGCTGGTGTGACACAGTGGTAGCAGCCATGGCAATTTTGGGAGGCAATGTCTGCTTTAAAGGTGGCAGGACTGGAATTTAAGTCCCTCTTGACTCATAGACTGAATTCTGGATCTGTTAAAATGGCATTTGTAGAACAATCTGTAAAGATTGCTTTGAGAATAAAACTATACAATTGTGCAATGCTTTTTTTGTATCAGAGCAGTTTTAAAAGCAATGAAGAGGATTCAGACTTTTCATTCCTTCAATTTGTTACTTGGCTAGACTTGGTTGAATAGCTGCTTCAATCTGGCCCTGTTGTCTTCTAATCTGGATCATGAACTGCCACTGCGTTGGTGAACTGGTGTAACCTTTTTATATGTCACGTAGGAACAGTATCTGAAACTCCCTTTCCTGCTTTTTTTTTTTATCCAGGACTCCTTTGCACTATGCAGCCGCGAATGGCAGCTATCAGTGTACAGTGACACTAGTCACTGCCGGAGCCAGTATTAATGAAGCTGACTGTAAAGGCTGCACCCCCTTACATTATGCTGCTGCTTCAGACACTTACAGGAGGTAGGGAGAAAAAAAGAAAAGGATATGTCTTACCTGGGTGCAATTAGTTTCAATTTTCTTATCAGAGAATCCTTCTGTGGCATTATCTTACTCTGTTTCCTGGGACCTGGAAATAGGTAGGATTGGGGAAACAATTCAACACAAAAGCCCTTACTAAGAAACACTGTGAATCAAGGAATCAGTGTATATGTTCTTACTGAGCTATTTTAGAGTAAAGGAGGTCTTCAGTTTTCCATCTGTCTGAAATATAATGCCTGTAGTCTCACTTATTAATACGTTTAGAAGTCTAAACTCTGAAATGGAAATCAAGCTCTAAATTACTGCTGCTTAAAAATAAAATAAGTTTGAGGCTGTTATGACTGGACTTCCTGCTTTTAAGATACACTTTAAACTATTCAAAGAAAGGTCAGCCTTGATTCTCACTGTGTTTCTTGGAGTGTATACACCATCTTAATGTCTACAAGCCTTTTCCTTGTATAGTAAGGAAGGCAGAAGCCGATGATAAACTTCTGTCTCATTGCCTGGGGGTTAGTTTAATCTCATTTGGGTAACTCTTAATTTTTGGCGCGATTCATCTATGTGAAGGGTGCAGTTTAGTAATCCATTAAGCTATTGTGGTCATCAGTCCTGATCTATTATGTATTTAACAAATTCTCATATCCGATTATTATAGAATAATTTTTTCAATAGATTCTAAAATGCAGAGTTTTACTGGATAATGTAGACCTGGGCATTTTACGGCCCACATCCAGCCTCCAAGCAGCCCCAATCCATCCCGCAATGGGATGGATTGTGCGGTTGAGGGGTTGGCAGGGTGGGGCGGCAGCAGGGGCAGGGTGGGGGCCCTCCATAACAGTCTCAGTTTCTCATGTGGTCCCTTGAGAAAATCAATTGCCTACCCATGAAATAACACATACACACATTCTGTGTATGTTGGCAAAACTAATCTAGGTTTCTGTTCTTGCAGAGCTGAGACTCATTCAGGAAACAGCCATGACACTGATGAAGAGCCACTGAAAGAGTCACGACTGAAGGAGGCCATCTTGTGAGTAGCTCATCCGAACTCTCTTTGTTATCCGTTGAATAAACTTGGTTATTTCTTTTCTCCACATTACTTTTAATGAGACACGTTGATGTTTTATATTAGAGAACATTCATCTTCTCGAGATTCCATCAAAGTAACCCACATTGTTCAGCATTCAGCTTGTGTTAAATAGGGATAGAAAATGAGCTCTCCAGATGTACTTTCCTTCCTCAACTTACAAAACAATCCTAGACAGATTCTTTTTTTTTATAAATGCTCAATGTGTGTGCACACACACGCCTCACATTTTTCTTGAATGGATTTTTGTTAAGTGCCCATGTACTAATTTGCTACAAAACAGGAAATCATCTGTGTTTTATATGTGATATAAGAGAAAACACAGTCTTCTTCTTCTTCTTCTTCTTCTTCTTCTTCTTCTTCTTCTTCTTCTTCTTCTTCTTCTTCTTCTTCTTCTTCTTCTTCTTCTTCTTCTTCTTCTTCTTCTTCTTCTTCTTCTTCTTCTTTATATTTCCTTATTACATGGAAGGAGCTATTGTGTCTTCTTTAATGTGGTTTATGTGAACGGGGTTTATGATATAGTGACCATAACAAATCTGGATTTCCACAGAATTTTTAGAGCTTTTATATGCATCTGATGCTTGGGTTCATTGAATTATATTTATTCCAGTTGTTTAGAGTTCTTACTGGATAATGGTGCTGACCCCTCTCTCCGAGACAAACAGGGATACACTGCTGTCCATTACGCAGCTGCCTATGGCAACCGACAGAACCTTGAGTTGGTAAGTCTGAACTAAAGCTTGGACAGTTAGACTTTGAAAGTGAGAAAACTTCTGTGGACACTTGAAAGGGTCATACTTTTCTCTGTTGATGATTATTATATGGTTGATTTCTTGTAGAGCATTGGGAAGTGTTCAGATTAGAGACAAGTGTAGTCATATTGAGATACAGAAATTGGGTGGCTAAATAAACTCATGAGCTAGAGTCTAGACAGTAATCTCCAAGAATGCAGATAGACTCCTTTTTTCCTAGTCAATTTCAGATAAAGCATTATATCTATGCTTTACATAGAAAGATCTGTAGATTGCTATGTACTTTATTGCTCTTCTTGGTTTTCATGTTTAGATGTGTTTCTGCATACATTTCCATTCCTTCATCATTATACTGTTAATTTTACTGTTTGTACACAAACACATGCACACAAACACACACACTCTTTTTACTTGCTCTCAGCACTGTAAAATTAGTAACATTATTAGTACTTGTTATAAGATGCTTGTTAAGCCACTGAAACATTCTTCATACCTATGCATCCTAAGAAATATAAAAAAATATATTCTTTTCTCTCATCTGAAATAGCTTGTGTTTTCTTTTGACTTTTCTTTTTTTAATTGTACATTATTAAATTTCTACAAAGAATAAAATATTTAAAAAAATATAAAATTTTGGAGAAAAGATAGGGAAGGGCAAAGTACAAGGAATAAATGAAAAAGGGGGGAGAAAAAAAATGAAAAAATAAATTTCCAACTTTTTTCGATACAGTTACAAATATAAAATACATTAACCTTTTGATCTGAAATTCAGTAATACACAGCATTTCTGTAATCATAATTCTAATCAAATTCCAGAATTAATATAACATTTCTTTTGGTGTCAAGCAAAAAGTCTAAAAGTAGTTTTAGACTACTTTTTGTAGAAACAAAACTAGACATTGTCTTTTGGTAGTTAGTTTTGTCACCTCACCAATTCCATTTCACCATCCATTCCTCCATTGTGGGAATTTGTAGATCTTTTCATCTCTGCATGCAAATGTCTCTCTGCTATTATCATATGTAAAAACATAGTCCCCTGTTTTTCCCCCAACTGCTTATCCAACATGCCTAGAAGAAAGAAATCTGGTTTCAATTTTACACTTATTTTAAAAAATATTCTGAATTAAAATACATATCTGATCTCAATAACTCTTATTTTTTTTAATGTGTCCATGAAAAGTGATACAAGTTTCCTTTGGATTGATTAAATTTCCAACATACTGCATATTTGATACACCATTATACCAGTTTTAAATTTTTAAAACCATTCTTTCCTCTTTTTGGTCCAGATAGAATGTTGACTCACCAAGTGGAATTCTCCTATCCTGTTAACTCAGAAAATCTCTCTTTAGATGTAAATTAATTACGTCCCAAAAGGGCTTTAAAAAGTTTGTGCAAATGTTGTGTCCACATAGGCTGCATCATAGCTGTGAGCTAGATTGGAATCTCTCAATTCCCAAGCATTCAACTCACAAGTTGACCACAAAAACCTTAGTTCCTGTAGCATTCTGGAATGCAAGTGGGCAATCTCATGTCTCCCCTTTATCTGGCAAGATGGTGCAGGCCAGAATTCGTCATCTGGCTGCTGATCGCTACCCCAATGCTGTCCCCGCCCCTTCAGAGACATCTGGTTCACCATAGATCTTCATTTGCAAGCCCCAATGTGGATACTTGCAATGGAAAAACATTTCCTGGAGTTTGTATATTAAGGCATTTGGAAATTATACAGTAGTCCTCGACTTATGACCTCAATTAAGCCCCAAACCCTGTTGCTAAGCGAGACATTTGTTAAGTGAGTTCTGCCCCATTTTACGGCCTTTCTTGCCACATTTGTTAAGTGAACCATTTCAGTTGTTAAGTTAGTAACACAGTTTAAGTGAGTCTGGCTTCCCCATTGACTTTGCTTGTCGGAATGTTGCAAAAGGGGATCACGTGACCCCGGGACACAGCAACCGTCATAAATATATGCCAGTTGCCAAGCGTCTGAATTTTGATCACGTGACCATGGGGAATCTGCAGCGATCATAAGTGTGAAAAATGGTCACAAGTCACTTTTTTCAGTGCCGTTGTAACTTCAAATGGTCACTAAATGAACTGTTGCAAGTTGAGGATGACCTGTATTTATTTTTTCCTAGACAACGATTATTTTTACAGAGTAATGTTTTATATATTAAAAAGCCTTCAGAAATATAGCAAAGTAATATATTTATAATGTGCTACTGAAGTACCTTGGGAAAATGCTTTCATAATCAGGAATTAAATTTTAGGTACTTAGAAACAAGTTGTCAGAAGCTTAGTACCTTGCTCCTAAATTACAAACCTATCTCATCATATTCTTTTAATAATAACAGTAATTTTGGGGAACACATATAATTCCTAGACTAGGGAAATGATATAGGTTCTTTAGTCATTATTCCCAGAGGTTCTTCCCATACGTTAAATAAATAAATCTCAGGCGTTCTAAGAGCTAGATGGTTGAAGCATTTTTATGGTTGAAATTAGATTCCAAGCTTTTTCATTTCAGCTCCTGGAAATGTCGTTTAACTGCCTGGACGATGTGGAAAGCACCATTCCAGTTAGCCCTTTGCACTTAGCTGTAAGTCTCATTATTATAAAGCCATATTGGGTACAGTTGGGACAAATTTAATTACAGTAATTACCATTCGAATGCCAACGTTACATTTCTTGCAGTGAGGAAAGTGGACCTAAACTGTAAGTCTGCACCATTACATTAAATTCCTCTTGATCTATAGCTTCCCTAAATCAGTCTGTCTGTTGATGTGCTTTCAGGCCTATAATGGTCACTGTGAAGCCCTGAAGACGCTTGCCGAAACCCTGGTGAACCTGGATGTGCGGGACCACAAAGGGCGGACAGCTTTGTATCTTGCCACGGAGAGGGGCTCTACGGAATGCGTGGAGGTGCTCACCAGCCATGGTGCTTCTGCTCTTGTGAAGGAGAAAAAGAAGAAGTGGACACCCCTCCATGCTGCTGGTATGAGCATGTCTTATTGAGACGCTGGGATTCTTTCTCTTGGTTGCTCTTGCAAACAGACTTGGGGCATTCGTTGGGTCCTTAAAGAAATGACAATTATTAAGAAGCAGGAAATCCTGTTCACTATATTCTTATTTTGTTTCTTACAGCTGCCTATGGGAACACAGATTCCCTACATCTTCTCATTGACAGTGGAGAGAGAGTCGACATCACTGATGTCATGGACATCCATGGACAGTAAGTCTCCAGCTATAGATATGTATTTATTTGGTCTATAAGTCATTCCAGTGGCAAGCAGGAATGGGCTTGATCCTTACAAATTCCAGTTTACTGTACAAATCCAAAGCAGGACTGCACATACTGCTGGGCTCAGAATGTGTCTAGGCAATTAAGGGCTGGAGAGCCAACTGAACCCCAGTGCAGACTAAAGAGTTCTTACTCATTTGGGAGTGGACTTCTACATAGAGGAGAAACACCTGAAATACATTTCCCCTTGAATATCAATCAGGTTTGCAGTTTGCAAGTCTTTTTAGATCCAGCATTGAAGTTGGAGAGTTGAGTAGCATCAGTGAAAAAGAGGGGATTTTTAAAAATACTTCTGTCAGTAAATTCCCTTTCTTAGAGAGGAGACAGATGAACTTTGGTGATTTATGTGCTTGTAATCCCACAGTTCATTATTATGATATGCTTTTTATGGAGCAACCCTTCAAATTATTCAAGAAATTTCATCTGGCCTGGGATGAAGAGCACAGGTAGTGAATGATGCCTCCATATTCAAACAGTTTCACAGCTTGCCTCCAGTGATTAATTCAAAGTTTCTGCAAGGGTGTATGTCTTATGTGGTCAAAGACCAACAAACTGATATGGCTGCCTCTTCTTATACAGCCTGCTCAACACTCTGTGATCACCAACAGGCAACTTTTGTGCATCTTCCCATAGGGACATCAGATCTGTAGAATATATTTTTTTATTTCCATGATGGGACAAAAAGTATTAGAGTTGAAGACAGACCTCTCCATTTTACTGTATTTATTATTTATTTATTATTAAATTTATTTGCTTAAATAAAGCTTAAATTTGTTTATTTAGGTCTTTTAATAGAAATAGTTTTAGTAAGTTTTATTTTCTAATTATTTTAAAATGTCCTATTTTGTTGTTTTAACCATTTTCACTGTCTATTTTAATTGTATTTCTCCAAGGAGCAGATGGCATACAAATATTCTGAATAAATTAAAATCTTTCTTTTTAACTTATTTAGAAACTGTCATGATCGGATTTGATTCCTAGCAATTTAAAATATAATTACAAATAGAACATCATTAAAACCTCAAATGTAGTTCTATACAAACCTGGCTCCAAGCCTAACTGCAAATTGTAGAAATTAAGCCTGAAAAACTTTACAGGAGAACTAGGTTTTTACAACCTTTCAAAAAAATTCAGAAGAGGGTACGGGGTACTAAACTAAATGTATTGGAGCACCATAAGAGTACTTAAAAAATGGCCAAAGGGGAATATTTAGCTCTCTGAAAATCTCAGGAAAGAATATGTTTCAATGAAAATAATATGAGCAGATGATAGAAGTAATTTAAGCTATGTCCCTCTGTTTGATCCACAAGAAGGTGTCCTAATGAATTCAAATATGTACACTTGGTTTTTTTAGAATTTTGAGCTTGGTTTGTTCTGTTAATCATCGTTTTTTAAAGCAAAATCCTTTCTTTCTACTTGCTATCTATAATGAAAAAAATCCCTAGAACTGAGAACCCAACTTGTTTCTATAGAAGAAGATGCACAGAAATAAGCTTTCTTTAGTGCAAAGCTACAGCTGGAAGCTTTCTCAGTATATTCCATCCAAATGGCTTTTCCATTTCTGCTATTTTTTCTTCTTTTCTAACATTGGCAATAACAGCTAGAAGCTCTCTTTTTGACCTGTGAGAATTGAACTGCCGAACTGCTGGCAGCTGGCAGTCAGCAAAATTAGCCTGCAATATTGCATTCTAACCACTGCGCCACCAGTGCCTGACTTATTCTCGATTTTCTCACAGGACCCCATTGATGTTGGCAATCATGAATGGCCACGTAGATTGTGTCCATCTCTTACTAGAGAAGGGATCCACAGTGGATGCAGCAGACAGAAGAGGCAGGACTGCACTGCACCGGGGGGTAAGTGGAGGAATTGTTTCTAGAGTCTTAGGTTATTAAGTTAGCTCTATATTGAATTGATCGAACAAGATCCTGAAATAGTCTTATAGTCATGGATGTGAAAAATTAGATATTTAAGTGCTCCATTGGAGCATAGTGAGCAAATCATTGTCTGTTCCTCATCTTTGAATTGTCACACTTGCCACTGATTCCAGAGAGTGTGCTTGGGATTTGGTATACTGTACAGGTATTCCTAACTTCCCAACCATTTGTTCTGTGATCGAAGTTGCTGAAAAAAACAATTTCATTTGTAACCTTTGCAGCATCCTTCAGTCATGCAATTGCCTATAGTCAGTACAGGTTGTCCTGTGTCTGACCTGTGTTCCCCCCCCCCCCCTTTATTCCATTTTTGCAGAGCAGAGAGATTGAAGACAAATCTCTTCTTGAAACAGATTTCAAGATAGTAAACTGTTTGCTCTTCTACCCATCAAAAGCAGTGCAATCACTGGCAGCAAAAGAAGGGTCAGGCAAAGGAGAGATTGTCTACCAAAATTGCTTGCTTTTTTCCCCCCTCCCCTTTCTCTTGCCACAAAATGAAGAGAATGGAGAAAAGGGGATTTCAAGACCATGAGTGGGTTGTATACTGCATCCATGGCTCCTTGCCTCAGCTGTGGCACGATCGCATTGCTTTTGATGTATGCAAGACTGTAAGCAGACATTCCAAAGGGGGAGAGTAGAAGCAAACAAGAATCAAAAGTGTGAAACAACAAGAGTGGTTTTGTCTCCTTCCTGTCAGTTGCGGTCATGTGATTTCCTATTAGCTATTGCTTTACTTAGTGGTGGATTTGCCAAGCCCAGTTAAGGTCGTTAAGCAAGGACTACCTGCATGAAGATTGTAAACATGCTTGTGCTGGAAAGGAATAATTAGGAAAAAAGAAATGCTAGTTGAGCAGCATCAGTGTTCATACGAAAATAAAATAAAAGTTTCTATTGTTTATAGTGCAAGATTTATTGTTATTATTACATGGTACTTGGATTACCAGACTGAAATACTTTGACCATGTCATGTGTGCAAATTCATTGGAGAAGTTAATGATGCTAGGAATGGTTAGTGGAACAAGAAGAAAGAGCAAGCAAAAAGCATGCTGGCTTGATAGCATCAAAACTGATGCCAAGATGAATTTCCAACAACTGAAAGGAGCTGTGCTTGACAGAGTAGCATGGAGAGCGCTTACCTATAAAGTCACCAAGAGTCGGATAGGACTGAAATATTAAAACAACAACTTGGAATTATTGAATAAAGAAAATATTTTGAGTGTCTGCTTTGCAAGTCTTATTTCCACTTGTGAGAGATACTTTTTTTCATTGCTTGCTGTTCTTTTTTGTAGGCTGTTACTGGCTGTGAAGACTGCCTTGCAGCACTGCTGGACCATGATGCCTTTGTATTGTGTCGGGATTTCAAGGGCCGGACCCCGATCCATTTTGCCTCGGTGTGTGGGCATTCTGAAATCCTGAGGACCTTGCTGCAGGCAGCGCTCTCTACTGACCCTCTGGACTCTGTAGTGGACTATAGTGGCTATTCACCAATGCACTGGGCTTCATACAGTGGTAAGAATGTAGAAATTCATGCATACATCCCTTCGTTATTTTCTTGTGCCAGGGAGAGACTACCATAAGATCTGTCCAGTTAAATCACTGCTACAACACTTGGCAAAGTTAATTGCTATAATATGACATGATGGTTGCAGCAGAAGACTGTGATGGCTAAAACTATGGATGTTCAACAGTTTTATGCAGCCTATTTACCTGAAAGGTGATTACCTCTC
This sequence comes from Azemiops feae, assembly GCA_023970755.1. Lineage (NCBI taxonomy): Eukaryota > Metazoa > Chordata > Lepidosauria > Squamata > Viperidae > Azemiops > Azemiops feae. Next base: position 761,026 of record JALGBA010004142.1, on the reverse strand, counting down.
CAACAGATTTAGTGGCTCAATAGATTGTAGGATATATCTTTCCTTCTCGGAGTCATCTGTCAAGATCTTTAGATTACTTGTAGCAAATATCTTATGGCTGGATTCCCAGGTGCTGTGGGATGTATGGTGATAGGACATTGCCAGTGTGGATGGTGTCCACGTTTTCTGCCTACAGGAAGGCAAAATAGAGAGTTCCCAAGCCTTCCGAAAATCCTACTTAAAATTTGCCCTCAGGCCCAAAAGGAATCCTGTGTGGGTCACCTATGGCTGATGGGACATTTGTCCACTCTTGTTCTAGATTGTATCTTGTTCATACTGGCTTTAGTGGATGAAAATTGAAGACCGGTCCTCTTCAGTATACTGATCTTTTCAGCTGTTTTATTGCAGGAGAATTCAGTGGTGGTGGGTAAATTGTCTTTCTGGCAAGCATATTTGCTATCACTGATTTCTCATTCTGGATCAACTGATAAACATTTCCGGAAACTCTGTGGGTTCTTTCAAAACATAACTTAAAATTCTTGTGAGGGAATAACAGAAATTGTTTATTATTATTATTATTATTATTATTATTATTATTGTTGTTGTTGTTGTTATTATTATTATTATCTTTATTTTTTGCATTAAATCACAGGATTCATGTATTGATTTTGATTAATTTGTATTTCCTTACTTCAATTCGGAAAAATTTTCTTGTTCTAGAGTACTGTTCTGAAAGGTATCTGACCTTACTGAACTTTTCTTTGTCAGGATTTATATATCATATTAAAGCAAAAATCTTGCCTTAATATAGAAGGTGAAAAAAAAGACATGCAGCTGACTCCCATTCTACTTTTATGAACAAACCCAACAACACTGATTTCTGCATTTCAGTGTAGCTTAAATAAACCTGCAGGTATCGCCAAATGCTTGCAAACAAGCCAGGACTCATAAATCAACTGTAAACTTCAATTAAAATCTGACTTCTAATCGTACCTGGCCATTTAGAAGCACTTCATTATAACTGATTTGAATGGTGTTGAAGTGTCAAATTCCTGATTATTGTAATGCTTAGATGGAAGAAGCAACAATGCTTCAGGAAAGGGTCTGTGTGTTTTGGTGCATGTCTTGCATTCAAATTTGAATTTATTATGCCAATTTTTTCCTGTTACGATATGTAAACACCGCCTTTGTTACAGACTGTCTCATTTAATTCAAGATTCAAAAAAGTGTGGCTGTTAATTTCCAATTTCAGCCTGTATTAAAGCTGCCTGAATATCTGAAAGATTTTTAAAAAACAGCTCACACATAGAAATCCTAGATTTTGCCTATAAAAATGCCATAGAAGCTGATCTAATGAATTCTCTTCTCCCTTTCCAGGGCATGAAGATTGTCTTGAATTGTTACTTGAACACAATCCATTTGCATACCTAGAAGGAAACCCTTTTACTCCATTGCACTGTGCAGTGTAAGTCTTAGTAGATCATGGAGATTTAAGTGTATGTTTGTGCAAATGCATTAGGATCTGCCATTTTTAGCAAACGAGAGGTGGATTTTGCTTTTCAAGTAGTTTGAAACTGTCTCTCAAAATTGCAGTCCTGCTCCGGATAACCCGTACGTTGTGTATGTATAAAACCTCTTGGTACCTCACCTGACTTTTCAATTTTTAAGATTCCATAAAATTACAGATGACAGAATGAATTCTACAAAGCAAAATGCCAGCTTGGAATATCAGCTCTCTTTCCATTAGTACCTCTGGGCCTCAAATGGACTACACAAGTCTTAAAATAAAATAAAATTAGTTGTTACATCCAGCCCAGACCTATCACAAGAAATGCACTTGCCCAGAAAAGAAGACAAAACTTAAGGGAACAATTTACCACTTTGCTTTCTAGTAAATAAGTCATTTCCTACCTGCTATGCTAGCCATACTGTGTTTTTTGCAATTTTAAATTCTATAGAAATACTAGCTGCATTTCCTAACCTTACTAGTTCCAGTCTATTCTAGTAGGTAGCATAGCCAGAAGCTGGACATTTTAACAACATCTGGGGACTCAGTATTAGGAAAAAATACAAGCAGTACAGGTAGTCCTTGACTTAGTGACCACAATTGAACCCCAAACCTTTGTTGCTAAGTCAGACAGTTCAATGAATTTTGTCTCATTTGCGACCTTTCTTGGCACAGTTATTACCTGAATCATTGCAGTTCAAAGTTACAACCACTCTGGAAAAAGTGATTTACAACCAGTCCTCACACTTAACTTTCTCTGTGACTTTTATTGTTTTATCAATGTATAAAATACAAATAAAAATAAAAATAGGAAATTAAGAGAAGACGAAAGGGGGAAAGAAAATATGAGGTACAAGGGAAGAAAGAAAAAGGCGTTGACTTTTGACTCTTTAGCACAGTACAAGATAACAACATTATAGTCTCAATTTTTTACTTTTACACAGTATATAACTAGCCATTTTTAGAACAACAAATCTATCTAATCAGCATAACCAAAGTCACCAGGCTTCCGGTGAAAAGATGGCCAACTGCCAACAGGCCCAGGGAAGGACCCCTGAGGGGTTTTTCCCTGGAATGTAGCTTCTTCAACTTACCAACAGAAGGAACCAGCATTCCTTTAGTTTATATGACTCTCCTGGGTTAGGAAAAGTCCTAGAATTATCCCACAAGATCCTCCTATATAGCAATGGATCTGCAAGTAGCTTCAGGAGCTGTGCTTCGAAATCTGCTTGCCAGCAGCTGGGGGGCAGGGCTGCAATCAGTTCGTTGTTGAAGAAGCAGCCATTTCGGAATTTATTTTTCAGACAGTTGTGCATATTACTTCTTCATCATTTTTAAGGATTATTAATTTTTATTAAGCTAAAAGAGGCTCTCTTTAGCCACAGTTTGTTATTATTTTTTGAAAATCTGAGCCATTTTGGGGCTCTCTTCATTGTTAAACAACAAGGAAGAAGGCTGCTAAGGTAAGCTAAAATAAGGAAGTGTGGACTATCCTTTTAAACAAATTGATGGAGAAATATAAGGGCAGAAAGATGTGGTTCTAGTTTATTATTTTTTAGTAATTTGTAGCTTGGTCTGCTTTGCTGTGGGTAGTTAAAACTTTCCGATTTTTATGATTCCTGAGAGGCCAGCAATTCTTAAGTGACTTACAAAAAAGCTACTCTTTGACTAAAGAGGGAGTTAAGAAGATGGAGGAGCAAATTATTAGAGATGTATTTGAAAAACCTTTAAATAAAATCCATCAGTTCATAAATCAGTTATGCTTCAAGGATGTAAAAAAAAATAAACTATTTCAGAGATGCAAATATGTGCAGAAAGTTACCAAATCACTGAGGCAATTTCACAAGTAGCTGACAATGCAGAGGAGTCAATTGTAAATTTAGAATATAAACCTGACACCAATTTTTATTCTGATGGTTTCAATATAAGCCTCCCAACACAATTGAAAGCTCCAAGAAAATATGCAACTTTTAAAAGGATAAGTTTGGGACTTTTTCCTCATGGACATTAACAACATTGAGAAATCCTTGAGAAAAAAAGACACTTATAGCTACTTGACAAACATTCCAGAGAAGAAAGGGAATTTATTCCATGAAGACAAGCAGGAAGGAATGACTTAAACTTAATGAGTCAGTTGGAATTAGGATGGATTTTTATCAATCTGATATTTGTAATTGAAAGAAAGTCTTAATCAAAAATTTATATAAAATGCTTAAGTAATTCCTAAAGTTTGTAAAATATTATTGAAAGTGTATTTGAAAATATCTATGTTAAGAGAAAATATCTATGTTAAGAAAAAAATAGTTTTAAAAAAGGATGTATACAAGAAGAAAAAAATTATGTAACTTGGAGGGAGTGATCTAAATTTAATGAGTTAATTGGAGTTAGTTGGAATTTTATTGATCTGAAAATGAACTTTATATATGTTAAGAGGAAGTTAAAAAAAAGATGTATTAGAACATTTTGATTTTAGAAACATTTTAAAAGAAAAGCTTAGTGTTTTAAAATGGATGCAAAAAAAGTATTTTTCCCTTTAAGGTTAAAGAATCTGAAAGAATGCAGTGAATTTTAATATAAATAGTGATAATATAAAGATTATTAAATGCGAATAGAAATACATATTATTTCAACAGCAAGGAAGAAATGGTTAAATTGATTGTTCTATTCAAACAGGAGAATATATTTATGTTTTTTATTTGGATATCACTTCTGGATTTTGTGCTTGTTATAAAAAAAGAAATGAAACTTTAACTTCAATCCTCACACTTAACGACCATTGCAGCATCTCCACAGTCACATGATCAAAATTTGGGCACTTGATAGCTGGCATATATTTACAATGGTTGCCGTATCCCAGGATCCTGTAATCGCCATTTGCAATCTTCCCAGCCGGTTTCCCATAAGCAAAATGAATGGGGGAATCCGAATTTGCTTAATGACTGCCTGATTCACTTTAGTAATTGCAGTGATAACAATTGTGGCAACAAAAAAAAAAAAGATTGTAAAATTGGGTGCGACTCACTTAACAGCTATCTTGCTTAGCAATGGAAATTCTGGTCCTAATTGTCATAAGTCGAGGACTACCTGTATTTTGGAACATACAACTGATTTATGGAATGCTTGTTTCGCATTGCTAGCAAAACAGTAACATTTTTTCTTCCCAAGACCTACAAATTCAACAAGGGAGTTGATGGGCAAGACTGAATAGCAGATCCCTCTGGTGACTTACTCCTTAGCTTTTTCTTATTTTTTACGCCCAAAAAGAAAGTAGATAACAGGACATTAAACTTGGTAGGGAGTTTTCTTGAAGGAATTGTCCAAAATTTGGAGTATTTTGACTAGTGGGAATTTTCCCCGTCTGTTTTGGACCTCTGAAACCCAGATTCAGTAGAGAGGTCTTGAAATGCTTTTGTACTTGTTTGTCTCCCTGAAATAAATAAAACCAACCCGTGTTTGCTTACTTTCTTCTCACACTTTCTTTCTTCTCCAGAATTAACAACCAGGATGGCACTGCTGAGATGCTTGTTGAAGCATTGGGTGCCAAGATTGTTAATAGCAGAGATGCCAAAGGAAGGTGAGTGATTGTGTCTTCCTGTTCTTCTTGGACATACTAGTTATATTACTTGGTATCATTGATCAGACCATAATTTGAATGGGAGATATATCCCTTCAAGATATACTATAGAGACTAAAAAAAATTATCAGCATGGATTTTGGTGTCTTACTCTTATAGTTCCTGTCTTACGTAGTGCAAAACCCAGGCTTCATTCCGTGACGTTGTATGCAGGTTAAATTTGAATCATCACTGTGTGCATCAAATGCTGGACAAATGGGATTTTAATCTGATATGCTCTAAAGCAGGGGTGTCAAACTGCCGGCCCAGAGGCCGGATGCGTCATCCGAAGCCGCGCCCACCCCATTGCCGGCAATGGCAAAACCGTCCCGATACGTTGCGCGACGTCACGTGACGCCGCGAGTTTGACATGTCTGCTCTAGAGATTCTTATATGTGAGTGGCAAGGATCCCTAACTTTTTTCAGACTTGGACCTGCTCCCAAAATCCTGTGTGATTGCCTTTATACTCCCCTAACTTACTGAAATCTCACAAATTGGAGTCAAGCAATTATTGGGAATCCAGCAGGCACTTCATTTGCCAACCCTGGCCTTGCATTGTCTAAATAGTTCTAAACAAACTGCTACTAATATGTTATACAAGGATCTACATTCACATTTACCATCAGTTTCTTAAGATGTGTCTCTGAGTATTTATTATAGGAAATATGTGCTGTCAATAACAATGTGGTCTATTGTAAGCAAATTTATGTCATGCCTTTTATTATTATTTTTTTCCTACCTCTTTAATTAATATTCATTTAAGTTTCACTAAGGTGTGGCAATTGAGAGTGAGTTTTAATAAGGGTTTTGCTATGCACTACTGGGCAAGAGATAGAAGATATACAGAATGTTTGCTTTCAGTGGATACTACGCACCTTCTAAAAATAGAATTAAGAGATCATCCAGTGAAAAACTACTGAGCTTCTAAAGAAATGTAATGATATCAAAATACATTGTAGGAAGCTTTATGTGGCTTTGAAATACCAAAATAAATAAATCAAGTATGTAGAATAAAAATTGAAAACAGTGCTGTATAATTTACAATTATGCATCCAAAAATAGAGTTATTTTTGAAAGGATGACAATTTCATCTTTCCTCTTCTTCCAGGACCCCCCTTCACGCTGCTGCCTTTGCAGACAACATCCATGGTTTACAATTGCTTTTGCAACACCAGGCTGAGGTAGATGGAACTGACCAACTGGGGAGGACCCCTCTTATGATGGCTGCTGAAAATGGCCAGACAGCAGCAGTTGGTAAGTGGTGCATCTTCTGTATTTATGCTTTTCTCTTTTTTTTTTTGGCAAGTATCCTATCCTGTTCTTTCCCTGAGATCATCTTAAGAGAGAGCCCATAAAAATACTACATATGTATCTCTGAAGACTTCTCTTGGTCCAATATAGATCCGATGCTATCTGGTTCAGTTTCTTGCCAAGTTCATTTCTGATAATATATTCAACTAATTGTTTTGTGACTATGTAGATATTGTAGATATTCTGTTGGTTTTGGAAATAGCTTTCTTCAGTTATTTTCAAATCACTTTTTTCTTCTTAGGGTAATCATCCTTCTGTCTATCATCATCCTAGAGAGGAATTAGGAACAATATTTGAGCTCATGTGAGCACTTCCATGAATTTTGCATGATATTTTTGTGCCTGAGATCATTTTTTTCTCCCACCATCCCCCATCATCCAAAAATAGCAACAACATGCTACTGTGACATTATATACTTTGCCTCACTCTAGACCAGGAGTCCCCAACCCCCCAGGCCATGGCCTGTTCGAAACTGGGACGTACAAGCAGCAGCTGAATGCATGAGCACACGCAGCTCCACTTGCATGCCCTTCACTTGTGTAAATGGAGCTGCATGTGCGAACACACTCACCCACTGCTTGTGCAGAATCATTCCCTTTCCCCTCCCCGCCACTATCCCTTTGCAATTTTGGAGTGGCCTAATTATGCAAATCATTGGCAGACAGATTTCAAGCATACAACTATTATGAAGGTCTATGGAGAGTCATCCAGGTCATGGTTGTTCAAAAGTGCTTTTTTCAAAAGGCAGCTGGACTATGTCTTCATCCAGAACTGATGAAGCTTCTTGGATGAGAAGCGAAATTTCTTCTTCTTCTTCTTCAAGGGAAAAAAACATAGTCCAGTTGCCTTTTGAAAAAGCACTTTTGAGAGACAACCATTATGATGTCTTCCTCTTAATCACATTTTGTAACGTATAAAGGTTATAACTATGGAAGTGGAATGGTTTGATGTTATTTGAAGGTGAAGTGTGTTGTCCCATAAAAATATAAGAGGAAAAGAAAATGTCACAAGCTCGTGCAGTGGCTCTCTGTACCTTGAGAAGAAAGACATTTTTGACAATCTAAGAAAAAGGCCTCTAGCACTAGATCGGTTTAACTTCCCTTGCTTTCTGGTTGACCCTTCTCCCTTGATGCTGGAACTTCAAAATGTCTTCTCCAATATGATTCTGCTTCTGGCAAAAGCCAAATTATTTCAGAAGAGGACAGTGACATCAACCTAATGGTATAAAAGTTTTCTGTCTTGATTTTTGGATAAAGGTGCCCTGCTTTTATTTCATTTTTCTCATTTGCCATTTTAATGTTGGAAGTTAGCTTCTATGACTTTGGGGTTGATGGTTATATAAGAATCTTTTAAATAAATGCACAATCTTTCATGTTGTATTTCCACACATTTTCAGAGTTCCTGCTGTACAGAGCAAAAGCAGATCTAACTGTGCTGGATGTCAACAAGAACACAGCTCTTCACCTGGCCTGCAGTAAGGTACAATGTCCAAACATAGGATCTATAAAATTATTTTTTGGGACTATCTTCTGTAGAGTTTTAAGATGTATTAGAAGATTATAATGAAAGTTATGCCAGATGTGATTAAATGACTTTACTTCCAAATACTGAGTTTATGTGATTTGATTTTTATTGGGAAGTCGAAAAGAGGCCCACTAGATATATATGGGGATTTTTTTTTTTTTTTAAAAAAGGTTTATTAAGAAGTTACATAGAGATAAGGACAAGGAAGGGAGGGAGGAAGGAAGGAAGGAAGGAAGGTTATGAAATATAATGACTTCTTTTTTTCAAGTAATTGTATTAAAGATTATAATTGCAATAGTAAAAACTAATGCAAGCTAAAAGAAAGGTATAAGCAAAGAAAAAATAAAACATGCAAAGGGAAAAAAGAAAAGATGTAAAGAAAAGAAAAGAAAGATAGTAAAGAAATAGAAAAGTTATTACCAACCTTCATCACAAATTCAAACAATTTTAGTAACTTTTCACTTTCTTTTAAATCACAACAAATGATCTCTTTTTTGCCATATCCCATTTCTTTATAAACAGATCCATGAAGTATTGTAATTTTAGTCCTGATGTCAGAAAAAGTCTATTAAGGGTTACCAAAAATAACATTTCTTTTAACCTTGATCAAATAAATCAAGTTTATATTCATTTCTTTTACTTCCAACAATCTTAATCTTTAATCTATTCAAATAATGCCGTGTAACTTGATTTTATTTCTTTTTTGTCTTTTCTCATGAGTTTCTCCAAAGCTTTGACAAGATTCTTTTGTTAGTCCAATGTAGAAGAATTATCCAAGTTATTCTCTTGGTTTATTGTTTGTATGTCCCTTTTAACTACTAAAACAGCCCATTTCTTCTGTATGTCCAGTGTAACATCTTGTAACCTGTCATTTGTAAATCCACATTCAGCTCATTCTGTTTTGTCAGGTAAAACCTGTTCCTCTTCCATAACATTTTAGACAAAGTCTCTGTAGAGGCAGATATTGCTGTTGACATTCTTAATATTAACTTCTGACTCCACTTTTTAAAAATGCCCTTCAGTATTTCAGTGTTAGAATATTTTACACCATTCCGTAATTGTTAGTCAAGTTTACATGTTCTTCTCTTTTAATTGAAATATTTAGTGTCCAGTTTTTAAAAGCTTACCTTAATACGTTTTTAAAACAATTCAATTTTCCTATGGAAAGAATTCTTCATAAGTAATTCCAAAATCTTATTTCAAATTTATCTGGAACTATTTATAACTTTCTAAAATCAGTCTTAATTAACTTTTTGCTCTTTATTTTTTTAAAGTTGTTAATTTGTTTTTGTTTTTTTAAAATTGAGGATTGAAGGCAGACTCATCCAGTATTTTCAGACTTGTCTCTCCAAAGTTTTCTAATAGCTGAAAGGTAGTTAATAAGCAATTTCTGAATGTGATTAGAAAAGAAACTTACTGTCCTTTTAAAGGTACTGCCCAAGGTTTTAGCAAAATCACTGTTCCCTTGTTTCCCAGTGTTAAAACCCACTGGAGACTGTAGTCTCCTTGCAAGGAGCAGCTGTCTGAAGTACTTTTGGGTGATCTCTTTATCTTCTTCATGCAGAGAAGTTCAAAGAACTGATCTGCTCACTGGCTCTTCATTCTTTGCTATGGCTATCAGCTCTTGTTTTTGCAAAGCCATCTGTAGTCTTACCATTTCTCCAGAATGAATGAATATATGAATAACTATATGAATGAATGGAATGACTATATGAATGTATGAATGAAAGGGAAAAAAATGAAACTACCTAAAATTATGACTTCTGACCTTTTCAGTATATAATTACAATCTTATAATGCCCCTCTCTCTTAGATCTTATACAAGTCTCATCACCCCCCTCGTTTGATTCGTATTTTTTAAAATCTTCAAACCCATAAATCATTCTATCATTTTTTCTTCTTTCAGCAAAAAAAAAAATCATATAAGGTTTCTAGTCTTTCAGAAAAGTTACATGGGAATGATTTTGATGATTGTAATTGAATGATAACCGAAGGCCAGAAATCTGCCCAATGAATTCTAAATCCTTGAGAAAACCCTTTTGGTGGTACATGGGCAGTATTGTTGATAATGCCTTTAATAGCCCCTGTCTTTTTTCCTGTTTTACTGGTGAACTCACACTTACAATAGAGCAAATGTAATCTTCATCTTCTCCCACAAGGAGACAGTGCAGCCTAATTTCAGATAGAAACATTCCATCAGCATACAATATTTTCCAGCTCCTTTGTCACACTTTAACCCCCTCTCCCCCAAACCATTGCTTAAAGTTTAGAATTTTCCTACTGGGGCTTACGTATTCCTGTTTCTGTTCCATGTTAATTCTGTCCTTTATATCCAGGCTTACTTTATTGAAGCCCATTGTGTCAAAGCACATACACTTGCATGAAAAGGGCATGATAAGAAACCCATGTCATATTCCTTATCAGAATTAAACTACAGAGCTGAGTGCAATTTAGGACTTCTTTTATCTTTTCCTTCCAGGGTCATGAAAAGTGTGCCTTGTTGATTCTGGGGGAAACCCAAGACCTTGGCCTTATCAATGCAACAAACAGTGCTCTACAGATGTAAGTACTCACACAGCCTATGGAAACTAGCAAATTTCTTCCCCACACTAAATATTACTAAAAAATAAATCAGGAAAAGGTTTCAGCAAGATGTTAGCTGATTCTAATGTGGGAAGCAAATCTCTTTTGCACTTGGGAAGGCATTTTGACTATGTGCAGCTTAAAGATCTTAACTTATTAGAAGTTGATTTCACAGGTCAAAGTCCCCCCCCCAAAACCAGATCTACATTTAGAAACCCCTATGTCCTATGAGATACCATTGAATTCTACTGAAAATGAAGCAAAAAAAAAAAAGGAGAAGACTTCTATTTAATTATGGGAAGATTAAATGTGTTTTCAGTATTTCCTGCCAAAACGTGGCTTTGTATAAGAAGTTGCCTCAGTTTAAGTTTGAATGAGTAACCCACTATTATTTACTCTGATAGGCAGTATTTTTTTCCCTTTCTTTTCAGTTGATAGCCAAGATTATATTTTGGGGGCACTTTTTAGGATTATTACTACATATTATAATTGTCCTAGTTCCTCACCCTATCGCAAATCTCTTTCTCTTAAGTGTTTAAATTTAAGCTTCCAACAACTGATCATATGAATAAGCAGGAATCTAAACAATCTTTCAAAGCTTTACATGTCTTGGCAGAGACATTCATTTCAATATTTTGGAAAAGTTTCTTTCATCTTTGAGGTAATCAGTCATACTGAAAATTGTGTTTAATAGACTTAATCAGTGCAGAGTCTTGGCTGCTTAATGCAGGATGGTGAAGGGAAATACTTCTAGATGAGATTGTAGAGTTGGATTATGCCACAGAGGCCTACTTAAATGAGAACGGAGGCACAGGGTAAATTATTTCCACTTTTGACAACTTCGTGTCTCTGCATTAACAGAGAAGATCTGGAGAAAGGACAAAAGGTTGCTACTCTTATGATTAAATGCTAATTGTATTATCTATAGTAGGAATGTTGGACCCACAACTGCAGAATGCATGTGGTCCTCCAGCATATAGGTAATCCTTGACTTGCAACCTTCATTCAGAAACTATTTGAAATTACCCTGGTGTTGAAAAAGTGAACTTATGACCTGTGTCCAAAGTCAGCCGTTGCAGCATGCACCCGCACATGTGCGTGCGTGCACACACACACACACACACACACACACACACACAATCACATAATCAAAATGTAGATATCTGGCAGCCCACCCACACTTAAAACTGCAGGGCATTTTTATCTCCCCTCCCCAAGATATTTTATTCATCAAATTTAGTCATTGCCCATCTCACTCTCCAAATGAGTCTGGGCAGTTTACACATACAAGTCATAACCTATAAAAGAGATATTGTTAAAAGAAAACAACAGAGTGAAGAACAAAAGAAGAACAGAGTTAAAAAAACACCAAGTTAAAAGATGGAGGGAGCACCCACAAACCACCAAAAGAGCATTGTGTGTCACTATGCTCTTTTGGTCGCCATGCACAGTGGCATTCAGCAGCAGCACGGCTGGGAGTGAAGTAGAGGCCTGGGGCTTTCAGCAGTCTCAGCCAGTTGCTACTATCCCCAGGCCTCTACTTCAGCCCCAGCCCTGCTGCTGCCACTGAGAAATGCCAGCTCAAGCCCCACCCCGCTGGCCTTCGCTGGCTCACGCCATTCTGCAAGCTGTGCTTCCCATTCTTGCAATCCTTCAGAACCTCGTTGTCTTCCCCATGTCTTCCAAGAACAGGAAGTCGTCCCCAAGCCATGCATCCCATTTGTTCACATTCTCACACCACCCTCACAAACAGCAGGGTGGGAGTAAGTTAGAAACTTATCTATTTGTTTCTATGTTTAGTTACTTAAAAAGGTTTGTAGGGCCACCCATCTTAACCAACTCTGGGTGGCTCACACCTCAATCCTTAGGCTGACAAGAGTTGCAGTGAAGCTCCATACCTGTAGAGCAGGCTGAGGACAGCTATACATTGAGCCCCCAAATACACTTTGTTTTTCTGAGCCATTTTTTCCCCTTCACAAATCCTTCCAGTGCCAAATTTTCTGGTTGCTACATGATATATATATATTTTGAGGGTACGCGAAAGTGAGCTGTGAAGAAGGTCCTGTTAGTGCAATGGCAGTAGAATTTACAAATCCGAGTAAATATTAAATGTTCTTCTTTGCAAAGAGGAGAGCAGTGAGGTGAGCTTGGGGTGCAAGAGTCCTCCTCTTGAATTTGGCCAATAGCATAACCATCCTTTCTCTTCCCACTGCAACAGGCCACTCCATATTGCAGCTCGAAACGGATTGGCCTCTGTTGTCCAGGCTCTGCTGAGCAGAGGTGCCACTGTGCTTGCTGTGGATGAAGAAGGTATGCATCATTCACATCTGGAAGCTCAAGGCAAGAGTTCATTTAGTATGGGGCGGGGGGGAAACAACAAAGTTTGATGCAGTAAAGATAACTGTCAAAGCAGGAAATCAGGAGTGCAGGCAGTTCAAATGAATGCATAGGTTTATTGTACACTAAAGCTCTCTACAAGAATCTGAACTACTAACAATCAAAGCAAATTGGCGGTAGATAGGAGTCAATGGAATTCAAGGTGGGCTGGACTTAGATCTCTTGTGGGCATGAAGGGACTCAAGAGTGATAACGCATTTGACCCCCCTCCCTCAGACTCAGTCTGGTCAACTCCTGCAATACCTATCTTAGTTTGTCTGAAGCAACTTTCCAATCTGGCACTCTCCAGATGTGTTGTAACTATCCCAGAAATTCCAGCCTGCACAGCCAGAGGAATTATGGGAGTTCCAATTGTAAAGGTGGAAGTTTGGTGTAAAGTGATTCTTGGTCTCTCAAGACAGAATACAACATCGTGAACTGTTTATAGGGATTCACATACCTCAGAAATAATATTATAGAGTTAGAAAACCTGGTTTGTGCTTCAGTCCTTTGATTAAAGTACAGGGTGGGCCACACAGTGGAATGTTTGTATAACAGAGTAGTATTCTGCTCATGCTACCATATTTTCCCGAAAATAAGACCCGGTCTTATATTTTTTTTGCCTCCAAAAGAGGCACTAGGTCTTATTTTTGAGGGATGTCTTACCCGTTTACCTCAGGACCGCCGCAGTCAGGCCTCCCGTGCCATGCCACCTGTTGTGCTGCTGCCCAGCTTCTTCTGTGGCCGCTCGTGGCAGGCCATGTGGCGCACTGCACGGGTGCTGCCATTCACGGCAGGAGGCCACGTGATGCGTCGCACCAGTGCCGCTGCTTGTGGCAGGAGGCCACATGGCACACCGTGCTGGTGCCACCGCTCACGGCAGGAGGCCATGTGTGTTGTGCCATGGTGTGTGCCAGTGGCAGCAATGGCACAAAGCGCCATGCAGTATCCTGCTACGAGTGGCCGCAAGCAGCCATAGAAGTCAGGAGGCGGCGCAACAGGTGTAGTGGCATGGGAGGCCTGGCTGTGGCGGTCCTAAGGTAAGAGAGTGCGGAATGCGTGGGGCAGCTCCACACACCCCGCCCTAGCTTGATTTTTACGTGTGCGCCAGACGACGGGATGGAGTGGGTGAGGTCTTAACTAGGGCTTATTTTGGGGGTAGGGCTTATATTAGGCAGACACATTAAAAATCAAGCTAGGGCTTATTTTCGGGGAAATACGGTTGTACACTTGTTATTTTTTCAGTGGTTGGTGTTCTTATCTAATTTTAGTATTGTATGCCTCCCAAAGTCAATATGAAGCCAGGTGGCTTTATAAAGGACCTGCATGTTATAAAAATGTGGAAATAGAGAGGGTTTTCTTACATACCCTACGATATTGAAACTCAGAGACTGGTGTTAAGGACAAGAAGATGTACACAGCACTTGGTTAAACTGTGGTATTTGTTGCCATGGGTTAGTGTTGTTTGAAAAGGGGATGAAGCAGATTTATGGTGGTTCTGGCTTTCGGAGCAGGTAGTCCTCAACTTATGACCACAATTGGGACCAGAATTTTGGTTATTGAGCAAAGTGGTCATTAAGTGAGATGTCACATGACTGCTTTGCTCAGCGACTGCAATCTGGTAGTCCAGTTGAAGTTGTTGAGCAGTCTCATTCATTAAGAGGATGGAGTCCCAGTTGGGGAGTATGAAGTGCCTCAGGGGGTGGGTGGGAGACACTGGGAGGTCTGGCATAGGCTGTGCAGGAGGGTCTGTCCTCTTAGGAGCTGAAAATCCTACTTACCAAAACCCAAGCAGGATTTTCAGCCCATAAGTGAAGAGACACTTGTGTGTGAGATCTGTGCTGGGCCTTCCACATCCCCCCTGAAGCACCCCACATTCCTTATATTACCACGCTGCCTTTCCACTAAGGAGCTGAAAGTCCTGCTTGGATTTTAGTTCCCTCTCATCCCTGGGGGCTGACTGAAAGAGCTCCCTCCTGAAGAGTTTCAGCTCTTGTGTCTGGTTGGATTTCAGTAGGGAGCTCTTTCAGACAATTCCCAGAGACAAGAAGGAGTCTTGTCAGCAAGTGGCAGCAGCTTGCAGCCTTCCCTGCTGACTTCCCCATTGACTTTCTGGGGAAGCCAGCAGAAAAGATTGCAAATTGTGATCACATGATTTGCAGGGTGTTTGGCAACCCATCATAAGTGAATAGTTTGCCAAGCATCCAGATTGCAATTACATGACCTCTGTGTGTGTGTGTGTGTGTGTGTGTGTGTGTGTGTGTGTGTGTGTGTGAGAGAGAGAGAGAGAGAGAGAGAGAGATTTAGCCAATGGTCTGATGTGCTTTACAAGGTGTAGTGTACCTTTTCTGACGCCATCGTTAATTCAAACCATTGATAAGTGAATGGTCATAAGTTGAGGACCACCTGTGCCTCTTGGCTGTCTTCTGTTTCCTGAATTTTAAGCAGGATGCTTTTTTAAAAAAAAAATGAAATAGAAAAAGTGTCATCTTAAAACACTTCCTTCTGTTGAAAATATAAATCTGATATTTAATGCAAGGAATTCTGAACAAATAGTCCAATCTGGTCCTTTAACTTATAATCTGGTGGCCCCCTTTCCCAAGGAATAGCTTTGCTTTTGTTGTTGCTGCTGCTATTCTTCTGTGGAACTGAATTTGTTTGTCTTTTCCAGGCCATACCCCAGCCTTGGCTTGTGCCCCCAACAAAGACGTTGCTGATTGCCTGGCACTTATCCTTTCCACCATGAAGCCTTTTCCACCTAAAGACGCCATCAGCCCTTTCAGCTTCAACCTCCTCAAGAACTGCGGGATTGCTGCCAAGACAGCCGCCTGCAGCGCCCTGCCCAACGGGAACAGCTGCCCCTACACCAAGGATAGGCACAATGCCATCGGCTTAGATGGCTGTTATTCGGAATAGCTTAAAAACGATGATGGGTGATCTAGTATCTCTTCTATTTATTTAGGAATTCTATCAATATAGGACACTTTAAAGGAGAACAAGACTGGGAATGGGCCTTCCAAACGGTCCTAGGAACCAAAAGAAAAAAGAAAGAAAAGGAAAGGAAAAAAACCTAGAGAAAGTGATCTCGGTTTCTGCATCCTACCTAGATACTTGCTTTGACCACTAGCATTTCTTTTGCTATCAAAATTAACATAAAAGAAGTGTGGGTTTCCAAACAGATTCATCCTTTTAAAATGTTTGGTTTAAATTTACTCGTAAGAAGCTTTAAAAATCTGCTTGTATTCTTCTTTCCCCTGCTGTTTGCCAAAGGGTATATTGCCCGGTTCTTCTGAGTTCAATGTTTTTAAGCAACCCACCTTTTTCAGTCCCAATTTCTCAAGGCTTGATGCTTTGAGTCGAGCCAATTAAATTTATTTCATGCAGGGGGTTGTGGCAGCAGCCGAAGGACTGAATTTGGTAATCTGGATCATCTTATTAACTGTCTCCCACACTTCCCCTCTATCATTTGGGATCATTTTTTCTCTGTGTCCTCAGGAAAAAAAAACATTTCTTTCCGAGGGACCCGGCAGGCTAGGCAGGGAGCAGAAGCCTGAATTGCTGCTGCTGCTTTTTGTTTTGCATTGAAATGAGGAGAGGGAGGTTGATCAATGAGGGACCGCCAAGAAGGGCAGCAGCTGCTGGCAAAGTGCCACTATCATTGCTTCTTCCTGTATGGTAGCTTTTGTTTGTTTGTTTGTTGTGCTCGCCCTTTTTGATTCCAGTCAGAAAAACACTTGAACTGAGAACTACTGTACCCGGATACTCTGATACTTTAGGCAGCTCATAGTCCCTTGCGTGCACCATAGATGCTGTTGCCCAACCAACGCGGTCCTCTTTAAAAACCTGTGTATGCGCTGCCAGAATTATCCCAACCATATCAGGCACTTTAGGGATCTTCTGTTCTTTGGAGGCTGGTTTTTTTTTTGGGGGGGGGGGGGAGAAGGAGAGGGAAGGTTATCCGGTTTGCAAAATATTGGATCCCCAAAGAGAATTTCTTTTGTGGTTCCCCCCCCCCATCCTCTCCCACCTCTGTTTTATGCAGTGTTTCCCATTAGACAAGTCAGTGTTGCCTAAAAAGTTATTTATAAAGAAGCAAGCATTTATCTTTTGAAAAATAGCCAAAAGAAGGGGGGAAAAGAAAAAAAGCTTTCTGCAAGGAGAACAATGCACTTCAGAATCTTGCAATCCTACATTTGTATTTATAATTTTTCCAACTAGAATAACATCCAGCAGATTTCATTAAGGGGTGTGTGTGTATCTGTCCATCCATCCATGGGTGGGGCTAGTATGAGTGCGTATTTTTTATTTTAAAATTCCTATTTATTACACATTTGAGTGTGCACTGTTTTCTTTTTGTACTGTAAACTGTATCATGTGTAGAAACTAACAAAAAAAAAAGATTACCATATCACAAAGTATGTTCAAAGCCAAAGATTGGGATGTAGCAATCAGATGAAAGCTGCTGGGGCAAGCAAAACTTTAGGACCTAATAATCTTTTCCATCAGTTTCCCAGTCCTGCAGTGCTGTGGTAGGCTTGGGACTGTGTTTAGCAGAACATGTGAATTTTAAGAATGAATTATTCCAAGGCATAGTATGTTTGGACCAGCAAGCTTTAAGGCTAGTAACCCTGGGAAGCAACTGGTTTTTATTTTCTCCTAGGGTGTCTTCTTACAGACTCTCTTTGATTGTTAAGGAGAATATATGAGCCAGCTGTAGACCTGAATCCTTCTGCATCATGGTGCATTTTACACTTTGACAATGTATAGGAATTTAAAACCCAGAATGTAAATGGACAGACAAACTTTATCTCCTCTGCCCTGGCCTTTTCATACCGGATTTACGATGCAGAGTGGACACCAATGCATTTGCTAGAGCCTTATTTATTTGCATTGGCTGGTTTTCCAAAATAAAAAACAGAAGAATCAGAAACAGCCAATTCAGAGGGTGTGGCTAATGGCTAGATTGTTCAAAGAGGAGAGTTGAATCCAGAAGTTAGAAAAGATGATGATGATGAAATAATAGTAGTGTAGACAAGACACAAATCCCTTCCTTTTGGCACTGTTTACCAAAGCCAAATTCCTACAGCCAAATGACACAGCCACTATCTTGCCCTTTGCCAAACAGTGCATTTTTTTTTAAGGATAGGATCACTTCGTTTTTTTTGTTTTTTTATGGAGCCTTCCTCTGCTCCCCTTCCCCTCGCCTCCCTCTCCTGGCCTCCCTACTGACTTTGTCTTTCTCAGAGATTTATTACACGTCATTTGGGATCAGTTCTTCTAAGTGTTTGCTGAATTACTTTAGTTTCCTGCATATGGATAGGTTGCAAAAAAAATGGGGGCCTTAAAGGTAGTGAATTCTAGTCTTCAAACAAACCTAACAATGTCCTTTGACTAAGCCTTCTGCAGAGACTAGGGTGCTACTAGCTTAGCTGTTTCTTCTTTCTTTGATGCCCAAGGAATCTTAAGAAATCTCTTCATTTTGCAGCTGCCAGGTAAAGAGCGTATTAAAAGTTTCAATGCACTTGCCAAAAAAAGCACAGCGGACAGCCTGTTGCAGATTGGCCGTTAATGTTTTCACTGCACTATGGATGGGTTACTTTTCTCTGCCCTCAGTTACTCCACATTCTCTACCTTGAAAGAAAGTGTTAACCTTTCTACACCAAATACCTCATTGTTGGAATAGAAATGAACAAAACTTGAATTAAAGATTCCTCTTCTCCCCTGTTCCCCCACTTTTTGATGAGAAAGGTCCTTTTCAGCATCCTGTAGAAGAAAAGCTGAAAACAAAACAAAAAAAACCACTTGTTTACATTTTATTAGGTACTAGCAATTTACTTCTTTCAGATTGCCTAATTTTATTTTAGCCTTCTAAGCGCAATCCTTTTCCTCCCCATAGAAGGGCAAAGAGGACATAAGTTGGGAGGCCAAAGTAAATCTGAAGCCACTCTTGGTCGTTGTTTGATTTCTTTTCAAGGGCTAAATGAATCCTCTAAAGGCAGAAACGGGACTGAGACATTTGTAGGAAAATGGGTGGGGGAGATCCAGTGTTCCTTGCAGTGCTGAGAACTATGAGGCCTTCAGGTATTCTGTCTCTTCCCACAGGTGTGATAGTTTAAACCAGAGATGTCCAATCTTGGCAACTTTAAGACTTGTGGACTTCAACTCCCAGAGTTCCTCAGCCAATTCTGGGAATTGAAGTCCACAGGTCTGTATTCACCCCAAGCCATGTCTTTGTGGCCTGGAGGAATGTGGACTCATTAAGAAATCCTAGCACAGATTGTTCTTACAGAAGAGAGAGAAACCCATTTTTTGTCCCCTTTTACTCCTGTGTATTGAATTGTAGTTGGTTCTGTAGCAGTTTTTGGGAATGAATATAGCTTGAATGGTTTACGATCTGCAAGAGGTCTTGAACCAGGGAGGTGAAGCTTCCGTGGACCACAGTTCTTAGATGGCAGAGATGCTCCCTTTTCAGTTTTTATAGTTTATTATTTTTTTTAAAAGCAGGAATGAAATTTGAAGGAAGAGGCAGAAGCTGAGATGCAATCAGCTTTCTGAGATAAGTTTTAGAATAAGGGAATTTCCTAACCCTAGTGCCAGATGAATTGGGCTGGCATGAATTTAAATTCTTATGTTTCCTCCTTATATTAGAACTGTCATGGGTTTGTGCAGGACTTCTTTTGCTGAACTGATGAAAAATAATCAGGCAGGATCGTCTTTTTAATTGCATTCTTGCAAAAAAAAAAAAAGCATTCCCTTTCTTACATTTCACCCTAAAATTGAAGATATGACAATCAAAGTGATCTTTTTAAGGGCTTCAGCGTACTTAACTCTGTAGCATCGCACATTATTATATTTCTAGTGTTCCATTTAACTTTTTCCTTTTCCTTAAAAATGATGATGAAGAAAAAAAATGGAGTGGAAACAATTCCAGCAGCGCATATCTAAATTAATATATTTTGTTGCTTTTTTAAAAATAAAAAAAATGGAGGCAGCAGTTGGTTTGGGTATGAAGAAATGTGGCCAGCTCTATTTTAGTTGCCAGTCTTGTTCTCCTTTAATGCTGTAACGTGTACATTTTGACAGCACAGCTTGACAGTTTTAAGTAATAATTCAAATGTCTGGTGGTAATAACTTGCATCATTGTGCTAAGATGAGAGTTGGTTTTCCCTGGTGCATTGTAAAAGAGGGCTGGAGGCAAACTTCCTTTGTTACTTCCTCTCTTTTTTTCTCACCACCCCTTCCCTCCAGTATTCTGCAAGCACATTTGACTTCCTAGTGTGCAGTATTTTACCCAGGGTTGGGAGAAAGTGGGGAGTGGGGGCAGAAGAGGATCTTGCTTGCAGCTTCTTCCTGTTGCCATCTTCTTTAGGGATGGCATAAAATCTATTTTAACCATGCATCCTTCTTTGCATCTTAGAAGACCCTGCTCCTAATATCTCTGGGTGGTTTTCTCCTTTTTTTCCTTTTCACTTGTCTCAAAAAGCAATCATGGGGCTTCCCTTCTTAACCTATCCAAATAAGGAAGTTTTTCTCCAACCCCCTTTCTCCAAAGCACTTGCTTTACAAGTTTAAAAAAAAAAAAAAAAAAAAGCACTTTTGTTTAAAAGCATGAGGGTCTCATTCCCCCTTTTATAGTAACCTATAGGAGAAAGGCCAGCAAGGGAACACGGTATCAGGAAAAGCCTATTTTCCTTTTTGTCCCTCCCCCCACATTTTTTTTAATTAATCTATGTTGGGTGGGAGGATGGGTGGAGAATTCTTTTAATTTACTTCAGAGCTCTAGAGTCATGGTTCTAGGGTTCAGACAAATAGAACAAAGGGAAGTTGTGTTTTAAAAAATAAAACAGCACAAATACATTTCAGCTTGACAAGTGTATTTGCACTGCCATTCTTAGATAAATGGGCCTTCCGCTGGGAGCCCAGCTGAGCCATATAACTATTGACAAACACTGAATGTAAATGTCCTTGTAGAGGGCAAGTACTGAGAAGCGATAAATTGATCATATATTCCTAAGCGGGCACTTCAGCGAATTTAAAATAACTGATCCTGATGAAATGATGCTGTTCCTTTTTTCTAAAAATGACTTTATTTTGTTTACTTTTCCCCAGAGGTTGCTGGAGCTTAAGAAAACCCATTTGTAGCATTGTTACTGTTCATTACTTTTTACATTTTCTTTCTCCTCTTTTCCCACCCTGCCCAAGGAGTTCAAAATCATGGGATATAGACATCCCGTGCTAATATTTCTAAAGAGCTCTAATGTAAGAAATGAATTATGTACTTACAGGACTTGAATCTGTGTCCCTGAAAGTGATGTGTATATTATCTAGTCTGGTTTCCTGGTTTGGGACAGTGGATTACCAAAGGGGCCTGTCCCTGGCCAGTTTCTGTACAGACTAAATGTGCAAAATCTCCTTTAGGGCTAATGCTCACTTTGTATTGAGAGCCAGCTCCAAACCTTTTGGCTTCCTTCTGATAGGAATGAAATAGTTGATCCAAGGACATGCCAGAATACCTTGCAGGTAGGCAAATTGGGGTGGAAAGATTCCTCTAATGGCAGGTTTTTTTTAAAAAAAACTCCAGCCGTATAAGGTATTCTGGCATAGCTATGAACCTTAATGTGAGCAATTTTTTTTTAAAAAAAATAATCAGTTATTAAAACAAATATCCAAGCAAGTAACCTTCTCTCCTTTCCTTGGTGAGTCCTGGAAAGTATATTTATATATCCCATATTTAACTCTCCTCCCCTCTATTCATCACTCCACGCATTTTTCCTCAAAAACATTTCCCTGTCAAATTGTTGCGTAATTCCGTTCTGATTAGCTATTCGCCCAATAGTGCCAAAGAGATGACAAGATTAGGAAGGCGATGGAGAGAGAGGTTTGGTAATCTTTCATGGCATACTTTGCTTCTTTTTTTTTTTTAAGAAAAAAAAATTATTTAAGCTGTAAGCTCAGTTCAGCTTGGCTTTGAGCATATTTTTTTATGTGCAGGAAACTGGGGAGGAGGAACCACCCTCCGTATTGGAAATGTTTCATTACTTTACAACCTTCTCTTGGTGGATTTTTTTTTTTTAAATGGGTTCTTCGGTATCAAGCATGTAGCATTGGAGAAAAAAATGTGACTTCAGCATCACTTAGCTCCTACAAAGTCAATGTTAAAGAAGAGATGGGGATATATAGATTATTTTTTTTTCCCCACTGAAGCAAGGAGAATGTTAATTGCGGTTGGGATTCTGTGAACTTTAAAGCAATGATGTCATTCGAATCATGAATTTGGGGGACAAAGAAAAAGCTGTCAATGTTACAAATAGGTAGAAAATATTTTGGGCTGGGTTGGGAGGGGGATAGATCTCTTAAGGTCTCCCGTAAGGCATCTGTAGCAAGTTCTTAGTGTCTTTCTTTCAGTGATCTATGTGTAAATGCTGCACCGATGTATATTATGCACATAAAACATTTCTTTGAATAAGATAGGACAGACCTCATCACCAGTCAGGTATAAACTATTCTTCCTCTTTTGTGTGTTAGTTTTCCTCTGTGTGTGTGTGTATGTGTGTATACCTGTATGCGATGGGCATCTTTTCAAATTCACTTTTGGTGCAAAAACAAAAGGGATGAAAAAGAAAAGAAAGAAAAATAGCCTTACTTTTAATTCCAATCCTATCTTAGTTTGTCAACTTGAATATAATAAAGCAGAATTGCATGGAAGTCTTTGAAACTAGCTGAGCCTGGTGTGCACGGTGAGTGGCAGTAAACTTTTTTTCTAAACAAAAAATTAGTATGCAATTTCAGCCACACAGCTTTTAGGAAAAAAAATCCCTGCATTTTGTTTTTGTTTTTAAGAATGGCGCGTAGGGAGGGGGGGAGGGGGTTGATTATACCAGCTTGTGCCTGCTTTGCCTTCTCAAAAACTTGGGAATTCGTTCCCATTCGCTTACCCTTCATGCTGACCAGAAGAGAGATTTCATAAAGAAGCTTACATTGTTGGTTGTTTTTTTTTGGTTTTTTTTTAATGAAACCAGTGTTTTCCAGATGATAGTAAGACCTTTGATAACCTCTTCGGACATCAGGTGTACTGGCAGTGTAGATTAACAGCATGTTTGGCTTTTGGAGATAATATCACGGGGTTGAGGGAGGGAAATAAGGACAGACACAACAGCAGGTGGTTCAGATTATCTGCTTTCCAAGGTAATGCTGTAGTGTTGCATACTGTTTGGCCTGCATAAATGATTACTACATTTTAGATACAATTACCTATTGCACTTCTATCAGAAGTAGGGAAAAGGTAAAAAAAAAAATGACTGGAAGTGTGTGGAAATTACTCTAGTTGGTCTTTTGACCTGCACCATGGATATATGAATCTATTGTGTAATTTTTGTCCCAGTTATTTGGTTGCAGCACTGTAAATCTGGTATCCCTTCTGTCAACTTAATTATGAAGATAAGGAGAAAGGTTAGTTTCAAGCCCTGCCTCTTTATTGTGATATAATTAGGGTTTGTCAAATGTACAGCTGTCCCCTCTAAATTTATTATTCTTACGTGCAATCCTCGTATGATTTTTCATCTTTAATTTAGGAAATGCAAATATCCTGGATATTTGGGGGAGGGGGAAACAAATGGAGCGGCCTCACAGAAACACATGTTTCAGACTTGAGAACAGGCCTAGGTTCTTACATTCTGAGAATTTCTTTGATATATGAAATTTGCACTTGATCAATTGCAGATCTCTTAGGCAAAATTGGAAATAGAGGCATTAACAAACAAGCACACTTAGGGAGATGAGACGTGGGAGATAAAAGATCAAAACCAAAGGGAAATTTGACATTGCGGGTTCTTGGGAGTTTGACACAGAGAAGACTTCTGTATTGCGTTGGGCATCTTGCAGACAATGTTGAGTGGTTTGACTCACTTTTTAGAATCCTGCAGCGTACAAAAGTAAACTCTTTTTATACTGACAGAAACAGACAGAGGCCAGTGAAGGAATTAGCTTTTAAAATGACAGAACTAGAAAAAATCATTGTCAAAGGTAAGATTTGGAAACATGCTTTATGGACTAAAAGTGACTGGGGTATTATTGTACTGTGTTAGTTGCCAGTTCTTAATATTTTGAAAGGCATTTTTTTTGCTGGTCCACTTGAAGATATTTATTGAAATGGCTGCTGATAGTTTTGTATGCATGTCCTTACTTGAATGTTTTGGAAAAATAATAGTGAAAGGAAGTTTCTGGAATGCAATTGCAGTTAACCTAAGGGTTGTGTCAGCATCTCAGGCTTGCTGACATTGGAGTAGGGAATGAGTAAGACTGAGGGAAATGCATTTAAAGGCAGCCTGCCGGCATTTCTCCCAATTTCTTTCCCTGCTTCTCCTCCATCTTGAGATTCATCTTTTGGCACTATCCAACTGACTTCTGATTCTTTTAGAAAGAGGGCATGTTAATCCAGGCGCTTAGATTTCAAAATAGAAACTGAAACAGATATTGTACTGAAAGAACACTCTTAAAAATGTGATAACCATTCCAGACGCCTTAGCTACCTGACATGAATGTAGCTTGTTTACCTTATGAGAAGAAGCACCTTACAATGTTCTTCTATCTTCCTTGTAGTGAAAAGGTTAATAATTTAACATCGACAGAATATGTAGGAAGCCCGTTTTGGTAGGAAAAAGGGGAGCATGATGGGAGTTAGGTCAGATCCTTCTCCTCAAGTCTGAGCTGTAATTGGCTCCCCCTCTCTCATTTATAATTTTGTCTAACTTCACTTAACTCTTATCCTTCATCTCATAAATAAAAGCAGGCAGATGATTTAGGATTTCTTTTTATTTCCCCTTCTCTCTGAATTTTCTCTTGTATACCAAGGTGACTGATCTCTTGAGGTTCTTTTTTTCCCTAAAGTGAGCAATGCTTAGTCATAAAGCCTTATGGAGGTTTAGCTTAGTCCGTGTGAAAGTTGGAGGGTATTGGATCTCAGGTGGAATGGGATGATGCAGGATGTTAATCTAACTTCTTCAAACCTAACATTGCCTTCCTTCCGTTTCTGCAATCCATACATATTACTCTAGTACCTTAAAAATTAGTTGTGGGTACGGTGACTCCATTCTTTGTATGTTTGGTTTTCAGACTTACAATCCAACTTTTCTGGGGTGAGAACATCAGCTTTGGGAAAGCTGAACTAAAACAAATTGTGTGTTAATTCTTGCTATGGTAGTTTTCTTTCCTCCCTGTAATTTGATGCCATGTTGTATAGATTCAGAGCTTTTAAAAATTGCACTAAATATGTATGTGGCAATTTCTGATTTTTCATTTAATTTTGTCCCAAATCAAAAAGTTTCTTCTGTTAGTAGGGAATGGCATAAGTTATTTGCCGTATCTGTTATTTGTTCCTTTTGGCTTTCTAATGGATCTTGCTTCCTTTCATACTAAAGCAGCACGGTACCAAAGGATATAATGCTGAATTCTTCAGTTTCATTACGTATTTTTTTTTATTCCTTGTGCTTTTTTTTTCTTTTCTTTCAAATTAATCTGTGTCTCTTCCCCCCACACATTAATACATTTTATCAATTACTGCTGTTATCTGTTTTCACTTCTAATACTTGCAAGTGATTTCAAACTATAGGAACAGGGGCCCCGGTGTAAGACTTCAGTCCCAGAGCTTCGGGCCCTCTAGACTTCTACTAAAACGCAGATGTAGGTATATCTACAAGTTTATCTCCAGCAGAGATTGAGAAGTAGACTTTCTCTCCACCACCACCACCACCCCTTCCCCACCTGCTAGCTTTTCACATGGGAAAAGAAGATACAAGCTGTAGCTGAGATTTCTCCTTTTCCAACACCAAGCCTAGGCCTTCCGGAAAGAAGGATGTGTGTGGTTTTTTTTCAGAAGTAATGGCTAAGTAGGACCTAATTTTGTGCTGAAGAATTGTAGAAAAATGGGGATTACTGGTCATATACCTCTGGCTAAAGGGCCTGGCCCTTCTCCCCTCAGCACTTGGACCTTTGAAGCTGAACTAATTTGGGGTGAGAATAGGGCCTCCTTCTGATTTTCTTAAATATCCATGCTCTTGGAATAAAGCACAAACAGGGTTTTCTGTAGTAGATTTTAGCAAAAGAAACCGGCAATAAAACTAGGCAAGTAACCAAGGGGTTGCTTAATAAAGAAATGAGAATTGTAAGTAGCCATGCAACTTTCTATCTCTAGATATAAATCCTGTAAACTACTATCCTCATAGTAGCAGTCTCAAAAGTGATAATAAGAACATCTATCCTCCTAGTAGCAGTCCTTATCACTTTTGAGACCTATGTTACAGTGAGAGTACACATAGAAAAAGAACAGCCACTTTGATGATTGGTTGAGAATGTGTTGAGGCAAACATGCACAACTATATGTGGAAGTGGCTTGAACTCTTAGCTTTTTGCGAGCTTTATTCTTGGTTCTTTTCACAAGAATCTGACAAAAGCTCTCAAGTTGCGTTCATATGTTAGAAGTTATTGTGTTATATACCCACCTTTAGATTGTTTACCTTCCAAATTAAGAAAAGACTTACACTGATACTGATTGGCTAAGATGTGCTTCGGTATTTTTATGCTAAAAATGCATATGCATTTCTCAAAAAATAGCTTCATAACATAATTTTTCTACTACTACTTTTCCAAGTCCCATCTTAGCATCCTCCAGATATTCTGGGTGCCAGCATTCATCATCCTCACCCAGTGTGGGCGTTGGCCCACGGACCAGAAATTAGAGAGTTGGTGCAGGAAATTTAGAGGACACCAACATAGAGAAGACTATCATATTGTGTAAATTTTGGATCTAAGCCTCTACTTTAGTTGATGTTATGATGAGGGATGTATAGAGTAGCTCATATTTCCCTCCACCCCAAAAAGGGAGGGGACTCCACATTCACCACTTCCTTAAATTTAATATGAATGTTAGAACTTTCCAACCCACTCAGGTGTGAGAAAACAGTATGTCCTGCATGTTGTTCAGAGGGAATAAGTTACATCAATGAGACCTGCAATTTGCTCTGGAAATTAGTAAACCCTTAATCCCCCCCTCCCCTGGCAGTTTTTTTTTAAATCTAGGATTGGGAGACCATGTTGACAATCTAACTAGAGCGTGCCTGCATTTGTTTCTTGAAGTGGAATTGTGAACATAACTATTATTACTGTTAGCATTCCTGTTGCATGTTTGTTTTGAATTACTTGGCCATGCCTTCTTTGCAACTTGGAAGTCATGAACTGGGGTGAAATTGGAAACTCGGAGCGGTTTTCCTTTGAAGACCTGGAGGAGTTGCTTTCTTTTCCTCCTGTTGGGTTCATGACAGACCACACGCCCCAGTAACAGCCAACCTGCTGTTTTTATTAGTTGTGGGCTTGTCTTATAGCAATACTTGTTGGCTGTGAGCTTGTGGGCACTTAAAAAGTCACCTGTGCTTGAAATAGATTTCTTCTTTGGGAGCAGCAATAATGGGGATAGAAGAAGGGAGGGAGAGTAAAACTGGTTGCTGTGTTGAGGGTTTGTAGTCTGTTCTATAGTTTGTACTATTGGGTGTTTCGTGTTCTGTTTTATTTAAATTTGGGGGGGGGGTGCATTATAATGATAAATGGAAGGATTTTGAAGTATTGTGATAAGATTCTTTATAAGCACTGATTTCAGCCCCAATGGGAGCTTTCTGCTTGAAAGCTTTGATGATCTTTAATCGCTCATGTACTGTACCTTCCCATAGTTGTGCTTGTTGCTTTTACCAGTTCTTCCTTCCTTCCTTGGGTTCTTTATCCCGAGATGCACAAATGGTATGTACCTTTTAAGGGGGCACGCTAACTGTGTTTTTCGTTGTCTGTGTAAGGTAGATGCAGCCAATATTTTGTGACAGTGTTTGTAGTCAGGGGTGACTTAGACGATATACTGTGTCTGCATGAGCCACAAACTGTGCTTTCCTTCCCCCCCCCCAACTCTGTCTTTTCTTCCCAGCCATAGCTGCAAGTATGCAACAGAGTCAGGGAGGAAAGTATGAGGGCATTACACACATTGTACACTTCCCTTGCTTTAGCTAGGGAGGGCAGTCTAATTTACATATATGTATTTTCCAGCCTGTCTTCTAAGGATTGACAAAAGTTACCTTACTGTTGATGCTAACTTTTAGCAGATTGTTGAAATATGGTGCAATTCTTTCAGGGTGGCTTTAATCAGCAGAAGATAAAGGCCAGACTTTTTTTTTTTTTTTTGGTCCTTGTATAAATAATTATCTTAAAATATGAATTCATTCAAACACCCTTTGCCTAGCTCCTTTTTCTTGGCTGCTGAGCACTTCTCAATTTGTTGCATTTCAATCTGGGACCAAAACCATATAATGTAGCCCTTAACAGCTAGCTGCTAGGAGAACCACAATAAATCCTCAAAGGAAACCTGTCATATCCACTGAAAATGGAGACAGAGCGTTAAAGCGGCCTTTTCCAACTGCTGCTGGCTAGATGTGTTGGATTTTATCTTGCCCACCCTTTGGCTGTGCTGGCTTGGGCGCTGTGAGAGTTGAAGTCCACCCAGCTGAGGCCCAGAGTGGGAAAGGGTGCATTACAGTATTTTTTTTTTCCTGCTTAACCTGTAACTGCTGCTTATAAAAGTGGAAGGCTTTTGTCTTCCACGTTGAATCATTTGGTCCAAAGGCATTCAGAGAAGAGTGTATATTCTGACCCCGACGTCAGTTTAAGCATTCTCTTAGCTTTATCTGCACATTTGGGGCACGGCTTTTAATCCTTGGTTAGCATTGCCATAGTATTTTCTCTAATTGCATGGAGGCCAGTGTGCTTCATTTTGGCTTCCACGTCAGTTCTTAAGGGAACCGAGAGGGAAATTGCCCCAGTTTAGAAGTTGTTTTAGTAGTCTTTTTCTTTTTGTCTATTGTGGCCACCTGCAGGAATGCAGGAAACTTGAGGAGCACTTGGCTCTACAATAAAAATGGTTCTCCTCCTTTGATTAAGCTCTCTGCATCTGGGGCCAGAGCCATAGCCTCCTGACTAGAGCAGGTCAAGGATTTCCACTTAATCTGTGTGAAAAAAATGAATTTGGAGAAGAGGAATGGATGTTAGCATTTCCCTTTAAACTTGCCTGCCCTTCGTGCAAGCCCTCCACATTGTGTGCATGGGTATTTGCACGCAGAGTCTTCATATGCATTCATTGCAGGTGGTGTTAAGATTGGCTAAAGTGATAAAGTTGAATCTTGTTTTATTTCTTTCATATTTAAAATTAGAGTCCCTCTAATAAATAAAACATTTAGTTCTGGAAAGAACTCCAGTGAACTTCCATAACAGTTTTCTGAAACAAAATCCTTTGTTACCTTTACCACTGAATTAATTGTAATCTGCATTAGTTTTATATTTGGGATATTTTATCTCCCATTCCTTCTCCTCCTGCCAGGGTGGAAAAGCTCTCTAGGATTATAGAGATGCCTGTACTATATTAAAAAGTGGACAGGTGTCTTGTTATGGAAATCAGTTTATATTTCAACAGTTTGATTGGGGTATGGAGGAAGAACGGGTCTTCATACCTAATTCTTACAGTAAAAACCTGAGCACATCAGGGAACACAAAACCCCTTCTTGCTCTTATGATGTTTCACATCTTAAAACACCAGGCAAGGGGGGAAAATCTATAGGATGGGAAATCTGTGTTTCCTATGATCCTTTAAAGAGCATTAATGTGGGAGGAGGAATGGAAGGCAATTTTTAGATCAGCACCTCATATTTACTGGACCTGTTTTGTATTTGGTCTTTTGTATTTAATAGGGTAGAATGGGATTGGGAAATAATATTATGTTTTCACCTTTAGAGCACTGAATCTACAACCTGCTGATCAAGACCAGCATGCAACCATGTTGACCTCCTTTGAGGCAGGGGCCTTAATTGGGATCATTTAGTTAAGCAGATATTTTTAAATTAGACGCCTGTGTGTATGTGCGTGCGCGCATGTGCATGTGTATGAGTGTGTGTATATGTTGTAATGGGTGAAGATGGGAGTATTGTTTGAATGGTAATATTTTGAGTTTGGGGGTGAATGACGAGCTATTGGAGCAAGAATGGAAGTGCTGCCTATGAAGCATTGCCCTTCTCTATTGCTTGTACCTTTGGAACTATAATGATTGTGGGGAAGTTTAACTTTGCCCCCTTATCTTGCTAGTATTGGAAAGCTTGGACCAATGTTTAGAAGAGATTATTAAAAATAAGCATTCGAGTCAGCTCACAGGCCTGCCTTCTTACTTGCAGACACATGATCTTCCTTCAAACACTGGTTTAAAGCACAAAAACAAAGTACCCAAATGCTCACTCTGGGTGTTTCAGAAGAGGGTTTGGTTACAGGGCAGGAGTTGCCAAGATCAGTTCACACATTCCCCAAAGTCTGCTTTTAAGCCCAATGCAAAGGAAGTTCCTGATATGCAATCAGAGTGTTGCTCTTTTGAGACTGATTGGCAATCTCCCTTTCTTATGGATCTCCTTGCCCTCATTTCTTCACTGGAAGCAGTCTCTTTAAGTTTTTTTTAAGTAATTATGTTTCCCTCAAGAGTTTTATTCTTAGAAAGGCAGATCTGTCAAACCAACCATCAATTATTCCTCCTTTTCTTCCCCACCCCGACCCCAGCCTGGTTGTTCCATGAAATGAAAACATTATGTTAAGAGATCTATGTAAAATCATATTGAATAACAATGCAGTGAGGTATCACAAGCCATTCATCCCCCTTTCTACACATCTCAGTCTTGCGCAGTGTGGAAGCCACCTTGTATAAGCCCTTTACATGAATTCAGTGAATGGTTAACCTTTTTTTGTCTCAGATGATATATATGCATTTTCAAAATTTCTGCATTACCTTTGGGAGGGGCGGTTGGGGAAAAGGGGTTAACAGGAACTTAAAACTAAAATTAAAAAACAAAGCATTCAGACTTGATCTATTTTCTACAATGTATGCTGCGACCAGGTCCTGTTATTCATATTGTGGCTTTGAATCAATTATGTTGATTAAAATGCTGTTGCTTCTATTTGCCTTGCTTTTTTCGTGTCTCCAGATACAACAATGTAAGTAAAAATACAAGAGATACAGGTGAGAATTCTTGATGACCTGACTGTAATTTCATAATCTGAGTCAAAAATACATTTTCAAACCAAGATAGTTTTACAATCTGCAAAACGCTTTCCCCCTTCCACATCAATATCCATCTGGGTGCCTTTTATACCAGTCGGCTGGTGGCCAGACAGGGCAATTTTATTTAATCAACCTTGAGGTGCAGAATTATAAAAAAAAATCCATCCTATGCAGAAGCTCAGTTTTGACTGCATGAATTCAAGATATTTCTATAGAGGTACATGCCTATTCAGTGTGGTTTAATTCTAGGTAAAAAAAATGTAACTACCTTTGGGCGAAGAGTTACTTTGAATAGGGCAAAAGAGGGGGAAGGAAAAAAAAGGGGGGGGGAAGTGGAGTATTTTTGCTATTTGAGAAATGAATTCAACTCCAAGTGATACCATATCTCAATGTAATATACCAGCAAACTAAATAGCTATAGAACAAACAAATGAGGAAATTATATGACAGTCTAGGTCAGTGATGGCGAACCTTTTAGACACCAAGTGCCCAAACTGCAACCCAAAACCCACTTATGTATCGTCGGGTGCTGGGTGGGCATGGCCCATTGGGTGGGTGTGGCCCATTGGGTGGGTGTGGCTTCGGTGGTAATGGCAGACTGGGTGGGACTAAAAAGTTCAATCAATCAATTCCAACTTTGCGAGATCTATTTTTTTCTGCGAGAAGTTGAAATCGATTGATTGAACCTTTTTCTTTTTGCACACGGCGGTGGAGGCCTAAAGGGAAAAGGTTTTATAAAACCCAGCTGAAGGCCTAGGACTCGGGCGATGGCACGCGTGCCCACAGAGAGGGCTCTGTGTGC
Source organism: Azemiops feae (assembly GCA_023970755.1). Classification (NCBI taxonomy): domain Eukaryota; kingdom Metazoa; phylum Chordata; class Lepidosauria; order Squamata; family Viperidae; genus Azemiops; species Azemiops feae. The sequence goes on along the minus strand of JALGBA010004142.1, from coordinate 729,209 downwards.
CACCTGTGGCATGCGTGCCATAGGTTCGCCACCACGGCTCTAGGTGGCTATTGCATGCCCAGCTAGAAACAACCCACTTGGAATTCAAATGATTGATCAGTAAAGCTGAAGTTGACGGCAGCTCAGTCCCCCCCACCCCACACACACACCAAAAAGCACGAGAAAATAAGCGGGGAGTTTGACCACAGTGTGTTTAACAGGTGCCTATTTCCACACCAGTTGTGGATTCCCAGAAACAAAGGCAACCAGCACAGGAAATAATCCTGCACAAATACTGAGGGATTGCCTGTTTCATTATCTTGGATATAACTCCAGAGCCTTTCTCTATAGATTTACAGGGCTGGAGAACGCTGGCTCTTTTATGACTTGTGGACTTCAATTCCCAGAATTCCTGAGCCAGCACGAAGTCCACAAATTATAAAAGGGCCAGCGTTCCCCACCTCTGCTTTAGAATATGATGTCAACCGAAGACCATTAAGAATGTTCTGGTTGTGGCTATCAGATAAGCTCCCCTGCTCTAACATAGGCCAGTTGGATAGTCATCCACCTCTTGTAGCTCAGCTGTTTTTCCCCCATGCATCATCTTCCTGCCTTTCGCAGCTGTTTATTCCAAAACTGCTGGCCCTTCCTTGCCATCGTGGAAATCTTGTTCTTTACAATTTGTGCTGGAGAATTGAAGGAAGGGGAGGATACCTATCTATGTCTTTGGAAGTTTCCTGATTTAAGAGACTGAAATTCTGCCCTGTTACCTCCAGCAACCTTGTGCAGCATATTATGAAGTGTCTCCAGGAGGAACATTTTTCAGACATTCTTATAGGTAGTGGCAATGAATGCTGCTGAAAAAATAAAATTTAAAGACAGTTTCATCTGCTCTTTGCTTGTGCTTTTATTGCTTGTCCTGCTGGGACTTACTTAGATTCCTTCAGAGGAGATATTAATGTAGGGTTGGTGTCCAGAGTGTCTTCCTGTTTCTGTCTCTCATCGCTGGGAAAAGATGACCCTTATCTATGCATACTTGTCCTATGCATACACCTACAGGAGTCCTTTCTTCACAGAAACCAACTCTCAAGCTCTTGGATGGTGTCTCAGGTTTAACTGGGTGTTCATGTCTTTGTAAGACCCAAATTTCTAACCTGGAATAACTGCTGCTTTTGAAACCATTATTTAACCAAAATGTAGTAGGAACCATGAGTACCTGGTACAATACTAGAACCAATGGTTTACCTAGAAAAGGTACAGTTCCTTAAATAATTTCATCTTATGTTGAAAATGTCATGATTCCGATAGATGAGACCAGTAAAAATAGAACTCCAAGGCAGAAAGTTTCCTTAAAGAACATATTTATTGGCTACAAAGTATCAGCACGTTCAAAAGTGAAACCAAGACTGAAGTTCCCTCCCAAAGGTTACAATGTTGCAAAGTTGAACTTCCCACCCCCAGCACGATGCCATAAATCACATTCCCCAATTAACTACTTTGATGGGCTTTCTAACGGAAGGCTCAGCCCCCCAAAACCCAGGCAGCAATGACCTTGGTTCCCACGGGACAATTTATTGTCTAACCTTAAAAGCACACATCCCCCCCCTCCCATACTGTGGCAACCGAAAACGAAGTAGAAATTCGTTGCAGCGTTGACAGAAACACATTTAAATTAGGTCCACTCTCCTAAAACAACTGTCACCTTCCTCCATTTAACAAAGTATAATGGGTTTTCAACATGCTAATTTTAGTGGCAACCTACTTTATTTTACAGTATCAAGCAGGCTGAATTGGACTTAAATTTTCTTGGCACCATACCCATTATCACAGGATTGTGGTGGTTGGCAAAAGAGTTTGTCACTCATGCTTCCAAACTTTATTTTGTTCTCCTTTCCAACTTCCTTGGATTACCCAATTACAGTAAAAGGATTTTACAGCTGCCTTTTCAGCTATAGGAAGAAGACAGTCAGAACTGACAACAGAGCCAAGAGTGCATTTTGCCTTGCAACTGGGAATTCCTTTTGAAATGTCCTACTCATCCATGCGGACACTGATATGTTCTTCAAAGAGAGCAATGCAGAGCATGAGGCCACCTCCACTGAGAAAGCCCAAGTTCTGAAGAACGAAGTGTCTGAAGGATCTTTTTCTGCTGCTGGTAGAATGTCGCTGCAACATTTCAGGTAGCTAGAGAAAAACAACCAGCGGTTATCACTTTGACAGCGTTCATAGTCTAGTACAAACTGACAGAATCTTTGCCCGTAAGTAGACAGCAACAGCCACGGTATAGTCGTATCTTAATCACATTGCAATTTTTGGCTACTTAAGACATTAAACAATTCAGCACCAGGTATTTTCCCCATGAAAAACTTCCATAGGGCCACTCATGCACCAGGAGATTTTTCAAGATGGTTTCTAAGGAAAGTGCCATGTAGGCTAGGAGGCATGTTTCTGAAATTTCCCTGCAGTTTGGATTTTAGAGTCACAAGCCCTAATTCCGCACAAATGTCCTCCATATCCTTTTAGACTTAATCTCGTTTCCTATAGTCTATAAAGCGAGGAACAATAAGAAGCAAAGTATCTGAAGTTATAGTTCCGCCTTTCCTGTTCTGTTACAAGTACCAGATTCTGTTTACTACCCAAAAGCTTTGGCAATCCACTTCTATAGTAATTGGGGGAGAGGAGAAACATTAATATTCCAAATAAATGGTTTAAAATCTCAGAGACCAAGATGCTGAATTCGGAGAGGTAAACTTGATCTCAAATATATTTCCACTTGGACCTCCCTTGATCTTGAAAAGCTACAGCAGGTGGGACAAGGCAGGAAACAGGGCCAGAGGTACCAAGGATCCAAAAAATCCTCAAATTTTGCATGTTCCCACACACAAGTCTTGCATGTTCCCTTCCCATTGCTTGGTTGAAACTAAAGCTTTAGATTTGAAAAACATATTAACACCCCCTGCAATTTGGGCATTATTTTCTCTCTCCCAATTTAAGTACAGGATTGTGAGACGAAAACACCGATTTGTGCTTTTCATAAAGAAGGGTGAGGAAGGAGAGCAACAAGTAAGAAAGAACATGTAACATTCTATGGGCTCCGAGTGTCACTGTGGTGGCTGAACTTGGAGTAGAGAGGCTTGGTTCAAGGCTCCGGCTTGGTTCAAAGTTCAGGGGGTGAGTTTAGGCCCTCTGCTGCCAACCAATCTTACTTCATTGCTACCATAAAGATAAATTTAGGGAAGACTCCCACATATACCACTGGTCAAAAAAAGGTCAGATAGAAATACAATAAATTAAGGCTTGCACCATACATAGAGAAATGAAACACAATCTCTTACCATATCAACCAGAGCTACATAAAGAAAAACACCAGCTGTGGTGGCAAAGATCCAGGGAGTGACTTGGGAAGTGTTCTGACTGACAATTGTCCCTAACACCATGCCCCAATAAGCCAGGAAAGCAGACAGCAGGTTAAACAACAGCACCCACCGGAGTGGCATGCCCGCCCGGAGTAGGACAGCACAGTCTCCTGCCAAAGAGAGAGAAAGTTAAGGCTACCTCAACCCCTCTTGAAACCAGCAATGTCTAACCTGTTGTGGCAGGACATGACCACTTTTGCTTCCATGGTGCTGTGGGCAAGCTTGGAAACAAGACAGGCAAAAAGATTAGTTAGTCCTGTTGCAGCAGCAGCCCTTGTTCACTCACCCAGTTCATGGGGTAGTTCATGGCAAAAGACCGCCAACGTAGTGCTTAAGCCACTGGAGAGTCCATTCGAGAAGGCAGCCCCTAAAGTAGAAGAACAGTGTAGCAAGGCATGTAAGTCTAAAAGAACCTTTGTGGCGTAGCAGTGTCGGGCTAGGAGGGAGAGGTTCCGGGTTCTAGTCCACTCTCAGCCATAGAAGTTTCCTGGCAATTGTGAGATGGTCACTTTGTCTCACCCCAGCCTCCCTCATAGGGTTGTGGGGGAGAGGAAAAGCAGGAAGAGGGAGTGCAATGTATGCCACCTTAAGCTCCTGAGAAAAGGTTCTGAAAGAAGTAGACTATTTTGCTTTTCTGTCACAAGATGGGACCAAGGTGTGCTTAGAAATCACTGACCTATTGCCAATCCATCTGTGAAATTGTGTACCCCATCCCCAAGAATAACCATCCAAGCGATGTCAGCTATCCCAGCCTTGAGAGTCCCAACTGGGCTGTGGGAGTGACCATGGTGATGTATCTCTTCTGTTTGCTTCTCCAGGCTTGTCCTGTGGTCTTCCGAGTTGTGAATTTGAATGGAGCAGTCCTGGACTTTGCCATTTACATTTCCAGTGTCCTCTTCTGGCACTCTCAAACTCTGCAATTCAGCACCTGAAGAGTTTAGACCATATTTAAAAAAAAAAGAGCTGTTTAACATGCCTCTTTGACATCACGTCTTAAGATCTTAGAACTTGTGACTAAGAGCTAGGAAACTGAGAACATGCCAAACAATGCACATTCTCTAGAGCAGGGGTGTCAAACTGCCGGCCCACGGGCCGGACGCATCACGAGGAAACCGTGCCCACCTCATTGCCAGCAATGGGGGAAAAGCTCCAATACATCGCGCGACGTCACATGACGTCGCGAGTTTGACATGTCTGCTCTAGAGCTATCTCCAAGAACAGAGGGGCATAGCTTTGGAACTGGCTTGTTTCCTAATCTTATTCAGTTTGAGAAATAAAGGCACTGAGGTTTCAGGGAAACGTGTTAGACCTTTGACCCACCTAGCAATCCATTAGGACCTAGAGAGACTGAGCAAAGACACAGGTCAGATTCATGCCATTTTGCTGGTGAAGGACATTATTCTCCCTTGATTGCACTTGATGGCAATTGATCATTTTAGAGATTCTGGACTAGGCCCTGCAACAGATACTGCCTGTCTTCTATCCTTAACTCCACTCTCTAGTCATCTTGTTTTATTTAAAACTTTTATGCAGTCACCACTTTTCAGCCCACTCTGGGTGGCTCCCAATCAAAGATTTAAAAACATATAAAATCATTTTTAAAACTATTAAACATAACCATTTAAAACATAAAACATTAGACTTCCAGTTTTGGCTTTGTGGTGAGGCAGACGCAGGAAGACGGGGCTCCGTCTTCCACGTTTGATTTCGCCCCGCTGGGGGACCCTGGAAAGGGTCAAAAGTCGCCCCGTAGAGGCGACAAGCAAGGAGGGGACCCTCGTTGATTGCAGGGGGCGGCAGCCCTCCCGTTTGATCTGAGGAAGCCCTCCAAACTGGCAGGGGAAAGACCTGGCTACATTCGTGTAGCCAGTCAGAAGCTGCTGTCAACTGAAGACAACAAGCACTATCAAGCAATCTTACAGGAACTTGGATGAAACTGGGTGAGATCTATGCCTCTCTATGACTTTAAGACTTCTTCCTGAAATTCTGCCCAAAGCACTCCCCCCCTTTCTTTTTTTTAAAAAGAAAGACTTGAAAAGTTTACAATATAAGTTTTGGATTTAAAAACAGAAAAACCTGGTTCGAAGCCCAGAGCTAGACAAGACTTCGGCTGGCCTTGAAACTTTTACTTTTGAGAACTGCAGTTGAGAAAAAGGAACAGACTTGGGGGCTGCTTATCTGTGTGGCAGAGATGATAATATTATTCTAAAATTGGCCTGTCTGAACTATGAACATAAATACTGACTTTCAGAACTGCATTGTGGAACTATTTTCCTGTAGAAAGTACTAAGTAATTCACAACTCACCATGCAAGGTCCTCTCTGCTTCATTCTCGTCCACCTTAGTACGAGATTGCTTAAGTTGCTTTCCAGTGGCACTTTTCTGTCCAATAAAAGCAAAACCAATGAGCATGTTGAGATTTGAACCCCACCCTAATAAAGCTAGAGATATGGTCTCCTTGTAGAGGTGGGCAGTAGTATAACATGGCCGTAGTTCAGAACTGTCTTTTCTCATTCTAAGGGAGACCTTAGCATTTAATACTTTTTTTGCTTGTTTGGCATATGTGTATGAATGACACATGTCTTTTCCTGCCCTGCACTTCTTACCTTCTTTGCGCGAATTTGGTTGAGTGTTCCCATGAGATTCTCAGTGAGGAACAGAAAGTAAATGCCCCCTAGGACACATAGACCCTTCAGAACGCCATCTTCTTCTGAGGACAGCGAGCCATGGGAGGTCACGTGTGCCTGAATAAAAACAATTGTTCTGAGCAGAGAAAGGAAGATTTCAGAACAGAGATTAATTCTTTTAAACCACCTTAAGATAGGCCTGGAAAGATCTGAGCAAAAATCCCCAACTGTCCCCACATTTGCTCTTCATGGAAACGTGACAGGAGTTCAGCTCTGCTGTTTGGTTCTGCCATCACCTTGACCATATTCACCTGGGAGCAAGTCCCATTGAGTTTAACAATAGCATTAATTATGAGAAATCCTGTTTTTCATGAAAATGACTAAAAGAGAGGCAAACCAGCAAGAACTGAGGAATGTTCACTGGGTGAAATGTGGGAGGTACCTCATTAAAAACAACAGGATCAAAGAGGACAAAGTATTGATGAGAACTGATGTGAAGAGGCAGAAACCCAATGCCTTAGGTGGGCTTCTCTGTACGAAGCTGAGATGGTTGGATGGTTACCCACTTACCTGTGGACAATTGTACCCCAAATGGAAGAAGGGGTGGTACATACATGTGGCCAGAGGTGCAGCAAAGCGTCCCCACACAATGTCCCCACAGCCAACGCCACCAGAAAAGTCAGGAGGAACTGGAAGATTTCTCGACTCAGTAGGGGCACCAAAACGATGGCCAGTGCTGAGGGCAAGCTGTTCATGGTGATAGCCAAAAATCCCCAGCCCAGGCCTGTGGAAAGCATAGAGGGTGCCAGGAATAGGAAACACAGCTCTAAAACTAGCAAGTTGCACATAGTGGAGGCCTTATTAACTATACTTCCCTGGGATGGAAGGACTAGAATACATTCTCTCTACAGATTGTAATGAATAGTTTCTTCACAAGAGAGTAATGAAGGCACAAGTAATTATATATCTTTTTAAAATAACCCCTAGAAAATAAGTTGGAGGCAGAGGATGTTGGGAAAAAGCCAGTTTGGTGAAAGAAAAGCTGAATCCAGAGGCAATGAATAAAGACCTGGGCAAATTGAAGCTTGAGCATGATTTTGGAAGACATTTTCTCAGTTTATTCAATAAGGATTTTCTGAGGAACAATTTGAGTTATCTTGAAGAGAGGGTGTGGAATTTTGTTTTACATATTTTAAATAAGTATGCAGCATTGTGGGTTTGCAGAAGAAACGTGGAATTCTTTACAAGACTAGACAGAAATGTTAAAAAAAAAGGAAAGAACTGAAAACTGAAGGGAAGCCGTGTTGAAAGTCTGAGGGAGCTGCGGTCTGGGGAAAGGAGGGAGAAGAAGGAGGAGTACAAACCTAACTTTACAATTTATTTAGTGGTAAGTTGACCCATCTGCAATTTCTACTCTAATCATTGTTCAAATTTATAATGCACTATTCTTTTTCTAACAAAAAATATTGTCTTGATGAGGTTGTGTGACCCCATCTGTGACGTGATGTACCCAATTTACAATTTGCCACATCCAGAAACTTCAGCTTCTCCTTTTGATAAATTAAGAGTAGAAGTGGGCGTAGGAAGCCAACTGCTTCCATGCACACTCCCCAAACTACAAACAACAATAACAAACACCCTCCCTCAAAAATCACATCACCAAAATCCATTGATTGTGGCACCCAAAATGGATGCCACAACTTGGGGGTCCTCAAGGCTGGGCCTGGAAACATTTTGCTTCCCCCACACCTCCTACTCCCCTTCCAAGCTGTACAGGTAGTCCTTGACTTATGACCACAACTGAGCCCAAAATTTATGTTGCTAAGTGAGACATTTGTTAAGTGAATTTTGCCCCATTTTACTGCCTTTCATGCCACAGTTGTTAAATGAATCACTGCAGTTGTTAAGTTAGTGACACAGTTGTTAAATGAATCTGGCTTGTCAGAAAGTTGCAAAAGGTGATCACATGACCCTGGACATTGCAACCGTCAGGAATATGAGTCAGTTGCCAAGCGTCTGAATTTTGATCATGTGATCATGGGGATGCTGCAACATAAGTGTGAAAAGCAATCATAAGTCACTTTTTTCAGTGCCGTTGTAATTTTGAACGGTCACTAAATGAACTATTGTAAGTTGAGGACTACGTGTATAGCAAAGTGGAGGGGGAAAGCTTTGCCCACCCCTCTTCCCATGACATCACTAACTCCGCCTCCTGCTGCTCACCCAGGCCAACCTCACTGGAGATGTGCACTTCGGAGTGACTTGAGAAGGGCAGAAGGTCTTACCATTCCAGAGGGAGTTCCCGGACGTGTTGAAAGTCACATCATCCAAGTGCTGGATGCAAACACGGCTATCGATCTGGTACAGCAGTGCTGGGCACAGCAGAGTGAACTGCTCTGGGGTGATTTTGGAGATGGTATTCATACCAAAATTGACAAGCAGCTGAGACACATTGAGGCACTGGAGAAAGAAGAACAACCCGGAAGGCTGTTTATTGTAGAAATGAGTAATAGGGCTAAAATGGGCTTGTGGCCCTCCAACCAGGGCAGAACATGCTTCCACTACAATTATCCTTTATCCATTTTGGGGGATGGGTACTCCTGGGCAGAGGAAGAAACATTGCCCAGCTTGGGAGGAGAATTGCAGTAACAGAAAAGGGCAGGGCGAGAAATCAGAAATGTGTTGTGCTTTCTCTGAGAGCTACAGAAAAATACAGCATTCCTGAAAAGCAGAGGTAAAATTCTGTACCAGTTGTGCAACTTTGCTTTTTCTATGTGAGTGTGTTGGTGTCTGTATGTGACTATACAGATAGACACATATTTTAATAGTAGTTCTTCTCATAGGATGGCTTTTGAAAACAGATGTCTAGTTGCATTGGTTTAAGTCAGTCTCTTCTAGCCATCTACTTTGAGGATCGCTGGTGGTAATCAAGTTGCTGCCAATCATTAGCTTGAAGGTCAGATGCAGCCTGAAGGTCATCCATAGGTTACCATCCACAGTTCAGCTGAGAGGGCAACACTGAGTGGCCCATTTCAAGCACAGACTATATGGGTTCTTTCCAAATGTGCCCAGTATAAACAAAGAATCTCGACTCATTTTTCCATCTTTCAGACGGTAGAATATACTTTGTAATCTCCACCCCTCCCATCAACACATCCCCTTATACACAATAGCATAATTGCTTCCCTGCCAGCCCAGTATAGTCAATACACTTGCTGCAGTGAGGCAGGAAATCCTGAGAATGACTGCAACTCATCTCCAATACTTACATCTTCATGCAGGTGATTGAAGACTGAGTGATCCAAGGCAATGACTCCCTCCAGAAGGTTTAGCTTAGAATGTCCGTGGGGAGGCATGAAAACATTTTCCTCTTTCTCCTTGTCAGATTTCTCTGGGCCTTGCCCAAAGCTGGGCTTGAGGATGTGGCTGACCTCATGGAAGGCAGGAGAGACTGGGGCATGGAGTTTAGGGTCCAGCAGAGAGAATCCTGGCCTGAAGGACATGTGAAATCATCATCAACTCAACAGGGAAAGATTGCATTTCACTGAAATGTTAAGAAACCGTCCTGATACTACTGTAAGGCTAACTAAATCTCCCTGAGAATAATCAGGGGGGAAAAAGAACTAAGAGAAATAGAACTAAAATACTTAAGGATGCAGGCTTGAAAATTATTATTATTTTCAATGTATACCTCACTTTTATTCCAGGAGTTTATCATGGTGTACATAACTCTCCCTCCGACTGTTTTTTCCCACAACAAAGCTGTGGGGTAATTTGGAATATGAGTTAGCAAGTGGCTGTGGCTGAGGGTGGCATTTCCCAGTCCAAAGAAGAATCGGTGCATTGCATTCCTTTCATGACATTTAATTATTAGTATAAAATCTAACCAAATAATAATAATAACAACAACAACAACAACAATAAAGTTGGAAGGGACTTTGGAGGTCATCTAGTCCAATCCCCTGCTCAGGCAGGAGACCCTATACCATTTCAGACAAATGGCTGTCCAATCTCTTTTTAAAAACTTTCAGTGTTGGAACATTCACAGCTTCTGGAGGCAGGTTGTTCCACTGATTAATTGTTCTAACTGTCAGGAAATTTCTCCTTAGTTCTAGGTTGCTTCTCTTTTTGGTTCGTTTCCATCCATTGCTTCTTGTCCTGCTTTCAGGTGCTTTGGAGAATAGCTAGACTCCCTCTTCTTTGTGGCAGCCCCTGAGATATTGGAACACTGCTATCATGTCCCCCCTCGTCCTTTTCTTCATTAAACTAGACGTACCCAATTCCAGCAGCCATTCCTTATATGTTTTAGCCTCCAGTCCCCTGATCATCTTTGTTGCTCTTCTCTGTACTCTTTCTAGAGTCTCAACATCTTTTTTACATTGTGGTGACCAATACACATGTGGTCTTCACTTAGACTGCTGTACAACAATTTGGGCAATTGCAATGGTGATGAAAATGTAACTTTGCGACCAATTCTCTCATTTACAGACTATAGAGGTCTGTAAAGCAAAAGAACACTGAAGTAAGGCCATAAGCACAGTAACGGTTTTGTTTAGCAACTGCTTTGCTAAACAAAGTTGCCAGTTCCAATTGTGGTTCCTAAATGAGGACTACCTCTATCTTTTCTGAATTTATCTATCTCCTCCCAATTTAACGTTAGCCCAAATTGTTTGAATTGATGGCTGACAGGGATGAGCTGCTGCTTCACTTCTTTTTCCCTTGCAATGATTGAAGTAAAGCCTATTGCTGCTAGCTCTCAGCTTCTGGAAAGACAAGAAATATTTCAACAGCCCCATTTCAGCAGGTTGCCTGGTTCAGCAAGATCAGAATGCTGAGGCTAGCAATATGTTTATTTTACTTGGGCTTAGATGCTGTGCAAGATGTTAGCTGCTGATCAAGAACTTAACAAACACCATGCTTTAATTAATTCATTCTGCAATGGAAATATGCGCTGGCAATCTTCCATTGTGTACAGACGGAAATATCTTTCTCAAGCTGTAGAATCTGGGTTGCTAATTTGTCACAGCTCTCCCTTGGCGCTGGCCAGGTGGGTCTCTACCCCACCTGATTTTAACTTCTTTTTTTTTTCAAATTCTTTCCTTGAGAATAAATAAAGCAGTGGGAAACAAAGAACCAGCCCTTAGCATCAGCTTGATTTATCTCTGGGCACCATAGAGCAAACAAACAAGGTCCGGATGCTTTGTTTGGAAGTACAGCCTGCCCAGAACAAAGCAAAGGTACCCTGAAATCCTCTGGAATGGCTAGTGCAGGGGTGTCAAACTGCCGGCCCACAGGCCGGATGCGTCATGCCGAAACCGCGCCCACCCTATTGCCGGCAATGGAAAAAAAGTTGCGATACGTCGCGACACGTCACATAACGTTGCGAGTTTGACACCCCTGGGCTAAAGGGGGGGGGAATCCTCTCCTGTTTACCTTGTGACAAATGGATCTTTTGTGACTGTCCATGCCCACCTGGAAAACTGTTTTATGAATGGACAAGCCCTCCCCAGTGCAGCCATTTTTGCCCGCTGGATGTTTCCAGTCTTCAGAATGGACCCACCTGGTGGGGGTGACACTCTCCACTTGAGTCTTGGCCCCGTGCTCTGACTTGCTGATATGATCCAGTGCTGAGTGGAAGTGCAGGTGCTTGTTTTCCTGGACCTCCAGGATGTCCAGATGGGAGACGTGACCATGGCCCAGTTCTTCGTGTTCAATCTCCACCACCTGCACCTTTCCCAGCCCCAGGCTTAGCAGGAGGCGGGTCAGGCCCTCAAAGGACAAAGTGCCATTCTCACCATACTGTCGAAACAACTGCTGCAGGTAGTAACCCTGCTCTTGGGTGGCGTCTTCCAGCAGAGGCCCAGCAGCTCCGCCAGCCAGCAAGTCACGCGGCTCACCCTGGGCAAAATGGCATATGGCCTGCAGGGAAAGCCAAGCCACCCAGAATCTGGCCAGAGGGAATCTCAGGGTCCACTGGTCCATCAACAGGGGCCTGCACTGAAAGAAAAAAGCTCTGAGCCTGAGGTGGAATCACAGATCCTAGAAGAGAAACAGATCCTTATTTGCTAACATCTGCTAGGGCAGAAAAATCCTTGCGATGACTGGGAAAGAGGAGAACTTGCAAATCTACATCCTTTCCTCTTCTCACCAATGCAATAGTTTTTGGGCTTGCATAACAAACATCTTAATTATTTCCTCATAGTTCAGACGCATGTTTGTGTGCAACTAAATCCTGATAATAATTTGTCTATTTTACATGCTTCTATGCTACCACAATCAAAAAAGCTCTCTGAGGCTCCATAGGGAAAACATAAAGGTAAAGATAAAGCTTTCCCCTGTCCAGTCATTTCTGAGTCTAGGGAGTGGTGCTCATCTCCGCTTCTTAGCCAAGGGAGCCAGCATTGTCCGAAGACGCTTCCCGTGGCCAGCATGACTACACGCTGAGGTGCACGGAATGCTGTTGCCTTCCCACTGAAATGAAACCTATTTCTCTGCTCTCGTTTACATGCTTTTGAACTGCTAGATGGCAAGAGCTGGGACAAGTAAGAGGAGCTCACCCCATCACATAACGCTCAGGTCTTGAACCCCAGTTGTCAATTTTCCAGCTGACAAGTGTCTTTAACTACTGAGTCATTACGCCTCCTCGAATGGAAAGTATGTAATAATAATAATAATAATAATAATAATAATAATAATAATAATAATAATAATAATAATAATAATAATAATAATAATAATAATAATAATAATAATAATAATAATAATAATAATAATAATAATAATAATAATAATGTTGGAAGGGACCTTGGAGGTCATTTAGTCCAATCCCCTGCTCAGGCAGGAAACCCTATACCATTTCAGACAAATGGCTGTCTCTTCTTAAAAACTTCCAGTGTTGGAGCATTCACCGCTTCTGGAGGCAGGTTGTTCCACTGGTTAATTGTTCTAACTGTCAGGAAGTTTCTCCTTAGTTCTAGGTTGCTTCTCTCCTTGATTAGTTTCCATCCGTTGCTTCTTGTCCTGCCTTCAGGCGCTTTTGGAGAATAGCTTGACTCCCTCTTCTTTGTGGCAACCCCAGAGATATTGGAACACTGCTATCATGTCCCCCCTCATTCTTCTCTCGTGTGTGTGTGTGTGTGTGTGTGGGTGTGTGTATATGTGTATATATGTGTATACTGTGTATATATGTGTATATATGTGTATATATGTGTATACTGTGTATATATGTGTATATATGTGTGTGTGTGTATATATATATATATATATATATATATATATATATGTAGGTCTTTGGTAATTCGGGTTTTCTCCCGTGTAAAATTGAAAGTGTCTTGGCAACGTTTCGACTTTGTCGAAACGTTGCCAAGACACTTTCAATTTTACACGGGAGAAAACCCGAATTACCAAAGACCTACATACAAACACCCGTGAAAACCTCAGAAAACATATATATATATATATATATATATACTATATATATATATATATACTATATGTATATATATATACTATATATATATATATACACATACATACTACGTAGGTCTTTGGTAATTCGGGTTTTCTCCCGTGTAAAATTGGAAGTGTCTTGGCGACGTTTCGACGAAGTCTCATTCGTCATCTTCAGGCTGGTGTCTCTTCGGCCTCGTGCTTCTAGAAGCACGAGGCCGAAGAGACACCACCTGAAGATGACGAATGAGACTTCGTCGAAACGTCGCCAAGACACTTCCAATTTTACACGGGAGAAAACCCGAATTACCAAAGACCTACATACAAACACCCGTGAAAACTCAAAAATACATACATACATATATATATAATATATATATATACATATATATATATATATATATATATATATATATATATATATATATATATATATATATATATATATATATATATATATAGAGAGAGAGAGAGAGAGAGAGAGAGAGAGAAATACAATAACAAAAACACAACAGCACCATACCAATACAGACGGACTAAAATGAGGACTACATCAAGTCAAATGAAATCGGGAAAGCCCTCCAAAACTCTTCAGGTGCTTTTGAAAGATCAGAGAGGGAGCTGACTTGAGAGGCTATTCCACCGGGTGCTGCAACCGAAAAGCTGCACTTCCTTGCCCTGCTTTCTTGGTGCACCCCCCCAATGTCCTGAAAACGTGGGATTTGCAGAGTTTCTCCTTGGCAGATTTATCTCGTTGGACCCAAACTGGCTGGAGAAAGTGATCCAAAAGTATCTGAGTGCTAAGCCATGAAGGGTTTCATAAGTTAAAACTAGCACCTATATTGGAGCTAGAATTGACTAGCAATGCAGGGTCTGGTGTAAGGTGTTCCTAATGTTTGCACAAAATAGCACTACCGTGAGAATTTTAGAAATGTAGATTCATTATTTATTTATTTATTTATTGAATTTATGTGCCGCCCGTCTCACCCAGTAGTTTTACATCACTACACCGACCTGATTCTCTAATTTTAAATAAAAAATCCAGCTTCTTTGATTTGTAGGGTCACTAATTCAATGGGCTTAAATTTGAACCTCTCTACTTTTTGGGGGGGTTAGTATATAGACAATTAATGACCAGTTTACAGAATTCGCCTTTTGAATTTTGAAAGGAGGATGTTGCCAATAAATAAAGTAACTTGTTAAAGTTAATGTAGCAAAACTGGATGAGAGAACAAGGTAAAAATAGCGTTTTGCTTCTTTCACATAATATTTCTTTTCAAAACCACATATATTGAGGGTGGTCATATGAACTGATCTACACTTACACTTGTGTCTGATGTTTAGTTAACCTGCAGTCAGTCAACTTGCAGCTGTAGAGTGTTCCTCCGCAGAAAATCATGTTCCTAAAATTTGGTTTATGCATCTCAATGGGATCCCTTTACAGACCAGGTTAAGCCAAAACAAAACTACAATCACATGGCTTTGTGCAGTGTAAGACACCAGACATTGGATTGCAAAGTCAAAGCAGAGGTAAAGGTTTTTAAATTGAGATCCTTTTCTTCATGCATCAATTTCCTAGCTACAATTTTAAGCCAAATAATGAATGAGACAGTACTCTGTACGAACCTTTGTCATCTCCCTGACCTAAAGATTTCATGAGTCCTCTGGAAAACAGCTGCAAAGTTGTACAAGCAAACATAAACATGCTGAAGCAAATATTTAAAGAATATAATCAAAGTACCTGACCCTCTCACGATGCCCAGGCTAGAATAAAATTTTGAATTGCTGATCAGCCTTCAACCACTTTGAATATCTCAATAATGGCAATCCAAATCTGATGCTCATGGATTTTTTCCAGTCTTGGTTGGTGCCTGCTTTCTCCAGCTGCCTTGAACACCAAGTCAAACAGCAACTCTAGAGCAAATAATAATATCTGATTTTAAGAGACAACGGCAGGTTTCAGACTTTTTAATTGGAGCAGTTTTGCTTTCATCTGGGTTTGGATCTGCCTGAAGGATGGGTGGACTATTTTGGAGCAGAGTAGGTGGGTCTGCCAGGCATTAGCCCCTCCCTCTGTAAAACCAACAGGTGGGAACTGGGGACATTAGAGGATTTTTTGGACTTGCCCCAGAAGTGTAGAGAGAGAAGTAGGAACAAATACCTTATTTTGAGACCAGATGCTGACAAGGAGTGGGAAAAGAATTGAGCAATCAGTCAAAATGTAAATATGCATCTCTTTCCATGTGCACAGCTACCCCTTCAGTTTTTCCAATAGATACAGGGCTCCCTAACCACTAGGGAGAGCTGCCTTCCTTCAGCCAATGGATCTCAGATGTATTAATTCAGGAATATTGGTCCAGGATGGCTGTGTGTCTGTAGTGCCAACAGGACTTTATGTGGAGGATGGCAGGCTAGAAAAGCGAGGTAACCATCTTCATCCATTTCCAAAGGCAGATCATATAAAATAAATGTGGATGGGCTGTTTGTATGACAGCCAATTGTAACTGAGACTGTTTTGTATATTTCCCCTTTTAATAATAATAATAAAGTTGGAAGGGACCTTGGAGGTCATCTAGTCCAACTCCCTGCTCAGGCAGGAAACCCTATACCATTTCAGACAAATGGCTGTCCAGTCTCTTCTTAAAAACTTCCAGTGTTGAAGCATTCACAACTTCTAGAGGCAAGTTGTCCCACTGATTAATTGTTCTAACTGTCAGGATATTTCTCCTTAGTTCTAGGTTGCTTCTCTCTTTGGTTAGTTTCTATCTGTTGCTTCTTGTCTACCTTCAGGCGCTTTGGAGAATAGCTTGACTCCCTCTTCTTTGTGGCAACCTCTGAGATATTGGAACGCTGCTATCATGTCACCCCTCATCCTTCTCTTCATTAAACTAGACCAGGAGTCTTCAAACTTGGCCTTTTATGACTTGTGGACTTGAACTCCCAGAATTCCTCAGCCAGCATGCCTGGCTGAGGAATTCTGGGAGTTGAAGGCCACAAGTCATAAAAGGGCCAATTTTGAAGACCCCTGAACTAGACATATCCAATTCCAGCAACCGTTCCTTATATGTTTTAGCCTCCAGTCCCCTAATTTTTTCAAAGCTACCAGTTTGGTTGAAGAGCAGTAAGATTAGGGTGGATGAAATAAAGCATTTCTTCGTATGATCTAGTCATAAAATCCACTGCTTGAAGGTGATTTTCTAAAAAGGATTAGATATATTGATTACGGAGAAGTGTATTAACTGTTGTGAGCCGCAGTAACTTAATGGAGCCTCTACAGGTAGTCCTCAACCTACAACCACAATTGAGCCCAAAATTTCTATTGCTAGATGAAACAGCTGTTAAGTGAACTTTGCCCCATGTTACGACCTCTCTTGCCACAGTTGTTAAGTGGATTATTCCAGTAGTTAAGTTAATAACGTGGTTGCTAAGTGAATCTGGCCTCCCCATTGACTTTGCTGATCAGAAGGTGGCAAAAGGTGATCACATGACTCTGGGACACTGCAGCCATCATAAATATGAGTCAATTGCCAAGCGGCTGAATTTGGATCACATGACCATGGGGATGCTGCAACCGTCACAAGTGTGAAAAACAGTCATGTCACTTTTTTCAGTGCCACTGTAACTTCGAACAGTCATTAAATGAACTGTTGTAAATGAAGGACTACTTGTATTAAATTAGCGCCTCCGACTTCACAGCCGCTCTACCTCTAAATACTAGTTGCTTGCTTTGAAGGCAAATGATGCAAAGCAGCCTCTGTGGTTTCCATGTGTTGCTTGCAAGCTTTCTGGAATCAACTGACTAATCACCATTTATGCTGGACCAGATGGAAATTTGCTTTGATCCAGACAAGCTTGCGGTATATTCATATTCCTTTAAGGCAGTGTTTCTCAACCTCAGCAACATTAAGGTGTATGGACTTCAACTCCCAGAATTCCCCAGTAAGCATCAGACATCTTAAAATGGCAGAGGTTGAGAAACACTGCTTTAAGGCATGGAGATGATGGCTCTCCACCAACTATTGGTAATCTGCAGTTCCCATCATACCTGGCCCGCTTGGTAGATGGATAAAGAAGATGATGGGAGCTGTAGTCCAAAAACATTTGGAGGGCTGCAAGTTCCTTCTCTTCTAAGGTGTCTCTTCCATGGAGTCGAACAGTAACTTTCAAAAGGATGGGAATATTGCTTGTTTCTAGTCTTGCAAGCCACCGGTTGGTTTATCTGAAGGAGTTAATGGTTCATCTGCAGCCCAGCAGACCACTGAAAAATTCAGATAGCTCTGTTTGTGACCAAACAGGATGTATTAAAGGTCAATTTTTAGTTGCAGAAGTATGTTTGTATAAAATTGGGAACAAGCAGATCTGTTTCTTCTATTTGTTTGGCAACATTTGTCCTCCCTTTGTGATATTTCTAGCATTCCGGCAACAGTGGGAATAAAAGTCTCCAATTGAAGTGATAGTAAGATTTTGTTGCAAGCCTGCTGCAGGATATTATTATACTCATTTAAAACATATAACACTGTAATAAAAAAATATAAAAAAAACTCAATGCAGAGGGATCTCCAGGTGAAATGGACTATTGTATTGAAACGTAACCACTTATCAAACACAAAGCTAAATTAAAATAAATATTATTTTATATCATTATATTAGATTAAAATCCATATATTTTTCTTTGTGTGTAGGGAAGATTAGAAAGCCGCTGGCAACACCTAGCCTACAGATGCCAGTTCTTAACAATTGTCACATTGAATGCGAATCTTTAAAAAGGGAAGCAACAGCTGTTGGGAACCCAGAGTTAACTCCTAAAAAGATTTTGCAGGTCTCTTAGAGCAAATAGCCTTGCACACACTGAGGAAGGTAGGGTTTTAAGAATAGATGGAAAGTTGGCAAATCCTAGCTGATGCATCATAACTGATCTTGAGTCTCTTGGAAAATATTGCTGATGTTGAACAACCTCATTTGGAATAAAGGTGTGAATTGTAGAATCTTAAAGAAGCCCACACTTCATATTGGTTGTATATTGTCTTGCATTATGTCTGGGACACCAATGATATTGCAGGAGTCTCCAAACTTGGCAACTTTTAAGATTTGTGGATTTCAACTCCCAGAATTCCTAAGCCAGCCATGTTGGCTAGGGAATTCTGGGAGTTGAAGTCCACAACTCTTAAATTTGCCAAGTTTGGAGAGCCCTGCTATAGGGGAACTGTTTGTGATTGCAATGTGTTTGAATTAGTTGGGGAGGAGTGTAAGTGGATGTGGCAACAGGGAGAGGTAGACAACTATCTGGCTGCTTACCCCATTTTGTCTGCAAGTCTGCTTTATTTCCCCCCCACCCAGTATGATTACCTTTGCAATATGATTTAAGACCAGAGCAGAAATACCACTGGGAGAAGCAGCAGTAAATGCAAAAAAGCAAAGGACAAAATAGTTCAGAGTTCCCATTCAACCTTTTCCTTCTCCAGTTTCCTTCCCACCCCATTTGACAGAAATACATCCTATTGGCAGCTTACGTTAACTTGGTGTCTGCAAAAATAAAGCGATACTTAAGGGGCCAATAACAAATAACCCCCTTTTTTAAGCATCTCACAAATTTGGCTCCCATTTTCAGCTGCTAAGCAGCAATGCACAATTCCCCCAAGGGTGGACTTCAATTAATCCTATAGTACGTTCAATTTCCTAATGGTAAGAGCAGATTAGCAATGGAAGAATAACAGAATAACAGAGGCAAAAGAGTCCTTGGAGGTCTTATAGTCCAACCCCCTGCTCAAGCAGGAGACCCTATACCATTTCAGACAAATGGCTGTCCAATCTCTTCTTAAAAACCTCCAGTGTTGGAGAACCCGCAACTTCTGGAGGCAAATCATTCCACTGATTAATTGTTCTGTCAGGAAATTTCTCCTTAATTCTAGGTTGGTTCTCTCCTTGATTAGTTTTCACCCATTGCTTCTTATCCTGTCTTCAGGTGCTTTGGAAAATAGGTTAACCCCCCCCCCCTTCTTTGTGGCAACCCCTTAGATATTGCAATACTGCTATCATGTCACCCCTAATTTTTCTTTTCATTAAACTAGTTCAGTTCCCTTAAAGAGACTGAGAGTGGCTTCTCTGTTGCAAATGGAACCTTTGGGAAGCGTTAAGATAATAAGGAAGTTAAGAAGGAAACTGTGAGCTCAGACCTTGTTACTTCTGCATTCTGCTTCTTCCCAAACGGCCAACTGAATGCCTTGTTGAAACACAGGAAGGAAGGAAGGAATTTTGTTTGTGATGCTGCATGAGTGATTTACACATGCAGATCTTTGTGTCCCTTGTGGCAAAGGAGGAGGACAAGGGCTGAAGGGATCTAGGTACCCTCAGTCAGAAAATTTGGAGCAATAAAGCCACATGCATATTCATTTTACTTCAACAAAATTAGAATAGAAACAACAATATGCAGAGAAAGAAAGAAAAAATCAGTCTCTAAACAGGTTTTCTTCCTAGTCCCAAAACTAATTTGTACAAAGCTAAGGGTGAACCAATTCAAGCAAATACAGGAATGACACGCTCACTTCCCACACGGCAAAGGAACATCTTTTTAGACTCCAAGGAGGAAAATTGTAGCATCAGGATTACCTCCTACCCACTTGGGGATTTGATGTTTAATGGATCTCAAGCACCTACGCTACCCCAATAAATATGCAAGTGTCTGATGCAAAATGTGTAGGAATTCCTTATTTTATTTATTTGGAGCGAGCTGAGTTTTATTGCATGCTATAAGCTGTCCAGAATCTTTTGTACAATTGTAATAGATAAAATCCCTTTCCAAATGAACATTTGGACTGTAATAAAATGCAGAGTGGTATGATCAGATTCCGTATTGTGCTGCACCTTTAATAGCAATATAGCATGTACAGAATTGCTCCCCCCCCCTTCAAACAATGTCACAATAAACTGGTACTTCCTCCTATTTTCTCTATAACTATTAGGTACAAAATTCTCCCTGTATGCTACAATGAGAAAAGACTGACTAGAACGGTTGGCAGAATAGAGTAGAATAGAGTAGAATAGAATAGAGTAGAATAGAATAGAATAGAATAGAATAGAATAGAATAGAATAGAATAGAATAGAATAGAATAGAATAGAATAGAATAGAATAGAATAGAATTATTGGCCAAGTGTGATTAGACACACAAGGAATTTGTCTCCGATGCAGAAGTTCTCAGTGTACATGCCCAGCAACAGAGTAATAATAATCATAATAATGATGCCGATAAGAAGGTAAGATATAAGGAATGCTGCAAGAAAGAATGAAAAATGAGGGTTGGGGGAAGCAGAAGTGTCTTCCAGAGCCAAGTCTTCTGATGAAAGCTTAAAGTAAGCAGAGAACATGGGTCTTCCATGAGATTTGTAGGAGTTGTCAATCCTGATATGGTCGGGGTGGAACAAACCTATCTAGATATTCTATCCAATGTAGAACATCTTGTAAATATAATGGAAAACCCAGGGCCCTTGAATAGATTCTTAGGGGGTGATCCCTCAACAATGGGGACCAGAGAAAGAACACTATCTACAGCTGGCAGACATGTCCATGAGAGTTACCTTAGAAGTTTCAGCATCTGAGAATGGCAGAAGTTCTTGCTTCCAGGGCTTGAAGGTCTGCCTGTCAGTCTGTCTGTCTGACACCAGGAAGGGTTAAAGGGCGCTCTGGCTCTGCCCAAATGCTGCTCGATGACCTGGGAGTGGTAATGTGGAGGCAGGCAGCTGAGGAGAACTAGGGAGGAGCTTAGAAATCAAGAGGTTACCTGGCTCTTGATAACTACAGAGGAGATAAAAAAAGATATTGGGTTGCCGCATTTTCCCCTCAATTTTTCTTCTTCTACATTAAAGCCAGCAGTCATAGACTGAAATGTCCTGGGTACAAAACAGATACAAAATGATGGTCACCTCCTTCCTACCTCAAAGGATATTAAAAGCAGGGCAACAGGGTGAGGGACTAACAGACTCTTAATATACAGTCAGCATTTTCACTTCTCACTTTAAGCCAAAGGCAGTTTAGTGGCAAACCTACCCACCCAAGTTTGTTAATGGCTTTGGTCTCAGGAACATGGAACTTGTGATTCTCCAAATGCTGCTGAAGTATAACCCCAGAAGCTCTAACCATGGATGTCTGCACTAGTCGCAATGATGGCAAAATGAGAAAATGTGCATGTCCCCCCAAAAGTTCTAACCTTTTATATTTGTGTTGCAATGACATATTCAAGCACCTAAGGAGCAGAGTTTGTGTTATGCCATTGCAAACATGTAATGTTAACTGCGTGACGGAAACAAGGAATGCAGCTTAGTCCCTTCTGGAATGTACCATAGATACATACGGACAGATTGTCCCAGCTTAGCTGCTGAGCTGGGTGGGTCTTGCTTTTATAAAGACAGGAATTGTTTATCTATAAAATCTTGTTGTATATGCTCACTATTCAATATATATGCAGATCTATCTTGCTGTCCCTTTTGGAGTAAGCAGCACTAGGCAAAGAGCAGAAAAAGAGAAGTGGTAGGCAAAAGAAATTGAAGATAAGAGATTAAACAAAAGGAAATACTGTAAAGCTAAATACAGTATACAGGTAGTCCTCGACTTACAGCCACAATTGAGCCCAACATTTCTGTTGTTCAGTGAGACATTTGTTAAGTGAGTTTGGCCCCATTTTATGACTTTTCTTGCTACAGTTGTTAAGTGAATCACTGCAGTCATTAAATTAGTCCAACTGTTGCTAAGTGAATCTGGCTTCCTCATTGACTTTGCTTGTCAGAAGGTCGCAAAAAGGGATCATGTGATCCAGGGACAGTGCAACCGTCATAAATATGAATCGGTTGCCAAAGCATCTGAATTTTGGTCATGTGACCCTAGGGGTGCCGCAGCAGTTGTAAGTGTGAAAAACAGTCATAGTCACTTTTTTCAGTGCTGCTGTAACATTGAGTGGTCACTAAATGAACTGTTGTAAATCAAGACCTGTACGATAAAGCTAAATATACAGTATATATACGGTAAAGTTACAGTATTTATACTGTATAAATACTGTAAAGCTAAATATATATATACAATATAAGTAAACTAGAACCAACATTATTAGATTGAAGTTGCAGCTGTCTTGATTTCACTTAAATATAAGGACATTTTTCCTGATTATCATAACACTGAAACAGTCTATATATTGAGGTTGCTGATTTTTAAGAAGAGGTTAGGAGATTAGAGGCTAGATTTTCCTGAATATAAATGATCCTTGTGGTTCCTTCGCAACTCTATGATTCTATAATAGGCTCAAAATCCAGATGGATCTTGACAGACTTGAACACTGGGCCCTATCTAACAAAATGAAATTCAATGTAGAGAAAAGTAAAGTTTTACACTTAGGCAAGAAAAGCCCAAAGTACACATATAGATTGTGCGAAACCAGGCTTAATAGCAGTAACTGTGAGAGGGATCTTGGAATCTTAGTGGACAATCAATTAAATATGAGCCAACAATGTGCAGCGGCAGCCAAAAAAGCTAATGCAATCCTAAATTGCATTAACAGAGGGATTCAATCAAGATCACATGAGGTACTAATACTACTCTATAAAACCTTACTAAGACCACACCTAGAATACTGCAACCAGTTTTGATCTCCACACTATAGAAAAGGCGTTGACACTCTAGAAATAGTGCAGAGAAGAGCAACAAAGATGATTAGGGGACTGGAGGCTAAAACATATGAAGAATGGTTACAGGACCTGGGCATGGCTAGTCTAGTGAAGAGAAGGACCAGGGGAGACATGATAGCTGTCTTCCAATATTTGAGGGGCTGTCACAGAGAGGAGGGGATCAACCTATTTTCCAAAGTGCCTGAAGTCCAGACAAGGAATAACAGATGGAAACTGATCAAGGAGAGATTCAATCTAGAAATAAGGAGAAGTTTTCTGACAGTGAGAACAATCAACCGATGGAACAGTTTGCCTTCAGATGTTGTGGGTGCTTCATCACTGGAAACTTTCAAGAAGAGACTGGACTACCATCTATCAGAAATGCTGTAGGGTCTCCTGCTTGGGTGGGTGGGGGGTTGGACTAGATGACCTACAAGGTCCCTTTCAACTCTGTTATTCTAATTCTAATATTATTTCCTTAACGCTGTAAATGTTTCACATGCATTAGCTTGGCCATTTTTCATGCTAGAGCTAAAAGAAGAGTAAGATAATTTGTTTGGGGATTACACTTATAGGTAGTGTAGGAGTTGGACTGCAAGTCAGTAGCAGAATTTTTTCTTTTGGCATGTGGAGGCCCCTGATTCAAACCCTCGCATTTCCAAGTAAGGTAAAGGTAAGGAGTAGAAAGCTTTTTTGTACTTGAAATCCCAAAGTCCCACTGATGGATTACTTGGCAGGTCTGGAATAGAATAAAGCATTCTCCCTCTGCTCCAAGGCAATTTCCAATCTTCCCGAGAGACTGAAAGAAGGCAACTAACTGAACGCTAGTTCAGTCAGTGAATTTGCAAAATAGATGATATTTAAAGAGGCACTTCCTGGTTCATATCTCAGTTCTTACACCATTCCCCTGTTTCACCATCCTGCTTTCCCCCCCCCCCTTACTTCCCATGTAATTTGTCATAGGTATGTGCAAGGTCAGTGGAAAAATCAACAGCTACCTGTTGATCTTTCAAAACCTTGCTCCATGCCTCCTTGGGGGATTTTTCTTAGCGAAGTCAGCTTGAGGGCTAGAAACCTGCTTAATTCTATGCTGGCTCTTGGAGTGTGACAAGTGCTGCTGAGAGGAGTTGGCATTGAACAAGAGAGATTGGTGTCTGGTGGTCTTTAGAGTGTCCCACATTTTCTCATTTAGTTGATGGTTCTACCTTGAGTCCTTGAATCAGCCTTTAAAAAAGGTCTAGAAACGTAGCACGACTTGGCATCCTTTTGGCCCAGCACCTGTCAGGAGGTTCTCATGAGAAGAGGAGAGCTGTATTGTAGCCCAGCATCCCAAAGATCTTTTCCAACTGGATCAGAGCTGATGAAATGAACTACTGTTCACAAGAGCGGATTCCTTTTAATAAAGTTCATTATCTGAAAAGATGCTACCAAACTCCTCCGGAACAGTGTTAGGCACCATTCTAAAAAGAGGGTTGCCTTCATCTTCTTCCAAAGGCTGAGAGAACATAATCATCCAGATGATTTCCATGCCTACCACAGGCTAAAATTTATCTCACCCTGCTCCTCAGCCAGCCCTGAGCCACTCACTGACGATTTTAAATCCTTTATATAGTTAGCTGACGGATGAAGCATAGCAAAATTGAATCTAGCTGTCAAAAAGGGGAAGGACTGAATTCTAATTGCTTAAACCCAAAATTGCCTGACAGAAGGGGTGAAATAGGAGGGTTGCAGCTTTAAAATCCCTCTCTGTATTTTGACCCTGTAATTTTTTTCCTTTTTAAAAAAATGAATGGATTTTTATTACAAACACCTTCAGGTTTCTGTTGTGCCTCTTTTAGTTTTTCCTCTGTTGATTGTTATCATTCTGCATATCAGATGGGTGGATTTTTTTCACCCAGAATACACATTCTGATCAACATGGCCCTTTCAGTACAGGAATTCTGATCCCATTCTCTGGGCCATCTGTAAAAATGAGTTGCAATTCCTATGTGAATGGGCAATCAATTAAAAGGGCCAACTGGGGAGAACCCCACAAGTGGCTTCCAGATGATTGCAGTCACACTGTTTGGTAAGCAGCTAGTGATCCTGGCAGCCACGGAAGAAGATTGTCATCTGTATTAACCACAGCCAGGTCAAATAAATGGGCAGTTTTTACATGGTAACAAGATGAAGACAGCACTAACACCCTGCTAATGAATGGTCACTATGGAAGAAGCTACTATGGGTTCTAGTTAACCATTCTGCTCCAATGAAAATTTCCAAATGAAGCAAATGTTTCTAGACAAGTCAGAGCAAACTGATTTGGCAAAGTTCAGTTTCCAGAAGGTTTCCGGCTAAGCTCCTCTCTCAGCTGACTGAAGCAAACACAAATGCTGCTTCTGCCCCAGAGGGCCTAACTGGAATCTGTACAGGAATGTGTAGCTCAGCCTGGATGGGTAGTTCCATTATTGCACCAGGTAGAGCACGGGTGTCAAACTCGATTGCGTCACGTGACTTATCATGATGTATCGCAACATTTTTTGCCTTTGCGGAGCCGGGGTGGGTGTGGCCTGCGCGTGATGCATCCGGCCCGCAGGCCTCCAGTTTGACATCCCTGATGTAGAGGATCAAATGGTGGAGGAGAAATCCTAGTTCTGTGGAGCTTCTAAGCAAGTGTCCTGGAAGATATTGAAGGGCTCTGGAACAAAGGGAAATTGTTTAGTCTAACTGTTGCTTTGTTGCTTTTTGTAATCAGCTTTTGCATCAGGGAAATCTCATGCATGCGATATACAGAAGGAGGGGATAAGGGAGTGTACAGGAATGATTGATGTCTTTCTTATGATGTAATGGCTCTGTTGTCTGATTTTCATTGGCTAACAAAGTTTATAAAGCAATGCTACCAACTTTCTAAGGCGTGGCACTTCTGGACGTAACTCTGCCAGCGTTCTAGATTGTTGGCCACCCAGCTGCTTTTAATTTGATCAGATAAAGTGCTGCTTGATCAAGAAGTCTCCGCTTGGGTTATCTGATTAGATTGATATGGTATCTCAAGTTTAAGTAAGGGACTGGGACCTCACAATATTATTGTGATGAGGAAATGCATTCAAACAAGTGTGGATCCATAAGCAAATAGGGATAGGCTTATAAATCTAAATCAAATCTATTCCTGCTGTAGAGGATTATGACAATAGTCTTGAAGAAGGTATGTAGCAGCCATTAAAAAAATATTAGCTTAGCCCAGAAAGGCAAGAGAAGGTGAGGAGGAAACTCAAGACTGGGTCACTTTAGTGTTCTTTTGTATAGAGCAGTGTTTTTCAAACTTGGCAACTTTAAGAAGTGTGGACTTCAAATTCCAGAATTCCCCAACTGCTCACTTTAAGGACTTTTAAGCGAAGGGGAGTTCATAATGTCCTGAGCTAAATTCTTCTAGTGACATATAAGGCTGTTGTTTGTATTCCCCCTCTGGTTTAGTAAAACAATTTCCTTGCAACTGCCAACTATTTTCCTGCCCTGGAGCAACCAAAATTGTTCTGTCTCATCTTTCTTACCTGAAAGTCCTTCAGATGTTTGGAAAGTTTACAAGATCCTTCCTGCTTTTTTTCTTTTTCGCTGGGGCAAACATATTCCCCAGACAAATTCCAACTCCACATTCCAGTCATCTCTTATCAGAGAAAATGGGGATTTGGAGCAAAACATCTCCAAATTCAGAGAAGAGATAGAATAGAAGCAGACAATCCATTGTCCAAGGGTTACATATGACTATGAGTCTGCATCCTGCAGTCACTGATTTAATTCACCATAATACTTAGTTAATGGTGAAGAGCAAATTGTAGGCTTTTAAAAAAAATATTTTATAAACAGACAACCCCTAGGAACATTCATATTTCCTTTCAACTCTTAATTCCTCCAAAGGGGAAAAATATCAGGATGAAGTCTTTGAGTAATGTCCCTGCATCACCATGGTACTCTCTATAGAAGCTTACAAAGAGAGGAAACAAAGTGAAGCAAAAGAATCAATTGCCCAGTGGAAATTATTCCTGAGATGGTCCCTAACAATATGTTCCAAGGCTGCTCAGAGTTAAAAGAACCGCTGCATTCTACAGTGAGATTCTTTGATTTGATCATGCTTGGGGATAAGTAGATCTAACCCTCAAAAAATCCCACAAGTAGGACCCTCAAAACACAAATATCCTGCAGCACTTTAAACACTAAGCAATTTCCCATGCTAGCAGATTTTGTGGACTATTGCTTATTTCATCAAGTTGCAATCCGCACAGTCTGAGACAGCAACACAGAACAGAATAATAGAAATAGAATAATAACTTTATTGTCACTTTGAATGTACACTAATCGGCACACATTAAAATGAAATTTCATTGCATACAGCTCTCAAAGGGTCACCATCTCCAATATACACTACATAAATATGACATAAATAAATAAATACAGAATTATGCATATACCCACATACATTATACGACACAGAGAAGCAACAGCCTAGTTCGGGTTCTGTATACACGTGCATGGTGAGAAAAACAAATCTTGAGAGTTTACCAGACGGATGGCATAGGGAACAAATCTATTACAGAATTAGGTAGTCCTGCTAGAAATACTTCAAAACCTCCTCCCAGAGCGGAGCAACAGAAACAGACCGTAAAGTGGGTGTGTTGGGTTTCTAACAATGCTTTGAGCTATAAGCAGATAGCGTTTATAAGCAGCATCCTGAGTACCAGGAAGCGAGCTTCCTATGATCTTCTCGGCTGTCCTTACCAATCTCTGTATGGACTTTCTATCTGAGGCACTGCTGCCACCAAACCAGACAGTGATGCAGTTTGTTAAAATGCTCTCAATCGTGCCTCTGTAAAAAGTGGCCAGGACAGAAGGAGAAAGATGTGCTCTCCTCATCCAATGCAGGAAATGCAGACGCTGGTTTGCACGCTTCACTAAGGATGACGTGTGGAGAGACCAATTCAGATTGTTAGTTATCTGCACCCCCAGATACTTAATACTGTTGACCACTTCTACAGCTGCATCCTTGATACTGAGTGGAGTACCAATTCTTAATCTTCCAGATTATTGGTTTCCCCTTTGATGTTCAGCGGCCTTTAGTTTCACTGCAGATTTATTCATCCCAAACTGAGTTTAAAAATTGGCCATTATTGGCAAGGCAATTGTGTTAATGGAGGATCTCCATTGCTGGCAGGGCTGTTGATACATGGTGACCTTAAGATGGGCATCATATGGTAGTCATTTGGAACAGTACTGCCACCTTGTGTTGAACTGAACAGCCCACACTGTGTAACATGTCAACCATGCTGAAGCAAAATTGCTTACTGCCATTATAGTTATATATCTTTAATTTGATTTCTCCTCTGCAGCATAATACTATATTTTAGACAAGATTTGTGGTATCCAAACCCCCAAAGTCTACAATTTGGGGTTTGTGACAGACTTATTCTAAGTTACAAATCCTGATTTGCAGGAACCTCAGCCTGTAACCTTTTCAGCTCCAAATAGGGTCTCAAGACTCAAGACTCAAAATAGAAAGTGACGTGGCAGCAAATGAATGCTCATTAATGGAGTGTTTTCCCATCCTTTCCAGGGAATTGGAATTGAGACCTGCCTCACCTCTGAGTTAGTCAGATACATTTTGATGATAATTGGATGAAGCATTTCCATGGTTCACACTGTGTGATTCATCTGTCTTTATACCTACTGTAAACATAGTATGAAATTACTACAGGATGGAACAGGGGGAGATAAGAACTATAGTACAGAACTTTAAGCTATTATTTATTCAATGTATGAATTCATACCTTTCCTCAGACTTAAATTAGGAGTCATCCTTTTGAGAATTTCCAGAGCAGCATACAAATTAGTTACTTCAATGCTGATATAGGTGTTTTTTTTTTACATAACATACAGTAGTGTCCTGTTGCCCAGTGAAATTGAATAGTTGGATAGACAAGAATATTGAATGAATGAATGAATGAATGAGTGAGTGAATGAATGAATGAATGAGTGAATGAATGAATGAATGAATGAATGAATGAATGAGTGAATGAATGAATGAATGAATGTAGTTGTGATTGCCACCAAGTTGTGGATAGCCATCTCCTTACATGAATTTTGAGGAGGACTAGGCAAATTTGTGGAGCATTGAAATACTAGTCACAATGATTGTAGATAGCTGCCAGATTCAGACCATGTTCCTTGGTACAGGTATAAACAGACTTGGTTGGAGAGGCATAGAGCAGGGCTTTTCAACCAGTGGTACGGGTACCACCTGTGGTACATTGGCACCTGGCAGGTGGTACGCGACCATCCTAGAAAAGTGGTAGCGGGGGAGGGGAATGAGCTGAACCAATGGCAGCACCGCACAAGCCTGACCGAGAGATGGCTGAAGCTGCAGGGCTGTCAGGGCTCAGCGGAAGTGCCAGGATCAGCGCCAGGCTCCAGCTGGAGCTTGGCGCTGATCCTGGTGCTTCGGCTGAGCCCAGAAGAAGTGCCGATCAGCTGGAATGCTGCAGCATCTCCAGGGTCTTCTGATTTACATTCAGATGCTTGGCAACTGATTCATATTTATGACGGTCACCATGTCCCAGGGTCTTGTGAACTGACCAAAACCTGCCGCAACCACCCAGCAAACGGAGGGAATAAAAACCAAACCCCACCCCACCCCACCCCCACTGCCAATCCTCAACAGAAATGCTCACAACAATGAAAACCTCGGACAGGAGGAAGAGCACCGCCGGGCAGGCAGGCAGGTGTCTTGCTCAGCTGTGGCTTGTAACTTCGAACAGTCACTAAGTGAACTGTTGTAAGTCGAGGACTACCTGTACTTTATCACTTTTTTCCTTTTTTTCCCCTTTTTGGTCATCACGTTTTTGACACCTTGCTAGGCGACTGGTGGTACTCGGATGTTGCCATATCCTAAAAGTGGTACAATGGGTGAAAAGGTTGAAAAGCCCTGGCATAGAGCACTCAAATTCACCTTGAAGTCTTCCTATAAGGCTCTAGAATAGAACGTTGGATTAAACCGACCCCTGGCCCATCTCTTTATTATATATATGTGGGAAATCATACAGATCTTATCTTGAAGGCACCAAATGGAACTGGCTGATGTTTTAATAATTAAAAGGAACATGCTGATAATAAATATAAAGAGTGACTTTGATGTGTGAATTTCAACACAGAAGAATGCCTTGGACAACTGTCTTACCTTGGACATACAAAACAGACGTGTTTTACTGTACTTACAAAGAACTTCCTGAGAAAAGATAAAGAAAAAAAATGAAAAATCAACTTTTGGAACACTACTTTATTCCTTTTAAGAATGTCCCAAAAACTGATTTTTCATTTCCCCCCCCCCTTTATCATCAAGACTTTTGAAAGCAAAAGAAGGAATAGAGAATTGGCTTATTTGATCAAAATTAAAACTGTCTGGAATCCTTACTGCATATCAGACATTAATACAATCGAGCAAGGTCATAAGTATTCACAAGAAAAGTTCTGGCATTCTTCTGTCCATAATAGACTACCTTATGCTACTAGGCTTGAAATTCTTGGTTTGGATTGTTTAGAACTGTGATATCTTTAATCATAATGTAACATGTGCAAACTTACCACTTTAAACTTAATGTAAACTGCTCTAAACTTGATTGTAAAAAATTCAATTTTTGTAGCAGAATTGTCAAAGTCTGGAATATCTTACCTGATTCAGTCGTCTCAGCCATTAACTTTCACAATTTTAATTCTAACTTAACTTCTGTGGACCTCACTCCATATTTAAGAGGTCCCTAAGTGGGCTTGCGTATGTAAGTGCACTGGCATGTTCTATCAACCCTATCACATTTTGATTTTCTTATTTTCTTTGTTTAAATTTGTAATTTTGTTTGACATTTTAATGGGTTTTTCATGACCAGGACTTAATGATGAGACTTTAAACATTTGTTTATAGGTAAGTTATGGGAAGAGGAGAATTTTTTGTTGTATCTTTAGAGAAAGTGATAAGTTATGGTATTAAAATTGAAACAAATTGTAAAATTGTGAAGGAGTTTTTGAGAGATGAAGAGAAAATGATAAGAAATGAATTTATAAATCACTATTTGAAGAGATTAAAGATTAAGATTTTCAATATATTGTTTCCAGTATATTTTAATATTGTTTTTCTTGATTAATTCAATGACAAAGTTTTAAAGATTTGTATATAGATATGAGATATGGGTAGAAGAGATTTTTTTGTTGTATCTTTACAGAAAATGATAAACAAATTAAATGAATATGAAATTGGTTTGTTTAAGGCTAATATAATAACTATAGTTATTTCTGGTAATGGACTTTTGCTGATTAAGATGAAACATTGAGGCTTATTTGTTGAAAGATGAGATATGGAATGAAGAACTCTTGGGTTGAAATGTTAGAGAAGGTGGTAACATACAGATAGCTCTTTTCAAACGTTTCCAGAAACTTATTTCTTAGAATAGCTAAAGTTACAGCTCTAAAAACATTTAATAAATTTAAGCTACACAGTAGCTACATCTTAGTCTAGTATCTAATAAAATTATTTTCTTCCCATTTTAACAGTAAGTAAAAATAGCTTAACTTGCAGTAGTTTCTGAATTGTTTTTTTTTTTTTCTTGTTCCAGAAAATACCACATTTTACTCAGAAGTAACTTTCTGTATCCCCTATTGGGAAACATGCAGAAATGCAAATGTAACTCCCTGTGGTCAGTAAGGAGAAGAGTTTTGATTCCAAGACTAGCTTTACTTCTACAAACATCCTTTTGAGCTCTAATGAGGTGAAGATTCTATTCTTGATCACACTCAGTAGGTTTTGGAAAGCTTTAGAATGCCAATA
Organism: Azemiops feae; assembly: GCA_023970755.1. Taxonomy (NCBI): domain Eukaryota; kingdom Metazoa; phylum Chordata; class Lepidosauria; order Squamata; family Viperidae; genus Azemiops; species Azemiops feae. The sequence continues at coordinate 697,250 of JALGBA010004142.1, read as the reverse complement.
ATTATTACATCAGAAAACCAAGCATTTCCTCACCCAGAGGTGCTATTCCATTTTAGGGGAAGAAAACTGCTATTGCTACTAATGGATTGGTTTATTTTGAAATGAAAACACACAATTCAAAGGTGGGATCTTAGTTGGAAATCATAACAGCCGTACAATGGAGGAAACACAAAGTGCTGTAATTTGCAGAATATCTAACTTGGTCTTGAAATGAGGGACATGGGTTATCACTTGTGCAGTTTTCCCCAACAGCTGCCAACCAATTTTGAATTTTCTCAATTAGCTCAGCCAGTGACTACAGTTAGTTGGGAAAGATGGTAGTTATATAGATCAAAATATCTGGAGGATAGATTGCAAGTCCTCATTGACCCTTAAACGAATTAAAGTTCACATGCTAGATTTGCCTGTGTTGAATGTGAAGCTGGTTCATCTTGGCGTGTGACAATAATTCAAATTGCGGCCATTCGGCGCATCCACATTAAATGGGACAACTGTATTTTCCTTCGACAGAATCGCCAAAGCTGGGGTTGAAGTAGCCTTCCGTGATTACTCGAATCTTCCCAATGCCAAAGCTGGATGTTGACACTCAATATGTAAACTCAAAACAGTTTGGAGCGTTCCCTACGTTACTACCATCACTTCCAAAAATACACTGCTCCTCTTGATATCTGCGGCAGGGAGGGCCAATGACTTTCAGCAGCCTTTGTACTAGACCAAAATATCGTAATAAGAACTCCTTGATGTTTCTACGCCAAGGCTATTCACCTGTTGCTTGATACCTGGAGTTACTAGATTTGGAATGCATCACTCTCTAGGTCAGAAAGATTTAGTAGGGAGTAGAAGCCCATTGGTGGGTTTTCTGGAAATAGAGAGAGGAATTGATACCAACTGACTAGAAGGGCTTCTTGTCCCTCTGCTTTTAGAGTAACCATTGCCTGATAAGTAACCTGCTTTAAAGAGGACTGTTCTATGAAAATCAGCAATCCACAGCTCTTCGGGTAATCTCCACAATATTCAGCCATCCTTCAGGGCATTGTGGGAAATAAGATTCCTTCTCCTGCTGTCTACAAAGAGGTGCCCAGTATAAATTCAAGTTTAAGATGAACCAGGAGGAGGATAAAAGAAGGATCTTGGGGTGGTCCATCAGAGTGAACAATTGGACAGCAGCCCCAAATAAAATATTCCTAGTTTTGTACTACATTTGATCTGTAGTGAAAAATATGTTTTCATTGTAAGAGTTGTGTTCCTGTGTCTTTCTTTTTCAGAAAACACCTGTTGCAGGCCATTTATACTGACAGTAGCCGGTGGATTCTAGGAATTGTAGAATCAGGTTTCTTTTTAATTTGAACCCTTGAGGTACAGCACATAACCTTTAAAGCCTTTTTGAGCCAGCTTATTTTTTCTGAGAGTCAAGCTGACATGAATGGCCCAGGCTCAGAAAGAAAGGGATGTGCTTGGATCAGCCAGAAATTATAGATATTCCTTGATTTACAGCCACTATCCCAAACTATGTTGCAGATAATATTCAAGAATGTTTTCCATGCATTCTGTTTGTGATTTTCAACCTGACTAGTCACTGCAGAATTGTTACAACTATTTATAATAAAATACTGTATTGTTTGATAATCCTAGAGCATAACTTCTCTATTTTATATTTGCATGGATTAAAGTTAAGAGTCAATTCTCCAACATATGGAAAATTGCTGGGCTAAAAAATGAGCAGTCACATCTTCAGGTAACATACGACCATCAAAACTTCATTCAGAAAGTGTCATACCTTCCCCTGACTCAAATTGATGTTTTTTTAAAGGGGAACTTTCCTTTGGGTCTCTTAACCAATTAGCTTGGGGGCTTGGTACTGCTACTTACATACGTGCAATTGAGCAATAAGGATGCCAAGCATGACACTAGCTCTCCCTTGTATGTTATTAATTTATGAAAATAAATTAGGCAGGAAATTACTGAAAGCATAGAGAGCAGAGAGTCATTTGATTGTTCTGGAAATGATGAGGAATTATGATGGAAGGAATTAGGTTGGCTGAATGGATTTCAACCAACGGGCCACTGCTTCTTCTTCATGTATCAAAAAAGCAGATTAGATGCCTTGCATTTTTTTTTTAAAGGCAATAATCGCAAGATGCATCTGTGCAGAGGCTCTCCTGACGACGGCTGCCATCTCCTCTTCTGGCTGAGGAGAAAGCCCCTAAATTATGCACCAATTTTATCTGAGAGAGGATGAACCCATCCAGAACTCCAAGAAGATGGACCTTAAAATTCACAGCCACTCAATCTTCCTTAGGTTGCGTAAAGAATCAGGGCAATGACCTTGAGACAAGAGCCATTTTATAAGCAAAGAGGGCTAAAGTGTCCCTTAACTCCTGGGGAACAAGGTAGTCGTCAGAAGCCACAGAGGCAGGCTCTTTGCTGACTGTGCCCAAGCCTGATCTTTTTCACCCGGACCCTCACCGCTTCCAGACCTTGAGAAAGAACTTGATAGCACCACTCGAACATGGTAGCATGGACATGTATTATTGTCATCGGCATGCTTATGATGTCCGATCCCAAAACTGAAGCAGTTTCATGTAGATGATAAATAAGAGTGAGGAGAGAAAACAGGCTTGAGGGATCCACAAAGAAAGGCTTTCAGGGCAGATCTCCACCCCTCACTTGATTGGGACCGGCCCTGGAGGAAGAAGGAAAACCACTGGAACTCTGAGCCTCTCATTCTTAAACCTTGAAGCCAGTCCAAAAGGACACCAAGAAGGATGGTATCAAAAAAAATGCTGAAAGATGAAGGAGTTTGGGGCACACGCACTTTCCAGAGTTTTCTGTTGGATACAGATCATCTCTACAATTTCTATATTTCCTATTACTATCCAGCTTGTCCTCCAAATTACCAATTTGGCTAGATGAAATGTTTGGTTGTCCTCTAGAAGATCATTTCCCCTGAGATTGGATAGTTTTTTGGGTTGCCAAAAGCTCAGTTGGTATTTACACACTTCTATTTTTTATTTTATTTTTTTATTTTATGTGATATTCCTGACATAAATAAAAGTGTCTTTTGTTCTGGCACAGCATTACGGTTGTCAATCATGCTGCTACAGATTCACATAAAAGTCTTTCCTCTAAAGCTTAGGGTATATAAAAGGATTTGACCAACATTGATGTAAGATTATCTAATAAAACCTGAACTTGCTCGGGTGACATCCGCCTGCAGGTCCAACTCCAATTGAATTAAAACCAGCATATACATTAATGCTATTCTGATTATGCTTAACGAGAGAGATGGTGATAAAACAACACACGATGACGGTGAATTAACATGAGAAAAAGCAAACCAAAGGCTGGACTGCTAAGTAACATTAGAAGCACCAGCATTTTTATAGCCTTTATGCAACCTTGATCACAATTTACATACAGAAAATATTAAAAAGCCATGAAACTTCCATGACAGTAAGAGTCCAGCTCTGGATTTTTTTTAGGAACAACTCCCAGCTAGAGGAGAGGACAGGTGCCTCCTGCAAGCTCTACTAACAACAGTGACACGTGTAGAAAGGATCTTGAAACACTTCATCAGTCGCTTCTCACCATCTTGTTATCAAGAACATGCACTCTCTTGGCCCTGGTTGTTTGAAATGTGACCAGAGATCCAAGAGACTTATTGGGAAACCCAGAAGAAACCCTTCACGCTGACCGTGCCTTAATTACAGCGCCTTCCTGTCTTAATACATCCATGCTATCTTTCAGTCCATTCATAATCCATCTTCCAGGGAGTAGGCTTGGGATGGTTCTCTTCTCAAGGGACACTGGAAATGATAGGGCTACGTGGATCAGAGAGACAACACAGCTGAGAACACTGCAGCACCTGCCAAAGAAAAGACAGCACAGCCCTGTGAATTATGGAGAAACCACAAGCCTTACATGAGCAAGGCTACATCTAAGAGAGGATTTAAAGGTCACATCCCAGGACCAGAAAGCAGAATATGGGCAAAAGGAGACCAAGCCTAAAGACAACAGTCTCTGCTGGACGATTGTGATAAGCTTAAGATAGAGATGTACAATGTCCCTTGGCATATGGCGGTCAAGTTTCATACTCCCCAAAGCAAGCAGAATCGGGTTTTTTTTGGAAAGGGGGAGTTTTATAGGGGACCCCTGCAAAGGGGAGGTCACCCATCTTGTTCCTTAAAACCTCCAAAATTGCAAAGGAAGCAGACAACATACAGCCTGCAGGCCGTAATTTTTATACCCTTAAAAATTAAGGCTTCACACCTGCATCTTCCACTTAGCCTAAGAAGACTTTCAGGGAAACAATACACCTTCTTGTCTTTGTTGCAAAGCAAACACTCTGTAAGACTTTAATTTCCAGCGTCTTTTAAGCAAATTCTGCTCTGCAGGTGAAAGATAAAGGACTGGAGGTTTGGTCTTTCTATTTGAAGGCATAAACCTGACCACTATCCATGTATTTAAATATTCTGTGTTAAAGTACACGCACTTTTACAGGTTCAAAGGCAGATATGAAGGCTTATATTTGCAGCCATCACACTTGAAACACAGATAATAGAGGTATGCCAAAACGCCCTCTCCTGCATGTGGTCACACGCATTTGTAAATCCTGTAGAATATTTATACAGAACCACCGAAATGAATCACCCAGTTGGGAGAATCCTTGCAGATCGCCTATCTCATGTCCATGCTTAGGGCAAGAATCTCCTAAACTGACAGGGAACCATTTCACTATCCAGGTCTAGGTAGACTGTCCCATTGATTAACAACTCTCATCATGAGGTATTTCCTCCTAATATTCAGCCTAAATCTCCTTTCTTTTAATTTTAGTCTGTTGGTTCTCATTCCAATCTCAATTTCAGCAAAGAGGCAGGCTTGTACCCTTTTGCATATTGCAGCCTTTAGCTGTCCACACGTCTGTTGCATCGCTTGCGAAGTCTCTTCTATCATCAAAAGATGGTCAGCTCCTTCCATTCTTCTATACGGGACTCGATTTGCAGGTCATTCTATTTTATTAATTTCATGTTTATTTTACTTGTAAAATTTATTAGCTGTCCATCTTACCGCGCAGTAACTCTGAGCGGCTTATAATTTATTATTTTATCATTACATTTATTATTCTGGTAGCCTTCCTCTAAACCAGGGCTTTTCAACCTTTTCACCCATTGTACCACTTTTCGGATAAGGCAATATCCGAGTACAACCACTCGCCCAGCAAGGTATCAAAAACTTGACCCCCCCCCCAAAAAAGGAAAAAATGAGAAAGTACAGGTAGTCCTCGACTTACAACAATTCGCTTAGTGACTGTTTGAAGTTACAACGGCACTGGAAAAAGCGAATTATGACCATTTTTCACACTTATGACTGTTGCAGCATCCCCAGGGTCATGTGATTTACATTCGGATGCTTGGCAACTGATTCATCCTTATGACGTTCACAGTGTCCCAGGGTCATGTGATCAATGGCCGGGGGGGCGTGGCCAGCTGATCACCCAGGTTGCAGGCTGCCTGTGGGGGGGAATCCGTGGGTCTCTGGTGGAGGGGGATGGGACTGGGTGGGTGCCTGGCTTCCCTCCCTTCCTTCCTTTCCTTCACCTCCCTTTGTCCCTTCCTCCTTCCCTCCCTCTCTCCCATTGCCCCTTCCTTCCTTCCTTCTCCTCCCTCTTTGTCCCTTCCTCCTTCCCTCCCTCTCCCATTATCCCTTCCTTTCCTTCACCTCCCTTTGTCCCTTCCTCCTTCCCTCCCTCTCTCCCATTGTCCCTTCCTTCTTTCCTTCATCTCCCTTTGTCCCTTCCTCCTTCCCTCCCTCTCCCATTGTCCCTTTCTTTCCTTTACCTCCCTTTGTCCCTTCCTCCTTCCCTCCCTCTCTCCCATTGTCTCTTCCTTTCCTTCACCTCCCTTTGTCCCTTCCTCCTTCCCTCCCTCTCCCATTGTCCCTTCCTTCCTTCTTTCCTTCCTTTCCTTCACCTCCCTCTTTGTCCCTTCCTCCTTCCCTCCCTCTCTGCCATTGTCCCTTCCTTCCTTCTTTCCTTCCTTTCCTTCACCTCCCTCTTTGTCCCTTCCTCCTTCCCTCCCTCTCTGCCATTGTCCCTTCCTTCCTTCTTTCCTTCCTTTCCTTCACCACACTCTTTGTCCCTTCCTCCTTCCCTGCCTCTCTCCCTGTCAAGCGGGGCGGCAAAGGAGACCAGCGGCCAGCACCGTTCTACCTGGCAGCGTGGATGTTGGCTCCGTGGGCGTCCCGCCGAACAGCTGAGCGGCTCCGACTTCTGGCCACCAAACAGCTGATGGGCGCGAGGCTGCGGCAGTGAGCCAAGGGCTGATGGCACGGCCTGAAGCTGAAAGGCTGTCTCCCGGCCGCCGAACAGCTGATGAATGCGAGGCCTGGACCACAGACGAACGGCGCAGGGACACTCACGGGACAGGAAGGCTGCAGCACTGCAGCTCCCATTGTCCTTCCTTCCTTCCTTCCTTCCTTCCTTCCTTCCTTCCTTCCTTCCTTCCTTCCTTCCATTGTCCTGTGCTATGCCGCCCAGACCCCAGCCTGGTTTTGGCAGGCAGCAACACATCACGGCCCTGCCTGTGCGTGCGCAGAGGCAGAGGAGAGCGCACAGGCAGGGCGGGGATATTGCCGCATCGCCACCAAGTCACCCTTCCTTCGGGCGAAGTAATCTCCTTGCAATGCAAAACCGCGGGGGCTCCGTCTTTTGCAAAGGGCAGCGAGCGCGCCCCCCATGAGCAAAGGAGGAGAGCAGCCAAGCAACCTGCTAGTCCAAACTACAAATACTGCTTCTTGGGATGGGGTGGGGGGACGGAGAGGAAACGTCTGGAAATCATGCAAGAACTTTTCCTCTTATTATTACTATTATTCTTCCAAGTTGCAAAGGAAAAGCAGAAACAGCTCAACCGTGCAGGTCAAGCTTGGCTCTCTCTCTCTCTCCCTTAAACGCGGTTCATCAGGAGCTCCGGCGCTCCCCACGCTTGCAGCAGGGAGACCGGCGGCTTTTCCACCAACCCGGGGCAACTTTACAAAAACAGCAAAACAGCGCGGAAAAGCGCGGCTCAGCTGTAGCTGCACACGCCAATCCCGGGCTCTCTCTCCCTCTCTTTCTCCCTCTGTCTCCCTTTCTTTCTCTCTCTCTCTCTCTCTCTCTCCCCCTCTCTCTATTTCTCTTTCTCTCCCTCTTTCTCTCTCTCCGATCTTCTGCTCACCTGGCCAGCCGGCCCGGGGATCGATTTGGAGGCATGGAGGGCAGGGGAGGGGAGCGGCTGAGGGCTGCGGCCACCTTTGGAAGTACCAACGCTGCTCCAGCCAGGCTCGAGCCGGGCAAAGCGGGCGATGGGAGAGGAGCGGGCCGATCACCTTCCTGGCAGCCAGGATTCCGGTGCGCCTTCCTGGCCAGGGGGCGGGGCACAGGCTCCAGCGCCCGCAATCTGCCCACCCTCCCCTCTGGCCCCAGGCAGCACTTCTGCCTCGCGCACATGCGCAATCTGCCTCCCCATCCCTGCCGCTGCCAGCAATCTGCCCAGCCTCCCCTCTGGCCCCAGGCAGCACTTCTGCCTCGCGCACATGCGCAATCTGCCTCCCCATCCCTGCCGCTGCCAGCAATCTGCCCAGCCTCCCCTCTGGCCCCAGGCAGCACTTCTGCCTCGCGCACACGCACGATCTGCCTCCCCTTCCCTGCCGCTGCCCGCAATCTGCCCAGCCTCCCCTCTGGCCCCGGGCAGCACTTCTGCCTCGCGCACACGCAATCTGCCAGCACCCGCAAACTGCCCGGCCTCCCCTCCGCCTGGCCCATCCACGCCTGCCGTTAACCCTCCCGCCACCATGCAGGGTAAGGTTAGCGCCCCCGCCCAGATGCCCTCGCCTCCCCCAAGCATTTTTTTACTCACCTGCTTTCAGCTGCACTCCCTTTCTCCTTTTGCTTCTCTGCCTTCGTTTGCCACGTGTTTGGGGTAAAAAAAAAAAAGTTCCATGACTTTCTAACTTCTCGCGAGAAGTTAGAAAGTCTCATGGAACTTTTTTTTTTTGTCTCACAAACACATGGCGAAGGCCGAGAAGGACAGGAGAAAGGGAATGCTGCTGAAAGCAGGTGAGTAAAAAAAAACGCATGGGGGAGGTGAGGGCATCTGGGTGGGGGAGGGGGGGCAAGCAATGCGTCACGCAGCTCCAGCGGAATCTCCCCTGAAGACTGCGTGAGGCTGCCTGCCACCCCCAAGGCCGCCGCCAATCAGCTGGAGCTGTGCGCTTTGATCCTGGGCTCTCAGTAGGACCCAGGCAACGTGCAGTTCCAGCTGACGTGGCCACAGGCCTCTGCGGCGCTGCTGCCGCTTCACCTCATCCACTTTTACACTTTTTTAAAAAAAAAAAAAAGTTTTTTTAAAATATTTTTTTTACTTTTTTTTTTAACATGTTTTTTCAACCCGTCCTACACGTACCACCAGCCATGTGCTCGCGTACCACTGGTGGTACGCGTACCACCGGTTGAAAAGCCCTGCTCTAAACCCACTGCGGCTTCTCTATGAAATATTTCCCATGACCTGGACATGTTTCCATTAAGCCAGGCCAGGACTGGACTGGCCTTTTAAAGGGCTGCATCCCACTGCTTGCTCATGTTCAGCTGACACCTTTTCCCAATGCATTCTGGAAAGTCTGATCTCCCCAGTCCTTTATCGAGGAGTCTGATTGTTTTTCCTTCCAAGATACAGAATCTTCCATTTACCACAGCCAAATATCAGATGTTCACAGAACGCTAACGCTCAACAGGCCAAGCGACAGAGACTTACTCTTGGGGCTGCTCTGGCCATCAGGTTCAGGGACCTTCCAGTCCATTTTTCTCCCTTTTTCGTAGAGGCCCTTGAGCACCTTCCGGAACTCCTCAGGTTCCAAGCCTCCAGTGCTCAGTTCCACGTATTTCCGGTACAGCTGGAGTGCTGTTCGTGCATCTTCAATGCTGTCATGAGTCTCCCCTTGAATTTTCAGGTCTAAGCAAAAAGAAGAGAGAGAAAAATCCAACACATAGCAAATGTTTGTCTTGCCTACCTGCTTTAGGTTCAAGAAAGAGGAGATCTCTTTAGGCTAAGGTTAGGGGCAAGAATTTATTTCTGTCAGTGTTGAAAATGAACTCAACTCCCAGGCTTCGATATTAATCTAATCTGGAAGGCCTTCCCTACTCCCAATTCTCTATGTCCAAATTCTCAATTGCAACGCAGGGTTTGAGAAACTGTAAAGCTCACGAGGGCAGTCAGCCTTACTAGGAAATCAACTCCACAGGAAGACATAAAACTACTTTTATTGCATTTTGGCTTCAGTAACAAAACTCTGCAAGTCTGCTTGTGTTGCACCTCCCCCTCCTCCATTTTAAAATTCAGTGAATTAGGGAGGCGTCTGCCTGAGCAGTTTCCAAGTTCTAGCTGGTTATTCTGGATTTAAAGTTTCAGCTGCTTTTGCCTAGATAACAGTTCCTGCACATTTTCATCAATATCATCTTCCCGAGAACTGTACCGGAGGGATTCTTTAGCAACTATATTATTCTTTCAGGCAGGGCGGCTTGGCTGACTGGAAGAGGGGCGCAGCTTAATTTTGCCCACAGGATTATTGTACTGACCCAAGAAATACCAGGCAAGGAAGCGCAGGGAGATCATCCTCTTCCTAGGCATGTGGAACAAATACACTGTGTCGATTACCTGATCTCTGGGAACCTGTAAGAGGCAGGTATAGCCCTTATTAGCACACAACCATGAGATCTCAGTCTACAAGACCTTCTAACCTTAGACTGAAACCAGACTTAGCCTAAGGTCCACTTGCTCCAATGGAGGCAAGACAAACAGCGAAATCTCGTTAATTAATGTAACTGAAAGCAAATTAGCTGAATACCTTTGATTACTCCTGTTTAATAATGTTTTGCTTTCCATATTAAAAGCAGCGTCTGGTAGCAATTTCTGGGCGGCTCAGGAGCTGACCCAAAGCTTTCAGACACTGTGTGCTCTTAATTTAAATAACAAAAAATACAGTTGTTGTTATTGGCTAGCATCAGGCTTTGTTACAAGTGGGCAAATCTGATGGCCTATTGGGTGTGCTTTTCAACTGGACTGTCCCTCAGTCAGCACTTCTGGCAAGAGGTCTAAAGTAAAATTCTACTAAGAGACAAATCTAGGAACAAGACAACACGAGTAACCAAAGATAACAGTTAATGTCTATTCTCTGATAGGCGTTGGCCTCAGTAACAGTAGAAGCAGGTAGTTCAAAGTCTAAACCATAATATCAGAGAATGTGCCTGGTTTATTCAAGTTGCCAACCACCCTTGCCTCTTAGGAACTCAAGAGCCAAATGCCTTCAAACACAGCCACTTCTCTGGGATTGCCCATGCCAGGGGGAGGAGCCTAAATGGGGGAAAGCTAGGAAACTTCAACGACAGGCTGTGAAAATGGAGAGTGTCTGCCAACAATAGCTTCAGATTCCTCAGTGATTTCAACAATGGCAGAGGTTCTAACGTAGCTGAAAAGCTCTTAAAAATTCAGGAAGATATTCAGAGATGCATCTGCCTTGAAAGTCGCCCATGCTGAATTGTATAGCACAGTCAAACATTAACAGTTGACCACATGTTTTGTGCCTTTTTTTTGTATTGTGTTATAAAATGCTTTATGATAATTTATGTCATAAAATGTTTTATAAAATTTGCCAAATTTCAATTCCGCGGGCATTCCTGGACTTTGGACACATTCCAAAGGGAATCTAAATTAAGGTATTAAGTCATTTACACATATCACTCATATTCGGCTACAACTTCGTTATTATACCTTCTTTACACATGCCCTATTCTTACTCAGTATAAGAAGTTAACCTGTGAAAGAGAGAGAGCTATCAAGATTTTATAAGGAGATAGTCACCATGATATTGATGACCCGGAAGTCTTTTTGCAATCCATGGCCCACAAACTTGACTCCAACATCTATAAGGAAGCGTAGCTTTAGATAGGTGGATTTGAGGGTAGTGAGATGTTTGGATGAAATTTTGGCATCCAAATCTCCCGGCTTTATTCCCGAGTACTGAGTAAGATAATCCACAACCTACAAGAACAAAGAAAATAGAATCACCATGTATTGAGGATCTGCCTGTCCCTTCTCAATTTCCAGGACTTCCTTCTTTGACCACTGAGTGGATCTACTTCCCATTTAAAAACATATATTATCTGATAGGAAAAAGGAAACAAAATAATGAAAACAAAGCAAAACTGAAATAACAAGCTTCGGCTCAACCACAGCAAGACTAAGTGATTTTGGATGTTAGGGGCTCCTGGTTCTTGAGACTTTCCACTTTTTGTTTTGGATGGGGTTGCGTTACCCCAAAAAGAACCTGGGTGCAATTTGGAGGGGGTTCCTCACAGTTCCTGTTCAAGGAACAAGCGGTAGCCATCCCCCTAAGGGCCTTTGCACAACTATGTGTTGTGTGCCACATGTGCCGGTCCTGGACCAGGAAGCCCTGCTCAGGGTCTCTCATGTCTTGATCGTATACCTCTCCTTTGTGGGATGCACTGGTTTCCAGTCTGCTTCTAGGTGCAATTCAAGAGGCTGGTGATGACCGATAAAGCCCTTCATGGCACGGAACCAGGTTATTTGAGTATCTGGTCCCCAGTCAGGTTCCATCAAGTCTTTTTCTGTCCTGGCTCCTTCTCTGTGGAACATCAAGTTCCTCCAGAGCTCAGACTGGCCTTGACCCTGTTGACTTTTCACACGCTCTTAAAAAACGTGGAATATGGTAGAGCCGATGCAGTGGCTACAATGACTGTTATGGAGATGATTGCCTTAGCTATGAAATTTGATTTATGTTTTTATGTGGTTTTCTATTGTCTTTATCGTTGGATGGGTTTTCCGTGTTTAATACTGTTTCATTGTTTGTGAGCCACCAAGGGTCTTGAACTGAGATGAGCAGTTATATAAATTTGATAATAGACGCATTGCATTCAGCCTAATGAGGGCAGATCAGATAGACCGAACAACTCCAAAACTAGCTGTGCTAATTCTTGGGACAACACAGTCGTTATCAGGAATGACAAAAGAGTAGCCGCAGTTAGAGAGCATCGTGTGTCGGGTGGCTTTCCCCATCTGAGCTTTAAGGAAGCTGGAGGAAGCTACTCTGTATAAAAAAACTTGGAACACGCTTCCTCTGGAGAAGCATGGGGTTTTTTACCCTTCTGCCCAGTTTCCCAGCCATTGGTTAGCATCCAGTACTAGAGTTACTGCTGGGAACAATCCCCAAATATATCACCCCAAACATTCAACACTTCGCAAGCAGGAAAGAAACCCTGAAAAAAAGCCCAAATGGAAAAGGAGGCTTTGTAGAGCTGAAGAACCTTAAGGCCATCTGTTTCCTCAGTGAAGAAAAGACATGAATTAGGGGGGAAAGGAAGACCCCTTTTAGTTGCCAGGAAGAAACTTCCTCCTTGCGTTATATATTCAAGATGGACAGTATTTAATATTTATTTGCTATGTATATGTAGGGATGTGGGTCTATATATATGTTGTACATAATATGTTTAGGTGTGTGTCATGTATATGTTTCACTTTGAGAGCGGGCAACTAAATTTCATTTTTTATGTGTGCCATTGTGCCCACAATATAAACATGACAATAAAGGTTATTTATCTTTATCTTTATCTTTAAGAATCATCTATGTTAGGAAGTACTCTTTCTCTGTACAAGGACAGCTGCTTGAGAGCGACTTCTGAGTTGTAGGTAAGCAAGACATTTCACACACACCATGAAAGAGGCATGAAAACAATGTTTTCAGACTAAACTAATTTCAGACTAATCTCTTCCAAAAGATACCTGCTGTACTTTGTGATTGGCATAAGCCTCACTCACTCAAGCTTGTTCCACTGTTCCTAGGAGGGCCATCACAGCATGGTGGGATGCGGGTTCAAGTTCTCACTTTGAGCTGTGATGGTTTCAGGGAGGTTCCTGCCTCCCAAATCCAGTTCCTGAAAAGGGTTTCACATGGCCTCACATATGGTTAACTCCAACTACGCTTCCTGAAACGGACTGGGGGGGTGGGGTGTCGAGCTTCTGTAAACCCTTCTCAGAATAGAGCGCTAGCGTGTCCTTTGTGAGGCTTTTCTAAAGGGAGGGTTGCATACCTGTTCTTGCGTGGAAATGTAATCATCAATGAAAGGAACACCCTCATTGGGACCCTGCCCCCGGACACACGTGATCCTGGCCACTGACATCTGACTGGGTTTGATCGTGGATTTGGTCCCGTCACTGCGAAGCTCAGCTTCCTCCTATCGCAGATGATTAAAGGGTGAACAGGTGCTGCCTGGGATCAAAAGGCAGTATCCTAGATCCAGAAATCTTATCTCTTGTCCTAATGTGCCATGCCTACCTCATTGAGGGTGACAAACTCAGCATCCAGTCCCACCAAGTCTCCAACCTGTGGCATTTCGCTCAGCATGAGGGGGATGAAAGTGGCGTGACATTTGCGCTGTTTGCGAGCCAGGGAAGCCTCAGCAAGCAACACGCTGGCTTCAATCGGGTTCTTGACTTGAAAAAGAAAATGAAATTTGACCGGTTGACTCACTCGGAGATTACACTCCGTTTACAGAAAAACCAAAGAGAAAGGGAAATCCCATCTCGGTCAGGGAATGCCCCAGAGAAAACCTCAAGAGCACAACTTCTTCCTTTGTACAACTGATACTATTTTCTAAGAATCAGTTGATCACTCACACATAAAGGGCCTAAAACTCTTAAGAGAAAACCTCTGACGTCATAGGACTGACTTCTCTAGAAGAATTGAATTTAAAATAAGGATTTTATTTTAATAAGACAGATCCATAACAAGAGTGACTCAATCCTGAAGCTGGTCACAGCGGTTCACAGTTCTAGAAACAAGCCAAATAGATTTCTGATGGAACATAAAAAAGGGCAGTTTCAGGAATCCACAATTGCCATTGACACCCAGTTCAATTCGAAATACATTAAAATCAAGGTGAAGAACACCACTGCAGCTGCTTCTTGAAAAGTGACCAGTGGCCTTGCAGCAAATATCTGGACATGCTGGTTTATGTGGAAGAACAGTTGCATAGCTACTTCAGCATTCCTCTAAACACCCTCCAACAATTTCCATTTCACAGCACAACAAAAGTGTTTTGGCTAGCAATGTTTTTTATCCTTGACGTTGACCTCCGTTTTCTATGCTGATGGGTCTTTTCATCTTATGATGATCGCTCAGTTTGTTTCACTTCCCCCTGAGAGTAACGCACCTCCTTGCAAAACATATTTACTTTGTTCTCTCAATCTTTGTGGCGTTAGCTTATGACCACCTCTCAAAAATTCCATCTTCACACTCACTGACTGTGAAGGAGGACAAGGCTATTTCTCCTCCCAGCTGTACAACACTATTATCTGATACTTCTCGGTGGAATTTCCATTTGGGCATAAAGGCAATTATGGGGAAATAAAATCGAGGAGTGGGAGCCCAGTGATTGTTAAGGAAGGCTGAAAGTGAAGAAATTGGGGTTGTTCAGCATGAGAACACAGGTCACTCCAAGCAGAATAGAAACCTTTCCCCCCCTCCTAGGCCACTGAAGGTTTCATGTGCATGTGCTGAATGTGTACAAGATAGGTCCCTGAAAAACAACCAAGTGAGGATATAAGAAAATGAACTGGCTAAAAGCGAAGCTAGTCATATACCCCACTTGTTAAGCAGACAGAGCTATCTCTTAAAAAAAATGGAAGCAGGAAGGGAAGCTTATCTGCCTTGATTGATAAGGAGAGTTCACGGGGCAACGTAAGGCAGGCAGGATCCTCTGCCACTCCAATTGGCAGTCTATGTGCCAACTAAGCCCTCTGGCTGATCAGCATGAATATAACCTCTGGCTTTTCAAACTGAGCGTCGTGTCAAGTGAATTATCCATTTGGGGTATTATTATTATTATTATTATTTTTGAGTTATGTGGGAAGCAATTTTCTTCAGGCAGGAGAATGAGAGGGCCCAGAGATACAAACTTAAATTAAATCATAGTTATGTTCTGGATTAACATAGCTTCTTTCCTATACCTAATTTCACCTAATCAGTGTTTAAAACAGATGGGTGGTTTGCTAAACATATTACTTGGACTCAATATTCTCACCCACCACTGTAGCTTACTGGGATCTATGAACCCGGCTGATGGCTGGAATGACATACTATTGAATCACACACTATTCCGACTGTACAACCTTCAAAGCTACTTGCTCAATAACATCTCTCTATATATAGGTACCTGTGTATGGGTGCTAGCTGCTGGAGCTTCTGAACAAAGATTTCAGGATAGGTAGTCCTCAACTTATGACTGGTTGCTTAGTGATTGATCAAAGTTACGACGGGCCTCCCTGGGTATACTTATGACTTAGTTCCAAAGTTACGACAGCCACTCCCCCCACAATCAAAAGGCCGCATTTCACGCTCTCGGCAGTTGCCCCACATTTAAGGCTGTTTGAGGCATCCCATAGTTATGTGACTGCGTAACACGACATTTTTGCCAAAAACTGGCATTTACTTCTGGTTTTCAGAAAACTGGCCCGTAGTGAACAATAGGTTTGCTTTATAACTATTGCAAAAAAGTCATAAAATTGGCTCGGTCATGCAAGTGGCCTGTTTTACAACCACCACTATTTACGACCATGATGGGCAGGCTCCATTAGGGACCACGTCTATGTCATTACAATAAGTTATAATAAGAAAGTTATCTGGGACTTCCGGTTCCGGTTGCAGTGCCAGCGGACGTGCAAAGAACTTGCTCTCTTTGCCATCCGGTTTCCCCCCGCCGGTAGACCCTGGATAGGGTCGAAAGTCGCCCTGGAGGAGGACACTCGTCGATCGCGGAGGGAGCGGCAGTTCCCTCTGCGATCCAAGAAATCACCTTTGGGCCGACGGAGAAAAGATCGGCCAGTAACATGGCCGATCACTTAGCTGCTCCAGCCGAAAGACACAGCAACATCTAAGCAAAAAGAACCACAGTGGAAGATCCGGGTGAGACCTTTCCTTCCCTCTTGTTAATCTATCTACTTCCCTGTTAACAGCTTTTAGAAACTATTTCCCTACTTTGAGAAAGCAGCGTTTGGACACTGGGGAAAACGGGATTTGGAAAAATAATTAATTTTTTATTGTTTATGTGAGCTGTTGGAATTCGGGTACCCTGAAAAATCCTTACTGTGACTCCCTCTCTTGGCTTGCTTATTTTTAGTTTAAGTGAAAATCCTTAGGGAGGGGGGGTGGAGTGCTCCTTTTTTCCTCCCCCCCTCCTGAACAGTTTTGCCTACTTTAAAAAAAACAAAAAACTTTCAGTTCTCTGGGCGGACTCATGTGGATTGTTTTGGTTACAATGTAGCCTTGAACTTGGCGTGAAGCCCAGAAACTTTGACTGTTACAAAGTAACTATCTCCAGCTGAACTCTCACTCCCTGATCTTGGTGTGACGCCCAGACTGGTATATCTCCTTTGGAACTTGCTCAGTTTTCTACTTGTACTTCATTTGACTTTACAATATCAAATATATTTCCCAAAAATGGATTTTCTCTCATTCTAGGATTACAATATAATAATTGACTGCTAAGACATCCTTTTTTATTACTATTTTGGACTATAAATTAGATATTCACAATACTGACTGGGACTTTTGCTGTTTTTATTCTTGTGCTGGACTTGACTATTTGCTTTTCCCTATTTCTGTTTGGAAATATATTTCGGTTTGGACTCTATATTTTATAACGCTGCAATCTATCTTTTAAGCTGAACTTCCACAAAAAAAAAAAAGGATGGAATCCTACTCACAGCTTAATTATGGACTTATACTAGAAAATTTTTTGGAAATGAAAGTGGAATTTAAAGAACATATTAGAACGCTCAGGAAAGAGGAGGTTTCAGAATTAAAAACTGAAGCTCAAACTTTGACTGACTATGGCACACAATCAGATCTACAACTTAACGAGATGGAGGAAATATATTCACAATTTATTGATGAGGAAGATGATACACCCCATATGCAAATGATGGAGATTTCTGATGATCAAAGGCAGAATTCAACTAAAACATCTACAATTTCAAAGGCAACAGGAATGGACTTCCAAATACGAGGCACTAAAAACGCTGACAATATGATAGTGCAGACAACACTGGAAAAAAGAGAAGAAGACTACGATTGGACTCAATGGTGGAAAAATGCCTATAGCCAAACACTAAGATGGGAGGAGCTAGAGGCCCTACTGTGGAAACCTACCTGGCACAAAAAGAAAGCTAGAATTAGGTTTAAAAATGAGAGTTAAAATTTTATCTGATGGGTAAAAAGGACTTTTAGAGACTTCGATTGAGCTAATATTTTTGAGATTCTTAAGGTCATTTTGGTCTGAGTCAACATTTGATGTAAATTATTGATTTGATTATGGTTTGGAATGGCAATAGGGAAAATTGGAAAATCTAAAACTAAAGGAGTTAGATTGAGATTGGTGAAATATTACTGATATTTTTATTCACAAGAATTGAATGTTAACTAGCAATGTATCAAGTGGACTAAACTGAAACAATTGAGGAATTTTTAGAGATTTGGATTGATTTATAAGTCTATGATAGAAATAATTATTGTTTTATTATTTCAGGCTAAAATGTAATGGTTTTAAAATACTTAGTTATGTTCATTTATAAAATATGTATGTGAAATAGAATAGAATAAGAGATAGAACTTAATTGAGAAGTATAAATTGAAATTGGAATAATAGGTATATGTTAGAAACAATTTATATTATATGAATACCCGAATTATATACCATATGTTTATGTAAGATCAAATTGGAATAGGTTAATTGAAAGTTAGTTAAGCTTGAAAACGGGTGAAAATATGATTGATAGTTTTTGTTTTTGCGTTTTTTTTCTTTTTTCTTTTTTTGACTGATAAAATAGAGAGGGAATCTTTAAAGAAGTAATTTAAATTGTACATGTATGATTGTATCTTTTGCTTTGTTCTATGGAGTGCCCTATCTCCACGATGAGTTTTAAGCACTTGGTTGTAAAACAATTTTTTTTTAATAAAACTTGTTCTTAAAAAAGAAAGAAAGTTATCTGGTACTTGTTTAGGAATTCCAGCAGTCATCCTTCTTATATACATACATACATACACAGAGGGACATTATAATCCTGCCCTAATATTATTGGATGCCTGGGTTATAAGACATTAAAGACTATCATCACGGCTGAACCTGGTTCTCAGGTTTTAAGAAACAGCAACTCTTAAATTTCTTGCTACCTTTGTAAGTGCACTTCTACATCCACATACACTCACTGTGTAAGTTGTACTTGGAGTGGAGGTTCCTCCGCACATAATAAAGAATAGCAGGCACTTTCCAACTCATGTCAAATTGTACAGCCTCGCACTGTAAATCGAAAGGCAGACAGGAAAAATCAGATAGACAGAAGTGGGAGAACAGACAGATCAGAAATGAGTTCTGGAAGCTTGCTGGAGCTGTTTTTAATTAAAATGAAAAAAAGTGGGGAAAATTAGTCCAAAATAAGAAAGGTTGACTAATACTTTTGCCTCTCTGTGCTGACTCAATTTCTTTAGACTTGAATGCAGAATGTTAAGGAAGTTTCAGCATGGATACAAGTTATGACTTGGACTAATCAATACCCACATTTGTTTATCCATGGCAACAGTTCAGGGCAACCCTAGCTAGGTTGTGAAATCTAAGATCCTAAAGACGAGATTTCAAATTTCTCGGGGGGGGGGAGGGCACAGCACAGCGTCTTGATGCATATTTCCTGGCACAGGGCATATATATTACAAAATATGCCTCATAAATACATTACATCTCTTCTGTAGTACATTACATGTCTCCAAGTAAAATTACTTGTTTTATGTCCACCTGACTATAAAAGACATTTCACATACCGTCTTTAACATACAACTTAATATTGTTTGCAGGAAAAAATGTGACATAGAATATGATTGCCTCAGCTAGGCTTTCAATAAAACAGAGATTTACAGAAGCTTTAAAACAAATATCAATTCTCATTAACACGGAAATACACCTTGTTTATGTAAGGCTACTTCTAAGGATATGCTCTTTCAAATCTATTCAGTTCTGAGCTCCATTTTATGTCGAAACATTCTATAACATCCAAGCTATCTAGTTTTAAAAAGCTCGGAAAGTCAATAACTTGGTATAAATATTCGTTTCTATTTCTGTTATGTGTAGAAAAGCAAGAGCACAGAATATAAATCATCATAATATCCTCACCTTATCCACAGGCTCAATGAGAAAGTCATTAAAAAGATACCACTGCTGGTGTGTGACACCCTTAAGAAAAGAAAGTTATGCGTTAAGTACAAAGATGTTCAGTCAGTGAACATCTACAATCAGATGCAATCATATCCTACAATTAGGTGCAATTTAGTCATACTTCTAAGCCCCTTCCTTTTAATAGGAATTGACAGTTACAGTCAGTTAGAAAGATTAAGAAGCTCTGCTTTTTATTAAAAGACTTACCTCCTTTCTTTGATGGTAGGTCTCTCCAACTTTGATATGCCCCACAAGGCTGCCCCCAGTCCGGGAATCTAGAATATGTACAACTGTTGCCATGAGGTCATAGACATATGTAGATTCTTGATCTTCCAACATGCCCAACTGCAACAAGAAAGACAGTTCCAGAAGTGGGCTAATTTTCTGTGTGGCTCTAACACAGTTGTACATGGTTTTAATGCATTGGTGCATTTTCCCCAAACAAAGAGGAAAAGTGCATTATTTTTAGTACTCCTGAAGCCAACTCCCTGGATAGTTCACCTCCAATATGCTAGCCTTTCCAGAATCTTATACCCTATATCAGTGTAGCACAGGGGTCTTCAAACGTGGCCCGCTGGCTGAGAAATTCTGGGAGTTGAAGTCCACAAGTCATAAAAGAGCCACGTTTGAAGATCCGTGGTGTAGCAGACAAAAACTTGGAGCCTAACTTGTCTTAATTTGTTCACTTATCTTCACAGTTTTCTCTCCCGGTTCTATGAATTGACAAACTATTTAACCTGATGAACCTTTGCTCTCTGAGAGCTGATTCATACTAGATGAATGCAGATGAATATATACAGGTAGTCTGACTTACAACAATTCGTTTAGTGACCATTCAAAGTTACAATGGCACTGGAAAAAAGTGACGTATGACCATTTTTCACACTTACGACCATTGCAGCATCCCCAGGGTCACGGGATCAGAATTCAGATGCTTGGCAACTGGTTCATATTTATGACGGTGGCAGTGTCCCCGGGGTCACGTGATCCTCTTTTGTGGTCTTCTGACAAGCAAAGTCAATGGGGGAGGCCAGATTCACTTAACAATTATATTACTAATGTAACAACTGCAATGATTCACTTAACAACTGTGGCAAGAAAGATTGTAAAATGGGACAAAACTCACTTAACAACACTTAGCAACATAAATCTGGGGCTCAGTTGTGGTCACTAAGTCGAGGACTGCCTGTACATATGAGAAGTTTGGCTGCTGGTGGTTCCCCAGCGTGCCTCTGCTTCATGTTTTCATTTATCTGGACTTATCCTGCCTTCCCTTAACCATCAGTGCTACTACTGTAATATATCTCAGCTGTTAGCAGGCAGATGAGGGCCAGCTTATGTGTCCATGCAACCTTTGTTTCTGATACCTCTTGCAGAGGATCAGACCAAAATTAACTTTACATCTTTTCATCCCACTGCTATGAATATTCAAATAATTTTGTACAGAATGTATAATTGTCTTTAATTTATGTTAGGAGTAGAGAGCTGGGTGTAGTTTCTCTGCATTTTCCTGGGATTACGTCCCATGGCGGTCAGTGGGAATGACTTCTAAGCACACAGACCTGGAATGGATTGTACAGTATGAGAGGAACAGACTGGAAGAAAGTAGCAATAACAATAGCACTTAGACTTATATACTGCTTCACAGTACTTTGCAGCCCTCTCTAAGCGGTTTACAGAGTCAGCATGTTGCTCCCAACAATCTGGGTCCTCATTTTACTAACCTCAGAAGGATGGGAGGCTGAGTCAAGCTTGCGCCGGTCAGGATCAAACTGCTGGTAGTCGGCAGAATTAGCCTGCAATACTGCATTCTAACCACGGCACCATGATGGCTCATAGGAACTACTGGTAACATTTATGATGATTTACAACAGATTGGTAAACTATGGCAACTAATGATATTTCTCCATAAAACTGTGTTGTTTTAGGAAGACTGTTTCAGGGAAAATCAAATATGAATTACTGTGTGTATTTTCAAGCTGAAATCAAATCCCTGGGTGGCAGCTACCTTCAAAGGTATCCTGTCTTTAGTTTTATATATCTGAAAGTTCCTTGAGCTGTTGTTTTCCATCTTGCTCTGGGATAGATGGAAGAAAAGATGCATCAATCCTGAAGTCTGCCTATCCCCACCCTAATAATGTAAGAGACAGATAGGCAGGTGTAGATAACGGAATAACAGAATTGGAAGGGATTTTAGAGGTCTTCTAGTCCAACCCTCTGCTCAGGCAGGAGACCCTATATACCATTTCTGACAAATGGCTGTCCAATCTCTTCTTAAAAACCTCCAGTGTTGGAGCACCCACAACTTTTGGAGGGAAACAATACCACTGATTAATTGTTCTAACTGTCAGGAAATTTCTCTTTAGTTCTAGGTTGCTTCTCTCCTTGATTAGTTTCCATCCGTTGCTTCTAGTTCTGTCTTCAGGTGCTTTGGAGAATAGATTGACCCCCAATCTTCTTTGTAGCAGCCCCTTAGATATTGAAACACTGCTATCATATCACCACTAGTCCTTCTTTTCACTAGGCTAGACATACCCAAATCCTGCAACTGTTCTTTGTATGTTTTAACCTCCAGGCCCCTAATCATCATTGTTGTTCTTCTCTGCACTCTTTCTAGAGCATCAACATCTTTTTTATATCACGGTGACCAAAACTGGATGCAAACTAGATAATCCAATCACTTCCTTTTGGCTAAATTCAGTCAAGATCATGTGAGGCACTAATACCACTCTATAAGTAAGACCACACCTAGAATATTGCATCCAGTTTTGGTCTCCACACTATAAAAAAGATGTTGAGACTCTAGAAAGAGTGCAGAGAAGAGCAACAAAGATGATTAGAAGACTGGAGGCTAAAACAAATGAAGAACAGTTACAGGAACTGGGCATGGCTAGTCTAGTGAAGAGAAGGACCAGGGGAGACATAATAGCAGTGTTCCAATATTTAAGGGGCTGTCACAGAGAGAAGGGGGTCAACCTATTTTCCAAAGCATCTGAAGGCCAGACAATGGAATAACGGATGGAAACTGATCAAGGAGAGGTTCAACTTGGAAATAAGGAGAAATTTTCTGACAATGAGAACAATCAACCAATGGAACAGTTTGCCTTCAGAAGTTGTGGGAGCTTCATCACTGTAGGCTTTCA
This sequence comes from Azemiops feae, assembly GCA_023970755.1. Classification (NCBI taxonomy): domain Eukaryota; kingdom Metazoa; phylum Chordata; class Lepidosauria; order Squamata; family Viperidae; genus Azemiops; species Azemiops feae. Next base: position 674,801 of record JALGBA010004142.1, on the reverse strand, counting down.
AGAGACTGGACTGCCATCTGTTGGAAATGGTGTAGGGTCTCCTGCTTGGGCGAGGAGTTGGACTAGATGACCTGCAAGGTCCCTTCCAACTCTGTTATTCTATTCTATTCTAAATTGCCATTTCTCCCACATTGGTCTGAATAGCCCCAATTACCATGTGGGAAGAAGCTTTACAAGCTTTTATTTGCAAGCTGCCTTAGTATCTTTATGGTGGAATAAAAAACAAATAGTCTGAACTTGGTTTTTCCTGATGAGTTCTTTCTGGACACCTTATGATGTTTGCAGCTTAGATAAGCAATGAAGAAATGAAAACTTGTTCTCACATGCTGAGGCTTTTCAAAATTAGCTACTTAAATTCTTTCTGGGATGATTTAAGTGTAGCTGATTCTCTCTTAAAGTGGGCAATGGTCCTATGCAACACAATCACCTTGGGAGCACTCACAAGAACTAGGATACCGAGAAAACATTTCACATTTAAGAGTCAGGTATAAGGAAAGTATTTTAAGGAAGTATTTTCTTGTAAACGAGAAATACTTTACTTCACTGCTTTCATCCCAGTTGTAAACCTCCAATTCCTTGTTCTTGGAGAGCTTCATCTTGATGGAATAAGGAATCCAGATGTTCTTTAGCTCTTCAATGGAGGTGTAAGAGTGTCCCCCTTCAGCCATTCCTAACTCATTCCTGAAAGCAAAGCAAATGTCAATCAATATCACAGAGGTAGAAGGAGTTATATCAGTGAAGAGGATTGAGCACCAGACTGACTTTTTTTCTTTGCTCAAGCACCCAGTGCTACAAGCCTCATCATTTGTAATTACAATGGGCCAATTCCATATTCTTTGTGTATAGCTGCACTTTTCCACCTGCAGTTATGATTGCAATTTTACTGCTTCAGGGTCTTGGTATAATTAAGAACATGGTAGAAGTGGTCATGTATTCAAAAAACAAGACTTATCATTAAGGAATGGTAAGGTCAGGACAAACGTTTAAGAAAAGTAGGGATTCCCTGGCTGGAAATGGTACTTACCATTCTCCAACTGCTATTTCTCTACTTTTGGGGAATTCCAGGCAACCCTTCTTCATCATCTTCTTCTTAAAAGCATACTGTCAAAGAAAGGATGAACCTGAAGCACAGAAATCTAAATACATATACCTTGAAATATTTGTATCGACTCAGGCGGATGTCAATAGATCAAGATAGGAGGCCAGCCAGATATATATGTTCTCCATCTGCTTCTCAACATGTGGTATGGGGAACACATTTTATTTCTATTTGCCAATGGCACTTCTGGTTTATTCCCCACACCACTGGCTCTTTAAGGGAGGTTATACCATTTGTGTGGAGTCTATATATACAGGTTAAGAAATTCTATGGTCAATTTCCCAGAACACATCTTGACAACTGAACACCTGAAGCTGACTTCCTTATTTCTGGTTATCTTAACAGAGGTCCTACCTGTAAAAACAGAGCCTTTAAAATGGAGTGAGGATCTTGAATAGGCCTGAAGCAGAGATGGTGAACTGCTTGACAATGCATTGTCTGATGCTGCCTAAGGGAGGGGACTGCACATAAAGAAAAGAATGGCAATAGAAAACAACATACGTGTGCATCTCCCTACCTCAGCTTGCATCTTCCAAAATTCTGCTTCCTTGAAGCTGTTGACTTCACAGTTAATGACTAACACATCTGGCAGACAGCGGATGTTGCGTGTCTGGACCTGGAATGGCAGAGAGAGAGAGAGATGATGTGTAATACTGACGCAATGGCACAGATTTATTCTTAGATATTGCCATGGTAACTTTATTTGGTAATGTCTAGTTATGGGCATGTTCTGATCAGACTAAAGATCCATATTTTGATCTTTTAGCAGTTCTTGTTTCATAGAAAAACTGATAGCAGGAGCTGAAATTAAGGGAGAGGGAAAAATACTTTTCTTCTTCAAATTATTTACTTAATATTTTATCTTGAAAATCAATTTACCACTGACCTTGCCATAGGTACTTGAATCATACTTTGGCCTGGTCAGCTGTCAATCAAATGTACAATTTCTATTCTCAAAGCAATCCCAGATAGTTTGCCAAGTTTTCTATGTATCAGTGCTGCAAACCTCATGGCCTCGGTCTAGGCAACGCTTCCCTCCTCACTTACTGTGGGTTGGTACTTCTCGCAGTTCTCACACCAGGCCTGAGTGTTCTGTTCCAGACAAATGCTTCTTTTTAATATCTGGGCAAATTCATAATCCATTGTTTTATCTGGGAAAGTTGGAGGCACAAAAAGAAGGTATTTGCATTGCTGCACAGATTAGAATAGGACATCAAACATCACGAGTCTGAGATGCACAGGGAAGAAAATGGAAAAGCAGGTGGCATCCAGAAACAGTTGCCTAGACCAGTTGAGAAGCCCAGTTCCAACAACTGTCTTCTCAGGAACCTTGAACTTGGTCACTATGAGCACCATCCAGACAAGTAACAAACTGTTTTAGGCCCACTTGACAAGGATCAAGCATACAGACAATTCACATCTATCCCTGCACGAGGCCTAGGAGTGCTCTAGAAGGAAAGAGGGCAGTTTGAAAACTGATTTTTGTCAAATTCTTTTTTAAAAAAATATAAGCAACCTATGGAAATATAAGCAGCCCATGGTTAATTAATTGCTTCAGTGTTATTGAGATGATGGTTTAATGTGTGCATGTCGCAGTAAAACATAGTCTTTTAAGATTTGCTTTCCTATTCTCCTTAAAACCTCTTCTTTTTTTGCATCATGTGTTTTAAAGTTTCTGTGAAAGAGTGGCTTATGTTACCGTGTTGTCCCCGAAAATAAGACCCGCCCCAAAATAAGCCCTAGCCTGATTTTTTTGGGGGGTGGGCCTAATATAAGCCCTACCCCAAAAATAAGCCTGGGGGGTGGACGTGGCCAGCACAAGCAGCGGCGAGCGCATGGGGACCAATGGTGTCCGGCAGGAGCCGCAGCCTGTCGGCCCCTTGGCGCAGCGCAGGTAACTCTGAGTGCGGAGACAGAGGCAGGGAGGCAGGCGATCCAGACGCGCCACACGCTTTTCGCTCAGAGGGAGACTGGAAATGTCTGCTTGTGAATGGTGCCCTTGGGAACGGAGCAATTAGCCCTGTTCCCTAGCACCCCATTTACAAGCAGAATCTTCCAGTCTTGCAAAAAGTGTTTGGGCACCTATGGGGCGTTTGTAAATGGAGCGCTCAGTTTCCAAGCACCCCACACTTTTCGCCCAGATGGAGGAATGACGGAGACTGGAAGCTTTGTTTGCTTGCAAATGGGGCACTTGGAGACGGAGTGAATCACTTCGTTTCTAAGGGCCCCATTCGCAAGTAGACGAAGCTTGCGGTCTCCTCCTGGGCGAAAAGTGTTTGGGCACCTATGGAGCACTTGGGGCAGCTCCACTCCACCACCTGCCTCGCTTCGCGGTGGCGGCAGAAGTGGGCTGGCAGCCACGCGGGCTCCTGCCGGACGGGGCTGTTGGTGCCGCGGCTGGGAGGTGAGGCAGATGTCAGGAAAAAAATAAGACATCCCCAGAAAATAAGACCTACTGCCTATTTTGGAGGCAAAAAAATAATACATGTATAAGACCGGCTCTTATTTTGGGGGAAACACAGTATTTTTTAATCAATCTGGCTAGTTCTTGGATCTGTTTGATGGATGAGTATGGTAGAAATTATTTAAATTAGGGCAGAGAAACTAGCCTTGATTACTCATGCAAGCTAAACATATTTTATCTAATTAATCACTCACTCAATCAAGCTATTGTATTATGCTTTAGAAACCTGTGACTCAGAAACCAAAATTCTTGTTTCAATCATCCTATGAACTTAGCATGTTTCCTTCAGTTTTTTCAGCGTAAAATGAAAAGTATCATTATAAAACGCAACAGGGGTGGTTTGAGTAATAAGGTAAAAACGGCAAAGCCCACGAGAGAAACTGCTAGAGAAATTAAATAACAGAAGGTCCCCTTTTTGTTACCCAGCATTTAAATTAGGATCAACCAAACAGATTCCAACAACTAAATATCTGAGATACGGTTTGAGAAGTTAAGGTTTATAAAGTTTGGTTATTGAAATGAGTGAATATAGGAGAGGACCAGGCTCAGCCCAAGGGAAGGGGTCAAGCATGTCATCAGTCTCAAATCCCCTTGTGCTCAAAAGAGATCTAAGCCCAACCCACTCTGGATTCCATTGATTCTTATCTATTGTAATTTACTTTGACAGTTAGTAGTTCAGATTCTTGTAGAGAGCGGTAGCAGGCAATAAACTTGTAGTCCTTTGAACCGCCTTGCTTCCTGATTCCTTGTGCCTGACAGAATAGCCCAGTGATGGCGAACCTTTTAGAGACCGAGTGCCCCAAAACTGCCCCCCGTCCCCGCTCCGCCCTGCCCACTGGGCCACCCACCACCAGCAGCACCATGGCAGCCACGCCTTCCGCCTGTGCCCACAGCATCATCTGCGTGCAACGGGGCGCAAGGGTGGAGTCTTGTCCCCGCTGCCCGGTTACCATGTCCTTGGCTGCGCTGCTTTGTGTGGGCCGCGCCCAGGGGCGACTCTCCTCCGGGGGGGCTGCTGGTGAGGAGGGGGCCGTGGGAGGAGGCGGGGCTGGGGAGACGGTGTGTGTGCCCACAGAGAGGGTTCCGAGTGCCACCTCTGGCACTTGTGCCATTGGTTCGCCACCACTGGAATAGCCTATAACCTTTTTTAACAACTGCCTTTGATGCTCTGGGAATATTTTTATTATCGTTTAAAAACCTTTAATCCATTTTTTCTCTAAAAGATAGGGGTTCGGGCACGATGAATCACAAAAAAGTTAAGTTGGAAAAACCTCAAGCGCTTCGCATTTGCTGTCCCACGTTTTGAGAAAAGACAAACCCAGTTCCACTCAGCACCATTTATCATTACATTACTTCTGAAACTCCATACCGTTGTTTTCAGGATAAGAGAGAGTAAAGAGGAGCGTAGAAGAGACTCGGACGGTCTCTTTGCCACAGCGGCACATACTGCAATTCTCCACTTCACAGCTGAAAAGCTGCCCAATGACTGAGTCCCCGGAAGATCCAAAGTTGCTAGAAGAAACACAACGAGATCAGTAGAGAATGTCATGAGATGACTGATACTCAGGGGCACAAGGCCAGGGCAGACAGGTCGCTCAGGTTGAGAAACGCTGCGACAGCCTAATGGAGAGATGTTGTTAGAGAACTGAAAGTCTTAAGAAACAGATGCAGAATATATTCTAGAATCAGTAGACTGTGCGACTCATTTTTCTTGGTTGACTGTACTTTCAAATGAATAATTATTAAATATAACACTGACCCTTTTTCTTTTTCTGAAGTACAAAAAGCAGATGAAGAAGGCCAGACATGGCAAGTACATCACTGTAACTGCTGTCCCACGCGGAGGGTTTATTACCTGCTGCCAATGCCTCGGTAAGCCTGAGGGCCCTCCTGCTCTTGAGTCTCCTGGTGGAGCTGGGTCAGAATGAATCTGTTCCAACTTTGAATCAACCGACCTAAGTTCATCTTCCCTGTGGCTTCATCTGAATCAGCCAAGATCAATCCCAAAGCAGCTGCTTCTGGGATGGTGCGGAAGGCACGCAGGAAGTTACTCCCCTGAGAGAAAGGGAAGAGAAAATTATGTATCAAAATAATAAGCAATCTTAAGCCACGTCAGCTCTCGAAAGACTACACTCAAGAACCCTCTACACCAGGGGTCCTCAACCTTGGCAACTTTAAGACTTGTGGACTTCAACTCCCAGAATTGGGAGTTGAAGTTCACAAGTCTTAAAGTTGCCAAGGTTGAGGACCCCTGCTCTACACTCTCTTGTAAGCATGCTTGGCCTGACACTCCCTACATTAGGAATCATGTGGAAAGGACATGAAATCCAAGCTAACCAAAGGTGAAATTAAACAGTGGGAGCAGCATCAATACCTGGGCCATACCTATTGTACAATACACTGCTGAAACTAGACACAAGCTGAACTGGACAGCTTAGACCAGGCATGTCAAACTCGGGACGTCACGTGACGTCGCGCGACTTATCGTGACTTTTCCCCAATTTCCAGCAATGGGGTGGGTGTGGTTTCGGCGTGACGCATCCGGCCCGCGGGCCGGCAGTTTGACATGCCTGGCTTAGACTGAAAAACAAGAAAACTCATGACTCGCACTATAAGTAATTATAATTAATAAGCATTATATTGGTATTTATATGTAATTATATTTAGTTAGTAATATATTACTAATAGTATACTGATTATTGTTATTTACAGAATGAATGATATGTATTGGTTAAGTTTTTATTATTAATAGTGATAAATTTATTTACTATAGCTTTTTAGTATTATTTTAACTATGCACATTTAATATGTATACCTGGACGATAGTCTGCTTGCTAAAGCATTGATTTATTGTTGGGGGTAACCCCATTATTGTATCTATCCTTACCCCTGGTCTAATCCTTGTTTTTTCACCCTATGTTATACCTTTACCTACCTTTCCCTTTTTATCCCCATAAAAATAATAAAACATATTTAAAAAAAAAAAAGAAAACTCATGACTCACGACATCCCTGTAGCGACACTGATAGGTTATACCTGCCCCGCAGCAATGGAGGCAGGGGTTTATTTCAAGTCAAACAAAGAAGAAAAGTATGCGTTGGTTGATTATATAAAAGATAGCCGAGAACAAGCATTGATGCAAGTTAAAAACTGGAACTTACTGAAAACAAAACATGAATGTCAAAAACATATGATTAAAAAAGTGAACAGAATGCTGGCAAGAAAAACATTACAAAGGCAATTCCCACAAAGGAGTGAGGGGAAAGGGGATAAAGATAAAAACCTGGCAATAGCTTCCAATTGGAATATTACTGAAGTCTTGAATTTGGCTCTGCAAAAACAAGCAGTTCAGACTAGTACAATCAAGGCCAGAATTGGAAAAAGTGTCAAATGATTCAAAGGGCAGATTATGCAAAGTGGAAGAAACAGCTGACTGTATGCTCGATTCATGCAAAACGGTGACAGAAACTGATTATAAACAACATAACACAGTTGCCAAAATGATTCATTGGAACGTCTGTAAAAATTATCATGAGCCAGTGATGAAAAATTGAGGGGAACGTATAGACGAAAAAAATAGTTGAAAATGAGCAAGTTAAAATACTGCAGGGTTTCCGAATACAGAAAAAGCCTTGACTAATAAGACACCAGATTTAACTGTGGTTGAAAAGAAGAAAGCGTGAATAACTGATACGGCAATAGAGCAGGACAACAGAAGACAAAAAATTAGATAAGATCACAAAGTATCAAAATCCGACAATCAAATTTGAAAGACTGTGGCATAAACTGGCCATCAGCCCAGTGCTTATCAGCACATTGGTTGCCATACTAACAAATATTAGATGCATTTGACAAAATTTCCATCTGCCAAGTACAAAATACCACGCTGCTTGGATCTGCACATATACTCTGCTGATACATTTTAACATCCTAGGTTCTTGGGAAGAACGTGATGCATATAAACACCCACAACCAACTAAAAAAGTAATAGTTGTAATTTCACATATTATCTATATCAGACATGTCAAATTCGCGACGTCACATGACGTTGTGCGACGTATCGGAGCTTTTTCCCCATTGCCAGCAATGGGGTGAACGTGGTTTCGTTGTGACGCGTCCGGCCCGCAGGCCGGCAGTTTGACACCCCTGATCTATATAATTTATTAAGCTTACATTCTACCTGATTTCCAACAATTCTGGGTGACTCACAACAAGCAAACGAGTTACAATAAAACCAATAAAAGAAAAATAATGGTTTATGCACGACAGCCCAATAGAATGAAGCAAGGCGTCTCACTCTCCCTTGCCAAATGCTTAGGTAAAGATCCAGGTCTTCACCACTCTTCTGAAGGATGTATATGAAGAAAGGAGGGCAGCTGAAGGATGTATATGAAGAAAGAATGAATGAGTAGAGAAGAGGAAGACTGAGAAAATTATCACTGGATAGAGCATCAACTCTATCGTGAAAGATATCTTTATCTTCTTTTCAGAAAACTTTCGAGAAAAAAGGGCAGTATATGAAGCAGTATATGGATGTGATAGAAGCAACAGTGGTTTGCAAGGAAAGAAAGGTATGGAGAGCTACAATGCATGGTACAGTATAAACCAGGTTTAGCTATGTTTAGTTTTCTTATTTCATGTTTTTATTGTTTTGGAATTACTGTTTCTTATTCCTTTTCTGCTTTGCAGAAACATACTTAGCCCAAAAGACAACAAAGCATGAAGAGCATGTATGTATACAGTTTTAAGACTTGTAAATTTTATTGTGCTAAATTAATTAACAAAAGAAGTGCAACAGCACACAGAACAGGGTTAAGTGGTCAACTACAAAACTGATCAGATTAAAGAAAGAAAAACATCTGAAATTATGAACAGCACAAGCCCCAAATTTTATCATATTGCTTGAAGATAAACAAAGAGGCAAATGCAAATACTGGCAAAGTCAAAACAAAGGAAAATGCAAATATGGGGAAAAACATATCAATTATTACAGAAATCCTAAATCCCTATTTTGCCCTGTAACTCTGCTGCTTGACATATCTCAAAGCATTGCCACAGCCAGATAGAAAGCTCCCACCTGGGATTGCTGTAACACACTATGCCTCTATGAAATTGACTCTTCCTAGCGGTGTCCCATCATATTCAGCTATCAATAAGTGTAAACCAACCAATGAACAGTCTGTCCTAAACTTGGTAAACCTGGTTTCTGGCCATTAATCATCCTTGTCCAGAAAGCTTATACAACCCCCTGCGCTTCATGCCATTTGAAAAGAAGTTTCTTGTGTTCTCTTCTAAATAACCTTTGACCAAAATCCCAAAGGTTTTGTTTGCCCTTCCACTATCTCATAAAGATCTGATGAACGTGAAGATCTGTTTATCTTTACCTGACAAGGGTCTCCCCTGGACAAATCCAGCATATGGAATAAAAAGCCCAGCTCACAGCTGAGGCAGAACTCCTTCTGGCATAAATGATTCTGGACCAAACAGCGCACGGGCTCTAAGAAATAAAGAACCTATAAAGATATGATTGATAAACAACATAGAATTATAGGAGGAAGGGGAATGTTGCATAGGCATGTCACAAAAAAAGAAACAACACTGTGCTTACCTGTATCATGCAATTGCAGTAAGCATTTGGAATGTGGGGTTCAAGACCACCGAAAAGAGTCTTATTGTAATGTTTGAAGTCAAAATCTTCCAGGCCCAGCTTGGAATATTTTATCGTGACCTAAATAAGACGAGCCAAAAAACATTCTGGCGTGACAATCATACAAATCCACAAGGACAGTGCACGTATGGTAATTTAGCAAATCAGCATACTGTAAGTCAGAGGCCTTCCACACCACAATTTCTCTTTCATATAAACTTCCCTAGAGTGCCTTGTGCAAATGCTTGATTCTTCAGAGCCTAATTCGGGAAGATTCTCAGATCATAATTATACTTGTGACAATACCTAAGAAATCTCAATTTCAACATTCGCTTTTCTTACTCCCCAGCTCAAAATTAGTGATAATCTAACTGAGGAGGCCGAGAAGAATTTGTTTCCAGATGGGATCGAAACTTATAAGGCATAGTGCAAAAGACAGGTATTTTTTTTCTACCTTTGCCCCCTTGAGTATATATTTAAACTTTCTCTAAAGAAAAAGGAGGAAGATTCTGAGAAGCACTTAAAAACGCACCTTCCTGTATTTCTTTGCCACCATGTAAATCCGCGGCTCCTCTTCTCTTCCAATGGGGGATTCAGGGACTTGACTGAAATTATCAAATTCATGGTCAAGCTCCTTTAATCGGTAGGGAATCTGTAGTAAACAGGAACATGCTCATTTTCAGTTTGCCCACTTATCTTTTCCTATTTTACATTTTGCAACACCAAAACAAGGCAGATACACAAAACAATGATATATAGTTGAAAGTAACAAACCCTTCTACTCCCAAATCCATATGGCTGATTCTTTTTTCCTTCCATCTGGTTCTAAATCACACATCAATGCCACACCTTTTGCAGTTAATGTTAACTCCAGACTCAAGCAGAGATAAAGATCTTTACACTCCAGCCAACTCTGATTCCTAATTCTCATCAACCTGAGCCACTGTGGCCCACGGCATGGAAATCTGAGAGCATTAATTCAGCAGTATTTGTAGGATTCTCCTCCTAACTACAAACAGCATGCTCTTATAAGGCAGTCTTTAATACTACTTATAGCCCCCACATAAAACGGGCAGGTCTCAAATTGGCTACCTGATTCCGGAGCTTGGTCCTGGGGTTTGGAGCATAGCCAATGAAGCCAACTTTCTTCATGGTCCGAAGGATATCTGGATCAACAGGTGGAGCTCGTCTGCAAAATAGGCAATCATTCAATCATTTTTTAAATCTCTTTAATAGTGAGGATGATACCACCAAATTCCCCATCTCAAATGATGTTACTTTCACACAACTTCTATCCTCTTCTTACCACTCTTAGGTTGAAGAAGTACCTGGGTGCAGGGATAGAATTGGCTGCAGGCCAATCAGACAGCAACGACTCAGTGGTCAGAGGTACAGGTATAAGTGACAAGGGCATGAGATCTTGGTTCCAGTCAAGGTGGGGCAAGGTGTCCACAATACAAGGTAAGGCAAAGTCAGTTTCCCGGGAGTAGGCATTGAAGGTGATCTCAGGTGAATCAGCCCATAAGTGGACACAGCCTTCCGAGTCTCCAAAAACCATAGCTTGTTTGCTGGACGACACATCAAAGCTCATTATTAGCTGTCCCACTGTATTAACGTGAAATATGTCAGCAGGATTGGCTAATCCAGTAGGTTCACAGAACTGACATTGACCTAGAACAGAAAGCAAAAGAAGAAATGAATTCTCTCTAGATCTTTAACATAACATTCCCCGCATGACTTCATTTATTTTCTAGGGTTCGAGTTTGATGAAATTGCATTCTAAAGTTCCAACCCAATAAAGATCAAAGTTTCAGATCAGAGGACAATTCAGCTGGCTACTTGCCTGTCTGAGAGATGATGGCCAAGCGCGATGTGTAGGTAGGAATAAACTTCAGAAACAAAGGATCGATATGGACCTGCAGAGGTGTAATGGCTCGCAACATGCGTAAGTCGTACACCTTGAGGAAACGATCACAAGCTAGGCCATTCATTCGACTGGAGAAGCCACATGTCACCAATAGATTGCCATGGACGTCAAAATCGGACAAACTGCCTGAGTAGGCATCAAACTCATGTTCTACAGCAAAAGTGCGGAGATCACGCAGGGAAACCTAATGGAAAAGCCTGAGATATATTATATGAGAGCGGCTTATAGCTCTCAGAAGCCAAGAGGTTGAAATAAGAAGGTTAATATTACCTTTCCTGATGTGTGGCCACAAAAGAAGAAACGATTTGACTGTCTCATAATTGTAACTCCAGGAATTTCCACCGAGTACTAAAATGGATACAGATACAGATAAAAGCTGGAGTTAAAAAAACCTGGACAGGGAACATTTAAGCTGTTGTTCCTTTTTAACCAAAACTTCCACCAATTGCCAGGAAAAGCGTGTTGCTACATTACCAGTGTGACCCCTTTTTTCTTCTATTCATATTTGTATTATGATTTTGTATTATGATCTTATTCTTAACATTTGTAACACAGACATGTTTGTTTTGAAATATGTATTTTAATTTAACATATCCAAAATTCTGGTGAGAAGAACGTAATTTTTATTTCAATGGTACTTCTTTGGGGGAGAGAGCATAAGTATCATTTCATATTGGCCATAATAAAAAATAGTATAGGTAATCCTCGATTTACAACCACAACTGAGCCCAAAATTTCTATTGTTAAGTGAGTTTTGTACCATTTTACGACATTTCTTGCCACAGTTGTTAAGTCAATCAGCGCAGTTGATTACTTAGTAACCCAGTTGTTACGTGAATCTGGCTTCCCTATTGACACTGTTTGTCAGAAGGTAGCAAAAGGTGATCCCATGACCTTGGGACACAGCAATACGAGTCAGTTGCCAATTTTGATCACCTGGCCATGGTGATGCTGCAAAGGTCGCAACTGTGAAAAACTGTCATATCACTTTTTTCAGTGCCGCTGTAACTTTGAACAGTCACTAAACGAACTGGTGGAAGTTGAGGACTACCTGTACTGTCTGAAAAAATCATTACAGGGAGGGAACAATATCTCTCAATTAATTATCTCTCTAACATGAGCTAAGCGGTATCTCTTCTGCTTTAGACTCACAGTTTGTGTATAGGACTGAGACAAACTGACATTTCAGTAGAAACTAGTATTGCTTTCACCAGATACCTGCGTTTAACCAACCCACCCTGTGCAGCAGTCTGAGGTTATTAGGATCAGTTCCACAGTAAAACAGCGAGTGTGTTCTCAGCCACGCTGTACCTTCTGAGTTTCCTGCACTGTGTTGAGGTCTATTTCAATCACATGGCTGGTTAGGCCTCCAACAAGCAAAGTGCCAGGATCAGTCAGTAAAAGGCTGTGCATGTCCTCACTTTCATCCATGCTTCAGGAGAAAAAGGGAACAGTTGAGGCCAGATCTGATTGATATCTTCCATTCACACATGGTTTTCTTATACCTTTTTAAGTAAATACAGACAATGTTACATCACCAAAAAAAAAACACCTGTGGTCATCATCACAGATATCGACGCTGTCCCTTATTCTTCCTGAGAAAAGACCGGCTGTGAAATCTAAGCTTTCTTCTACGGTTTCTGTGGGATTTTTTTCAAATAGGCAATAATCTGCTAAGTAACGCATCAGACATATAAAATGAAAAAGCCAGATCATGCTTCTGAGATTCTGTGTTTCCCATCAGTCAGCAATGAACAACCTTTTTCTGCATCAAAATCCCCACTCAACCTTTGCGTGATAAACCACAGGATTCCTAAAATATGGAATCTGTTGTCTTATAAAAAGTTTTGGCTTTATCCAATTTGGGGTTTACCAAAGAGGATAATCATATCTAACTGGAAAGAAAGGCAACCTCCTGATATAAAGTTGTTCTTTACATTTGAAAAATCTTTTGCTTTAAAAAGACTCCATATTATGCTATTATACAATCCAGATTCAATGATAAGCTAAACAAATGAAGTGATTTCACAGACATTTATACTTACCATATCTACACCGCCCAGAGTGTACAGAGGGCAGTTAAGAAATATGAAATACAAATAAATAAATATGCATCATTTATGTTTTGCGATGTTTGGTTAATTTAATCATGGAAATATACTTAATTCCTGTTTCACTTCATTATCATAATTTAATGTAGATCTTTATTATATTTTACTATTTTAATAATATATTTAAAATGGTGTACTATAGGCTGAACTCCATAAAATGGATGAGTTCTGAACAAAAAGAGGATTGTGACTACGACAAAAATTGTGGGGAGAATTCCAGAATGTGTCTTAACCTAAGGACATGCAATTTCAAGGAAGACCAACATCATGATTGAGTGCCTAAATATCTATTTTTAATAATAATTTTTATTGAACTTTAAAAACACACAAGTAAAAAATAAATACTAAGAACAATATAACAATTTTTCAACCAAAACTATCTTCATTCTATATTTCATTTATCTATCAGAAATAATACTCATCATTCAATTTTAATCAGCAAAACTGCATTAAGAGTTAACAGAATTTATATATGTGTGTGTGTGTGTGTATATATAAATATATATATATAAACCTTAAACAAATAAATCAATTTCATATTCTTTTCTTTCTTTACACAATAATTTATCACTTTCTCTAAAAATATAGCCAAAAAATCTCTTCTTTCCTTATCTTATATCTGTAAACAAATCTTTAAAGTCTCATCATTCAATTTTAGTCAACAAAAATTCCATTAAGAACTACCAGAAACAACGATGTATTGAAAATCTTGATATTTAATCCCTCCAAATAATATCCCACAAATTAATTTTTTTATCATTTTCTCTTTATCTTCTCTCAGAAATTCTGTCACAAGTTAAGCACTTGCCTTTTTTATCACTTTCTCTAAACATGAAACAAAAATTCTTCTTCCCATATCTTATCTACAGATAGATAGTTAAAGCCTCATCATTTATTCCTGGTCAAGGAAAAAAACATTAAAAGCTACTTAAAGAAAAAATATTTCACCTTCATTGAATAAACCAACTTTATAATTCTTTGTCTTGCTTTTAAAAATCTTAATATTCATTCCTTTTAAGTAATGTCCCTAAAGCTGATTTCTTTTCATTCTCTAAAAAACTTGTCCAAGTCACTTTTCTGAGTTGAAATCCACACATTCAAGATACTCTTTAGATTTATTATTTGCGTGTCTTTTCTAGCTATTAAAACATCAGCCTGTTTCATTTGCAAGTCCTTATAACTTCTTTGTTAGCATCATTTTTAAAGCCATATCCAAAATAGCCTGATTATGTTGTATCCTATTCTACCTCTTCTACCTTCTCCTTTAAATTAATTTTTATAGTAGCAGACAATCTTAGGAAATAGCTCTGAGTACATTGTTAAATATCCACAAATTCTTTGAAAGTGATTATATAATCACTTTTGTTTTTAATCTTATAAAACTACAAGCTGCTCAGAGTCTCTGGAAATAGAACAGTACATAAGTTGTAATAATAAATATATGATAAATACATCTACAAAATCTCAAATTATTTCTGGTGTGCACCATTCACTTCCAAGAACTGCCAAACTACCCTCTGGAATGGCACACCCTTCCAAGACTAAGTTTAGCGTAGTTCAGAGAGAAACTAAATGTTCTTGCAGTTTGTGGGAATGTTCTGTTCCCTGATTTACGAAGTTTACACATCCGTTTAAATTAGATTTCACTTAAATTTTGTCATGCTGAAAATGCAATTCAGCAAGAGGTTTTGGAGGGTTCTAAGAATTGCATTTAAGATTTTGTAGGAAGCAGGTTAAAGCCCCTTGCTGAATATAAACAAAAGGCTAAAAGAAATGATAAATATCTTTTGCAGTCATCCAAGAACTCCCATAAATAGAAGGTACTTACAGGTAATCAAAGATTATGAGCCCACCTCTTGACATGTATTTTAGGTTGTTTTTGGTCAGAAAGAGCACACCATTTTCCAGGCTCTGGATCTGTCGAATGTCATCATTGCTGTGTACCTGGAAG
This sequence comes from Azemiops feae, assembly GCA_023970755.1. Taxonomy (NCBI): domain Eukaryota; kingdom Metazoa; phylum Chordata; class Lepidosauria; order Squamata; family Viperidae; genus Azemiops; species Azemiops feae. The sequence continues at coordinate 659,602 of JALGBA010004142.1, read as the reverse complement.
GAGGAATATCGTTCCAGGGCTGGACCAAAGAAAGAAGTGGCATGACCCTAAAACAGAGAGAGGCAAGTCAATCAACCTTGTTTCAACAATGGGCTGAACGTGCAGACACTACAGTGAGAGACACATAAAAAAGAAACCCAAAATGTGCTCAATTCACAGTCTTCTCAAAGGGCCAGTTTATTTTTATTCTCATGAAATCTTCTGTTTCTTTCACCTGCTCAAATATGTAATACTGTCTGCTAAGTCCACCAACCTTAGTTTGTTTTTCCTTTGGCTAACATACGTGTTACTGTTTGGTCAAATATAGTGAGATCACAAAATAACTAAGTTACAAACCATTCATCTGTTTCATTTTCGAAGCTCGTATCCTATCTTTTCCCTAAAATCATCCATCAAGGCCACCAAGTTAGTTTGAAGTCCATCCTTCCTCAGCGTATGGTCTAATACAAACATAGAATCAATTTTAATCAAACCTGGCACGTGAACAAAAAACCTACTTACTCCATGGTTTCCGACCCAGAGCATTTCTTCATGTAGATCGAAGTGGGAGAAAGAAACAGGTACGCCCACTTCTGAAACAATGGTGTGGAGTTCGGAATACATGCCCTCCATGATATGCACTGAGTCAGGCACAGTGATGCCTTCCAGAGGGACTCCTTCTGGATCCAGCTCCATATTCTGTAACAGGCTTGGGTTGAGGTGGGGATCTAGGACAGGATGTAGGGAAGGAACGTACTCTGCAAGGGCTGGATCAAGACCTTCAAAATTCATGGTGGGTGTTTATCTGTATAGCAGAGAAAAAATATACAATCCTTAATTTCCTATGTAGTATAAATATGGCAGAAATATTCACTTAAAGAGTACAATAAGCTCTTCTTTTAGTCCTAAATATGAACCAAAGTGTAAGATAAAATCAACTGTATGTATGTGTATCAAGCAATCTGGTTATCCTAATTGTCCATAGAAGTCTTTAGAAAAGCAGGTAGAGAATACCTACAATACTAGTGCATTCCATTTTTAATCAGAGAAAATTGCTCATGTTCAAACGTTACACTCAGAGGTCACAATCTAGAGAGAAAGCGATGCAGAGGACTGTACACAATAATGCCCAATAAAGGAATAAATTATGATTAACATGCAATTTTAACCCAACAGAATACTGGAAAGAAGTTATGTAAAAAGGCTGATTTTTCCAAAAGCAAGATAGTTCTCCCTAAACTAAACAGAATGCGTAGAGGAGACGAAGGGAAGAGAGAAGCCAGCAAAAGAAAGACTGCTCAAATATGGATTAGTGGTTGTGGACAACAAAAAGGCCTATTTTTCCCCCAATGTAGCCTTATGGTGGAGGCAGTTGGACAGTGCATTAGAATGTTGCTGGCTACTCCATTCTAAGCTCCCCTCTTGGTCATGTGACCTATATCCAAGCTATTATTGAGGGGTTGGAAACAATTCCAGAAGCATTGTTTTTTTCCTTGTCTTGTTTATTCTCATACTTTCTATGGTTATACTGTATGTTGCTGTACAACTATTTCCTGCATAATTCCATAAACACTTTTTTAACTGAACGATTAGATAAATATATATACTCAGCATATATTTATTGCTGAATTCAGGAAGGTTTACTCTCAAAACTATGCACTACTCATTGAAAAATGGAATTAAAAAACTGTAGCCGGTATGAATAATTCAATTTCCCTCTACAAAGTTATAGCATCCCGAGAAGGATGTCTGCTGTAGCTGGACTTCAGTTATTGTAATGGTGCCGTTTCCAGGCAAGAGGCATTGTCAGATCAAAAACATAAAGGCATTAAATAGAAAAATATCCATTATTTATTTGATTTTTCTCACATTACTTTATAAATAACTCAAGGTGTCAAATATACCTAATATTTCTTCCTATTTTCCCTACAAAAACAACCCTGAGGTAGGTTGGGTGGAGAGTGACTGGCCCAGTCACCCAACTGGCTTTTATGCCCAAGAAGGGACTAGAAAGTCTTGTTTCTAGGCCAGCACCTTAATCACCACACCAAAGTGGCTCTCTTAATAATAAATTAATTATGATCCAAAACTCATCTTTTAGGTGCGTAATAGTGGATTATGCATCCAGCTTTAACTTGGAAAAAAGTAATATTCAGCTATCAAACATTTCACAAATGCTGTCCTAAATATGAAGCAAAATTGGACCAAATATGTTGTCTGTTTTTCAACTAGAAACTAACTCAGAAGTAAAGCCTAGGGAAAAAAACATAATAAAATTTCTCTAATACTAAAATGTATAGCCTAAATGTATTAAGTATGCGTTAATTGCCACTGAAGAAACTGAGATATGCTGGAAACAAAAATAAAGTTGTGCTGTACAGCCACCAAGTCTGTATTTTGGGAGTACCTCCAAGTTGTACTCTGTGAGATTTACTTCTAATTAAACATGCATGTCTCACAATTAAGCAGAACCAAGTCCTTCCTTAAGGAAGTGTTCTATGCTACCCTATCTTCAGCTCTCTGACACAGAATCAAAATTCCCAAATTCATGGCAAAGTTATAAATTGTTATACTAATTGGAATTGGGGAATTGCAGTCTTGACACATCTTCCCCCAGTATTTTTGAGAAAAACCACACTAAAAAAGGCTCAGTCATTCAGGTCCTGATCTTCTCATGCCTGGACTATTGCAATGCGCTCTACACAGAGCTATCTTTGAAGAATATTCAGGAACTACAACTAGTGCAGAATGTGGCAGCGTGGCTAGTTCTTGGAGGCCCATAGGTTGGCCCATGTTACATTGGCTACTGGTTTGCTTCTAGGTACAATTCAAGGTGTTGGTTATCATCTTTAAAGCTCATGGCATGAGTCCAGACTATCTGAGGAACCACCCCACCCACGGAGGCAGAAAAGGCAGGTTGCAGGCTCCATTGGCCAAAGATTTTCAGCTGACAGAGCCCAGAAGAGTCTTTTCTGCCATAGTGCCTGCGCTTTGGAACGATGTACCCCCCCCCTCCCGAAGATGCAATCCATACCCTCCCTTCTGGCCTTCCAAAAGAGCCTGAAGACCTGGCTCTGCTAATTTACCTGGGCCCCAATGGGGATGCACCACTTGGAGGTGGCTATCGAATTAAGAGAAGATCCCCCCCCCTACCCTTGTACTTCGTGCTCCCTTCTTCCTCACCTTTCAATTGTAAATGTCATTATTGTTTTATCGTTTTAATGTTGACTGGTTTTTAATGCTTGTAAGCCTCCGCAAGTCACTTCTAGCCAAGATGGGGAGCACACAAATCTAATAAATAACACATCTTGTTGTAATTAGCACCTACAAACATCACATTATCACCATTTTTTTATTTATTTATGTTATTTATTTCCAGGAAAAACAGAAAGACGGGGAGGTAACAGACCCAAAAGAATAGCCCTCCTTTTATTAGGTGTGCAAAGGACGACACTGTGTCAGCTGTATGTCATGACAGATTGCTGAATATTCCCTTCCAAATGATCACCCGCCATAAAGCTGAAAGGCTGCGGCTCTTTATATCTGCTGAACTCATCATTGCTGTGCTGCTCGAGCTGCTAAGAGTTGTAGGCTTAAAACGTTTTGGCGACCTCAAGGAAAGGCGAGTAGAAGTTGCTGAGAGGTAGAGCCGAACGCCATTTCCCCTTCGGATTAGGAGCACCTCACAGACTGGCCTCCATAGCCTATATGTCAGCCGAATTCATAAGCTGACTCGCCCTGCCCATAACCCACCGCGAAAAGTGAGGCTACGGGAAGTTGTTCATAACTTCCTGCTCCGTAACCTCGATTACTTGGGGCCGTAATATTCACACGTTAAGCGCCTTCCCATCCTTTCGGGAAACGGTACAAACTCCCCTCTCGAAAAGGGTGGGGGAGAAGAAGCATTACCCACAATGCTTTGCTCTCCGGGTTCGCTTCCTTCGGCTGTTTCCGGTTCCTCACCTCCTCGGCCTCTTTGCCGCCGCTATAGCAACCGAAACCGTTCTCATTTCTTCTCCCTCGTCCACCTCTCAGGCTCGCTGTGGAACAAAGCATTCCCGCGCCTCGACCAATCAGCAGAGGCCTCGTGGGAGAGAATCCAATCAGCGAAGACGTCGCGTGGCCGTTCAACGTGCAAGGACGCTCTTTCCTCGCTGCGTAAAGGGGAAGGACGGAAATTCAAAAGGGACAAAACAAAAGCTGTTGTCACGAATGTGACTCAGCCAATTAAAGAGAAATTCCTTCTTTTCCCCCTCCCGCCAGGAGTGAGGTCGTTTTGGCGGAGTTCCTCCTTTTTACGTCTTTGAGGCATGTAGGAGTAATAAGGGAGCCTCGCCCATCCAAAATAGTGACACCGTGACAGAAAAGTTTTTCCCCTCGGCGGGAACAATTATCGGATTCTTAAAGTATATTTTTACTCTGACTGAATCACATTCAGTGCAATACCCACATTCAGAAGCTGCCTCTTCCTTTTCTATAATGATGCAAGGAAGAGTGGAAAATTTCCAAGATCTGGTTGGAAAAAGTCTGGCTTGGTTACACAAAAGCACCTGTCTTGCATTAGAAATACCTGGAACAAGTTGGGAAAATGCTAAGGAAGCTCTTCCTTGATTCTGCCAAAACGCCATCCAAAGAATTCCCTCTGTAATCTTCAATCTATAAAGCACTATAAAGGGTATTTCTTGGTCAAGGCCCCCTGAGAAATCAGCTATTATATTTGCTTGTATAAATGAGCATATATAAATGCTCCCTCTTAGAGCATTTCTGCACTGCAGCCTCAAACCAGCTGGAAACAAAACTGGCTTAAATCTCCAGATTTCAACCATTGCTATATTTTGATCAAAGGGTTGGAGCTGATGTTCTGTCTGGACCACGCTTATTCCCTTGCTTCTTCACCCTTACCACCTGTGCAGAGAAAGCAAGCATCAATCCCTTTCCTTTCCATAGCTTTTTGAGAACCTGTGACTTCCACTGATATTTTTTTATATGAGCCCTCCTCCATTGACTTCCTCTGGTATTTGACACCCCCTCATCTGATGTATCCACTGAAGGACTGGTAAGAAAAGAAAAACAATGCTGCAAGTTCATCAGTACAGTACACCTATCACTTGGGAAAAAGGGGAAACTGGCCTTCCAGACTAGAAAGTGGGAGACCATGAGTTCAAGTCCCACCTTAGCCATAAAAATCAGTGGGGTGACTTTGGGGCTCACTCTCAACCCAACCCACCTCACAGGGTTGTTGTAGGGAATATAGGAGGAGGAAGGTGTGTTGGATATATTTGCTGCTTTGAGATATTTGTAAAAATAATAAAGGCGGTGTGGGAAGTCAGCCCCCCCCCCCAGAGAAAGAAATATTTTGGGGATATTAAAAAGGCAGAATATTATATTTCCCCAAAAGATCTTAAAGGCAGAAAAGCAGGCCCAGTTTTCTTAATAGCCCCAAGCAGAAACTAGGCAGAGGCCAGGTCTGTAGAAATGCAGATTTGATAATCCCATTCAGAAGGGCTGAGGCCCCATTCATGAGCAAATACTGGCTGCAGAAACCCATTCAAGACAGGATATTTTGAAATCCCCTGCAGCAAAACTGAGAGCTAACAATAGCAGAGTGATTAGAACCAGCAACCCTTCACCCAAAAAATCCAACATGGGAAGTAAGCCATCAGCCACAGCCACAGAGAAGCAGGACATGACCTTCAGGACATAATAGGACTAACTCACCACCATAAGAATACCAAAAGGACATGCTCAAAAGCTCAGGTCAAAGTTCATGCCACAGGAACAGGAAACAACTCCAAACACAAAAGCCCAAGAAGGTATAAAAACCCACCACTCCCAGCTACATGTGGTCAGCTTTCCCCGAGCCATATTTCTGTCTGGCTCTCCTCTTCAATAAACTACAACCTTCTTTCTAAAGCAGTTTCCATTTTGTTTATTCCTGGCTTGGACTGGACCCTGATGAAGATTTTTCTTTCAACAGCGGGATACAAATAAAATAAATATCCTTACTCAATTTCACTGATTTAAAAATAAAGACAAGTCCAGAGTTCTACCTTTTCACCACTGAAACTATTTAAAAGAAACAATTGAAAAGGAGGGGGAGTTTCAGCCATGAGCATAGGAACCAAGTGGAATGGAGGTATTTGTATAATGAAATGAAGTAAATTGGACAGCATCACTTGGGCTGTTCAAGTTAGAAGTATTGTGGATTTTTTTTTACATATGGCAGGAAAAGATTGATGGAAGTTGTCTTTCTGACAGGTTGAGAGTAGGTACAGGACAATGTCATGTATTCCTGCCCTTGAGAAATGGTTGATCGCTGTATTCTGAGTGGGACAGGCTGGTCATATGGACCAATGCTGTCAGAAGAAAATACTGGTTCATTCTGAGCCGGAATAAGCCAGTATTCAATGATCACAAAAGGCAAATTGCTTGAAGCAAAGGATGGGTTTATTTGACAATGTAACAGTACAGAAATTAAAGGTGGCCATGAGTTAAAAAACAGGAACAGTAATATCTATAGGAAAATTTATCCTTTATTTGTGAGGTGTGCAGATGTGTCTGCTGGCATGTTTGCCTGTGCAGGGTCCAGTAAGGAGGGAGGAAATGCAGTTTTCTCACCCTGCAGAGTATGATAACCTTTGTCTGTGTGTCTAGAAGTTGAATTTTGGATGATGGGTCTGGTGTTGGAAAATCGCATTAAGTGGGTAAAGATTTCCACATCTTGAGGGGATTTTCTTTAGTTATGATTGCTGTGTTTGTCAATTTCTTAATGGGAGACAAGCTTAGTTTTCACCTACGTGAAATACAGGTGAAAAGATCTAACTGATGTTTTGTTTTATGTTTGTGAATTCACTGACAGATCAGGCGTGCTCAGGGACTTTGAGTGGAATTGATGGCAAGGAGTAGAGTTGGTGTCATGGGTGGCTTATGGGATATTTCATCTCACAACATTTTAGGGACTTTTAAGTACTACCCATTAAGTCTTGTGGCAGAGAATGCTACGAATCAGTTATACAATGTATAAAGTATAGCTATCATTATTTTCCTAAATCAGTTCTGAATCAGTTTCATTGGCTTACTTCAAGTGCTATTAATAAGACGGCCAATATGGAGTCCCTTGAGCTCCAATATGCAGATAAACAATTCTTTTATGCTCAATGACTGCCTATCTGCCCCTTCTTCCTTTGATTATTTTAATTTTTTAAAGAAATACATAGGAACGTATATGCTGTGAATTAAAATGCCAATCTCCAGGATGATCTTAATTTCCAAGAAATGACACTGGGCTTTACATAAACCTGATAACCTGATTGATTAAATGCTGGAACATTCTTAGAAACCACATACTGTAGATAGACCTTCTCAGGAAGTTCTATCCTCAGCCTGGCCCTTTAGATTTCCTACAGTGCACCCATCACATATACATACACCCATCTTGTTGCTGATTGGCTTCTTTCCTTCCATTTTTCTCAGCATTATGGACTTCTCAAAAGAGTTGTGCCATCATATAATCTGTCCAAAATATGAGCCTGGTCATTTGTGCCTCAAGTGAGAACTTTAGATTGATTTGTTATACAAGCCATTTTTTTTTTGTTTTCTTCGCTGTCCATGGCATTCTCAAGAGTCTTCTCAAATATTAAAGCTCAAAAGCATCAATGCTCTTTCTAGCCTGCTTCTTCAAAGTCCAATTTCCATTTCCACAGAGTATCAGAGGGAAAATTTCTGCCTGCTTCATTCCGATCTTTGTAGGTATGGACACATTCCAATGACTTTATTGGTACCCTAACAAATGCTTATCTGCAGCATATTTCTGATTGCTGGTTTCCTTATTGTTGGTAGTGTTAAAAGGTATATGCTACCTACCAATAACTTCTTATTAGCTAGAAGGCTAACGGCTGTACCTAAGGTTTTAGGTTTTTTTTTTAAAAAAAGTTCCATTTCTTCACAGTGCTCCTTGAGTCCCATTACTAGAGCTTCCAGATGATTTGTATTTTTAGCTATCAGAATATTGTTGCTGTTCAGTCACTAAGTTTTGTCCGACTTTTCATAACCCCGTGGTCCATAGCACACAAGGCCCCCCTGTCCTCCACTGTCTCCCTGAATCTGACCAAACTCATGTTCACTGCATTGATGACACTGTCTAACCATCTCATCCTTTGCCCACTCCTTCTCCTTTTGCCTTCATTCTTTCCCAACATCAAGGTCTTTTCCAATGAGTCTCTTCTCATTTGGTGGCCAAAGTATTGGAGTTTCAACTATCTGTCCTTCCAAACAACAGTCAGGGTTAATTGCCTTTAGGATTGATTGATTTGATCTCCTTGCAGTCCAAGGGACTCTGAAGAGTCTTCTCCAACATCAATTCAAAACATCAATTCTTCGGCACTCAGCCTTCCTTGTGGTCCATCTCTCACAGCCATACATTACTAGTAGGAGCTATCAATATAATGTTAATTTATTTATTACATTTATCTGCCACCCACAATCTTCTTTTTCACCCTTTTCTTCCCATATTTTATCTCTTATCTATACACAAATGTTTAAAGCCTCATCATTCAAACTCAATGAAGAAAAAGTCCATTAAGAACTACCACAAATAACAACGTATTGAAAATCTTGATCTTAAATACCTTCAAATATTGTACTACAAATTAATTGATCATTTTCTCTTTGTCTCAGAAACTCCTTCATAAGTTTAACACTTTCCTTCAGTTTTAACACCCTAATTAATCACTTTCTCTAAACATACAACAAAACAATTTCTTCTTCCCTTATCTATAAATTCTCATTGTCATAATCTTTAGCTGGGCAAAATACTGCATTATAGGGCATCAATTTTTGAACCAAGATACCTCAAATGGGCTAATTTACAGAATGTGTCCAAAATCTGGGACCTATGACTCCTGGGGGAATGAAATTTGGGAAAGTTGTGGTTGCTTCAATGCTACTCACTGCTATTGCACTGCTAGACTGCTGCTGCAATCACATGATCTTCATTTCCAATGTGACAATTTCCCAGCCAATCTCACCATCCCTTGCTTCCTTCCCCACCACCAAGCAGCATCCACTTACCTGCATACAGGGAAGGGAAGGAGGAAGAAAGGAACATAATGACAGAATGACAGAATGACAGATACAGAGAGAGGGAAAAGGGAAGGAGGAAGAAAAGGAGGAAGGAAGGAAGATGATGACAGAATAACAGGGAGGGAAGGAAGGAGAGAGAAAGAAGAAGGCAGGGAAGGAGGAAGGAAGATAATGACAGAATGGGAGGGAGGGAGGGAGGGAAGAAGATTTCTGATGCTCTCTGTCAGCTTCCCTCAAGAAAACTAATGGGGAAGCCAGAAGGAAGTTGGAAGTCAAGTGTCCATATTTGTCCCTTTTAGCTATTAAAAGTATCAATCAGTTTCCCATGGAAAAAATTATTTTTAAAAAAGTTCTTAAACTTGTAGTTAAATCTTCTTTCACTAAGGATTCAAGTAAACTCACCTGCTGCCGTAAAATGTGTTGATCCAAACATGGACTGATGTGTTTGAAGGGACCTTACTTAACTCAATAATTTTCACTCTCACTATGCACTTTGGAATGGTGTAGAAATTAATGATTTGAGAAAGGAAATGGCTCTTCGGGTCTTTATGTGTCATAAGAATTTGACCCCACCAACTTCAACTTGGAAGAAAACACATTTTCAGGCAGATTAAGGCTCTAAACGGTTTACTCCATTTTTCTCTGTTTGAACAAATGTTACACCTCCAAGAATTATATTTAGAGGTTATTAGAGATTTCTCTAACAGAAGATTTCTTCTTTTTCTTAGAATTTACTAATGCTTTAACAATTAAATTTGATATTACACGTAGTGCTAATTCCTCATATATATTAAGAGGTGTGTGTGTGTGTGTTTGTGTTTGTGGTTCTTTTTTTCCTTCTGCTTGGCAAATAATAACAAAGAACTTTAAAATGACATTAACAAAGCTTGAGCGCAGGTTTAATGCTCTCAGTCTCTACTTAAAAGAAGGAGAGAAAAAAGAAGAGCTATGACATCAGGTATCATGATTGGCCATAATCATCACTCTGCAACCTGTTCCCTTTTGCTGATACCAACATAGGCATCTGAGAGTGGTAGTGGTTAAGGCACGGGTGTCAAACTTGATCACATCACGTGACGTATTGTGACATAGCGTGACGTTTTTTTGCCTTTGCGGAGCCAGGGTGGGCGTGGCCTGCGCATGACGCATCCGGCCCGCGAGCCGCCAGTTTGACACTCCTGGGTTAAGGCATCCGGTTAATAAACTGGGGGACCAGGAATTCTAGTCCCACTTCAGGCTCAAAGCCTGAAGTGGGCCAGTCACTTTCTCTCAGCCCTAAGAAGGAGGCCTCCTTCCAAAAACCTTGCCAAGAATACTGCAGGTACCGTACTTGTCCAGGCAGTCTCTGAGAATCGAACATGATTGAACAGAAGGGGGAAAAGGGGACGATGGAGAAGAAGTAGAAAAAATTAGAAAAAGTCTATAACTGTGGCAAATATAATGGGAAATTCCTGCCTAAATTATTTTAAATTGCAGCCTGGAGAAAAAGTGTAGATTTCCTTATTTAGGGTTGTTTATGAGCCATAAATGTCATGATAAATTGTCAGATACGTGGCAGAAGGGCTAATATTTTTGATGTTGAATCATAGCACCTAGTATTGCTCCCTGGTTTTATATTCATTGGTAACAAAAATGGGAAAATAATATTCGGTAACTTGTCAAAATGCAGACTACAACTTCTTACTATAAATCAGTGGCTGTAGCAGAGGCAGGAATGAGATAGCAACACTTACTTTGTGCTATTTGATTCTTGTTCGGTTATTTCTTCCACTTAAGCATAAAACTAATTTTATGAAAATTATTCTATTTTTTCATATTGTTCTTTCCTCAGTTCAACCTTTTATGATACAGGGTTGGGATATCTGCAGGACTGTCTTCTTCCAGTAACCTCTACGACTCATAAGAATAAACACGCTTCCCTCTGCAATCCCATTGCCAGGGCCACGGAAACATACCTTCTCTATCCCCCACATTATGATAAGAGCCATGGTGGCACAGTGGTTAGAGTGCAGTATTGCAGGCTAATTCTGCGTACTGCCAGGAGTTCGATCCTGACTGCCTCAAGGTTGACTCAGCCTTCCATCCTTCCGAGGTCGGTAAGATGAGGATCCAGATTGTTGGGGCCAATATGCTGACTCTGCAACTGCTTATAGAAGACTGTAAAGCACTGTGAAGCAGTATATAAGTCTAAGTGCTATTGCTAAGTGCTATTCCTCTGGACATTTGAATGGCATTTTGGAAGTTTCTTAAGATCTACCTATTTAAACATTTCTGTGCTCTGGAAAATTTGTTTTTCTCTCTAGCAATTGAAAGTTGTTAAAATGCTTTGCTAGCTGTGGTTTATTCTCAGGTATTTAGGTAATTTCTTTGGTTATTTTGCACGGTTTTGTTTTGTTTTTGTTTTTGTTCCATTTTCATCTTGACTTACTGAAGGGGAATTGTATGCAAAGCCAGTTTTGATTGGAAAATCTACAATCCATGATAAAAAAAACAAAAGTATAATAAATAATACTGTCACTCACAATTTAAAAACTACAGTAATTGTAGAAGGAGGGTTTTTAATAGGATTATTCCTTACCTCTTCCTTGCCTATCTACTACATTGAAACATTAATAAAATATATAGCTCTGCTGTGAACCAGGCTGAAAATGGACATATTATTTCCAAAGAAAAAAAGACATGTTACAAAAGTGAAAGGGGGCTGGATGGTACTGTATTTTTAATGCTCCCATCAGTCAAATAAAAACAGAGAGCCAATTTGATCTAGTCAGTGGTTAAGGCAACAGGCTAGAAACGGGGAGACTCTGAGTTCTAGTCCCACCTTAGCCATGAAAACCAGCTGGGTGGACTTTGGGCCAGTCACTCTCTTTTAGTCCAATCTACCTTACAGGGTTGTTGTTGTTGGGGAAATAGGAGGAGGAAGGTTTGTTCGATATGTTCGTCACCTTGAGTCATTTGCAGAAATAATAAAGGCAAATAAATAAATAGATAAACAAACAAAGAAATAAATAAGAAAGTTAATGCGACGGGTCAAAAGAGCTAGCCTGTGGAAATGACAATGGGAACTGTATACCAGAAAGCTGATGAAAATAGAATCCAGGGAAGCTGCAGAAATAGAAACCGAATTATTGGTGGAAGAGGGAAAAAAAAAAAGCATGGAGAAATCAACTTTAAGTATCATTCTTCAGAACTAAGGAAAACAGAAGATCTCACTTCCTGACTGATCTGAGATAGTTGATGACATGCAAAGAGAATGTGCTATTCTCAGATCTTGCAGCTTATCAGATAACAGCTTTACAAATGCTGCAAAAAAAAACACAACCCATTGAGGGCTTAAGCAGTCTTCAATATTATGTTATTCAGATAGATCCAGCCCAATGATAATGAAATGGAAATAGGACTTCTTGGTGTTGGTTGCTGAACAGAAGCTTTACCCTTTATTAAAAGGCCCCACCGATTCAATGAACTTTTGCTCTCCTCTGCTTGTCAACAGCAATTCTAAGCTTAAAAACAACAAATACAAATCACTCAGTGGTCCTGTTTACATGATGTATACTCGAAGGGGGTAGGCAAGTTATTTGGGATTACGGAAACTCTAAAATCCAAATAATCCAGCCAATTATAATCCCTCAAGGTGTTATTTTAAGTGCTTTGGAATTAAACTAACTTCCCCACTGCGCTCAACAATTCTGCCATGTCATGTGACCTGCTGGGGGTTACGTGTCCCATCTTCTGTCCATCACTGAGAGGTTGCCGCAACTGGATTTCTCTAGGAAGGGTCTGTGGCTGTTTTGATGTTCACATCTTGATGTTTGCATGTTCACCACCACAGCCATAGGAGAAGGGGCAGAAAATAGGATGGATGGGTGTACCTTTGGCTGTACCCATAGAGGTTACAAAACATGATTACAGTGCAGTTTTCCTCCCTGCTGAGGACTGAAAAAATGGTTGCTGTTCAGCTGATGGAATCATCCATGATTATGTACATTGCTCGGAAGTCAACTGGGTCAGCTTCGTTCTATGTTCAGAACCAGAACGATTTGCCCATCTCACAATTGTGAGTGCTTCTCTAGTTTCGCAGGCAATAGAGAATGCACATCATCAATACATGACTGTTCTGCAGGCTATGGTATTCTTGCCTTTCTCAGGAGAATATAGGGTTTTCTATGTAGGGCTATAGTACTACACCTATATTGGAAAACCCTGGACAACCATTAGAGGACAAGAAGGAAATGTAGAAAACCATTATCTGTATTTTAGCAGCCTTAGAAGTGGTAGTCTTATCGTATGCCAAGGAGTCAGACAAATGTCAATAAAATAGTAAGCAAAACTATATGCATTTCTTCCTAACAGAATTTACCTGAAGCTTGGGACAAAATGGAGGTCACTTATTATGTGCAGCACTTAAAGAATGTTTTTCCAGTCTTAAAAAAAAAAGCAACTTATTAAATGCAATCTAAATTATTCTGAACTGCTGTATTTGGATTTCATTATTGATCAACAAGAAGTTAAGGTAGAAGAGAAAATATAAGCTATTCAACACAGGCAGTCTCCAGCTCTCCGGAAGATCAAAGCAATCCTAGGAATTGTATGGTACCATAGATAGTTTATATCTCATTTTTCCACAAAAGCCAAAGCCCTTGCAGACTTAACGAGAAAGAATTAATGTACCAAAGTTTGTTGGATTCCTGCATGCCAGAAAGCCTTTCAAGAATCAACAACTGCTTTGTGTAGTCACTCGGCATTAAGAGGACTACAGTCTTCCATTTATTTCACATGTTGATAGATTTGATGTGGGATTGGGAATAATCCTAAACTAACAATCTGAGGATGGGGAACATCCAATTCTTTGTCTTCAGAAAAAAAAATACTACCTAAAAAAGGGTTATACAGTATCATACAAAATAAGACTTACGCTCTGAAAAAAAAAATGGAAAATCTGTGTAGTTATGAATTCACTCTAGCCAAAAGCCACAAACCACTAGTTTGTTTGAAAAAGAAAAAAAAAGACTAATGGGAGACTCAGCTGTTGATGTCTGACAGTATACAAGTTTGTAGTTTATCACTACTCGGGGAAACGCAATCAAGTTGCTGGTTTTCTCTCTAGTTTTGGAACCGATCCAGAGATTGCTGTCTGCAAAACTGATATCAATGAGTCCAGTGGAAATCTTGGGGAATATGACCGAATGGAGAAGGTAGACACAGCCTGCCATCCTGTCATGTGACTTCCCAGACATGTAACCCACTTGCAATTGATAATCTGTGTCTGGGGAAAAAGCTGAGAGAATCATCAGATGTGTTTTTCCATACTCACTTAGAATCTCTTACCAGGGTCAGGTGGAGTTGAAACGGGCTAAGGAAACTGGCGGGAAAGAGTCGCAGTTGGAAGGAATGAGAAGGAAAAAAGGCTAGCAAGCTAAGATGGACTTAACAATCTTGGACTGCCAAAAAAACTCAGCCTCCTAAGTCATTTGAGACACCAAAGATGAATGTGGTGTGGGGTGGAATGTCTACCTGGTGCAGATTTCTAGAGAGTAAAAGAGATCAGGTTTGTGCTAGCTGTGATATGTTGCAAGGTTCTAACTGATGCCCTTGGTTAATTCTATGGGAAATTTAGTAATAGCTGCACATTTAGCAATAGCTTAAGAAAGGCATGCTGACATAGAAATGGAAGTGTTACTATTACAAGTAGAGATAATTAATTTCTGAACGGTAGAGCAAGGGCCATAAATCGCCACACTCTACTCAGAATTTAGAAGCAGGAACAGATTAATTTTTATGTTTTAGCCGTATGCCGCTTGCCTAGTTAGCTTTCAGTCACTGAAAAATAAATTAAACATACTTAATATCTGAAATGTTATGAAGGAAAAAAAATGAACTGGTTCACAAAACATCTTTGTGTACTGCATTTTATCTACTCTATCCCAAAGAACTCCTCACACAGCTATTTTCATATGTGTCAATTTTTTTCTTTCTCCTTTTACACTCAGATTAGAAGCTTTTAACAACTATCTCATGAACTCTAACCAACAATCCAACCCCCATTCCTGGGCACATACCGACAACTTCAAGGTCTTGTGAAAAGCCAACAGGGTCAGAGCCAATCTAGTCTCCAGGGAGGATGATGTTCTAAAGCACATGACATGTCGCCATGTATCGTGACTTTTTTCGCATTGCAGGAGCTGGGCTGGGCGCGGCCTCCGCATGATGCAACCGGCCTGCAGGCCGGCAGTTTGACACCCCTGTTCTAAAGGGTAGGCACCATGACAGAAAAGCTTTGTTCCTGGGGTCCTTAATTGACAGGACCCATAGCATGCTTCTTCTGCTGGATCTTCTTCTGCTTGGAAAAAGTGCAAAGAAGAGCAACTGATTAAAGGCCTGGAGACCAAAACATATGAAGAACGGTCGCAGGAATTGGGTATGGCTAGTCTAGAGAAGAGAAAGACTAGGAGTGACATGATAGCAGTATTCCAGTATTTGAGGAGCTGCCACAAAGAGGGGATCTACTTATTTTCCAAAGCATCAGAAGGCAAGACAAGAAACGATGGATGGAAACTAATCTAGGAGAGAAGCAACCTGGAACTAAGGAGAAACTTCCTGACAGTGAGAACAATTAACCAGTGGAACAGCTTGCCTTCAGAAGTTGTAGGTGCTTCATCACTGGAGGTTCTTAAGAAAAGACTGGACAGCCATCTGTCTGATATGGTATAGGGTCTCCTGCTTAAGCAGGGGGTTGGACTAGAAGACCTCCAAGGTCCCTTCCAGCTCTATTCTGATTGATTGATCTAATGGGATGGGTAGAAGTGATTCGGGAGAACTGAATTCAGAAGTAACCCAGTCCCATGCCACGAATGGCTTTATACATGGCCATTGGCCCTTTGAGTTGTGCCAGAAACATAATGGTGGTCAATAGCTAGTGTAGCTTGTAAGGACTTAATATTGATATTAAAGCCACTAGGAGAGGTGGTCTAAAGATTGTGTGGATGCTATGCTGGCTTATACTGCATTTTCCTAAGATAGAAATGAGGTTAAGAGGTGCTGGTTCAGGGCTCAAAGATAGTAATGGACTGGATGCAAGCAACAATAGAGATCATTTTTTATCTGGCTGGGTAAATGCTTAAACAGTTGTGGTAGGCCACACTTTCTCTTGCAAAATATCAGCTTTTCAATTGGAAATGCTGGTAGATCCAATACTGTCATTAGTCAAAGCTAATTTCTAGGATCTGCTGTCCCTTTGATTAGTAATACTCCAGCTGGGAGTTTAGTTAAATGTGAAGTGTAGCGGTATCTGGAAATGGTCTTGAAAAAGGCATGCAAATCATCTTTGCAATAATACCAGCATAGCCCAGAACAACAGCAGGAGGAAGAAAGTCAAGATTGCCCCACCCTGTTTCTCTTCAGTATGAGAAGGTGGGGGAAAGAAATTCCATAAGGCTTTCAAGATTCCATTATTATAACAACAAAGCAGAGTTATAGCAGTTCTTGTAGTGTCTGTTTCCTGACCTGGCCTTTTTCAAAGGGTTGACAAGAATTAAATGAGCTTATCTTCCATTGCTCAGATCTCGGAGTCTCTGATTTAGACTGCTGCAATGCATTGTTCATGAAGGTGCAATTAAACATAGTTCAGAAACCACCTTAATTAAAAACAAGACACCAGGTCACTATCAGGTAGGCCTAGGTGATTTTACTGTATTACGCCTGGTTTTTATCAGCCATCGGACCCGGGGTTAATTTTAAGAACTGTTTTTAAAGCTCTAAATTCTGGGGACCAGGATACTTGAAGCACCATATTTAACTATGTAATTGCATATATATAGAAGCAGATTCTCTCTCTCTCTCTCTCTCTCTCTCTCTCTCTCTCTCTCTCTCTCTCTCTCTCTCTCTCTCTCTCTCTCTCTCTCTCTCTCCCTCTCCCTCTCCCTCTCTCTCCCTCTCCCTCCATCCAGATGAAATAAAGATTGTAGACACTAGGGAGAAGCTCTTAAGGTAGTGGGTTTCAGAAATCTTCCCTAATAGGTTTTTTGTCCTTATTGAACCAGGTTCAATTATAATGTAGTCAGTGCGACTTCCTGGATAAGAAACAAGTCTAAGTAGATCTTTGGCCAAATCATTCTTTTCTTTTATTACTATCTGATCTTTCATTCAGGAGCTCAAGGTGGCATAGACAGAGCTCACTCCTATTTTTCTCCAAAGCAACAATCTTGTGAAGTAGTTTAGGAGAGTGACTGGCTCAAAATCATCAGGGATCTTCTGTGGCTGAAGATGGTCTAGAATCTGAGTTTCCCTGCTCCTATCCAACACCTTCACTACTATACCACAGTGGCTGTGTAATTCATCTCATATGTGCCCCGAGCACCTTTTTCAAGAAGTTGGACAGGTTCAATCTCTTGTCTCCAAAATAGTATGGATTCTGTTTGATCCCCTCACCCTCCTAGTTTATCATGGGTGCTAGCTTTTAAAAGGAAAAACAAGACTCTTGATTTTGATCTCCTCTACTCGCTGGGCTTGCTGAATAATCAGAACCCTCTTTCTTCTCCTGCTTTCTTTTTTATATTTAGTTTTTTCTTCACCAACACAATAATTTGAAGCAAAGGATAAGAAAAGCTAATATTATTTTAGGGTCTGCTGAACTGCTGCTTTCCAGACACATTACGTGCCAACATTTTCATGATTGTCCTAGAACACTTTCCTAACTCTTACCCCTGAAGTCTTTCCTTCACTGAATAATTCTCATCCTCCAGTCCCGTGGAAATGAGTGTATTATCAAATTCATTCATGACTACAACTTCCATCCCACCATAAACCTCAGCTTGAACCTATCTACTGAATAAGTCTTATTTCCTTGATGTCACTGTAAACTTACAGAACGGAAATTATTATTCTTGTTGTTATTGGTTGCACACTCAGCCAGATATTTATTGTTATATAAAATGTGAAATTACAGCTACCAGTTCTTTGAGTGATATGAGGCTTCATACACATCAAGTTCTTCCGAAGAATCTAGGATGTTATTTATTTATTTATTTGTTTGTTTGTTTGTTTTTTTGTTCGTTCGTTCATTCATTCATTATTCATTCACTCCATTCATTCATTCATTAGACTTGTTTGCCATCCAACTTGCTTCAAGGTGACTATATGTGTAGATTCAAGCAGTGTGGCCTTTTGCAATTGACTGGTAGAAATTTTGTCAATCTGCAGATTTTCTAAATGCTGTCCAAGATTTATGGGTATGGTATTCAGTGCGGCTGCCATGACTGGTTTATGTCATTAACTTTCAACTTTGATTTTCGGATCTTCTCCAATTCTTTGTCTTCTGTGTATGAACAGGTTACATTTTGAGAAGCTGTTTGCTGATCTGTTTTGTTTGCAAGTCCATACTAGTGTAAAAAACATGTGCAGTAGAGTTCTGACCTTACATAAGTGGCAGCAGTGTCACAATACCTGACAGCAATGGTATTGGTTATTCCTCTGGAGTTGATATGGCACATTTCTCCACCTTCCTGAAGAAGCGGTGCATTGAGCTTTGGGTGGCAGCCCTTCCTCTTATCTATGATGAAAATGGATTGCATCACGGACAGCTGCAGACTCTTTGGTGAAGTATCAATGTTAGGTCCTATGTCTTGAACATTGACAGTGCTTTCTTAGTCAAGCTGAACCTCTACAGACATATCTAAACCCATTTAAGTTTATAGGGATAACCAGGTTGTATTGATGCAAAGACAGCCTTGTAGATGTCGTAGGACTTCCAAAAATAGCACAAGGTCATCTGTGAGTCTGCTTCAGTTGCCTGAACTGCCTTGCCCAAATGTATGGTAAGGATAACATTTTTTCAAGGTTGCTATCGCCCCATGGTCCATAGGTTGCACGAGGGAGATGGAGTGTGGAGACAGATACATGACCTTCACATTTGGATGGAAATTGTTCTGGCAAGTGGATGACCCAGGGCATTATCCAAAATTGGCAAAATCTTGAACTTGATATTTTTGTCTCAGCAATACCTCTTCACTTCTGGGATGAAATGATGGAAGAATCTTTGGAGACCAAAGCTTTCTTATTAACTTTCCACACAACCGGAAGTAAGCTCTTTTAGATGTTCTTAAGAGCTCACGGGTCTTGGAGTGATAGACTAGTAGTGGCTTTAGGTCAGATTAGCAGAAGAGTTGCCACCTAGCATACTTCACAGCTTTGAAGCTTAGCAACATCTTCTCTTCCTTGCTTATATAGGTTCTCTTCAGGATTTTCTTCCCATAAAGTCCTTTGTCATCCACACTGAATATTTGCTGGGGCGAATAACCACCTTTCTCAAAAATCTCCTTGAGGGTTTCCAGGAACTCCTCGGCTGCATCCTCATCCATGCTCACTGCCTCTCCACTCACTTTCACATTGTGAGGGTTCACATGAGCCTTAAAATGCAGGAACCACCCATGTGTTGCAACAAACTTGTCTTCAACAGCTCTTTTACTGGCCTTATGTTACAAATCATGAAACAAGCTCCTGGATCAGCATTAGGCTAAGCGGCACATGTCATTGATGCTGATATTCGACTCACATGCTGAACAGCATCTCCATCTTTTCCATCTCCTCGTGCTTATCACGGATTGGATAGGAATTGAACTTTTCACTTGTTCCATGATTGTGTCTTTGTTCTTAATTATTGTTCCAGTTGTGGAATGATTAATGCCTAAGGAATGTATTGCTTTCATCTTCTCTCTCTCTCTCTCTCTCTCTCTCTCTCTCTCTCTCTCTCTCTCTCTCTCTCTCTCTCTCTCTCCCTCTCCCTCTCCCTCTCCCTCTCCCTCTCCCCCCCCTCCAATATGTTCACCTTTGTCTACTCAGGGCTAGGGAACTATTGCCCTTTTATGACCTGTAGACTTCAATTCCCAGAATTCTTGAACCAGCATGGCTGGCTCAGGAATTTGGAGAGTTGAAATCCACAAGTTATAAAGGGGTCGTAGTTCCCCACCTGTGGTCTGCTTCATGATGGATTGACACTTCTTTGTGCTGCCGCCTCCTCATTATCACTCTGGTGTTTATTGCAGACGTTTCAGGAGAAGGAAAGAGAAGGCGGCAGAAGATGGGAAAGATTTAATTTCTGGTGTGCTGCTTATGTGTGCAGTGTTCCAGAAACTAAACCTTTCCCACCTTTTCCTGACTTCCAGGACCTTCTAGGATGGACTTGTGGACCAATTTGTTTGTATTGGTGAAAGTTTGCAAAGTTTTGTAAGTAGAGTAATATCTGTATTCTACTATCCCCTGGTATTGCCACATCAATTATACACACTTTCTTCTTTTTAACCAACCATTTTCTTGTTATGTATGAAGACTTTATCTTTGTATTTGGAAATCCCATAATGTTTTGACCTGCTCATATTTGACTACTTTTTTCAACTATATAATCCCACCAATTTTTCATTATTGGCACATGAAAATTTTTACTGATGTTTCAGTGAATCATTTTGGCAATTGTGTTATGTCATTTTTATAATCAGTGCATGATATGATCATGCATGAGCTGAGTGTATGATCTATTATTCCTTCTGCTTCTTTGCACAATCTGTACTTTGAATCACGTAATGATTTTTCAATTTTGGCCGTGATTGCGTGAATTCAAATAGCTTGCTCTTGAGCAGCCAAAAATAAATCTTTAGTTTCCTTTTTAATATTCCAGTTGTAAGCCATTGCCAGGTTTTATCTTACCCAATTTGCCCTCACTCTTTTGCAGAAATTGACCACGTCAGGCTTTTCCTTGCCAGCATTCTATTAATATTTTTATTACATCATTTTGATATTCATGTTTTGTTTCCTGTACATTCAGTAAGCTCGAGTTTTTAATTTGCATCAGTGCTTGTTTTCAGTTTTTTTTTTTTACGTAGTCAGCCAGCGCAATGGTTTTCTTCTTCAACAATTTGTTTGATTTGAACTAAACCTCTGCCTGCATTTCTGCCTCTCAGTACCACTGCAGGAATGTAATGCACAGATAGCAATGAAGTATATGTGAGTGAATGTAAACATGAATGTGAGTGTGAGTAAATGTGTGTTTAGCTGGGCACCCTCTTACTCAGATAAGAGTTGTAAAGAGAAGTGAATTAGGCCCTAGCTTGCTGACTAGTGAAAGAGGCTGGTTGAGATGCAGTTGGATTGGGTTGCATTAGTGGCTTCAGGCTCCCAGGGGTGTTGAAGGCAGGGCTAAGCACAATGGGGGCTCATCACTACCTCCAGACAGCCGCAATACCAGAATGGATGGAAGGGACCCTAGCTAGGGGAGCCAGGAGGCAAAAGTGAATGGAGAACAAAGACTCTGAGGTCTTGGAGTGGGTCAATCTATTCAAGTGGTGATGGGCATAGGATAGCTTGACAGGAGACAGAGGGTGGATCGCTCCCAGAGAAGATGTCCCTGGTGTTTGGTACCAATGCCCTGTTCTGGCCCTCTGTACTCATGCCCAGGTCCCGGTTAGCAGACCGACAGAGACCCAGGCTTCTGGCTGTCATGTCTTAATGCCAGTTGGTTAATAAATAACCCCCTCTTTTATTTGTGATCTCATTAGTGAGGAACAGGCCAGCCTAGCATGCATTACTGTGCCATAGCTATGCCTGAGGTGGGGGTTTGTCCCTCTTAGAAATGTGCCTGACCAGGTTTAGGGTATGGCGTCAGCCAAGACCAGGGGAGGGGAGGGGAGTAGCAGTTGTCGTCTGGGAGTCTCTGTTGGCTTTCAAAGGTGTTGTTCGCAAGTTGCCAGTTGTGAGACCCTGTTTTTGAAGGTAGGCTCATGAAATCAGTTGGGACTGTTACTACTGTACCAGCCTCCTTGCTGTGTAACAACCTCCCTTTCTGAGCTGTTGGAGGCTCTCTTGGGGGTTGGCTGTGGAATTCCTCAGGCTTATGGCCCATGGAGGCTTCAATCTCACATCTTTGGGGCATCCCCTATCTTGGAAGCAGCTTGGAAGTTCATGGCCGCCATGGGGGCCCTGGGTTTATCCCAAATCATTTATGGCCCAACTTGAAACAGTGATCACACACTGAATATGGGTTTTTTTGTCAGAGCAGTGGCAATGTAATGTCCTCTCTGGCATAGTCAGATCATGCCATAGTGACTCTGGGATTCTCTTATGCTATCCTTTTCCACAGGAAGATAGGACCTAATTCAGGGGTCTTCAAACTTGGCCCTTTTATGACTTGTGGACTTCAACTCCCAGAATTCCTCAGCCAGCATGCCTGGCTGAGGAATTCTGGGAGTTGAAGTCCACAAGTCATAAAAGGGCCAAGTTTGAAGACCCCTGATCTAATTGATTGGTCTACCTCCAGCAACTGATTCCAAAGGCTTCTAAGGAGAAGTTTTGTGCAGGGTCCTGCTGAGGCCCCAGCCACTGCCCTGAATAAAGAGGTGACTGAGGCCTTGAATAGAATTGTACCTATGAGACCTCTCTTGGCCCATCACTTCCAATATTCCTCATGTGTGACAGAGGACTTGAGGGAGCTGAAAAAGGTCAAAAGATGTCTAGAGCACTGCTGGAGGAAGAGGAAGGATGAATTCAATCAATCATGAATTAAAGTCACTATTAAGACTTAACTTGTGGTATGAACGGTGAAATATCAATATTTCTCCGCTCTTATTGCATCTGCAGAGAACCGCCCGGCAGCCCTATTTAGAATTACCCGCACCTACTGGATAAGAGGAACTCAGAGGTTCACCTTCAGAGGAATTTTTGGTGCATATGGTGGATACAATTGTTCAGATCCGTTCTCAGTTGGAGACCAAGCATGGTGCAGGTCCTTTGGAGATGCACTTACCCAGTTATTTGGGAATATTTTGATACCGTTGGACCTGAAGAAGTGGACAGGGTCCTTGGGACTATAAGTGCAGCCATCTGTGAATTAGACCCATACTCCTCCTGGTTGGTCAAAGCTATCCAGGAGGTGGCATGTGGGTGGATCCTAGCAATGGTTATTTTACCCTTGAGGGAGAGAATGTTCTTGGTACTATTTAACTAAACTGATACATCTTCTTCCCAATATGTTGTCACTGGCTCTTACTGCTCTGGACAATTTTATACTGTGCTATATTACTTGATTCTGCTTTTCATGGGTTATTTATTGATGTGGTGTATGTCCTAAAGAAGCAAACAAAAAAACACACGATTAGTATGCAAAAGGTCAGAATAAATGACAGACAGAGAATAAAGCAAATAGAACTGCTGAATAAAATGGGTATCTCTTGGGTACACATGGGATCGAGTTGGTTTTTATTCTGATTATTTCCATCCTGCCTTTAATGTTCTCCAGAAATATCAATACAAACAGTAGAGACAGGAACTTAAAACCATTTTTCAGGGAAAAGGAGGAGGTGGTTAAGCCACAACAGGATAATTTAAAAATAATTAGCCTACTGTGTTATGTAACTGACATGTAATCATCACACATATTAGTTCCTTTGTTCTTTTGAAATCCGGAGTGAAGCAACAGAAACAGAAGCCAAGTCCCGAATGTGCCTCGGGTTACTCATTACATGATTTTTCTTCCCTTTCCACCTCACCCCTCCCAAACACACGTTTTTCAAGCAAAGAGACATGGAAAAGGAAGGTGTTGTAATGAGTTCAGGAGGGTGAAATGTGTCATGTGAATTTCATAGCTGCGTGCAGTATCTTTCTATGCAATTTTGGATCATCAGGAAAACAGGAAGGGGAGATTTCCTAATGGTTTCAATTGACAACATTTGGAATCTCCACCACACTAGCCGTGTGCCTTCCTAGCCAGAACCTGCCATGACTTCCACTGACAGGATGGCTGGATTCAGCCCTGGGTCAGGAGGGGAATCCAAGAACAGGACAGATTCTTCCTGGCTTTAATGGGAAGAGAAACAGGAGGCAGAGCTGCAACCAAGGCAATGGCCAGATAAAAGAAATCTGAGGCACTTTGAGAAAGTGCCTCAGATGGGACCCTCCCTAATTCTCATGAAGATAAAGGGGGGAGCGGGGACAAGCACATCAGACTTGCAAGCTTCTGTTACTGTCTGTAACCTTATCTTAAAATTACTATTATTTCGTGTTTCTTTGGTTTTCAAGTCTGGTTTGGAAAGTCTTGGAGGACTGATACTGGCTAATTCTAGGTTTATCTATGTAGGCAATTTGCCATGATCAAAATAAATATGAAAATAACACCCCCGTTCTCCCATTTGTGTGAATTACAGGTTTGTTTTCCTGGCTGCTCCCTTTCCTTTCTTCCTTTCCTGCACAATTTGCTTATTTTAAAATTTCATCCTGCTTTTCTTCTGCTTGGTTAAGACAACTGGGTATGACCATTCAGTGCTGATATAATGGGGCAGCACCAAGCTGATGTTAAATGACCTTAGAAAAAAGCTAAGCAGGGATTGAGCTGATTAGTTCTTGGGCAGCATCCGGAACTGCTGTGCATTCAAACAGCCCTGCCTTGCTAGTTTCCCCTTTTTAAAAAAAAATAAGAGAAATCATACTGAGGAAACTATTATGTGCATGTGTTTATACTTTTTATGCACTTTGAACTGACTTTACAAATATATGTATGTACGACATTAGATTTCTCCTAATGTCATTGTATATCAGAATTTATGGAAGCAGAATCTAGCTAGGATCTTCTAATGAATTCAATCAGTGTGTTCAAGGATGCCCTAATTCTGTGAAATGTTGAATATGTCAATCAGACTATTCTTTCTCTATAGCACAAAAGGCAGGTGTCTTCTTAGCTCCTGGAACAAGCCTCTTTGGCAAAAAACCTGAAATTATCCAATCAGCACTCTAGGTATAAGATGCTTTCTTCATCTTCTTTAACAAGTAGAGGTGGATGTAGAGAAATCCTCTTCTGTTATCTTAAAATTTCCAGATCAGAGCTCTCAGAGATTTGTGGCTAAAGCAAAAGGATTATTAAGCCAAAATAACCAAAGTATAGAAAATACACTACAGGTAGTCCTCAACTTTTGACCACAATTGAGCCCAAAATTTCTGTTGCTAAGTGAGACATTTGTTAAGTGAGTTTTGCCCCGTTGTATGACCTTTCTTACCACAGTTGTTACGTGAATCATAGCAGTTCAGTTAGTAACATGGATGGATGGATGGGTTTATGTGATCACAGCTGTACCAAAACTTTCAATGCAAAATAGCCTTCCTTCCTTCCTTCCTTCCTTCCTTCCTTCCTTCCTTCCTTCCTTCCTTCCTTCCTTCCTTCCTTCCTTCCTTCCTTCCTTCCTTCCTTCCCTCCCTCCCTCCCTCCCTCCCTTCTCTCAGTCTGTCTGTTATGAATAAGTTCACAATTATAAGCATAAGGAATTTTTTCTTCACATCACTGTTTGTAATGCCAACTTGGAAAGTGTTAATTCGGTAGGAATATAATATTGAGAAACTGTTCCAGAAATTTGCCCTCCTCTGGCTATTTATTAATGTTTGCTACAATGGCATGGCAGATTTTAAAACTGAAAATTTTGAAGCAAGAATAAGCAGAATGGTGCCTGATGGCATTTCCCATGGTGCTACTTAGATTGCCTACCCCACCTGACTTAATGTTTTTTAAGAAGTAGGAAGACAGCACACACACACACCGAGAAAGAAATATTTTGGGGAATATTAAAAAGGCAGAATATTACATTTCCCCAAAGGAATAATGGAGAAGATCTTAAAAGGCAGAACCCCCCCCCCAAGTCTCTCTGCCCCAAGCAGAAACCAGGTCTATAGAAATGTAGATTTGATAATCCTTTCAGAAAGACTGGAGCCAGGAAGCTTAGAGCTGATGGGATTAGAAAGACAAAGATCCCTAGAACCAACAACCCCTCACCCAAAAAATCCAACACAGGACATAGCCATCAGCCACAGCCCTAGGGAAGCAGGACATGACCTTTAGGACATAATAGGATTAACCCATCACCATCAGAATACTAAAAAGGCACACTGAACCTCAGGTCAAAGTTCATGCCACAGGAACAACTCCAAACACAAAAGCTCAAGAAGGTATAAAAACCCACCACTCCCAGCAACAGTTGGTCAGCTTTCCCAGAGCCACATTTCTGTCTGGCTCTCCTCTTCAATAAACTACAACCTTCTTTCTAAAGCAGTCTCCATTTTGTTTATTCCCAGCTTGGACTGGACCCTGATGAAGATTTTTCTCTCAACAAAGGTTCTTTGAATGAAGCAAAATAAATGGGAAGCTGCATTGTAATTGTAGTTGTGCTACAAAATCAAACAGCAGCATTCCATATTCTATTTCTGTACAAGGATGCATCTCTGTTGCACATAGTCCAGAAAGTTTTCTTTTCCACATTATTGTTTGACCTTGCCCAGAAAAATCTTCTCCCAAGTGAACATTCTAGTTTTAACAGGATTGTCCTTTCCTATCCAAGTACAGAGCTTTGTGCTTCATTGGCCATATCTACTGTGGTTGCTGAAGGGAAAATAATTTCCCATCAGCCCACATTTTGTGTTTGTGTGTGTGGGGGGGGGACTGTGAAGAGATTCTAAGTGGTTAGAAGCCCAATGGAAAATCACCTGACTACTGGTCCTTCCAGTTTCTCAATCAGGATTTTATTAATCTCTTACAACCCTCCTGATGTAACATCAGTTACCTGACAGACGTCATGTTCTCAGACTGCAAAGATAGTAAAAACACTATCTATCGGTATGCAGGGTCTATGATTTAAATTGTCCAAAGTTCAGGAAAGAAAATAAATTAAAGCCAACTGATAAGTAGAGAAAATATACTTACCAAGCATCATCATACATTCCATGAAATTAGAGTTGAACACAGTTCCATCAATGGTGAGAATTCCTCCAGTATAGCCAAGGTTTCTTTTAAAACAGAATCCAGGTCTATCTGGCCAATGATTTTGTATTGGTATTTCCATACTTTTCAAGGCGATATATAAATGCACTTAATTATAGAAGAATATAAAAGTACTGTACTTAATTTTGTATCTTTATAATTGATAGCACTTAGCCAATAAGGACTGAACATGAAAAAACTAAGTAGAATTGAACTTGGTTAGTATTGGGATGGGAGATCACCAGGCAATTCCAGAGCCACAGGAAAAAAAAATATTCCTAAAGAATGCAATGAGAATTTATTTCCATTTTTGCTATTGTCAAAAATATGTCCATGAAGTTGCAAAGAGTTGAGGTTCCTCCTTAATGTAGATTTAACATGCGATCATTTTGAAAGCAGTCCTTACTGATGCAATTTTATGAAACAGTTTAATTTATTCTTTTCTCAATTACAATTATTAGATCAGCTGTGTTTTGCCATTGGATTTCCCAGAGTTTGTATTCTGAGATCTGAAAAAAACTGTAACACAAAAGTGATAATCAGTAAGGGTTGTAATTAAATTGAGGCTCCCCTGAGGAAATTAATCAATGTGATTAGTATTTGTGGGATTTGGCAGCCTCAAAGTAGGATATACATGTACACATACATACAGAACACATATACAGCTGTGTGTGTGTGTGTGGGAGAGAGAGAGAGAGAGAGAGAGAGAGAGAGAATGGCAGACAGGCAGACATTTTCTCAATCTTGGTAACTTTAAGATACATAGACTTCAACTTCCAGAATTCCCCAGCCAGGTTGAGAATCACTGAGAGAGAGGAGGTGAGTGGGAGTGGGAATCAACACAAGACACCTAATATGCAAGACTGACAATCAAAATGCTTGGATTCCGTCTCTTGTGTGGAATGTTAAACCAATTATTCCCAAGCTGGCAAAATGCACTGATGCATTGCAAAAGAATGGCTACTCCTAAATGTTGCATATTGTGGAAGTGAAGCATCCATTGAAGGTATGATTGCCTGCTGTTTCTTTGCATGATGCCTTTTTCTCTCCTTGCCTTTTTCCAACCAGCTGTGCGGTAGTAAAGAATTCTTTGCATTGAGTTGCCGTACAGATCAGGAGAGGAAGCTGCTGTTTTCCGCAGGTCTTAACATTGCACTGGCCTTGTTGTGAATACATTAGGAAGTTCAGAACAAAGAACTCATGCAGAGTCACGGGGGCTGGACTCATAGTAAGGGGGTCAAGTCGTACTAAACCAGGGCTAGGCAACCTTGGCTCTTTTATGACTCGTGGACTACAACTCCCAGGAATTAGGCTCAGGAATTCTGGGAGTTGAAGTCCACGAGTCATAAAAGAGCCAAGGTTGCCTACCCCTGTACTAAACCATTTATTATGCCTTCATAGTGTCAGAAATTTTAAATCAGATAACTCAGCACGCTGATCTTCCTTGTCTGCTGCCATTCTAATCATGCTCTATCTCTATGGTCTGCCGCCTTCCTCCAGCAAAGCAGATAAAACAAAACAAAAAGAAATGAAAACCTCAGAGAGAAATCCATCAATAATCATATAATGGGGGGGGGGGGCACAAAATAAGAAGAGCGCCATTCATCAGCTAGTCAGAACAGAAACCCCAGAGGCTGGACAGGAACTGACAGTGGGACATCAAATGTCACACCAGTATGGTGACTCAATGGGAAAGATCCTACGATGGGGAAAAGTGGCACAAATGAATGGTTTGGAGGCCAAAGAGGTTTGGTCCTCAGTGATCAGAGACTCCATTCTCAGGAGAGGTTTCCTTAGTTTAGGAGACTTTAGGAGGCTTGGATGAGGCTAATCCAAACACAAACAAATACCAGTCGTCAATGTAGGACAGGTAGTCCTCAACTTACAACAGTTCATTTAGTGACTGTTCAAAATTACAAAGTGACTAATGACCGTTTTTCACCCTGAAAAACGTTGCAGCATCCCCAGGGTCACATGATCAAAATTCAGATGCTTGGCAACTGGTTTATATATTTATGACGGCGGCAGTGTCCCCGGGGGTCACGTGATCACCTTTTGTGACCTTCTGACAAGCAAAGCCAATGGGGGGAAGCCAGATTCACTTAACAATCGTAGTCCCTAACTTAACAACTGCAATGATTCACTTAATAACTGTGGCAAGAAAGGTTGTAAAATGGGACAAAGCTCACTTAACGTCTCACCCAGCAGCAGAATTTTGGAGCTCGGTTGTGGTCATAGGTTGAGGATTACCTGAACACTAGACACCAAAGGAAAGCTAGAGAAACTAGATCCTTATTTTCCTAAAAAAATTACTTTAATAAAAATTATACATGAGAGAAATTGGGCTCTTGTTTGTTTCTTTCTGTTTTCCTTTCACAACTTTGTGCTTCCAACCAAGCTGCCTTGTGCGTGGAAAGGTCTCTCCGCCAAGGCCTCCTCAGGAGCCCCATTCCATCAGCCTATTTTTTCTGAACCAATCCTAGCTTCATTTCTGCCCACCCAAGAAGAGTTCCGCTGATTAAATCAATAGACCTTGTAAGCAGGACAAAGAGCTAACCACATCAGCAGAGTTCAAGGTCACTTTTGCCACTGCTGTTCAACCATCCCTGAGCCACTACTGGCATGAAATTTACTGACCACTATCATGCCTCTCTTGCCTGTTTCCTTTTGTCCTTGGCCACAGCTACCTGATTCCCCCCCCCAAAGGAATGGGGGGGGACAAAGCCCAAGAGATTTTATATGTCTTCAGACAGGCCGTATATCGTGCCAGAATAAGGATAGAGGCTGGATGCAGGAAACTTTCTGACACTTGCCTGCAGCCCCATGCCTCATGAATTCTTCACATATGCTGATCAGATTCATCAATCTCTTGTTTGCTTTTGTCTTGTATATAAATCCAACTTTTCTGATTTATAAGTCACAGCTTTTTGTGGTCAAGGTATGAAGAAAGTTACTATGGTTTGTTCAATCTCTAAATGAGATGGGTGGCACATAAACCTAATAAACAAACAAACAAACAATGTTAAAATTGTTTAAAGAGCCAGTGGTTAAGGCACCAGACTAAAAACCAAGAGACTGTGAGTTCTAGTCTCACCTCAGTCCAAAAACCAGTTGTGTCACTTTGGGCCAGTCACTCTCTCTCTCTCAGCTTAACCCACCTCACAGTGTTGTTGTGGGGAAAACAGGAGGAGGAAGGAGCATTAGCTGCCTTGAGTTATTTATAAAAATAACAAAGGCAAGATGAAAATCAAACAAACAATCAAACAAACAAATAAAACTATGGCTTAGTGCAGTGATGGCGAACCTTTTAGAGACCGAGTGCCCAAACTGCAACCCAAAACCCATTTACGTAACGTCGGGTGCCAGGTGGGTGTGGCCAATTGGGTGGGCGTGGCCCATTGGGTGAGTATGGCTGCGGTGGTAATGGCAGACTGGGTGGGACTAAAAAGTTCAATCAATTCCAACTTTGCGAGATCTTTTTTTTCCCCGCAAGAAATTAATTGATTGAACCTTTTTTTTTTTGCACACGGCGGTGGAGGCCTAAAGCGAAAAGGTTTTATAAAACCCAGCTAAAGGCCTAGGACTGGGGCAATGGCGCGCGTGCCCACAGAGAGCGCTCTGCGTGCCACCTGTGGCACACGTGCCATAGGTTCGCCACCACGGGCTTAGTGTGTAAATTCAGTCAATTATCTGGCTTTATCCTTAAGTTTCTTCCTTTTTCCCCTCAATTCTAGATAGGGATATTTTCAGGTGCCTTCTCTTTTTGAGACATTATTGCTAAAAATAGTTACTATAATTTTTGGAAATAATTATGGAATTTTCCTGGAAGAGAAATATCAGATTCATTCTAATAACGACTTGAGAAAAAGAGATGAAACAAAAAAACAAGTGAGCTTTGTGCCTCTTTTGCTTGGCTGTATTTATGAACTATATTTATGAGTTATAAGATGGATTCTGATTTTGGGGATGCTGAGGTTTTGTCCGTTTATTATATTTTGAGAAGAACTGTTAGATTCTTCTCTTTCTGTCTAGTGTTCTGAACAATGTACAAATTCTTTGCGGACACTATACATTTATATTTTTTCTTAGCTCAGATTGCCAAATTTTATTCTGTTTTTGAACAGAACAAATACATAAACAGAAACATTAATAATGTAAGTTGGGGTGGATAGAAAAGCATTCAATTCCCCAAGGAGAAGTAAAAGGTCTTCTGAGTTACTGTCACTTGGAGGACAGGAGATTAGATTCTTGTTTTCCTCTCCCACAATCATTTTCTAATTCTGATGTAGATATTAGCTGGGATCCCAAAAATACTATGGGGTTTTTCCCTGTATTTATGTTTACAGGTAGGGAGAGAAATGGGGATTTATGATTTGCCCAAAGGCATCATTAGGCAAATGAGCTGATCTCTGAGGTTACTGATCTTTGGAGAGCCCAAAAATGGGTATCACTTCTGCTTTTTTGGTGGACTCAGCTCTGTCACCCTAATTATTGGCCATATCAGGCCACTCTGATCCCTGACATCAGTGCACTTGCAATACCACCCCCACCTGTCTCTCTGGGGTGGAATTCCCCACTATATGCCTGAGTCACCTATAGCAGCAAGATAAATATGATCCTGGTTCCTCTGACTCCCAGTATCAAACAAGATCCTCCAGCATCATTTCAGGTTCAGTCTAAAATCTTCAGAGATGATGCTCAACCTATGGTATCCCTTCCAGAGCATCTTCCTTTACCTCCTCCTCCTCCTATTTACTGCTTCCAGAGGAATGAGGCTGCCCCGGGAAAGTGATATAGACTGGCAGGGTTGCAAAACTGCCTCACAAAAGGTCCTCGAGCACCTGCAGAAGCTGAACGTGACTAAGGTGGTGAGTAGAAACGGAAGGAGAATGCTTTGACTTCTTCACAGAATGCAGTGGGACCAAATTCCAGATAGGAAGTCTGTGCAGGGAAAGGGGGTACAGTGTAGGGAGAACCCCAAAATGGAATATAATTATGTAGGCTTTTGTTAATTCCTTTTGGCAAATTGAAATGTTTGTTGGGTTTAGTTAGTTGGAAATGGCTGGGCTTTCCTCTCAGTTGAATGATCTGAATGGGACTACAGTTTTATGATGGAGCATCATGGTTGATATCTCCAAGTAGAGGTAGGGCACTAAACTGAAAAATTTTGGATGCATCCCTGTAGTTTTTGTAAGCTATGGTTTAAGATTTACCATGCTGTATCAAGCCAGCTAGCTGTAGTTTATTTAATAAATTCTGGTTAAGCAAAGAAATGACTTAGAGGGTTGCAAAAAGATGGCTTTAGCAGTTATATGAGTGGGGTTGGGATTTGGATTAGGAAAATTCTGATCCAAATCCCAACCCCATTCATATTGAATCAGAAAATTCTCCAGTGGACATTTTCTTTCCTGCAATGCAAATGGTAGCCACGAGGTGCCTGATTTCATTTAAGAGCATGAAAGACGTGTGTGTGGAAGGTTAAATACATCTTCTCCTGATTCAGAGAGCTATGCTTGGTCTGATTTTCTGGAAGAGTTTTCCTTAGCCTAAGGCTGGGGTGTGTGGCATCTTCCTGATCAAGAGACATACAAGAGTAAAAGGCTCCAAATTGAATCATTTTTTTTTTTCCTTTAGTGGAGTCAGGTCAGAAGCAACATGTACGTTTCTAGCACCAAATATAGCTAAACACGATTAATTTGGATTTCATGTTTAATAATGTTAAAGTCGCCAGTGATTGGAAGGTTCAGCTGCCTGTCAGCCTGGGCTCTTTATGCATCCCTTCACTAAGGAAAGGAGCAAGACAAAGGGAAGGCAACTTCCAACTGAGTTATTGATAGAAGAGAATATTTGTAGCTCAGGGCTAAACTATGGGATCCTTGGTGCTCTCCGAGCTTGGTAGTTTTCTTGCAGACAAGGACCCCACAATTGAGTTATTATTATTTTTTGCTTAAGGAGAAGGATTTGGCTGAGGAAAGGGGGTTGTTTTCAGGGTTTTAAAGAGAGAGATAACCTTTATTGGCATTTTTTTACTGTGGGCACAACGGCACACATCAAAAATGAAATTTAGTTGCCGGCTCTCAAAGTGAAACACATACATGACACACACCTAAACATACTATATACAACATATGTATAGACCCACACCCCTATATATACATAACAAATAAATATTAAATATATAATATATAACGGAAGGAGGAAGCTTGAGAGTTCACAAGGTTAATGCTGTATGGAATGAAACTATGGCTGACAGGAGAAAGTATTGAAAAGGGGGCATTTCATGGGAAAATTGACAAGATTTGAGAACAGGCTTGAAGCATTATCTTATTATGAAGAAAATCAGGTAAGAATTGGGAATATCCTAAAATCACACTTGCCATGAATTGGCTCCAGGTAAGGGCTCTTCCTCATAGCCTGCTAACCCCAACAGAAAGATGCCTCTCTAATTGTTCAAAGATCCCTTATGTCCTTTTTATATACTGTAGTCAGGGTTAAAATACCATTTTTATGTTTCTTCCAGCATTATGTCCTGCCATAGAAAATAATTACACAATGAAGCTGGGGATGGTATTGGCAGTCCTATCGGCAATTTTAAGCTCCCCAGGCAGACCTCCCTCCCTCCCTCCCTCCATCTCTCTCTCTCACACACATTCATTCATTCATTCATTCATTCATTCATTCTCATTCATTCATTCATTCATTCATTCATTCTCATTCCTTATTCATCCATCCTCCCTGGTTATATTAACTTGGACTGCAGGAAAGAAAACCTAATTTCTACACAACTAGCTTTGAAATGACCACATTTTACCTCTATTCCTGGTCTACTATCCTTCTAATCATGTAACTCAGTACCAGGCTTTGAGAGATACAGGCAGTCCTTATGACCACAATTGGGACCAGAATTTCTGTTGTTAAGTGAGGTGGCTGTTAAGTGAGCTGTGCCCAATTTTACAACCATTTTTGCCACAACTGTTAAACAAATCACTGAAGTTGTTAGGTGAATCATCTGATCGTGAAGCAAATCCAACTTCCCCCTTTGTTTATGGTTGTCAGAAGCTGGCTGGGGAGGCTGTATATGGTGAGCACGACTCTGGGATGCTGCAAATGTCTTAAATACATGAACAACTGCTAAATGCCCAAATTTTGATCACATAACCATGGGGCTGCTGCAATAGTCGTAAGCGTGAGGACCAGTTGCAAGTCACTTTTTCAGTGCTGTTGTAACTTCAAATGGTCCCTACATAAATGGTTGTAAGTTGAGAACTACCAGTATTCTTCAGGAAGAGCAATTTTCCACTTGCAGGTGATGTCAGGGGAATCTACCAACCGCTTCCCTTAATATTTCCCACATTAAATGTGAGAGGTCATCATCAGACAACCATTTTACCTAATACCCAAGAACCAACATAACCAAGAGTGAATACAGAATAAAATTCCCAATATTGTACATCCATCAGCACATCTGATGAAGAAAGTGAAACAAAATCCAAATCTGAAAGCAAATATTGATTGAGAAAGCCATTCCAAAATATTCTCATGTAAAAGAGTTTACTGAAAATCTTGATCACTTTTGCTCTTATCTAGAACATTCTCATCCCCTATAAAACAAATCTGATTCCAATATTTTTAATCTAACTCTCCCCACCTGTAACTTAATATCTTTTTTAAAGCTTCATATTCAATCTTAATTGCTTTTCATTTTGAAACCACATATTGTGATGCAACTGCTGCTTTTCTCTACTTGTTACTCTAGTATTGCAGCATGGCTGGCCCCTGTGTTCACATGACTAAGGGGGGAAAAACATCCTTTTCCCAATGCTTAGCCACACTGATGTAGCATAACTGAAAATATTCAGGCCTCATGAATCTGAGATAAAATGATTTTTAGGTGCCTGAAGTTCCTCTGTAGCTAAGGCTCTGGTAAATGAGTTTCAGACAATTAACCTAAATCAAGAGTTGTAGTATGCTTCATGTGTATGACATCTTGTTGGACATTATTTCTTTTTCTAGTGAATAAATATGATTGGTTGCACAGCCAGATGTTTAGACTGGATTTGACATTTTGGGCACTTTTAGTCCTTCCCAAGGGATAGGGAGAGGTTAGGCAGATGCTGTTGTTTGATATTATTTATTTATTAGTAATTATTTAATATAGTAGAATTAAAATTGCAAGTTTAATAATTTAATTAATTATAAATATTATTAAATATTAATTTGTTAATTACACAAGGCCATAGTGTTTGGATCTACATATATATATACCATGCCAATACATTATAACATCTTAAGTTCTTGGGAAGAATTTGATGTGAATGAGAGTTAACACCAGCTAAAGAACTGGTAGCTGTGGTTTCATGTTGCTGTATATATCATAATCATCATCATCATCATAGTAATAGTAATAAAGTTGGAAGGGACCTTGGAGGTCATCTAGTCCAACCCCCTGCTCAGGCAGGAAACCCTATACCTTTTTAGACAAATGGCTGTCCAGTCTCTTCTTAAAAACTTCCAGTGTTGGAGCATTCACCGCTTCTGGAGGCAGGTTGTTCCACTGGTTAATTGTTCTAACTGTCAGGAAGTTTCTCCTTAGTTCTAGGTTGCTTCTCTCCTTGATTAGTTTCCATCCGTTGCTTCTTGTCCTGCCTTCTGGTGCTTTGGAGAATAGCTTCACTCCCTCTTCTTTCTGGCAGCCCCTGAGATATTGGAACACTGCTATCATGTCTCCCCTCATCCTTCTCTTCATTAAACTAGACATACCCAATTCCAGCAACCGTTCCTTATATGCTTTAGCCTCCAGTCCCCTAATCATCTTTGTTGCTCTTCTCTGTACTCTTTCTAGAGTCTCAACATCTTTTTACATCGTGGTGACCAAAACTGGATGCAGTATTCCAAGTGTGGCCTTACCAAGGCATTGTAAAGTGGTATTAACACTTCACGTGATCTTGATTCTATCCCTCTGTTAATGCAGCCCAGCACTGTGTTGGCTTTTTTGGCAGCTGCAGCACACTGCTGGCTCATATTTAAGTGATTGTCCACTAGGACATCATCATCATCTCCCTATCTAGGTCTATAGGCAGTTAAAAATGCCAACTTCAGTTTAAACATCTGGCTGACTTTGCAAGAAACTATAATATATTAAACTTGTATGCCAGCTGACTCTTAATGACTCTTGGTGGCTCACAATAAATCGAGAAATTACAATAAAACATTTAAAATGAAGAAAAATATAGCAAGTATGATAAAGTGAGGGTCTCCTCCCTGACCGAAGGCAAATGAAGAGCAAATATCAACATACAGTGAAGAGCAAATATCAACTTACTATTAAGCTCCTACCCATTTTCAAGATCAATTTGGATTTACCTTTGAGTTGTCATCTGAGACCGATTTTTGATTTTTCTGATCACTTGTATTCGTCCGTCCATCTCTCTGTGTCTGTTATTTTGTTATTTGTGACCAGATTCAGAGGCAGATTAGGCTCTTATGAAAGATCACATTTTGCAATTCAGCTTTTCTTAAACTGTCATAACCTACAGAGGTGACAAGGCCCATTTCTTAGAACTGCTGAAAGTAAACTATCTTGCTCACGTTTTCCATTTGATCTTTCTCAGTGTAATCATTTATTAAATTTTAGTTTGCCTTTTTTCTGAGAACTCAAGGAAACTATAATTTGGGGGAGGGTCTCTCCTCATTTTATGACCATCACACTTGTGAAGTGGATTTGGCTGAAAGTATGTTTGGCCGAAAGTCTATGATCATGCGAGCTTTTGTCTCCCAGCCTAGTCCTACTCATAAAAGATTGCAGATATCCAAATCCAAATGCTCAAAAAACAATGTCTTTACTTGAACACATATAGAGAATGGGGTGGAGGGGAATAGGCAGACATTTTCTACTCAATATAATTTCAGAACAGAAAAAAAACAAGGGAACAAGATTAAAGATAAGTTGTATATGGTAGGGATGGTTGTATTCCAACATTTAGTTCTGTTTTAAGTATGCTCGATGTACTTCTTTATATTTAGTGCCTCTATTTTCTTTCCCCTAGGAAAGAAGTTTAACTATTTCACTTCCTCAGCGAATTGAATGCAACGATCACTGTGATCCAGATTCCCTGGGCAAGAATAGCATGGTAATTACATCTATCCAAAACAAGCCATATTGAAAAGCATAAAAACATCACAAATAGTAAAACATTACTTCATTCTATGGACTGTGATTTCTGTAATCTTGGTGGTTTTTTACTAATTCACGAACAGTTGCAAATCAGTTAAGACAGTTAAAACTGTTTGGTTTTTTTATATATACATTTAGATCATTTCTCCAGTAGTGATGTAGGGAGTTTCTAAAACCATCCAGTTGTAACGGTTCAAAAATAATAGTTATGCAGAAAGGCGTTACTTAAATAATGGCTGAATGATACTAAGAAGGCATTGTAAATTATGGAGATAATTGTACAAACATAGAACAATAGTGCTTAAATTGTGTTCTAAGGAAAATTTTTGATTATGATCATGATTTATCACTTGTTGCTTGCATGTACACTGAGAGCTTATGCACCGGAAACAAATTCCTTGTGTGTCCAATCACACTTGGCCAATAAAGAATTCTATTCTATTCTATTCTATTCTATTCTATTCTATTCTATTCTATTCTATTCTAATTCTAATTCTAATTCTAATTCTATATCCTATCCTATCCTATCCTTCTTCGTTATTAAATGTATATGATGCCCCTCTCACCAATAATGTGACTCTGGAGATTTCCCTAAAAGATGACTTGCCTGATACACACAATAAAGTATGCAGAGTATGCATCTCATTCTCAAATTCATGAGAAGGTCTGAAGAATCTGGCTAATACTAAATCCTTTGTGGCATACTTGCAAGATTGTCCTTTTAGCTGATGAATGTGAAGGCTGCCTTTATGGGAAGGGACAATGTTTATAGTTGGCAATCGAAAAAGAGAGCCAAAATGGAAGAAGAGATTTCCAACTTTGCATGACAAGAGAAAAATTAGTCCATATCTGATCTCATTTCCTTCAATAAGCAACCCCAGTCGGACTTCATCCTTTATATTTAGTGGAGGTCTCCAAACTTTGCATCTTTAAGACTTGTGGATTTCAGCTCCCAGAATTCCTCAGTCAGCTTGGCCCATTCTAAAAGATGTTTTAAAAGCAGCCTTGAGTCTGGCATTTTAAAAGTGCGGGGGGGTGGGGTGGTAGAGGAGGGAGATGATCACACAAGTTCTGTTCTTACCAGAGTGTGAGCACAGAGTGGCTGCCCAGAAGATTGCCAGCACCTGTGCTGCTTTTGTCCTGTCTCTTTAAATCCCCTCATCCCCTCAGTAAGGCAAGGTTGCCTATAAAAGCTGAGGGGGGGGGAGGGAGGGGAGATAAGAGGGAGGGGTGTGGGGCAGGCTGAAGCAACTTGAAAGGGATGTTTTTCTCTAGCAGTACTCACAAGGAGTACTAGTAGGAGGGGTAGCTGTGGAGAAGAGTGTTTAATGTTTAATAGTATGTAAGGGCTTTCGTGTGTTGTCTAGGGACCTGTGTTGTTGGCTCTTTTGTGTCTTGAGCCCACCAAATTGGGGACAGTTAAAAGAACCCATGACACAGAATTCTCCAACCACGTTAAGGAGGGCCATACAAGCAAGCCTTTAACTTTGAATAAGTTCCCTCTATTGAGGGATCTCCAGATCTGGTTGATGGATCAAATTAAAATGACCACTAGCTTTTGTTCTGTCTTAGCTGTGTCTGAGGAAGATTCATCAGGCCCTTCACCGTTATCAGGAACTTCTGACACAGTATTCAAAATCAGATACTACTACTGAGCTCCGAACTGCTGTGACTAATTTGTTGCAGCTCCTTCCAAAGGTAAAGTATGTTTATGAGGCAAAAGGAACAGATTACAGGGACACGGCAACAATGCAAGTGCAAGGACTGGTTGTCACTTTTTTCAGTTGAAGACTACTGGTCAAGAAGGCACTAACAATGTTAGGAAAGGCTCTATTTTTACAAAGAGGAAAATTATTTCCCTTACCCTTAAGGTTCTCATAGCCACTTTCATAGGGTAAACACAAGAGTTGCACAATTCCCGAAGAAGACCTATAGCTCCAAATGTCTCCCTTTGGCCCTGTTTAGTCACCAGCTCAGATTGTGCCAAATTATTTTCTTTAACTTGAGTATCCAAACCCCATTGCCGGGATGAGCATTCACAAGGACTGACACCTTGGTAATTGGGTAAAATGCAGATCTGACTTATGTCCTTTTCTAACTACAGGATGAAAGCAGAAGTCGAGCCGAAGAAATACAAGCATGGGAGGAATCGCATGTGGTGGATGTCATCTTACAGCGCCTACAGTTGTTTGCAATTTTGATGGCACGGGTCTTTGCCCACTGTGCAGCATTGAATAGGAATGTAACTATCTGAGCTAGAACAATGCCAGGGTGGGAGGGAGAATATTTTATTACAAACCTTCACATACTTGCACATTATCCAGAAGATACAATTCATTGCCTGGGAATGCAAAAATCAATGAGACAAGAGAAGTTGGGGGAGGGTGACCTTGGAGAAACAAGGTGTGTCATTATGTGCTCTTAATTTATTTAATATACTTATTTAATGTATTTATTTTTATTTATATGGCTCAATTCCTGTTGAGCACGGCTGTGCTAGTGACCAAGAATGTATAGGAAAACTAAGGGCCAACTGTTAATATCAAAAGTGGGGGATCATTCAAGAATCTCTTTCATTTACAATGTAAAATGTATGTTCATCCTCTTTTGAGGGATTATGAGAACAGTGTTTTGTGTGATCGACTGCAATAAAAATCTGTATTTGTGTTGTTGAAATGTATTCAAGAGTTCCATAAATGGAAAAAGGACACAGAGGTGAGAGACTTCTCTCTCCCCTCTAGTATCGTACAGGGACAGGGCAGAATGCTGCCTGAACTCATCCAGTGCTGCAATATACAAAATTAACGTACCTGAATTGCTTTTGTTGATTTATTTTATACAGTGCTGGGATGATGGGAGCTATGGGGGCATCATCAGTAGAGGGCCTAGAATCCCACTACATTTTCCTGGAACCTTCCCTTTCCCTGGTGGTGTCCCACATTAACACTTCCATTTCAACGTTTTATAGTAAATCAGAATTTGCCAAACTTTGCGAGGATTGTAAAAATTGGAAGAAATAGTAAGCCAATGTCAACATCCCTACAATTCATTATCACAGACCTCTACATCTGTATCTACAAACAGTGCCTCATGCTTGACAGGACAGAAATATGAAAGCCAGGACTTTGACAATTATCTGAATGTTTTATTAAAATAAAAGGAGTGAATAAAAGGACAGAGATCCCAGAGTTGCAGAAGATAGTAAAAATTACACACATGTATTTCAGGAAAGGATTGGTGTGGATGTAGCTTGTATTTGCTCAATTTTACCAAAGTATAGTTTGATCTGGTTGGTCCTTGTCACTTCTCCAAATGAAGGGAAATTCCAGAACAGCTTGACTGGGCCAGCTTCCCATAAAGGATGCAGACAGAAGCCATATTTTGTAGCATCTGTTTATTTACAAATTTACAGCTGAGAGGCAAGACAAACAGAAATGAAAGCTCAGTATTACGTCATTGATTACTGTCATGGTAACTCTAATTCTAGCAAGCAGCAGCTATGATATTTTATTTTTAAAACAAACACACCTGCTAATAAACTAGATGGATGCTGAGCCATTAATTCAAAAGGTCCCCAACTTACCTAATTAACTGAATGAGCACATCGTTTTTATATTTCTGGGTGTCTTTTTTCCACTACTTTTCTAGATTCTAGTAAATTATATTTCCTTTTCCCAAACTGGCTTTTTGCAAACCCCTTAAACTCAAAATTAAGAACTCTCTTGACTTTTTCTTAACCTGGTCCAACTATAATCAAGAGTCAGTCAACATGTAAGCCTTTTGGAAGTCAGTGAATTTCAGCTTTCATGAGTTCTATAAGGATGTGCATGTGCATGTGAGGAAGGAAGGAAGGAAGGAGAAAGGAATCGTTCAACAATTCTACAGGTTGTCCAACCCTACACCTCTAGTTTTGCCCCAATCCAGGCATAATTAAAGATCTGAAGTAGTGGCAATTTATGGGATAAACTTTTGTGGAGAGGAGCTAAGAGAAACCAGAGTATTTTTTTTCCTATATGAGTCAATGCCCTTGATTGTATATTATAGGCAAGAAAGAATGGGGGGAATAAAGGACATATAGAGAATTGTGTGTGTATGTGTCTGTCTTTGGGAAATAATCTTGGCATTTCTCTCAGAAGCCACTTGGAATATATTTCTTTTTTTTTTTTTTTCCATAACAAGTTTTATTAGTTTTTGTTTGTTTTACAGCCAAGTGCTTGTAACACATCGTGGAGATAAGGCACTCCATAGAACACAACAAAAAATACAATCATATATATACAATTTAAACTACTACTTTAAAAGTTCCCTCTTATGGTATACAATTCGAGCATTCCTAAAATATAAATTGTTTCTCACCTCTATCTATTATTCCAATTTCAATTTATGCTTCTCAATCAAATTATATCTCTTATTCTATTTCACATACATATTATGTAAATAAACATGAATTTATATATTTTAAAACTATTGCATTAGACATAGTAATATAATAACATTATAATAATAATAATAGGACAATAATTATTTTATCATAAACAAGTAATAAAACTATTATATCTTAATATTTCTCAACTATATTCTATTCCATATATTCTATCCAATATTTTCATAGATCAGTCCACGTCCCTAAAAGATTCCTCAATTGTTTCAGTTTAATCCATTTAATACCTCACTAATTACCATTCAATTCTTATAAATAAAAATATCAATAATATTTCACCAGTCTCAATCTCAATCTAACTCCTTTAATTATTAATTTTTCAATTATTCTTATTGCCATTCCAAATCATAATCAAATCCATAATTTAAATCTAGTGTTGACTCATACCAAAGTGACCTTAAAGATTTCAAAAATATTAGTTCAATCAACGTCCAGAAGCCCTTTTTACCCATCAAATAAAATTTTAACTCTTATTTTTAAATCTAATTCTAGCTTTCTTTTTGTGCCAGGTAGGTTTCCACAACAGGGCCTCTAAGTCCTCCCATCTTAGTAACTGGCTAAAGGCCTTTTCCCACCATTGAGTCCAATCATATTCTTTTTCTCTTTTATCCAGTGTTGTCTGTACTGTCATGTTGTCAACGTTTTTTGTGCCTCGTATTTGGAAGTCCAATCCTGTTGCTTTTAAAGTTGTAAATGTTTTAATTGAGTTCTGCCTTTGATCATCAAAGAAATCCATCATGTAGGATGTGTCCTCTTCCTCTTCAATAAATTCAGTAGATTCAATAGATTGTAAATGTATTCCATCCATCTCATTAAGTTGTAGATCTGATTGTCTATCATAGTCAATCAAAGGTTGAGCTTCAATTTTTAATTCTGAGTCCTCCTTGAAACTAAGCGATCTAATATGTTCTTTAAGTTCCAGTCTTGCTTCCAAGATTTTTTCTAATATAAGTCCATAATTAATCTGTGAGTAGGATTCCATCTTCTTTTTTTTTTTTTTAAAGAAGTTCAGCTTAAAAAATAGATTGCAGCGTTATAAAATATAAAATGCAGACAAGAGATATATTTCCAAAGAAAGATAGAGAAAAAAACAAACCAATAGTCAAGTCCAGCACAGAGATAAAAACTGGCAGTCAGTTGTTATGTTGTAATCCAGTCTGGGCATCACGCCAAAATCAGGAAGTGGGAGTTCAAATGGAGCAATTTACATTGTATCAGTCAAAGTTTCTGGGCTTCATGCCAAGTCCCAGGATGCATTGTATCCAAAAGAATCTACATAAGTCCGCCCAGAGAGCAAAAAGTTTTTTAGGCAGTACTGTTCAGGAGGGGGGGGGAAAAGAACATTCCACCCCCTCCCTAAGGATTTTCACCTAAACTGAAGATAAACAAGCCAAAAGAGAAAGTCACAATAACCCGGATGCTCGAGTTCCAACTGCTTATGTAGACAAAATAAAATAGTAAAAAAAAACAATAATTGTTTTTTTAAAGCCCGTTTTCCCCAGCAATCAAACGCTGCTTTCTCAAAATAGGGAAATAGTTTTTAAAGCTGTTAGCAGGGGAAAAGGTAAATTAACAAGAGGGAAGGAAAGGTCTCACCCGGATCTTCCACGGTGGTTCTTTTCGCTTAGATGTTGCTGTGACTTTCGGCTGGAGCAGCTGAGTGATCGGCCATGTTACTGGCCGATCTTTTCCCCGTCGGCCCAAAGGTGGTTTTCTCGGACCGCAGAGGGAGCCGCCGCTCCCTCCGCGATCAACGAGTGCCCTCCTCTACGGTGGTCGCCCCTACAGGGCGACTTTCGACCCTATCCAGGGTCTACCGGCGGGGGGAAACCGGACGGCCAAGAGAACGAGTTCTCTGCACGTCCGCGGGCGCTGCGACCGGAACCGGAAGTCTCCACTTGGAATATATTTCTGCTGGGTAGTAGAAACACTGCCCAGAGATGGGCAGACATATCAATCTGATGAATAATAATAAAAAAAGTAAAAATACAAAACTACGGCTACCAGCTAAATTCACTTATGTTGTGGGTCTTCTGCTCTTTTTCTATTCATTTTACAACTAAAACCTAATTACTCATTGGTTTACGGAAAAATATGAAGGGATCAGACCTACAGACCTACACTTCTACCTTAGCATAAAGGTTCATTAAATCCTCAATATCATTTCCAGAAATGCCATTGCTTGTATTCTCAAGAGGAAGCAGACATTGGAAAATTGGGTCATCCACATGCAGCTGTGGAATCTCAAGGAGGCTGAAAGGTTCCTGGAGCAGTTGTTCTTCAGTTGACTGGGGAAAAAAAGGATCTAAGAAAAAAAAAAAGAAGGGAGAGCAAATCAGCCGAACTAAAATCAGAAAGACAAATGAGAGAAATCAGAGAAATCCAAAAGAAAAGAGGGAAAATGGAAACAAACAAACAAACAAAAAATCCTGCAACCATAGTCTCAAAAGGATTACTTCTGGGATAACAATCGCCCAACTTAAGAGGGCCCAGATCCATTACTTACCTTCCTTGGCAATCAGAAGATCCTCCACTTTATACTCAGGATTCTCCAGTTCATCAGCGACCAACTCATTGCTTATAGGGAGTAGTTCCTTTACATCTGGTGTCTGAGTCTCTCCTGGTTGCCTAGATGGAGGTGAATTAGAGGAGAAAGGAAAAAAGAAGCATTCTACCACCTTCAGTAGCATCCATAATTGGGACGAGAGGACAGCGTCTTCTCTGCCATGGCACCCAAGTTGGGGAATTCTCTTGCTAAAGAAGTTCAGTTGAAACCTGTTAAAATCTTTTTTTAAGACTGAGGCAATCAGCTCAGATTTTATTTCTCCAATTTTTTAAACCTGTGTTCAGGTGTTTGCCCCCATCAACTGGTTTTCATAAAAAAAAACTTTTTGAGATAGCACCTCCCTGAGTGGAAGGCACAAGCAACAATAGCTTGATAGGGGAACCCCCCCATTCCATTCCAAAGGTGCCCACCTAGCCAGGTTTAAGGATAGAAGGATTAGCTAAACTAGGGAAGAACACAACCCAAAGGCTGTGCAGGACATATAACATCAGGAAGGAGTTCCATAAACAAGAAGAGCTATTTGCTTCCTGAACTTTCCTTTCCTGATTATTCTCTCCTCTAGTCAAAACTGTCTCAAAAGCTGAGGGATGATTAAGAAGGGGGGGGGGGCGACCA
Organism: Azemiops feae; assembly: GCA_023970755.1. Taxonomy (NCBI): domain Eukaryota; kingdom Metazoa; phylum Chordata; class Lepidosauria; order Squamata; family Viperidae; genus Azemiops; species Azemiops feae. The sequence goes on along the minus strand of JALGBA010004142.1, from coordinate 614,967 downwards.
AGAAGAAAGAAGGCAACTCTTATGAGATGTACTGTCTACTTGCATTACTCTGGATCCAAGTTAAGGCCTTTGTAAAAGGCCTTTAATCCAGCGAGAGGAAACCGGATTCCCACTTTAGCCCAGCGTCTCACATCTATCAGGAGATAAAGAGCCTATGAGAAGTGGGACCGCAGTAGAATGCTGGATTCAGGTGAACCAAAAACAGTTTGGGAGTGATGCACGAGACAATTACAATCAACTGCTTAAAGAAGCAAAGAAAGAAGAAGAAGGTATTGCTCACGCAGAGACTCTGATCAGGCGACGGTTCAAGTATATTCTTTGTTCCATCGTGCTTGCTGGAAAGAAAGAACAGGCTGTGAAGGACAGAGAAGCAGCAACACTACCAATACTTTACAATCCTCGCACCAGATTTAACAGAATTTCCTTCATAGTTTCCTTGACAGAGAGCTGGTTTGTGGTAGTGGTTAAGTCACCAGGCTAGAAACAAGGAGCCTGTAAGTTCAAGTCCCGCCTTAGCCATGAAAGCCAGCTGGGTGGCTTTGGGCCAGTCACTCTCTGCCTCAGCTCAACCCAGCTCATAGGCTTGTTGTTGTGGGGGAAACAAGAGGAGGGAGGTGTGTTGGATATGTTTGCTGCCTTGAGTTTTTTGTAAAAAAATAAAGGCAGGATACAAACAAACATATTCAATAAATAGTGAAATGCCCAAAGACTGCACAACCATTACCCAATAGAATACTGAAAAGAATTCCTGAAATGCATATCCTTATGATGGAGATAAATGTTTGCACTATCATTTTGTTCAGAATAGCGTGAATACTTCAGAAGAACTCTGATGGAAATGCCATGTGGAAAGGTGAATCTTTTGTCGCAATGGTTGAAATTTGCATGACAAAGAAAGAGCCCATATTTACTAATTGAAGATTTGTTTCCCATGCCAAGAGCATCACTTGCATATCTGAGGCATCATCTGTCTTTGCCTCCTTGAAACTGTAAACCCTCCGGAACAATTTAGGTTGCTCTGTAACGTATTGTCATAATCCATTATCATCATCCATCTGACAAAATGTACTTTAAACCTTCCCTATCCAAACAATTTCATTTACTACATATCAACTCCCATATACAGCAATTCTGGAAATATCAGAATACATATAAACTCATCCATGGGAAAATGCAGCTCAGCTAAGTTGCACGGTATAAATAGAGTCCTGGTGGAGAATGCCCAAGGAGAAACTGGCAGCCACTAATACCTTCCTGACGTTCTTTGTAATAAGAACCGAAAGCTTCATCCCTTGGAGTGCCAGGATACAGGTAGAGGAGTGGATTCTCTGGGATGACCTCCTTAGCCAGGAGTTGGTAGTCTCGGATGATATCAGGTAGGGAAAGGAACTCCAGCTCTTTCCTGGTGTAGGGCTCAACTGAATTGAACTCGGGAGCACCTGCAAAAATGATATGGAGAAATTTCTGTACCATCCTGAAATTTGAATCTGGGAGGCCATGCATTTGATGAGAAGAGGGATTCAGAATAACAGAACAGAGTTGGAAGAAGGGACCTTGAATGTCTTCTAGTCCAGCCCTCTGCTCAAGCGAGAGATCCTATACCAGACATGTGAAACTCGCGACGTCACGTGACGTCGCGCGACGACGTATCGGGACTGTTTTGCCATTGCCAGCAATGGGGTGAGCGCGGCTTCCATGTAAAGCATCCGGCCTGCGGGCTGGCAGTTTGACACCCCTGTCCTATACCATTCCCAACAAATAGCTGTCCAATCTCTTCTTAAAAATCTCCAGTTATGGAGCAGCCACAACTTCTGAAGGCAAGCCGTTCCACTGGTTAATTGTTCTCACCTTCAGGAGGGCTTTGAAGATTCTTTTTGTTTTTGAGGTTACCTGTTAACTGTTTTCTTTTAAGTGAATAGATGGTGGGTCGACTTGATAGATGGACAAAAGATTTCCACCTTAGTGACATCTTTTTATGTAGCACAGTATTTTAGTAAACATAGATGAGAAAATAATAACTAGTTGTAGACTTGTTATGCAAGTGGGGTGTGGAACTTATCAGATATTTGAAATATATTTTTCAGCATTCAATCAGGATAGACATTTTATATTGAATGTTAGTGTTAATGATATATTTGTTATTTGTTGTACAAACATTATTTATTATTTAGTTGTTTTGGTTGCAGTTGATGTCTTTTTTCTTTTTATTCTGTATTTTAACTTTGGAGATGAATTAAAAAAAAAATTAAAAAAAGACAAACATCTAATGATAGAAAATTGGCTGCTTCTGAGTGATTTTTTTTAAAAAAAATTGCCCTCAGTCTTTTACAGAACCTCATTAAGTTTTAAGGAACCTACCTATGGTTCTTAGTGCAGTTTGAAAAATCCTGGTCTATTATCATGCCAAAGCTTAATAAGCTGGGATAAGCTATTTTCTAAGGCATCACTGAAGATGATGAAAGGTAAGATAGAAATCCAAAAACTCACCCTCATTGTTAAAGTCTACCCAGGTAAAGGTGATGCCACCATTGGAGGTACTCTCACTGAAACGTATTAGGAAGGTGCCCGCTCTTTTCTTCTTCAGCAAACGCTTTTCATATTTGCGGCTCACAAATCCCATGATGCGACTAGTCAAATTTGGGAATGGGAAAAATATATATCAGGAAAAGCTACTCATTCTCCTTTGCTTTCCAACAACTTTGCTTTCATCTCTTCCTCACTGTTTCTTTTCAAACCCTGTTTCCTACCTGCAGAGTCACAATTAGTAAACTGCTGTTCCAGGCAAAAAACCCTAAACACTGTGCTCTTTCCTGGCTTCTGCAATCTCAGTTAAGGTCAAGGACAGTTTTTTTTTTTAATACTTGGCAACTTTAAAGTATGTGGACTTCAACTCCCACAAGTCCCAAGCCAGCATACTGCCTGGGGAGTTCTGAGAGATGAAGTCCACATGTCTTAAAAGTTGCCAAGGTTGAAAAACAGTGGTGTTGAAAACCATGGGAAAAAGTTGTATCCCCAGCCTTCCAAGATAAAGAGTTATGAAATTCTCTTCCCAAATCCGGGAAAGATGCTGCTACTACCCCGATATTTGGGACTGTCTCCCAAACAAGTAATACAGATAGTCCTCAACTTACAACCACAACTGATCCCAAAATGTCTGGTGCTAAGTAAAACATTTAAGTGAGTTTTGCCCCATTGTACGACCTTTCTTGCCTCAGTTGTTAAATGAATCACCGCAGTTGTTAAGTTAGTAAGACACTTGTTAAGTGAATCTGGCTTCCCCATTGACTTTGCTTGCCAGACGGTCCCAAAAGGTGATCACTTGGCCCTGGGACACTACAATGGTCATAAATACGAGTCACTTGCCAAGCAACTGAATTTTGATCATGTGACCATCGAGACAGTTGTCAGTGTGAAAAATGGCCATAAGTCACTTTTTTCAGTGCCACTGTAACGTTGAATGGTCACTAAACTGTTGCCAATTGAGGACTATCTGTGTATGATTTGGTGTCTCCCCCAAATGAGGACATCTAGGAATAATCCAGATGTCCTCATTTTTATCACTTTTCCTTTCTCCCCAATCTTTACTCGTTCTTCCAGAGCTGAAGCAGATGCTCTTGAATCAGGAATAGGATTCCATCAACCCAGGTCCAGAAGCTGAAATTATTGTCCTCTGGGGAGCTGGCAGTCGTTTCCTGGAGAAAAAAAAGAGGACAGATAAATGAGGAGGCTAGCAGCTGGACAGCAAACACTCCGGGAAGCTGCTTCTGGGACAATTGCTTACCTTTGAAAACTTGTCCCATGTGATGGTACTCTGCGAGTTCACACCTGGCCCTTTAATGGGAAGAAAAAGTAAGGAGAAAACCATATAACTACCTTGATAAGGATACGTACCTGAGCAGAACATTATTTCTTACAACAGTGCTATTCTTGTCTCACTTTACAAGGAGAATGAAAACTGCTGGGAAGCAGAATTGAAGACCTTGAACACAGTTCTCCAATGAATCAGGCATGACTACTATCAATTCTGATTCTACATTCCCAGCTCTTGACCATTTATAAACGCCCATTTTGCCTAAACTTCTCTGCTGAAAAGACAGAGACAGAATAAGCCCTGGGCAGGACTTTCAACCCAGACCTGTCCATGTCAGTGAAATCCCTGCTTCATCTCCATATGGACAAAACTTCCCAATTTACCACAGAGTTTTTCTCCCAGCATTTTGAGCTGTTGGTTGTCCAGGCCTCGCTCAGTGGCTGCTGAGAATTGCCAGGACAATACAGTGGAAAGCTGGGTCCAGGTGGCAGCTGGTGGTTTGGAGAAAAAAAGTTGGTTCTAGGAAGGGGGGGGAAAAAAAGCATTAATCGGGCACTTCATTTTATTTTAAATTGTTCTATGCGTACAAAGGCTCCCCAGGGAATACATACGAGGAAGAGTTTGAGAGACATAATTCATCCCCTTGGGCTGTCCAAAGAAACTGGGATTACAGACTAGCTTTTTGTAACCTTTTCTTATCAGTTTCCACTAGAAAGTTCTCTGACCTCAGCCATATGAGACCTTTCTCTTACATGCGTGGGGGAAGATTAGATTAGGAGGGTTGTTTTAAACTCAGACTTTGGAGAGGTTAAATTTGTGGGATAAGAACAGATGTCTCTTTCCATCCCCAAAGTGATAGTATCCTGCCATATATGTCTGGCACAGTAGCTGGCTGCTAGAGGACAAGTGGATATCAACAAAGAATGTAACTTGTACTCAAGAACTTCATTCTTCTATCAGGCTCGGCTCCCTATTCTCATTTATATGATTCTAGAAACAGAGATCCTGAGGCGAGGTGCTACCAAAGAAAGTTTTCAGACATGGAAGTTAAGCAGAACTTTTTCAGATGATTTCAGTGCTCTTGAACTGCATACAAGAGAGAAGCATGAGAGAAATGATTCCTTCAGAGAACATCTAGACTAGTGATTCATGCAAGCAGAATGAGAGGTCCCAATACAAGTGATAAGAAAACAACAATGCCCACTTCTGAGAAACAGCTGTAAGAAAACAGGTTCTTACCTTAGTATTTTTGCTGAGCATAATAAACCATAAAATGGAAGCCCAAGCGCTGGAGATCTGGTTGGCATTGGAAACAATCACCACAGGCAAGGTCGACGTCTGATGATGAAAAAAGGTTGGAAAAGAAGGAATCAATACGAACACACCGCAAAGATACTCCAGGGCATTGTACACTACAAAAGACTTATTGCTGTATTAGTAAGTCCATTCAGTGGCAGGAAAGCAAGATGTGCAGACACAATTCCAACCACAATGGATTACAGTCATCCCAGGTTTTAGGTACTCAGCAGTCCTTTTGGGGAGGGACATGTAGTGGCAATGCAGAAGATGATAGTTATTTCAAGAGTTAGTAAGATGTTTTAATTTCTCCTTCGTATTAAAAAAGTCTAGAAATTTAGATTTCATACAGAAAATAGGTGATATTGTTTGTTTATACAGGTAGCCCTCGAGTTACGAATGTAATGGAGCCTGCCGATTCCATTGGTAACTCAAGGATTCGTAGGCGTGAATGGCGTACCTTAAATGCGATCACTCCCTGCTTTCGCCCACATATTTCCTAATCAAATGCGCGGTTCGTTAAGTGCACATGAGGTATCTCAGGGTGGGGAAGGCCATGGGGGGGGGGCTAGTGATGGAACAGGCTACCTGCTTCAGACCACCCAAGGCCTCCCCCCGACCCACTGAGATACCTCATGCTCCCCACAATTGCTTCCCCCCCATCCTACCATGCCGGGTCATTTACCTTGCGAAGATCTAGCAAGCTGTCTCCTCTTCAGCCTCTCCACCGCAGAAGATCACAGCGCCCAAAAGCTTCCATTTTCCGCGCAAAACGTTTGCAAGCTGACGGGAGGCTTTGGGTCAGCGAAATTTCTGCCTCAAAGCATCCGGCCAGCTTGCAAACACTTTGGGCGCTGAGACTGGAAGCTGTGATCTTGCAGGACTTCAGGCTTCCAGTCTCCACACAAAATGTACTTGAGGAAAAGCCTTTGCGGTGGAGAACAGAAACAGAGAGTAACACGGGCATCAATCCGGGACTCTGTTCTCGGCAGCGAAGACTTTTTGCAAAAATGGCAAAAGGCTTTGCAAATGGAGGATAGGCTTCAATGTTTCAAACCTTCCCTCCGTTTGCAAAGCCCTTTGCTGCTTCCAGGCCTCTGTTTGCAATGAGGCCTAAAGTACAGAGGCCTAAAGTACCATGAGCTCAAGTGAGATCAGTAGTGTGAGATCTCGTGCTACTGTTCTCAAGTGATCTTGCGGTACTTTAGGCCTCCATTCTCTGCAAATGCACCAAAGGCCTGAAGCAGCCAAACAGGCCAAGAAACGAAGGCTCTCTAGATCTTCGCAAGGTGAGTATCCACAGTGAGTAACTGAGTATCTATGGAAACCCGGCCACGGGCGGCCGGGGGGGGGGGAGAGGGGAGAAGGGAATAACCAGGGTGAATGTTGCAGTGCCTCTGTGGTCGTTTGTAAGGGTGAACAACTGCCACGGTGCCACAACATTCGTAATTTCGGGGCTTGTTCATAAACACTAGGGGGCGTTTATCGCATAATTTTGAACATTCGCTAAGTGAACATTCGTAACTCAGGGATTACCTGTACATCAAGTTTATATAGCTGCCCATCTCATAAGAAGAACAAATATTGAATCATTTGGTTTTATAACCAGAGACGAAGGGATGCATCTTATGCCATCACTGATCAGAAACAGATCAGAGGAGAACCTAGTTAACCAAATTCAGCTTAAGTTGCCCCCATGCCACACGAAGTAATAATAATAGTACAGCTGCCTTCCCCTCCTATGTTTAATGGAATTAGCAAGATTCTCTTACCTGCAGCTGGCACTCGATACCTTCGTAGCAGTAGTCCAGGGTGAAAGTGATAGTGTGCAATTCTTCGGTGACAGACAATGATCCCTATCGCCCAAACCCCAGGAGAAAATGAACAAAGGCTGATCAGAGCTGCTGAGACTACTGTGTGCTATGCTTTCAGGTTTTACTGCAGCAAAAGCTTACAAGAATCCCCTTTATAAGAAATATGTTCTGTTTAGCAGATGACACGCTGTGTTTATACATTCAAATAGGTAAAGAAATCAATACAGGGATTCCTCACCTTATAATGGCAATTAGGAGCACAACTTCCATCACCAAGCAAAATGGTCGTAAAGTGCAATTACATCGCTTAGCAATGCCAATCCCTGCAATCCTGGTTGATGTCCTATCACTGAATGCCATAATCATTAGGCAAGGCAGTTTCTTGCTGGGGAAGAGTTGGTAAGAAGTTGCGAGTCCCAGGCCTGCAGGCAGGTAAAAATGGCTGCTGCCAGGTGGGAGGCACAGTTCAGGGAGGGTATGCGTCAGGTCCCTGTTGGAACGCTGCCATTCCAAGGGGAAGGGGGATGGCTAGTTGGGGTTTGAAGAATTTGTTGCTTTCGTTTTGATGTATTAGTGTGGGAAACAGGAGGGGGGAATGGGCCGCCAGGCCCATCTGGATGGACTCCTTTCTGGCCGGTTTCAGCCTGCTACCAAAGTCACAGCGTGGAGAAGACACTTTGTTATCGGAGTTCTCAAAACACCTTCATGCCTGCGGATTGGTTCCTGATGGACTGGGGTGTTGGGGTGGGGGTTGAACAATTCAGAATTAGTTTAACATTTTCATATGGGAACTGGCTTCTCTGCAATCACATTCTCTCAGTAAAAGATCCTTTTGAAATAACGCTTGTTTCAGGAGTCATGCTTTCTTGAGTAGATAGCTGAGGCAGGACCTTACAGTGTTCGAGTGGCTGGTGTAAACACAGAGATGCTGGGGGTGGGGGTGGTTGAGCTTATCCTGGTGACTTGTAACCTTCCCTGCTAATTTCTCCACTGACTTTCTAGGGAGAAGTCAGAAGAGAAGGCTGCAAATGACGAACATGTGATCATAGAGTGCTTGACAATCAATTTTAAGTGTGAATGGATTGCCAAGCACCCAGATCATGATTATGTGATCATGGGGTACTGGGACAGCCAGACCTCTGAGGACTGGTAGTAACCACCATTCTTTCTGTACCCTGGTAGCTTGGAACAGTTGCTGACTGAATGGCCATACATCAAGGACTACCTATATACGCAGATTTATATATCACCTACTCCAGAACCTCCACAGTAATAATAAATAAAGCTTCCCACAGCATAAAAAACAGAGCTGGGATAGACTTGGTTTATATCCGAATAAGGGACTCCCAAGCCTTAGGATATATTGGGAAGTTGAAAATCAACCTGGGACAATACTACTTCCAAGAAAATTGCATGAACGCATCCACAAAGACACCAGGAGTAGAGCCTTATTCGAAAGAAATTTTACTTTAGTGAAAAATATTATACACAAACGAATGTAAATAAACAAAAGTGCAAGCAATGAGGCCAAAGATCAGTGAAGTACTGGAATTTGCAATTGTTCCTCATTTTTAACTTGAGACATATTTTCCAATCTTTAAGCTTGCTCTACCACCTCGAGAAGCAGATCCTTAACACTTCCTGGGGATAACACAGCCTCTGAGTATTATTCACCCCAAATCTATGGCCAGGTCCACAAGTAATGTAGGGTATCTTTACACTAAACCATTACCTGTTATCTAACTGAAACCTCACCTCAGTAATCCCTTTGTTGCCTTTCCCTGCACCAGAGATTTTCTGCTCTCTCAGCGACTTGAAAAGAGAAGAGAATTTTTATTAATAAGACTGAAAAGGAACAGAGATCACATCAAACCAAATCAATATATTGCTGAGTCTCCTCCAATCTATTGCCTTCCAAATACATCACTTCAACAGGTTACCTTTTCAAAGAAATACTTATCATCCTACTCAGTTGTACAAACAAAAGGGCTTATTAGAAAACAAACCTAGTTTCTATTATTGTGATCACTTAGAAAATAGTTTTTAAAAAACGTTGGACTTCTTGTGCTAGCACAGCACCTCTCTGCTGTTCAACTGAAGCATCCTGATCTTTTTAGTCTTCCATGTAAGCTTGAAAAAAAATATGCAGCTGCTTTAAAATAAATGAATCACTGATGCTGGACATCTTTTAATGCAACTTTTGAAGGAATGGGGTTTTTCTTACAGACTAACATAGAACATCTGGAAAAAGATGTCCTTACTTTAATGAATAGCGGAAAGCTGATGTGCTTGCGTGAGATCAGAAGCATGTCTTTCAAATCATTTTTGTTTTTTTCACCAATTTCAGCTTCCCCTCAACTTCTTCTCTTGCATGTTGAACGTTCAACATTGTTTTAAAGGATTATTTAAATAAAAGGCTGAAGCATAGGAAAAATCACAGCACCATTAATGTATGCAGATGAAAAAGCAAAAGTTCTCTGGGGTTGTTTTGTATGCTCCTGACTCACAACAATTTTATCAGAGCATCGTTATTTTAACATCTTTTTAGAAGAAGGATTGTAGATTATTTGGGGCTTTGATGTGCAATGCCACTTTGCTGCCACAGTAACAGATATTGGAACAGCATACTTCCTGAAATAGTTAAACACTAGATTTTTAATGACTAGATAAACAATAGGTCAAAATTTTAGCCACCTGAACTCCCTACTACATTTTGTGTGTTCGGCAAGAGTGCAGAAACAACGAATGCAAGACAGGTGGTTGCCTTGGGACTTGGAAGTACAGGTGACAAAGGGCTCCTTCTTGCTCAACACTTTTTTTCTTTAAAAACAAGCAACCTGGATGGGTGGGGGCCTGACAGGACCTAAGTTGGAAAATCAGCACAAGAGGGAGGGAATAGCTGCTGTGTTATCACCTCCTCCCAAACTGCAGCTCCCAAGTCAGCCATCGATTCAGTCCCTTTATTATGATCTAGTTCAGTGGATCTCAACCTGTGATCCACGGACCCCCGGGGGCCATGATGTCATCACAGAGCGCCTGTAAAGGCTTGCAGAAATGTTATGATTTAAATCTTGACTTAAATCATGGGAGTCTGTGGCCCTGGTCCGTGGCTACAAAAGATACAGGTAGTCCTCGACTTACAACAGTTTTTTTTAGAGACAGTTCCAAGTTACAACGGCACTGAAAACAGTTGACTTAGGATTGTTTTTCAGTGTTACCATCTTTCCAGCATCCTCATGATCACGTGATCAAAATTCAGACGCTTGGCAACTGGTTCGTATTTATGGCAGTTGCTGTGTCCCACGGTCCCCTTTTGCGGCCTTCTGACAAGCGAAGTCAATGCGGAAGCCAGATTCACTTAACAACCGGGTTACTAACTTATCAACTGCAGTGTTGCACTTAACAATTGAGGCAAGAAAGGTTGTAAAATGGGCCAAAATTCACTTAACAAATGTCTCACTTAGCAACGGAAATTCTGGGCTCCACTGTGGTTGTAAGTCGAGGACTACCTGTACTTAAAGGGGATCCGTGGTGAAGAAAAGATTGACAACCACCGACCCAGTTGCTTAAGAGTGACCCTCATGGGCCTGAGATCAACTGCAGCTGTGGCTTGGAAGCAGCAGCAGGGGCCCTTTCCTCCTTTGTTCCTGCTCAGCTTCAATTTTTATGGCTTTAGCACCTGAGCTCCCCTGGCCCTTTTCACTCAGTAAGGCTGATTCACAGAATGCATAAAAGAAATACGAGTAAACAAAATCTAATTTTCACCACACTTTCGTCTCCCCCAACTAATCTGTAACTATGGAAAAATTAAAATCTGCATGAAGACATGGAAAGGAAAGAATAAAAAGGAGAAGCATGGTAATATTTTAGGTTCGTGAAATGAAAAAAAAATGCATCCCAAATGGAGAACCGCTGAATATAGCTTACAAAAAATATAGACAAGATTTCTTATCTATTGCCAAAATTTAGTAGAGTGGGATGACAAAAAAAATGTGGTTTCTATGTTGGCAATGGTTAGGTTTCTCCTTTGAGGAGCAATGTTTGCAGTCCCCTTTTCTATCATCTAAATGGATCCCCTTGCTCCAACTATCTTTTCTCCTTCCCATATATATATATATATATATATAAAGGTTCAAGTCATCAGTCAATACTCCCATACAATGTACTTAAAATCACAAACGAGTCCTTGCTTTTGATTGTCCATCATCAAGGTTTTGGTATTGGATGTCAAAATATTGAACCTCCGGAACCTTCAAAATGAGAGACACAGAGTGAAAAGACAGAAATACAAGGATCAGTCACAACACATGCCATTTCCTGCTGGTCAAAGATAGATATAGTATGTATTTGGATACAGTGTCTTGCGTTAACAGAGAAAATAATAATCTTTTTGAACAGTTGGCAAATTTGGAATTCTGAAAGTAATTTGTGAATGCTTTCCCAAAATGGCTATAACGATCATTCACAAAATAGCTGCCATGGTGAATATACGACTGTCACAAATACTACTTTTCCAGAAGACAAACTGGGGAGGCTCCTTACCATTCCAAGGAACCTTTCTTCCTGTTGTCTGGGCACCCTCCCAAATAAAACACTGAACTCTAGATACCCATCCTTTTATGTTCAAAAAATGCCCACTGAGCCTATGAAGGATCTAGGGACATTCTTGGGCATTAAAACAGCCCTGGAGACTGGCTGTTTGATTTGTAACAACATCTCATTTAGCAGTGTATAATTTTAACAATATTCAACTAAAGAAATCAGACTGGGAACTTCATGGGAACCTAGACGAGAGCTTATCTACTTCTGCTTTACTCAAATTATAGGGCAGGCACACTACTGCCTTCTCCAAAAGTCTCCCCTTCTCTGTATCCACTGCAGTTTTCCAATCTCTGTTGCCATCTTTCTTTTCAATTCTGCTAGGCAGGTGATTTTGGAGATGCGCCTGAGGGCTGAAGGAAGTTCTTCAAATCTCACATCTACCAATAATCCATTTATCTCTTTCTAAGTAGGTAGCTGAAGGGTCCCCCTATGAACTCCTCCTCCATTAACCAGATAAGTAAAGCTTTACAATCTCCAGATTAAGAATCATGGTCCACTACCCTCCCAGATAGGAAAGGCTCATTATTCCCCATTGCTTTTATTTAGCCATTTCTTACCCAGTCAAATTAGTAGCATCCCTGCAAAAGATAAGAACAAGGAAGATCAATCAATGGGTGATGTCCCATATCCAGTCCCCTCCCACCACAACGCTACAAGCTCCATTAGTAAGTACGGTAAGATCTATAAAGCCTACAGCATGGGTGTCCAGCCTTTTGGCTTGCATGGGCCGCATTAAGTGAAGAGGAATAGTCTTGGGCCACATATAAATATATAAAACAGTTATTTTATATAAATCAGAAAATAATGTTAAGAGTTTACAATCTTGTGGGGCCGCATTATGCAGCCCATGGGCTGCAGGTTGGACACACCTGGCCTAGAGGTTTTTTTTTTTTAAAATACTTGTTATTAAAGAGTTTTAAAACAACACAAACTGAAATCAGGAAAAAAAAGAGAAAAGAATAGAAAAAAAGAAATACAAAGTGTAAAAGAAAAAAAGAAGAGAAAAAAAGAAAAACAGAAAAAAGAATATTTAAAAAAGCAACACCCAATTTTCCTTGCAACAAGTATAGGCAAATAAATATCACTAAGATATTAATTTACTTACTTACTTACTTACTTATTTATTTTACAGTGGGGCAAAAAAGTATTTAGGCAGCCACCAATTGTGCAAGTTCTCCCACTTAAAAAGATGAGAGAGGCCTGTAATTGTCATCATAGGTAGACCTCAACTATGAGAGACAAAATGAGAAAACAAATCCAGACAATCACATTGTCTGATTTGGAAAGAATTTATTTGCAAATTATGGTGGAAAATAAGTAGTTGGTCAATATCAAACGTTCATCTCAATACTTTGTTATATATCCTTTGTTGGCAATGACAGAGGTCAAACGTTTTCTGTTAAGTCTTCACAAGGTTGGCACACACTGTTGCTGGTATGTTGGCCCATTCCTCCATGCAGATCTCCTCTAGAGCAGTGATGTTTTGGGGCTCTCGCTGGGCAACACGAACTTTCAACTCCCTCCAAAGGTTTTCTATGGGGTTGAGATCTGGAGACTGGCTAGGCCACTCTAGGACCTTGAAATGCTTCTTACGAAGCCACTCCTTCGTTGCCCGGGCGGTGTGTTTGGGATCATTGTCATGCTGAAAGACCCAGCCACGTTTCATCTTCAATGCCTTTGCTGATGGAAGGTTTGCACTCAAAATCTCACGATACATGGCCCCATTCATTCTTTCCTGTACACGGATCAGTCGTCCTGGTCCCTTTGCAGAGAAACAGCCCCAAAGCATGATGTTGCCACCCCCATGCTTCACAGTAGGTATGGTGTTCTTTGGATGCAACTCAGCATTCTCTCTCCTCCAAACACGACGAGTTGTGTTTCTACCAAACAGTTCTACTTTGGTTTCATGTGACCATATGACATTCTCCCAATCCTCTTCTGGATCATCCAAATGCTCTCTAGCAAACTTCAGACGGGCCCGGACATGTACTGGCTTAAGCAGGGGGACACATCTGGCACTGCAGGATCTGAGTCCCTGGCGGCGTAGTGTGTTACTGATGGTAGCCTTTGTTACGTTGGTCCCAGCTCTCTGCAGGTCATTCACTAGGTCCCCCCATGTGGTTCTGGGATTTTTGCTCACCGTTCTTGTGATCATTTTGACCCCACGGGGTGAGATCTTGCGTGGAGCCCCAGATCGAGGGAGATTATCAGTGGTCTTGTATGTCTTCCATTTTCTAATTATTGCTCCCACAGTTGATTTCTTCACACCAAGCTGCTTGCCTATTGCAGATTCAGTCTTCCCAGCCTGGTGCAGGTCTACAATTTTGTTTCTGGTGTCCTTCGACAGCTCTTTGGTCTTCACCATAGTGGAGTTTGGAGTGTGACTGTTTGAGGTTGTGGACAGGTGTCTTTTATACTGATAACAAGTTCAAACAGGTGCCATTAATACAGGTAATGAGTGGAGGACAGAGGAGCCTCTTAAAGAAGAAGTTACAGGTCTGTGAGAGCCAGAAATCTTGCTTGTTTGTAGGTGACCAAATACTTAATTTTCCACCATAATTTGCAAATAAATTCTTTCCAAATCAGACAATGTGATTGTCTGGATTTGTTTTCTCATTTTGTCTCTCATAGTTGAGGTCTACGTATGATGACAATTACAGGCCTCTCTCATCTTTTTAAGTGGGAGAACTTGCACAATTGGTGGCTGACTAAATACTTTTTTGCCCCACTGTATATGCCGCCCATTTCCCTGAAAAGGCAACTCTAGGTGGCTTATATTACATACATCTCACTTCTTCCCATGACCTTCCCCCATCCTTGGATCTTTTCACAAATTCAAAAACTGTTGTCATTTCTGTCCCAAGTATGGCAAAAAGTTCATTTAGGGTTTCTAGAAGTTTATAAAAATATTTCTTATTTTAACCCTGACCAAACATGTCATTCTTATAAAGGCTAGAGTTTCAGTAGAAGAACCTACCGGTCAATGCCAATCGTCACCTCCATTGAGTTATTTCGACCCAGCAGTTTTACCAGTAGTCTGAATCATGGAAATAGCAACCGATTAAAATCCATGTGATAAAAAAAAAAAAAAAAAAAAGGGGGGGGGAGGTATTTATATTTTCAAATTGAATTGTTTTTCTACTAATCAAGTGTTTCTGCAACATCCTGCTTATTAATATTGTCTTGAGGTGTTTTTGCATATTTTTCCTAAATAACCAAATAATATATAGCAGTCTTACTTCAAGTGGAAAGACTACTTTTTCATGATCTTGGCACTAAAGTTTCATGGAGCAGAGCAAATTAATTCTGTTTAAATCTGCAATTAGATTGTCTCAATCAAACACTTGTGATCATAAGAGCATTTGAGAACTGGAAACAGTAACTGTTCTTCAAAAAGCTTGTTGCTACTGAGGTTTTTTTTTTTATATTTAAAAAGAGGAAGCTACTATTTCTCTGTTTCCAATTAAAGCTTCTAATGTTAAATGCAATCCTTATCCATTCCCACCATGGATATTTGGAAGCTTCAACTGGTTCAAAATCCCACACACTGGCAATTATGCATACTACACAATTTGAACATGTTACATCTTTTGTCCGTGAGTTGTAAAGGCTGCCAGTTTGCTTCCGGGCTTAATTCAAGGTGCTGGTAATGATCTACAAAGCCTACATGACATGGGACTAGCTGAACGGCCCCCAGCCCTTTGGGCACCAGGGACCGGTTCCATGGGGGAAAAAAATTCCGCAGATCGGAGAGGGCGTGGTTTTGCATGCTGTCTGCATCCCGCGGATGGGGCTTCGCTTGTTTGCGCAGCCCAGTTGCTGGCATTTTCAGTTTCCTCTCCGAAACAGTCTCCAGGAACGGCCACTGTCGGAGTGAGGATTCTCTCACCTGGCCCGGACGGAGAACTTGTGGCTGGTTCTCAGCACCAGCGGACGTTGATTGGCGACTTGCATCTTAGGCTGTACCTCCACCACAAAAGCACTGGCAAGAGCAGAGCAACATTAGTCTTCTACAACCCATCTATTTCTGCCCGCCTCCCTGTAACCTTTCCTTACTGGCAGAATCCTTCCCCTCCCTTGGTCACCTTTTCAAGAGGCAGATTATTTGCTCCTGAAGACTGTTGAGCAGAGAGGGCAACTGGTCCTTGAAGGGATCTGTCAAGTAAGTCACTTTTTCATACATCCCATTTAGCATCCTTAATAGTTGCAGCAAGTGGAAGAGGATCTCAGCACTGTTAGTAAACCTGCAATTCAAGGGGAAGATCAGTGGATAACAGGACGCTCCGGGAACAGGCTGTGAAGAGGGGTGCAGAGATCTGCAAGAGTCAAAAAAGCCTAACTAGAAGCCCCGACAGGGAAGCCTGAAATTAAATAGACTGCAAGTTCCTTTCAACGGCTTTGACAGGGAATTCAGGGAAGAAAAACAAGAAGTGTAGTATAGTACTGTAATGTCAGACCACAAGGCGCAACCGGAAAATAACTTTGCCTTCTAACAAATCAAAGCTACTAGGAAACCAGCAAAGTACACAAATGGCCCTTTAAAGAGTAAATTCACAGGCATAGTTAAAAACGGGCCCAATTGCTTGGTTATGATCGTGACTGCCTGACTGCTTCTGCAATTACTCTTGAAACAGACATTTATGTCATTGCTAACTACATGAAATACTGGCTGAGTTTATTCATCAGACTCAGAATTGATAAGTTTGCTTAAATTTGTATGAACCCAGCTACTGTGGCTTGCAAACCATGGTTTGTTTACTGTGTTGCATGAACCCAGCCCAGCCAATTATGCTTCATTCAATAAAGCACTTTTAGATCAAACATACTGTAACTCACTGTGATCATGAATTAATTTAATTAGGGGTCACATTTAACTGTTGCCCTAGGTCAGGGCTTTTCAACCGGTGGTACGCGTACCACCAGTGGTACGCGAGCACATGGCTGGTGGTACGCGTAGGACGGGTTGAAAAAAATGTAAAAAAAAAAAATGTAAAAAAAATATTAAAAAAAATATTTTTGAATTTTTTTTTTTTTTAAAAAAGTGTAAAAGTGGATGAGGTGAAGCAGCAGCAGCGCCGCAGAGGCTTGTGGCAAAGTCAGCTGGAACTGCACGTTGCCTGGGTCCTGAGAGCCCAGGATCAAAGCGCGCAGCTCCAGCTGATTGGCGGCGGCCTTGGGGGTGGCAGGCAGCCTCACGCAGTCTTCAGGGGAGATTCCGCCAGAGCTGCGTGACGCATTGCCTGCCCCCCCGCCCCCACCCAGATGCCCTCACCACCCCCAAGCGTTTTTTTTTACTCACCTGCTTTCAGCAGCATTCCCTTTCTCCTGTCCTTCTCGGCCTTTGCCATGTTTGTGAGACAAAAAAAAAAAGTTCCATGAGACTAACTTCTCGCGAGAAGTTAAAAAGTCTCATGGAACTTTTTTTTTTTACCCACAAGCACGTGGCGAAGGCAGAGAAGCAAAAAGAGAAAGGGAGTGCAGCTGAAAGCAGGTGAGTAAAAAAATGCTTGGGGGAGGCGAGGGCATCTGGGCAGGGGCACCAACCTTACACTGCATGGTGGCGGGAGGGTTAACGGTGGGCGCGGGGGGCCCAGGAGGAGCTGTGCAAAGCAGGCAGAGGGGAGGCCGGGCAGATTGTGGGCGCCAGCAAGTGAGCGAGCTGGGCAGGGGCGCGGAATCGGCGTCCCTGAGCACACGCCAATTCGCGCCCCTGCCCACCTGGCTCGCTGGCCGGAGTGAAGGGGAAGCTTCTGCGCGGTGGCCGCTTCCGAGTGGCGGCCGGGCCGCGCGGGGCTTCCCAGCAGCTGCTGAGCGCGGGTGGCTCAGCTGTAGCTGCACACACCGAGCCTGGCGCATTCTCACCACACGGAGCGGCTGGCAAGGTGAACCAGCGACATCCAGGCCCTGCCTGCGCACGCGCAGAGCCTGAGGCGCATGCGCTCTCCTCTGCCTCTGCGCACGCACAGGCAGGGCCGTGATGTTGCCGATTCACCTCACCGGCCACTCCGTGTGGTGAGAATGCACCGCTGCCTGCCAAAACCAGGCTGGGATCTGGACGGTGTATCGAAGGACAATGGAAGGGAGGGAGGTAAGGAAGGGAAGGAAGGAAGGAGGGGAAGGACAATGAAAGGGAGGGAGGGAGGGAGGGAGGGAAGGAAGGAAGGAAGGAAGGAAGGAAGGAAGGAAGGAAGGAAGGAAGGAAGGAAGGAAGGAAGGAAAGGACAATGAGGGAGGGAAGGAGGAAGGGACAAAGAAGGAAGGAGGGAAGGAAGGAAGGAAAGGACAATGAGGGAGGGAGGGAAGGAAGGAAGGGACAAAGGGAAGGAAGGAAGGAGGGGAAGGACAGTGAGAGGGAGGGAGGGAAGGAAGGGACAGGAAGAGGGAAGGAAGGAAGGAAGGAAAGGACAATGAGAGGGAAGGGGAGGGAAGGAGGAAGGGACAAAGAAAGAAGGAGGGAAGGAAGGAAGGAAAGGACAATGAGAGGGAGGGAAGGAAGGAAGGGACAAAGGGAAGGAAGGAGGGGAAGGACAGTGAGAGGGAGGGAGGGAAGGAAGGGACAAAGAGGGAAGGAAGGAAGGGATAATGAGAGGGAGGGAGGGAAGGAGGAAGGGAAGGAAGGGACAATGGGAGAGAAGGGAGGGAAGGAAGCCAGGTACCCACCCCAGTCCCATCCCCCTCCACCAGAGACCCACGGATTCCCCCCCACAGGCACCCTGCAACCTGGGTAATCAGCTGGCCACGCCCCCGGCCATTGATCACATGACCCTGGGACTGTGAACGTCATAAGTATGAATCAGTTGCCAAGCATCCGAATGTAAATCACATGACCCTGGGGATGCTGCAACAGTCGTAAGTGTGAAAAATGGTCATAATTCGCTTTTTCCAGTGCTGTTGTAACTTCAAACAGTCACTAAGCGAATTGTTGTAAGTCGAGGACTACCTGTACTTTCTCATTTTTTCCCTTTTTTTGGGGGGGTCAAGTTTTTGATACCTTGCTAGGCGAGTGGTGGTACTCGGATATTGCCTTATCCGAAAAGTGGTACAATGGGTGAAAAGGTTGAAAAGCCCTGCCCTAGGTCACTGACTCGGGACTACCTTCTAACTAAATATCAATGATTCAGACAGATGTAGAACTAGCAGTCCTGGGATAACTCACTGCAGTTTGCCTTGCCTTATAAAATGCGTTAAACAGCCATGTTACTTACCACTAAGTACAGGTAGTCCTTGACTTATGACTATAATTGAGCCCAAAATTTCTGTTGCCAAATAAGGCAGCTGTTAAGTGAGTTGTACCCCATTTTATGACTTTTTGTCACCATTGCAACTGCAATCACTGCAGTTGTTAAGCGATCCTGGCTTCCAATGATTTTTGCTTGTTAGAAGCCAGCTGGGAAAGTTACAAATCATGATCACCTGATGCCCCCCCCCCAGAGTGCAATGTCATAAATAGATGCCAGTTGCCACGTGCCCAAATATTGATCATGTGACCATGGGAATGCTGCAACAGTGTGGAAACCCGTCATAAGTCACTTTTTTCAATGCTGTTGTAACTTCAGACAGTCACTGAATGAATGGTACTAAGCCGAGAACTTACTGTAATGCATTTCTTCAAAGGGATCATTTTATAGAAACCTATATTTATAGAAATGTCTCATTAAAAACAAGTAACTGGACCATCTGGATCATTACCACTTACCATTCTTCCAGACGCCCTAAGCTGGTATCACATTTCTGTCCAATGCAAGCTAACCGCTGGCGCATTTGCCATGCTGCTACCTCCTCCACAAGTAAATTTCTTAGAGTAGCAGAGCGTCCAAGAAGTGCGCGGATTTGGCTCCGCATGTCCTGTTTAAAAACATGCTGAATATATAACTTGTTTATTTTATTTTATTTATCGATTTCTAAAGCCGCTTATCTCCCTCACAGAGCAACTCTGGCAAGTGTGCAGATATAATACCAAAATGTGAAAAACAGTATATAAAATTGAAAAAAGGCAATGATGAATTAATATGTTAATATAAATAATTTTGTTATCATTAACAGATGGTCATCAACTTACAACTGTAATTAAGCCTGATGTCACAGGTTCTTTTACATGTACCCAGGTCAGTGGGCTCCAAAACTCTCGAGATTCAACACAAGCACACCTGGCCTCTAGGCAAGTACCCACTCAAGCACTACCACTCTCCCCCAATTCTACTGCAACTCCTGTTCCTCCACTACTTCTGGAGAACTAGAACTGTAACTATTTGCCTTAGGCTTCTTCAGGCTGTTTTGGTTTCCCAAACATATACAAGCCATCCTCCCTCGCACTCCTATATCAACACCACAACATCCACCTGCCTCTCTGCTCAGCTTTTATACCACGTATTACAGATATTCCTCAATTTACAACACTTCATTTAGTGACCGTTCAAAGTTACGGCAGCACTGAAAAAAGTGACTTATGATCGTTTTTCACAGGTACAACCTTTGAAGCATCCCCATGATCATGTGATCAAAATTCAGACACTTGGCAACTAGTTCATATTTATGATGGTTGCAGTGTCCTGGGGTCGTGTGATCACCTTTCGTGACCTTCTGACAAGCAAAGTCAATGGGAAAGCCAGTTTCCCTTAACAACCGTGTTACTAACTTATCAACTGCAGTGATTCCCTTAACAACTGTGGCAAGAAAAGTCATAAAATGAGGCAAAACTCACTTAACTAATGTGTCACTTAGCAACAGAAATTTTGGGCTCAATTGTGGTCGTAAGTCGAGGACTACCTGTACTGGGTTGGCTAGGGAGAAGTCTTAAAAGGGACAGGAAGGACACCAGCAGCTCAGGTGCTGGCCATTTTGCAGGCAGCCTGTCCCCTCACAACTGGCAATTACAGTTGTAAGTTGTGACAGTCATAAAGTGGGTGACAGGACCAGACTTGATTTTATGACCTTTTCTGCAGTGGTTGTTAAGCAAATGCCATGGTCATTAAGCAAAACTATTGTTAGTTATGGGGCAGTTTTTGCCAGAAACCAGAACTAAAAGAGTTTCCAACAAAACTGCTGTAGATCAGTCATGTGTCCTCAGGGTGCTGCAAACTGGGCTGGTTGCTGAGCACCCAAAATGCCATCATGTGACTGTGTGCAGGGGAGACGAGGGTTACACTGGAACTTCAAAACCGGGTTGTAAGTAGCTTTGGGGGAGGTCTGTCGTAACTTTGAATAATAGTTAAGTTGTAATGAAGGACTACTGTATGGTTCTTGTTAAAAAAAATGTAATTGCATCTTTTAAGACATGCAACATGTTTTCGCATTAGTAAGTTCAAATCCCATGCTTTTGCAGCACTTGAAGTTTACTGAAATTAGAACTTCCTTTAAAAAAAAAAAAAAGCTAGGAAAGAGGGGAAAACAACATGCTACTGTACTGGCCAGTACTCATACTCACCTGGCGGAAGTGGTCCAAATTATTTAACATGCTTTGTAACTTGTTAATGGTTCTGGTCCGCTGAGGCTCACTAGCCGGAGTGGTTTTTTCTGCAAGAAAAGAGGGCCCTTTAGAGGAAGACTAACCTTGAACCTGTTCTCATATGAGTGTTGATTGCCAAGAGTGCTGATTCTCCAGGTCAAAGCTGTCTATGATTTTGAGGGAGTCGTTGACTCCCTCTGATCTTCCTGTCTGGAAAAAGCAGACAGGAAGCAGGATTCATCTCTAGTAAGGAGCTCTTTAGGATGGGTGATTTGACTCTCTAGGCCAGGGGTAGGCAACCTTGGCTCTTTTATGACTCATGGACTTCAACTCCCAGAATTCCTGAGTTGAAGTCCACGAGTCATAAAAGAGCCAAGGTTGCCTACCCCTGCTCTAGGCTGACTGTGTATGACAGGACCTACAGTAGGACCTAAGTATGATATCCTCTAACAAATTTCAAACATCTGGACTGTGGCGAAGCGGCATCTTTCTCTACCAAGCTTATGTATATAATCCCAATTTCTGTAATCAGTTTCATTTCAAAACTACTCAGCATTCCAATTCATATATTGGCAACTTGCTGGCCATGAACTCCTCTAAGCCCATAGATTTGAGCTGGGAGCATGTAGGTGAAACAATGCATATGGCTGTTTGTTAACACCAGCTCTGAGAAGCTTTATGTTGGTAAGTGAGTCTCATCCTCAATCCAAAAGAGCTGCCCAATCTTTCCTTTCCCATTGAGATGGTTGGACTCTCATTAGTTACACACTGCAGGACTAACAGTAAAGCATAATGGGAACTAATCTCCAATAGATCAATAATTTTTCCACTTGTAAAACAACAGTCTGGGTGCTCTTGATAAGGAGCTCATCAAAAAAATGAGCTACCCTTTCTTCCCAAATCAGGTTTGTATGATAGGTATAATAAGCATAATAAATAGCTTTAGCTATTTTCAGGTAATCTTCAAAGGAGGAGTATATCATTAAAAAGCTGTATCCTTGGACAACCTTATCCAGTACATTGCAGAGCTCTTTAAGTGACTTGTCTGGACAACAAGTCCCTCAAGGCTCCTGAGTGATTTCTTTGGAAAGATTTCACCATCCACCATCAACCTACAAAACACCCTGCCCTTTTCCCATCATGGTTTCCAAATAAAGAAGGTTCGCATTAGTTTCCTCACCTAAATGCGAATGTGTCCGATAACAAAAATCAAAATTATCCTGCAAATCACCGTGTTGGTCAATCGAACATTTCAGGCCCTGTGGAATACAGCCAGACATCAAAGCACAGACCAAGCAAGGAGTTTTGAAGAAGTACAACAATTAGTAGGACACACTGAAAAGACAGGACCTCAGGATGAATCTCCATTCTGTGATGCACAGCTAGAACCAATAGCAGGGATGCAATCAGTAGAAAGGAGGCCAATCAGGACCAGCATTTCACTCCATTTGGAGCATCCCAGTATAAGTGCATGCCAATAAAATGTGGGGTTTTTTGGCTTCTTATTCAAAATCAAATGCCTGTTCCCATTTCCACCCTTAGTAACCCCTAAAGAAACCCCGAACTGTTCAGGAGACTAATTTGGACCCACTTCCTGGTATATCTTTCAAAAAGCAAATGAGAGATTTCTGGGAGACAAGATGCTCCTGTCTTTACCCTTAAACCCTTCATTCCTCTCTCTGGGCAGGATCTGATTAATAACTAACACAACTAAACAACAAGAATATGTCTTTCTAATACATAATTTGAATAGGTGCAAAATTAATTTCCCCTTCCTGTATCTATTACATAAACGGAAGTGTGAATGTGGGAATAGAATCATAATAAAATAAAAATGAAATAGCTTAGTTCAAACATCACACACACTTCCATGTTTTGTTCTAACCATGGTTGGTTGAAAAAAACCAGAGGTCTAGTGCATATTATCATAAGTCATAATATCTGCAGATTAGTTGTGAATCCAGACTGTGTAGTTTGCAAACTCTGATTTAGGGTTTAGAATTACATTAACTCAGCCGCTGTTAACTCGAACACAGTTCAAACAGACCATGGCTTAATATAAAGTATGATCTAAGCCATGCTGTGGCTTACATCAACCTGAAATGACGTTATCTAGCAACCTAGAATTTTGTGGGAAAGAGTTAAAAAGCGCTGCTGGGCCTCCCACTCTCACCTGAATTGTCTTATGTATCTCCATTAGCCGCTCCTCAATCTTATGCTGTGCGGTAAGCACAGGAGATTCACGTTTAGGATCCACACTTGCCTGAAGAGAGAGGAAGAGAAAATACACAAAAATTGCTAACTCATTTGTACGGATCATCACTGAAAGGGCTTTCCCCCCCCTAAGTTGCTGTTGTTAAAAGAGACATCATGTATCTTGCTCAAATCCTCAGATCTTTCTCCCTACTATTATAGCACTGTATTTTGTATCATTCTTTTATTCCTATTTTTTTCTTTTTCCTATCACAGCACACAAGATTTTTTTTCTCTGTGTCTCTGGATTTTCCTTGCAAATTCAGTGAATTGCTCAGTGAAAATGTTCACCCAAAGCAAATGTAAAATTAAAAGCTTGGGATGCATTTTGTTTTGGTGCAGATCTCAGAGAGGAGAATGTATTAAAATTATGCTGGAAGTGTGATGCTGGTGGAATAGAAAATACAGCATTAGTGTTTGTAAATTTCTCCTGTCCTAAATCCACATTCACAGGAAAAACAAACTCTTTCCACAACTACAGAAACATTTGGCCATAAAGAATACTGATTAAAACATAGGAGATAAAACTGAACACCCAGCAAACTAACACATCAATTCCAAGAAGACAGCCCTTGATTAATTCAAGAAGCTATTGTCTTTGTAATGCTAGCCTCATGACCTCACCATTCCACCCTCACTGAACACATGACAAGTCAAATACATTGCTGTAAATCAACTCCTAATTTTATTGAATTCATCATATGTATACTGTAATTTGCACACAGTCTGTATACAGAGGGGGATGCCTAACCCTTTCCAGGTTTAGCAACAGCTGCCTTCACCACAAGAATAACCAATTCACACATCAGTAAAATTAAGGGTTGGTTACTGATATAAAACAAACTTTTGGGGAAAGTTTGTCACCTTGTGACAATTTGTGACAACTGTCACCTTGTGACAATTTGTCATCAAGAGTCATCTTGTAGGAGAGATGAGCGGCATAGAAATTTAATAAATAAATAAAATGAATTGGGAGAGGATTTTTTTTCTTTCAATGGGATGGGACGGAATTTAGTACAGATAGTCCTTGACTTACGACCACAATTGAGGCCAAGATTTCTGTTGTTAAATGAGACATTTGTTAAGTGAGTTTTGCCCCCTTTTACGACCTTTCTTGCCACAGTTGTTGTCACTGCAATTGATCAGTTAGTAACCTGATTGTTAAGTAAATCTGGCTTCCCCATTGCTTGTCAGAAGGTCACAAAAGGTGATCGTATGTCCCCAGGACACTGCAATCATAATAAATATGAGCCAGTTGCCAAGCATCTGAATTTTGATCACATGATCATGGGGATGCTGCAAAGGTCGTAACTATGAAAAACGGTCATAAGTCCTTTTTCAGTGCCATTGTAACTCTGAATGGTCACTAAATGAGCTGTTGTAAGTCAAGGACTATCTGTAATAAACCAGTTCATATTTCAGTAGAATTATGGGTTGGTTACTGGTTTAAAACAAACTCTTGGGGAAATTGTCACCTTGTGACAATTTGCCATCAAGAGTCATCTTATAGGGGAGATGAGCAGCATAGAAATGTAATAAATAAAATAAATTGGGAGACGAATATTTTCCTTCGCTGTGATAGAATGGGCATTTAGTAAATCAAGGGTGACCAAGTATTGCTAGATGGAGAAGACTGTTTTGTGACTGCACAAGGCAGGCAGAAGAAGACCAAGCAGTTGTTTTTTTTACCTGAGAGGCAGCAAAAGCTTCAGACAGAATTGCTCTCTCCTGTCTCAGCAGAGCATCAATAGCAATGGCTAGTTCCTGGGGATGGTCCTGATACTTGCTCTGGAAGGCAGGGCACAACAAGATAGAAAAGCGTAAGGCTGTACCCAAATAAAAACTTTTTATATCCTCTGCTGCCAAGAACACCAGACCTTTTTGGAATCACCACCTGCAGGTCACTTGGGTGGCTCTAATGAAAAACGAGATATAGTCTTTAATTCTTTGCTTCTAGGTAGATCTCCACTGTCACTAACTAGGTTCTTTTTTCTACCTGAGATATGAAGTCTCACCAGGATAGCTATCACGGCCATCATATGAATGCAGGAAAGGGTCACAGGGCAACTAAAAGAGTCCCAATACATGCACACACGTTTTGTGTCTCTTGGCCAGCAAGGATAAGGTTCTAAACTACCATAGGTCAATGCTTCTCAACCTTGGCCACTTTAAGATGTGTGGACTTCAGCATGACTGGCTGGAGAATTCTGGGAATTTGAAGTCCACACATCTTAAAAGTGGCCAAGGTTGAGAAACATTGACATAGGTGGTTGCACTTAAAAAATGTCAACTTCTTTTATCCTTCAGTTCTTCCTCCTGCCTTGGTGTCCCATCTCATTCTGACCCTTTCCCACTGTGCAGGCACACACACATACATGTTCTATGCAAACCTGTAGATGCAATTTTGAACGGCGCAAGTTGTGCTTGAGTAACATGTTAGCATTGTTCTCTTCCCCCAATGCCAGACGTCCGATCTGATCATCCAGTAAAGACAGCATGGTATGGAAAAGACAGCTGGCTTGTGAGGGGTCCAGTTCTACTGCTTGGCTCCTAAAAGAGCACAATGGAGAAAATGCAAAGCAAGACTCAGATGGCCTTGGCTGAGATAAAGAGAAAGTCATTGTCAAAAAAGGCATTCCCATGTAGTGTTGGAGGTGGGAAGGTAACGAGACTGTTGATAGTCAGAAAATGGAACCATAGCAAACCAGATCTTATGGCTCTTGGGTCAGAGTTTAGGTAATATAAGTCTCTGAGAAAAAAAATGGCATCATGGTTAAAACACTGAACTAGAACCTGGGAGGCTATGAGATCTAGTCTTGCCTTAACCCCCAAAGCCAACTGGGTGACCTTGGGCCAATCTCTCTTTCTCAACGCTGGGAAAGGAGCAAGGGCAAATCAATTCTGAAATCTTGCCAAGAAAACTGTAAGAACTAGTCAAGTCAATTACCAGGAGTCAAGGTTTGAATCATCAAACCCATAATTAGGGAATAGTTTTATGAATTTTCTGAACTTATAGCTAAGATAAGAAAGTCTGCAAAATGTACCACTAGCCTATTTAAATGAAGCATAATATTCTTATAATTCTTATATTTGCTCTTCCTCTGACAATGGTGAAGAGAATATAACCTACCAGATTTTTAGATTAATAAATGTTCTTAGATCTTTAAATCCCCATTTTTAAGGATCTATCTGATAGAACTTTTGGATGGGCTTCTCAAATTACTACTGTACTGTGATTCTTTGAGGTGACTGAATAAATATGTAGTTGTTACTACATCTGGGTAGTGCATTGCGTTTAAACCAGGAAATTCCTTCCTTTCCTTTGTAAGTGCATGCATTTAATAATGTTAATACAATCAGTAGACTTCAAACTTTTGTAGATAGTCCAACTTACGATCACAATTGAGCTCAACATTTCTGTAGCTAAGTAAGACATTTATTAAGTGAGTTTTGCCCCATTTTACTACCTTTCTTGCCATAGCTGTTAAGTGAATCAGTGCAGCTGTTAAGTTAGTTGTTAAATGAATTTGGCTTCCCCATTGATTTTGCTTGTCAGGTTACAGAAGGTGATCACATGACCCTAGGACACTGCAACCGTCATAAATATGAGTCAGTTGGTCAACCATCCAAATGTAAACCATGGGGATGCTACAACAATTGTTAAGTGTGAAAAATAGTTATAAGTCATTTTTTTCAGTGTGGTTGTAACGTTGAACGGTCAGTAAATGAAATATTGTAAGGCAAGGAATATTTAACATTCTATCAAGGTCTATCATTTCAGAGTTAGCTGATACCACATGATGTATGTCAGAAAGACCTTCCCTCATAGTTGGGGAAAAAAACCATTGTACAGAAAGCGATGTTGATAATAAAAACCAGCAGATCAAAGACAAATTACTTTCATGGAAATGACTATGACAGAAATAGCATTACCAGTTCTGCTCCTCAATCCAGTAGGCTAAATACTGACGCACTTCCATCGGTAAGCATTCATCTGAGTAGAGACAATCTATCTGGTTCATGTGAATCTTGTCCAGCATTTGAATTTGTTGCCATTGGGACATGTTGGAAGATGCTGCTGAACTCCACACACCTAAGCAAGCAAAGATATCAGGAACCCTTTGCTAGAACACCAACTGAAAAAAAGTAATCCTTTTGTATCACAAATGTTCTCTTTCAAAAGAATGTCTACATTAAGCACAAAATAAAAAATACATTTTGCACGGGATTGTCATATATGATGGCTTGTGCGTGGCATAAGTATGAAAAAGATGCAGAAATACAAAGGAGTTGCTAAACTAAAGCCCCTGATAAACATGGAAAGAGGAGAAAATAAGAGAAATGAGACCATGATTTTTCCTTCTGTGTGAAGGGAGGCAATAAAATACTGTAAATGCCATTGTGGTTAATTTCTGTAATTAGGGTGGGTTAAGAGTCCCATTAATAGGAAAAATGTAGACATGCTGAGGTAGCCAAAGTAAGGTCATCCCATAGTGTTATCAGATGTGACATTCCAGCTGTAAAGTCATAGTATGATTTAGTTTGCTTTATCATTCCTATGTAACCTTTCTAAAGGAATATAATAGCAATAGCACTTAGACTTATATACCGCTTCACAGTGCTTTACAGCCCTCTCTAAGCGGTTTAGAGTCAGCCTATTGCCCCCAACAATCTGGCTCCTCCTTTTACTGATCTCGGAAGGATGGAAAGCTGAGTCAACCTTGAGCCGGTGAGAATTTAACTGCTGGCAGAATAAGCCTGTAATACTGCATTCTAACCATTGCACCACCACGACTATATAACCCATAACCTTGCTTAGTTCCAGGCTCTCTTGCGTTCTTTTGGGCCAGTGCGCAGTTCATACTGTAGCTGTGCATGCCAGTGAAAATTACTTTGCTCCATCTATTACTTAAAGTTTTGGTTCCTTATTCAAGTGGGCATTTCTCTTACAAGAATTTCTTACCAGATACTTAAAAAGTGTGTGTGTGTATGTGTGTGTGTGTGTGTGTGCGCGCATGTAATCAGTAGCCAGGTTTCAGTAAGGAGTTCCTTGCTGCAACTGATAAAACCCAATCTGTACTTACAGAACTTAAACAAGTTCCTGTATAATGGGCCCATTTAGAAGTCTTCACTAGTATCCTAAGGTACCCCATTGCTAAGGGGCATGCCTAATTATGAAAGGGCATATGATTTAAACCACAATATTCCCTTGACATCAGTAGCTTTTTCCTTTTTCAGGAAGCTCTTTGTTGTCTTTTCTGTAATTGAGAATAAGAGAGCAAACGAGAGCAAAGAAAATCAAATAAAAAAAAAGATTAAAGAGAGCAATGCAAATTAAATGTTTTCCCTTATGAACAAGTTTTAAATCTTGGCCTTAGTTGTATTATTATCAGGGCCGGAGACTTTTTTTATGGTATAATACTTTACAGTATAAAAAGATCTTGCGTTGGAATTT
This sequence comes from Azemiops feae, assembly GCA_023970755.1. Taxonomy (NCBI): domain Eukaryota; kingdom Metazoa; phylum Chordata; class Lepidosauria; order Squamata; family Viperidae; genus Azemiops; species Azemiops feae. The sequence continues at coordinate 586,291 of JALGBA010004142.1, read as the reverse complement.
TCATGTGTCAGATAAATTTTCTGCTTTCTGTGCTTCTAACATTTTTGTTGGTTGCTTACAAAAAAAGAAAAAGTAAAGGAACAAAGGAAGTGCATAAATGTATTATCAAGTTTCATACCCAACATGCAAATATATATTTACTGTAAACCATTTGAAGAGGATTGTATGGGAATCAGTATTGAAATATATAGAATACCATAGAGCCCACATGGTGTCTTGATGATGGTGTTGAACTAAAAGCACAGAGATCCAGGTTCTAATCTTTCCTCAGCTCCAAAAGTTCCCTGGGTGTCAGGCTCAAGCTCAGGGACAAGACAGTGCAATCCAATTGAATTCAGTCCTTTATTTGCTTATACCTAATGGACAGAATCTTGCCAAACTAAAGCTATAACCTTCTAACCTACTAGATATATCCTGAAAATTCTGAACCTCTTCTCCCCTCCCTCCTCCAGCTCAGGACTGCACATCTCTTGATCTGTATCTCAAAAATCCTCCCCCTCTTCTGCAGCAGGTGCACATTCCATCATAGTGGGTGACTTTGGGCCAGTCACTTTCCCTCAACCCAACCAACTTTACAGAGTTGTTGTTTTGGGGCAAATTAGGAGGTGGGGTTACTTTAACTTCTATAGTAAATGAGGGATATAAATCAAAACACAAAAACAAACAAATAAGAAGAGGTAGTGTGGTGCAATGGTTGAGGCTAGAAACCAGGAGATCATGAGTTCTATTCCTGCTTTAGGCACAAAATTGGTGAGTCCTTAGGCCATCCCTCTCTTTCAGTTCTAGGAAGAAGCCAAAGGCAGACCATTTCCTAAATCTTTCCAAAAATAACTAAGTGGAGCCCAGACAGTTGTCAGGAGGAATCTGACTGGACAGCCTGAGTCACAAATTGTCCTATTTCCCCCTGGGCTCTAATGTGAACATTGTTAGCAGAACTGCTAAGTTTATAGACAAGACAGTTCAGCTAAGAATCTGAAGAGATTGGGGTACTGTATAAAAGCAATGCATTTATCTAAACATTCTTTTTTTATTTAGCACATATGTATTTTTGTTATTGTATTTCCTTTTATCTATTTTATCTTGCAAGTAGACCTCATATTTTAACCTTTATTTTATTGCTTTTGAAATGGCTCTGAGACTAATCAATAAGCTACAGCTGACTCAAAGGTAAACACACACACAAATTAAATAAATTAGTAGATGTCAGAGTCTGACCGAGAACAAGCAGAGAATGGGAAGACCAGTAAATGGAACTGCAGCTCAATGTTTTCTTTTTGAAAATTAAATCTGAAAGCCAGGAAAAGTGTTTAATATTGGATTAACTGGCTCACAGCAGTCTGATACAGTTTGCTGGCTCTGCCCAATTTCTTGAAAATGAAAATTTCGCCACACCTCCAGCTCCTCGCTGAAACAATTCTTTGATCGACCTATACACCCAGCAGGAATATCAATCAAACGAATCCTAATCTTTTTGTTAGTTTCACAACCAAACTCGTGTCTGACCCCACCAGCCAGTCCTTAGTATCAAGCAAGCTTGTAATCCTGCCTTACCCTCCCACATCCAGAGGCTCTATGCAGCACCCTACAACCATGGTTAGAGTAGCTGGCTGAAAACAAGCCCACCACCTTTCCAGCATCACAGCCAGCAGGAGCTTTTTGACTGAACTAGAAGGGAGGATGCCTTCACAACCGCTGGTTTCCCGACTTCAAGCTTCTGCTTTACCGTATCGGCTTGCAAATAGTCAAGCAGAAGCATCCATGATGTCGTGGAACTGTGGATGCAGGAAGCGGTAAAAGAAATGGAAACACAACAAAGCCATACTGAAGTGGAACCGATCAGCTCGATCAAATAAAGGAAGCCAGGTGGGCGGTAGACGGGATATTCAGGGAGAAGCAATCAGCCCAACTTCGAAAGAAAAGATAGGGCAGTTTTCATCAGCGAATATCCTTCATTTACCGCTTTTCTCGAGAATTTTGCAAAGGCCTTCGGGCTTAGCTAAGATTAATTCCACAATCTTTTGCTCCCTAGAAGGTGCACGAGGGAAGGGCCAACTTCGTTTTCTACGCCGGATTTTCGATCCCTTCGTTTTTCTTAACTTTATATTTGCTGTTTCCCTCCGAATGGACATACCTCCCTATACATTCACTGCCCACGTTTAACAACCCCAGAGTGGCCACAGATTTCTGAGCCCTGCAAGTCCCCGCGAAAACCGCTACCTGCCAAAGGAAGCCGCCGCTCTTCCTCCCGGGAATGTTATTGTGCAGCTCGCAATTCAAGCTCTTTGCGAAAAACTGTCCCCCCCACTTCAACACCCAGGGTAGTCCCGCCCATCCTTTCCGTGATTGGACGAAAGTCTGAGCTTTCGTCTAGAAGCGGAGGGAGTAGGTGCTGTCAGAAGAAGAGCCGACTTTCGGACCTTGCAGATTTCGATTTCCCAGGTATGATGTCAGAAATGGAGGCGGGACCTGAAAGGATTATGTAAATGAAGAGAACGCTGGCTATTGGCTGACGGAGTGCAAGCATGTTGACTTTCCGGTTTGAGTCTGCGTGGTTGATGTTCGGGTTGTCTGCGGGGGGAAGAGTTCGCTGGGTAGAAATCTATCGAATTCAGATCTAGAGGAAGGTTCCTGTTCTGAAAGGAGTTAAATGCGTATTTTGGCTCTCTTCCCTCATGTGAGCGTTTAATGGCAGCGCAGGATTCCCTGCCATTATGTAGGCTATATCACCGTTATATATGTCTATGGAGATTCTCAGTCATCCAGGTCATGGTTGTCCCAAAGGTGCTTTTTCAAGAGGCAACTGGATTTTCTTGTTTTTCTTTGAAGACGTTTCGCTTCTCGTCCAAGAAGCTACTTCAGCTCTGAAGCTTCTTGGATGAGAAGCGAAACGTCTTCAAAGAAAAACAGTGCAGTTGCCGCCTGAAAAAGCCCTTTGGGACACCGTTATATATATATATTGCATTCCTTCAGCTAAATCAGGAAAGCTAAGAGGGAATATCTTATCTGGATCCGCACAATCCATAAGAGCAATAAAGGCCTAGAGAAAGAGGTTAGCATCGTAGTGACTTGAATGGTGTGCGCTATGTTTGTATTCCTACCCAAGGAGGACGTTAGCTATAACTGCACCAGTACAAACTGGTCATATTTTTGGCCGGCAGGGGTCCCCAACCTCCGGTCCGTGGCATGCCAGCAACCGGTCTGCACAAATAAGCAAAGCCTCATCCATGGGATGCAGGCAGCACACAAAACCACACGTTCTCTGGTCCGTGGACGGAACTGGTCCCTGGTGCCCAAAAGGTTGGAGACTTCTGGTCTAGGGCATGTTTTGCCACTGAGATTCAGCCACAAAAATGAGTAATTCCTGGAAAAGGCAGATGTCTACAAACTGAACACAGCAAGGAAGAAACAACTACTAGAAGAAATGGAGCCCTAGAAGAAGAGCGATGGCAGCATGTCACTCAGAAGCAAAAAAGTATGAGACTATGCTTGCCACTGGAAGAAAACAAGGCATTATCCCTTTTGAGAGGATTTCTGGTGAGATTCTTGATTAATTGTCAGTCTTCACATATAACAGTGAGGACTCTGGGAACATTATAATAAACCTTTGTACACATTCTCCCTCCCCCTCCCCCATTTTTTTCAAAGATAGGAGACCTATAATAAAATATTCTGAATGAAGCTCAGAGTTCTGCTTGGGTATTCATTACGTATATCCCTCGGAGGATTCTCCAGACCATCCAACTACAAAATGCAAAACCACTATGCCCAGCTGTGTTTGACACAGTGATTTGTAAAAAAAAAATCACCCTATGCAACTGGGCATCTAAAAGCCACTGGTTTGGAAAAAAGAAAATAGCAAAGCATCTGCCATTTTCTGTCACTTAAGTACCAGCACATATTTTTAAAATACTGATATAATTTGTAATATCTTCAATAAAGAGTTCTCAAACTTAGGGTTGTGACATCCCCACTTTGTGGGGCTGGGGACTTGGGAAAGATGTAAACAAAAGGTGTTGGAGTTTTCTTTGAAAAAAACTATTCAGACTTGGATAAGCAAAGGTTGAGGGCTGTCAAAATTAATATATCAATCTTTGGTCCCTGTTCTAGTCCTTGGTTAATTGCCTGAACCTATTGTTGGGAGGAACTCCCCGGTTCAGGCTCTTCCAGCTGGGATTTTTGCAAACAGCAGGGAGAACAAATAGAACATGAAGCCAGCTACCGGAAAGAGAGGTTTAATCACGGAGATTAAAGTTGAGTGACAATTCAGCATGAATCCCCAGCTAACTAGACAGAATGGTCCTCAAACGTAAGTTTTTATACCTTGGTTTTCAAAACTCATTTCTGATTCGTGGGTTTAAAACTCTCATTTCTAAATTTGTCGAACAGTGTCTATTGATGGGTTAATTTCTTTATCAATTTTGCCTAGGGAAATGTTAATCTTAGCCCCAGGAGGGATCCAGTGTAATTTATTGTATTATTATGTACTTCTTAGTGTTTCTATTTTAATCCTATCAATCTTAATTGTTGATAGCCGGTTCTTCATTCCTGTGTTTTAGACTTGATACTTTGTAGCCAGTGTGTGTTAAGTGTTTGTTTATTTTGCCTCAGGCTGCTGCTGAGTCAGGCTGGTTTGTGTTGGTTCTTCCTGTATTTGCCAAGGTATTCTCCCTTTGGGGTGAAGGGGGGTAGTGTCCTGCTCTCATCACTATCTAGTTCAAGAATCATAGTAATTATATAGATTAAAATTTAATTATTTAAATGATATATTTATTTCTTGCTCAGACTTAACTGCAACAGCATCAATACAGAAATTTTATTGGATGGGTTGCACATACTCATTTGTTATTTTAGGTGATCATAGCAAGTGCAAAGTTTGAGAACGCCTGGATTAGGTTTTGGTGACTGGAGCATAGACGTTGGTGGGGACTGGATAAGGTGATTGCTTTTCCTTCTGATGTTCGTCAATGATAGCCTGTATACCTTTTTTGAACACTGGTTTCACTGCCATAGCAACCCCCATCCTAAAGGGAGTCGCAGCCCCCCCAGACAGAGCAACCAAGGAATCAAAACCCAGGTCTATGGCCCCCTCTATAGCACGCTGCTTGGCCAAGTCAATGCAGTCTTGAGCATAGTAGTATATGCTGGTTGCAAAGTTATATAGAGTGCTGACTCCAGGTATGAACCCCAAAGCCTTGTGTACCTTTTGCTCCGTTTCATTTACACACTCTTTTGGCGATGAACGTTGCAGTCGTGCAGGCCTGTGGCACTGATGAAGCCAGGAATGAGAACCATTCTGTGGCCAGAAGTAGCTGCCATTTCTAAGCACCACTTGGAAGAATTCGCTACCATTGGTGACCACTCCGCCACAAACATTCCCCAAATTGTGACAGGCTGCAGCAGCTGTTGGAAACGATGTGTATTCATGGGACACCTGGCCACGCAAGAGAGCTCCATTGACCTGCATCAGGCCTCGGCAGTACCAAGCTTGTTTCTGGGCTAACTGGTCCAAATTGAACTCTAGGGCAGCAAAGCTTGTATTTTCACCTTTAGATTTAGCTGTGCCCAGGACCTTTATCATTCTCGACAGGAGGGCACTTGCATCTTTCTGCCCTAGTTCCTGGTAGAGGTCTAGCCCAAGGGTTTCGGCATGTTGGCTGCAGCCTGCATTTTGCAAGGCAAGTGCCAGGGTAGCTTGAATCATAATCTGGGCTGGTCGAGGCACACTGTTAAAATGTTCGAGGTTAGCAGGCATTAAGTCACTGCAAGAAAGCTCCTTTCCAGGCAACTGGATGGAATTAGAAGAGATGGAAGCGAGCAAAGTGCGGAGAGAAGCAAGGCTGGAATCTGAGGCGGAATTTTCAGTATTGTTTCTTGAATCAATTGTAGTCACCGAATGCCCTCCCAATCCATGATGCGGCAGGAGGCCAAGGAAAGTCAAGAGCATCAGAGACGGTGATAAATACATGTCAGCTTCTCTGGGCACTGCTACAATGGGAAGAAATTTATTTGTTAGTTCATTTAAATAATATAGAAAGCCAACCAACCCTGGGCAACATACAAACATTAAAAAAAACCAGCAGTTAAAAAACAATAACCCATGATCCTTGAGTTAAGTGATACATTCCAATGCTAAAATCCCATCTACCAGATCTTCAAAGCCTTATGAAAGACTAATAGGGTTGTGGCCATCCAGGCATAGAAGGCAAAGTTCTTGAGTCCAACAAGATGACATCATTTAATGGAAGGACCTGGAACCTGCACTATCTGCTAGATTGATGTGACAAGCAGAAACAATGGGAGAATGGTGGTCCTGCCAAGGACCCTTTCCCTATGTGGTGGAGGGACAGATTTATAGATAATGACCAGCACATTGAATTGTACCCAAAAGCCTCAGAGCAGTGATGTTATATGGAAATAGTGAGAGATACCAAAAACTGCCCTCAGTGTTGCTTTCTGGATCAACTGCAGCTCTTCATGGGCAACCATATGTAAAGCATGTTACAGTAATCCAACTGTAAAAAAAATGACTAAGGGCATCGACTGATGTGAGCAAGGACTTCCAATCTAGAAATGGGAACAATTGATGCAAAAGCTGAAGAAGTGCACCCCAGGAAGAATTAGAGATGGAAAAATATCCAAATCACAACCATTCAGCTTGGCAGGGTTGAATCATGTTCTCCCCTAGGTAGATCATCACAGTCTCCAGGTATTGGAAAGCACTTTGAGAGCATCACTTGGTCAGGGTAGAGATATACAACTTGATATCTCCAGCATACTGATGATCCTGCACCCCATGGCTTTATGCAGATATTAAATAGGACTGGCAAGAGTTTCTGTCATCCTTAAATTCCTCAGGACAAGAGGGGGTCACTACATTCCTGCAGCTCTCAAATTCTCTGAAATCAAGCCTATAGGACAACTTCTCTATGGTGCCCAGATTGGCAATAATGGTTGGCCCCTTTTCCAATTTTGTACCATTGGAACTTTGTTCAGGCCAAATTTCCAAGATTGGCCCTTCAAGTCCTAAAATGTGTCTCCAGTGTCACCCTAAGACTAGAGACAGGCCTCATGGAAGTGGAGGCTAGAGTGTGGGTGACCATGTTTAATTATGAGTTTAGATTACCCGTTTTTTCCCTTTGTTTTGCCCCACTAACTATGAAGGATAAATTTTAGTCCACATGGAAAAAGACAATGACAACTAAAACGTCATCCTTGTGATGGAATGTAGTCTGGATTCCCAGGAGGGAGTGTATTCCAGAGGAGAAAGAACTCAGTTCAGATAGATGTGAACTCTCACATTAGAGGTGTGAGAGAAAGAGGGTGAAGACTACTCCTCCCTAATAGTTTCCAGAGTACATGCTTTATGAGGATGGTAGCTTGCTTCAGTTTGCCAAGATTCTGTTCATAGGTGAGGAACAATAAAAAAAAACCACTGCTTGGAGAATCACACTATCCTTCTTTGTTTTGGGAGCCTGAATTCCTTGAGCTTCTCTCCAGGTCTTCTACTCAGCATGGGATATGATTAGGCCAAAACACTCATTAAACAGTGTGTAGCAGACACAGGCCTAGGTCTCCAACCATTATTGCCAATGAATCCAACAGATACTTGGTATCCCCTAAGGCAGACATGTCAAACTCGCGACATCACGTGATGTCGCGCAACCTATTGAAGCATTTTCCCCATTGCCGCCAATGGGATGGGTGCGGTTTCCCGGTGACGTGTCTGGCCCGCGGGCCGGCAGTTTGACATCCCTGCCCTAAGGCATACTTAACTAATCTTGAGGTATTTAACTATTAGAGGGCCTTTACTCTAGCACATTGATATGCCCTCCCTTCAGCTATCCTTGAAGGTCAATACAGGAAGATCCCCCACCCAGAGAGACAATGCCCTGTGATTCTCAACTCGCAGAAACAACAGAATGTGTATTTCTCCAAAATCTGTATTACAGAGGCATTTGTACCTGCCTCATCTCACCATTACTGCATAACTACCAAGGTCCACAGGACAATTTTACACCTCTTTCCTGCTTTCAGATACCAACCCTTCTACAACATGTTGCCCGGTTCTGCACAGCAATATTTAAAATCTATCAGAAAATTATCTGTGCCATAAACCAGTTTTAATGAAGAGCTAGTTCATTATTCTAGAGTGCTCTATACTGTGATAGATCTAGTTTGCCATGCTCCTTTACATGCATTTAATGCTCCTACCCTTCTTTTAGATTGTTTTGGTAGATTTTTTTTAGCTTTTTATATTTACTTTTTCCCATACCATCCCTACCTTCTCTGCTCTCACCTGAATGGGAGGGAAGAGCTTACAGGGCAGATGGTCTATACCTGCCCACCCCTCTCTCTCACCCAGGAGAAAAACAATAACAATGCTCCAGAAGACAACCTCTTAGAAAACCCTCACCAAAAACCTCTTAAACCAAAGAACAAAGGCCCAACTCTGTATGGATACTAATTCTCCAAATAGCAAGGGAAGGAAAGTCCTTGTAAATTAGAGTTTGTTGAGCTGTCATGGCAGTCTGCCAAGATGGACGAAACTAGCAAAAAAAGTGAAGATGACAAAATGGCCTCTATTGCATGTGGGCAGTCCAGTGGCAACCACAGGACTAATCTAGGTGGAACTTGGCTTGATATAGTCAAGTTGCTTCCTAGCCACAGTGAAAATGCAAATTCAATTGATTTGATGAGCTGAATTCAGTTTAAGGACAGACTTGCACACTCAAGAGACATTAGGTATCTATCTTCATTTAGTTGGCTGAGAACTTACTCTTCCAGGCCATCAGGCTAGAAAGCAGGAGACCATGAGTTCAAGCCATGAAAGCCAGCTGAGTGACCTTGGGCCAGCCACACTCTCTGCATTCAACCCAGCTCATAGGGTTGTTATTGTGGAGAAAATAGGAAGGTATGTTGCATATGTTCACTGCCTTCAGTTATTTATAGATAAATACATACACCCTAGAACTCTAGGACTACATTTTCCAAAATAAGGAACCATAATCGTCATGCTCAAGCAATGAATATGGCGCAACCTTTCACAAGATTGTTAATCTACCAACCTAGGGTCACCCATTCTAGGGTCCTCTTACCCATGTTGCTCAGCCATCATGCCTTGGTAAGGGTTGGCCAGCACATCTAGGGAACTTCAGATTGTGGAAACAGTGGGCTTCCCCCAAATCAGAAGTTAGGATTCAGTTGTCTGACTTGTGCCATAATTCAAACAAGAGACCAAGTTAGTGCAGCAATAGCCAACTGGCTCACAGCATTTAAGCTGCTTTCTTGCCACTACCAGCTATGTTAATGCGCCAGCATGGTTCTACCTTTGATGCTGATCTCCCACTAATGAAACACAGGCTTGACAGCGTGACACATTATTCTTACTTCCAAATTAACCCTATTCTATGCCTTCCCTCTCCCATTCCTTCCCCCGGGAAAGAGAAACTTACCTGCTTTAGGAGGCAACACAAACACAAAATGCTTCAGAGTGAACTGAGAACTGATTAAAGTTGCTCTTTATACACCCTTATCTCTGGCAATCCGTGTTATCTGCAAACCTCATTACAACACTCTGTGCCCCTGGAAAGTTCTGGCCTCTTAATCTTCTGCCAAAGCCCATAGGGTTACTTGTCTGATTAATAATACCTACTATGTTTCATGCAGTTTTCCTTTATTTTATGGTGAAGGGGGTAGAAATTCCTGAGTAGCCCACAGGTAGAATCATAACAAGAGGGAGAGACAGGTAATGCTGAGCAATGCATCAAGGGAAGAAAAGAACAGCATATCAGTTACTTTGTTTGCATAGAACAAACATTTATGTCTGTACATCTGGAGTTACAATGGAATGAGCGATGGTCAGCCATTCTGATCTCTAATCCTCTATCAGACATTTTCGGTTAGTTCATTCAGTAAGAGCCTCTTGTCCGGCCACCCTTCTCTTCCAACCTCTCCCATCTTAAGACTGATGTATCCTACTGTCATTGCATTGACAATTCGGAACATGAATCACAACCCATAGTGGCTTAAACTGTGCATCAGAATAATAACCAGAAACAGCAGCAAAGAGGCTGTTGTTTTGTCCTGGCAACAAAGTTCCATCTGACATAGCATAGAACCTTCACAACACCCGACACAACCTGAAGTCTAGAAGACTTTTGTTGCTTTAATTAGAGTAACTCTATTTGAACAAATTAACGCCAAAGTGAGCCAATACCTAAAACTGTGGTAGTTTGGTTTATTGATTTATTCATGTGCCTGTGGAGATCAGTTACAAAAATGAATGTCCCCTTTACCCTGAACAGGTAAAGGCGTGAGCTTCCCTCCACAGCAAAGGAAACATGGGACAGATAGGGCATGGGATGGGGAATAGTTTCTTAACTGCAATTCTAATGGCAGCACGCCTGCTAACTCATAATTGACATGCCAGTTTTACTGAGAGGAGCTAATTGAACTGGGGGTAAAACAAATCCAATTTAAGGAACATAGGTGGGCTTAGAAAAAGGCATAATGCCAGCGACTGCCTCCTCATATTTGTTCCATAAGTAGGAAATAATGCTCACAATCGCAGTAAGGACAAACCCTCCCCCGGCCAAACATACACAGTTTGAACCCGAAAATACTAGGAATTACTACCATCATCCTGTTTCTATTGAAAGCAAAACAGAAATATCAGTAGGATAATCCTTTACAATATTCTCATGTCTGGCGAGTTCCCAAATCTTCTGGCTGTTTTAAGTAGTCACGCGCAGGACAAAGGCAGAGAAATCTCATCAGGATATTTTATACTTTATTTTTTAGAATCAATCGATGTTCCTTTTTTAAAAAAAGTATATATCAAAAGTACAACAAAGACGTGCACAAATATCCACAATTGTTATACATCATCCAGCTGACACTGGGCGGATTTCAGAAGGATCAAATGTAAAAACAACTCTTACCAAAGGAGGCAAGGCAGAAATATCAGAGATGCATGCAATTGCAACTTCAATCTCTCTTGTATCATTTATCCCATCCCTATTTTTAGCAAGGCTTGGTGATGGCCTACTTCCAGTTCCTTTTTTTTTTTTTTTTAAAGAAATTTCACAAAAGGAAAAAGCAAAGCAACAGCAGAAACCAATATTGATGTGTTCAGGTAATTAAGGCAAAATGTGACATATATGCCCATGATATCTAAGCCAAACCAGAGACAAAAGAGGCAGATCCACAAACAAACCAAACACTGTGGAAAGCCAGTAGGTCACATTTTTGCTTGGCAAACTAGCTGGTAAGGGTGATTCTTAGTGACTCTAAGCAAACGATACTGAGGAATGCCAGGAAAGCAAGGGCAGGCAGACAACAACCTGGAGCAGTTTTAAAGGTGACTGTCACATTAGCATTAACAACAACTGCATCTAATCATAGGGCAGAAGTTATGAGCTGTTTACTGTTTTCTAATTCTACTCCCTCCTCCACATTGGTGATCATACAGATTTTTATTATTATATAAAAGTTTAGTTTCTGTATTCCTTCCCTAATATTTTCCCTCGGGATGTTGACTGCTCTCAATCTTGCCCAATCCAGTTCTTGAGGTTACTGGCAGTAGCCCCAAGGCTTGGTTTCACTGGTCTTTTTGACATGCTAAGGGAGATGTTTTCAATTTCCTCAGTCCTCATCTTCTTCAATTCGCAGGCACTTCCTCTTACTGGAAGGACATGGTCCATCCTCATCACTGGAATCTGTAGTGCCAAAGTCAAATATGAAAATAGGGATAGATAAAAAGTGGTGCTGGAAATACTTGCTGTCACTTATTCATATATTCCAATATCATAAAGCTTATTAAAGGTAAGGCACAGAGCTCCTCTATGGAGCACAATTAAATCTAGGATTCAACTATGAGAAATTGGAGAGATTAGGCTTCTTAAGAAAGGTATTTCAGGTAGCAAAATGTGTGACTAATTTTGTTCTATCTTTGGAGGCAGAGCTTATACAAACTTAAACAAGTGTATGGCTATGTGGACCCAGATAATGCCTAAATACCCACTTTCAGCCTCAAGGTCTGATATATCTTAGGCTGACAGATGATTTTCACTCTTCTTGAAAACATCAAGTAAATGACAAATAACACAAATTGGGATTCTCAAGTAAGATGCTAATGCACCTGGAAGAAGAGCTGGCAACAGTAGTTCTTAAAAGAATTATTGACATAGAATTATAAACAGAATATGTCTTTTATTTATTTTTTAATGTTTTATATTGCTGTTATAAACTGCCCAGAGTTGCTTGATAGTGACATGGGCTGCATATAAATTTATTAATAAACAAATATCAGGATGTCATTTAGAGCTTAATTAGGGCACAGCAAATATCCTTTTAAACCAGCATTATGTTTGATCCAACTTAACAAATAGCAAACATTACATTTGTAGCTTGTAGAACTTGGGCACTGTGACAGCAAAATAGGCTATGCATGACTTCAGGTCTTTGTCACGATTTTTGATCTGTCCCATTGTAGTCTATATTGCATACCGGCTTTATTTTCTAAACAAAATATGGGTCGGTGACTTGATTTGACGTATCATGAAGACTAGAAACAGATATTTAAAACCCCAGAATTAGAGCCAAGCATACCTTGGTCATGGTTTTCCTCTTCATCAACCAAGCGGCTTCTTTTAGGGCCCGAAGGATGCTGGATATGCTCCTCTCTGCAAATAGCAAGAAGAAACAGCTTGTCAGGACAAACAAAGAGAGGGGGATCAAGAATACAAATTGCTTGCTACATCCACCAAGCCCATTTCTCTTACACTTTACTCCTCTTCTTCCATCCTCAGAACATTCTGTGGAAAAATTCATTTCTAACAAGTCTCTGCTACCATATTTCCATTTCCCAAATGCAGACCAGTGTTGAAACCAAAGTTCACTCCAAAGGAAGAGACCACCAAACTGATAACCAAGTGATTGTGTGCCATCAAGTTATTTTCAACTGCACCTAGATAGATTTTTTCTCTATGATGATCGATTCCTAAGATTTTTTCTCTATGATGATCGATTCCTAACCGGTTCTTTCAAGTCTCCCAAATGGTGCATTCATGTCTACTGTAACTCATAAATGTAAACTATCAGGCCAATTTCACTCCTTAATAATGACTACAAACTTTCACATCTATTCTAGCTGAAAGACCTATACAGGATTATATACATGAAGACCCGTGTGGCTTCTCACCTAAAAAGACAACTAAAAGGTAACATAAGGGTAATTTTGAATATAATTGAACATTTACAACAACGTAGTGACAAAGAGGTTGCATTAATTTTTCTGGATGGAGAAAAAATGTTTGACAACTTGAACTGGGCCTTTATGATTAAAGCAGTGGAAAAGATGGACTTTGGATCGGGCTTTATACAAGGTCTGGAGTCCATCTATACACTCCAGAAAGCTCAGATTATGGTGAATGGAGATTTGACAAAACCATGTGAAATTTAGAAAGGAACAAGACAGGGGTGTCCTTTTATTATTTATTCTGGTGCTGGAACTGTTAAATAGAGATATTAGACAACACAACAGAGCAAAAGGACTACAACAGTACATGTCAAACTCGCGACGTCACGTGACATCGCATGACGTATCGGAACTTTTTCCCCATTGCCGGCAATGGGGTGGGCACGGTTTCATGACACATCCGGCCCGCGGGCTGGCAGTTTGATACCCCTGGACTACAAGTTAAAATGCACAATTACAAACTTAGCACATTTGCTGATGACATGGTATTGATTGTGCTAAAAAACATTGAATATGTTATGAGGAACATTGAATATGTTATGAGGAAGATCAAAATGTTTGGAGAAATGGCGGGTTTAAAAATAAATTAATTAAAGATGACAATATTGCCTAAGAATATAAATGTGGAAGATCAGAAGAAATTGGAATTTAAAACTGGTTTTAAAGTTGTGAAAAAGGTACAGTATTTGGGGGTGACTCTTACTGAGGAAAATTCTAAGCTTTACAAAATAATTACGTTAAAATATGGAAGGAGATAAAATTGGATTTAAATAGATGGCAAAAATTAATTTGTCATTAATGGGAAGAATTTCAATAATTAAAATGAATGTACTACATAGAATGTTATTTCTATTACAGACTATACCAATATTGATTAGAGATTCTTCTTTTAAACAGTGGCAGAAAGATATATCTAAATTTATTTGGCAAAATAAAAAACCAAGGATTAAAAAGAAGCTGGTACAGGATTCTAAAGACAGAGGAGGTTTGGGTTTGCTGGATCTTAAATTATATTACAATGCTTGTTGTCTAGTATGGCTAAAAGATTGGATAACTTTAAAAAATTCAAAGCTGTTAGACCTTGAAGGTTCTGATTTGAGATTTGGGTGGCATGCTTATCTGTGGTATGACAAAGTAAAAGTTAACCCTGGTTTTAAGATTCATGCTATTAGGCAATCGATTGGACGTGTAGGGTGGAAGTACAAAAGAAGATTAGCTGATAATATTCCACTTTGGCTATCACCTCACGAAGCACTACATAGAACAGAGATGGTATCGGAATGTAAATGTACGATATATCGGGACTTATTGATATTTGAAAGAGGGATTCAAGATAAAGACAAGAGAACAATTAGTAAGTGAAGGATTTGTTTGTGATTAGTTTAATTATTATAGAATTTTTGAAAGATTTAAACTTGGGGAAAAAAAGTTTTGTTTTCACAGGAACAAAATCTGAACTGGATGTTGGCCACTTCATTGCTAAAGAATATAAAATGTTACTCAAAATGAATCTGGAAGACAAATATGTAAAAGATTGTACGGTAAAATGGGCAAAATTATTTTGGATATAACATAACGCTAGATAAATGGGAGAAAGTACTAATGGACTAAACTTTACATTAAATTATAGCCTGAAAGAAAGTTTCTATATAATGATGTATTGTTGGTATTTGACATCTGATAGACCATTAAAAATATATAAATGGAATTCTAATTAGTGCTGGAAATGTAATTAAAATCCAGGTTCATTTTATCATATGTGGTGGTCTTGTAAATATGTGAAAACATACTGGATAAATATAATTATTATAATAAAGAAAATATTTAAGATACAAATATTAATGAAACCTGAAGCTTTTCTGTTAGGTATTATGGACAAACCAATTGAAAAACAATTTGGGGTTCTATTCCTTCACATGGTGACTGCTGTGAAAATCATACTTACCAAGCACTGGAAAGAAAAAGAGATGCCGACTATTGAAGAATGGATTTAAAAATTAACTAAATTAGCAGAGATGGCAAAATTAACGGCTTTGATTAGAGATAATGGACACTAGACAGTTTTATAAGAGACTGGAAGCTGTTTGTGGATTTTCTACGTGTTAAATACAAGAACAGAGGGTTAACAGAGGGATTTGAAGATCAGTGTAATATTTAGTTCAACATGTTGAATGTATGTATGTATGTATGTAGGTAAAAGGGGAGAATTTTTTTTTTTCAGAGTCCAGCTGAGGTGGATTCTATATTTAATTCTAAATTTACTTGGTATTTGGGACAGCTTTTTTCCTTTTGTGCACACCAATTTTTTTCTTTGTTGTTGTTGTTAGTGTTGGATGTATGTCTTTTTAATTTTGTTTGTTTTGTTTGTTTTTCTGTTTTATATTTTATCTTTTATGACAAAACTAAATATAGTTAAAAATTAAAAATCTAGTGTAGCACATCCGTAGGTTTTCAAGGCCACTGGCTGATCGTTATACGGCACAGTTATATATAGCTGAGTTAAATGCTCAGTTCAGTAGTTCTCGACTTACGACCACAATTGAGCCCAACATTTGTGTTATTAAGCGAGGCATTTGTCATACGTATGAACCAGTTGCCAAGCATCTGAATTTTGATCACATGACCATCGGGATGCTACAACAGTCATAAGTGTGAAAAACAGTCATAGGTCACTTTTTTCAGTGACGTAACTTTGAATGGTCACTAAATGAACTGTTGTAAATTGAGGAGTGCCCATATTGGGCAACAGGTCAAGATCTCACAGCCAAAGAGGAATCCCTTTCCTGTGACTGCTCAGGATCTAGTCACTTTCCAGCCGATGGTTAGAATTGTGGGATGGGCTGAGGATCCTGTCTCTACAAAGTGGGTATGTAATTCTGGGTTTGAGGGGCAGCCCTGCCCAATTCCAAGATCCCCTAGAAATAGGGGGAAAAACAAAGCTTTGGTAAATGTCTGTGGAGATTCTCAGTCATGCAGGTCGTAGTTGTCTCAAAGGTGGGTTTCCCCCCCCAAAAGGCAACTGGACAGTTTTTTCCTTGAGGAAGAAGAAAACGTTTTGCTTCTCATCCGAGAAGCTCCATCAGTTTCAGCCAGAAAGCTTTGGCATGAAATAAATACTAACATGTCCAAAAAAACTCAAGAACATTCAATTATGAGTGATTTCTTCTTGCCTATCCAGCAACTATTTACTCTGAAACATGTAAGATTGCTTTAACCCTTCCTGTCACTTTCTTCCTTCTGCAAGACATTTCCCCCTCATTCTGAACTTCTCTTCCCATCTCCCTGTTCTTACACCCAATACTCACGTTTCTGCTTTCAGCCCTCTTGGTTCCATTACTTCGGGATGATCTTCTTCTGAATGATCTTCTGAAATCAACAAGAGGAAAGCACATCAACTGGGAAAGGCCAAGGCACCTCAGGAAAAGGCTGGAGCAATTTAGTATTAATGCTGGGCAGAGTAATTCATCTTTGATGCTCTCTGTCTGTTTGGGTAAGGAACATCAAGCATTTCTTATGGCACCGAAACATTCGGTTATAGCAAACAGTCAACTATTTACGATATTCTTTCTTATGGCTGCAGAGAAATCTCACTACAAGAATGGATGTAACAAGAGTATCACAGTTAGGAAACATGGTGAGCCCCCCTTTAGGCTACTTGCACATCAAATTACTTTGTACTAGAGACGGACATACAGAACTGTTTATCAGTTTGCGATTCACTCTGCTTAATCTGTATTTTTTAATAAGTAGGACAATGCTCAATCCAGATTTTTCCACTTATGGCTCAAAACCATTGACTGCTTGTGTTCCCATCAGCCAGCTTGCCAGCCTTCTATGATGCAGAATGAAAATTTATCAAGCCACCATACATATCTGGGGGTTTGTTTGACAGCCCGGGAATATGCCACATCCCAATGCGAGATTTCCAAGCTGAGAATGAGGACCGAAATCTAGTTTGAACTATGTGCCTGTGGGTGGGATTTGGCAAAAGTTTTCCTGAATAGGAAAATGGGATAGTATTAGAAGGCAGCAACCTATTTCCTACAGCCATGTGTTTTTTGAGAAACGAAAGTTAGCAAACACCACTCCATACTAAAAATGTTTTGAGACAGCAGGGGAATGTCAAGATGACCTGAAAAGTAAACTGGGCAAGAGATCAGCAGTAGTGAGAAAATGTTTCGGGTTTGATTTTGCAACAAGAAGAGCTGACCTTCAGTGTTAATATGTAACCCTTTTTTGTCTACTGCTTATTGAAGTTTTAGATACCTAAATACAAAAACAAATAATTCAAACCAAGTATGCATAATTACAAAGGCAGGGACAGACAAAACGGCAGTGCATAAAGATACACCATCTTACAATTGTTCCTGTATATCACTGTATTCCAGGGATGGGCAACTTTATCTTATTGGCTGAGGTCTTCTGAAAATGAGTAAGATCTGGTAGTGACATCAGCAAATGAGACCAGGCCAACATTCTTGTTCCTTTGAGCCTTTTGTGAGAATGGATGGGTTACTTAAACTCAAAAGGGAGGTGCTTATCAGAAGCTTATTGTACAATGGGGGAGGGGGAGGGGAAGAGATGGTATGGAATTAAATAATTAAAAATAAAAAAATGTACTTCTCAGAATTGGAACCTGCGTGAAATTCAGCAGTAGGAACCTGGGGATGGGGGATGTTAGATGGAAGCCAGCTGCAGCACTTAGTTTGCCCATCTGGCTTAGTGGTGTGTTAATGAATGATTCCAAACCCTTTAAAATTTCCCTTCTCTTTACACATAACTTACCAGCTTGTTGTTCTTGAGTCTCCCCCTCCATTTCTTCCAAAGCAATGAAAGCAGCCATGTGGCGTAATTGTTCTGGGTTGAGTTTAGCTGGGATGCGCCAGAAGGATTCCTACAAGAAAAACAAAGGCAAAGAGAGTTCATTCCAGACCACGAGATTGCAACCTGCATCTGCTACTGTTTTTATTTCCTTGCAAGTCTTTTACCACAGCACTACTAAAATCAACCTTTAATTAAGTTTTAATTTAACATTCTCAATTTTTTACTCTTTTTAATTGTTTCTAATATTGCTTTAACTATGTCTCTCTTTATGGTTTTTATTCATAAACCACCCAGAGTCACTGGGATGAGATGGACGGTGTAGAAATATGATCAATTAAATAAACTGCAAATGTTAAATTCACATCAGCCTTAAAGGAAAGAACATCATCACTAGAAAATGTCATTGGAGGTCCAAATGAGAAAGAGTAGATACAGTGGTACCTCAGTACTCGTCATTAACTGGTTCCAGGAGGCACAACAAGCACCAAAAATGACGAGCACTAACAAATTTCTTCCATAAGGGTGACCCTTTGTTTTGGCTGGAAAGGATAGCGATTCAGGAGGCAACTGACACTGACAAGTTCTAGCTTGCGCGTCAAGTACCAACAAACGAGTACTAGGACAACATTTTCGTGTCAAAATGCACTGAGTACCAAATTCGACATATTTCACAGCAGACGACTATCAAGGTACGACTCTACTAGGATAAAGAGCTAACTACTCACAGAATATATACCGTAATAAAAGATATTACCACCCATTTTACTGTAAAAAATGGAAATCGCAGAATTACCCTATCGTGAAGCTGAGATCAGTATATAGCAAGTATATAGCAACTCAGGGGTCCCCAACCATTTTGGTTCCGTGGACCGGCAGTGGCGGGGCTTCAGCAGTTTCGGTTGCGGTGGGGGAATGGTTTTGTGCGCACAACCTAAATCCTGCGCGTGTGCAAATGAAGCTTTGTGCACCTGCTGCCACTTCGGCGGCCAGGTTCCAACGGGCCATGGCCCGGTAGCGGGCTGTGGCCCAGGGGTTGGGAACCCCTTCTATAAATATTTGAAAATGTTGTTCTTTGGAACTGAGGAAGATAGGTTAGTAAATTATTCTCTCTTGCTTTTTCTAGCATCTAGTTCTTTATATATTTCAACACATGCAAAACAGTTTCTCTCAACAGAAACTGATATACAGTTAAACCCAAGATTTGTAAATATGATTGCATCAAAATAATTTAAGAATTTCCTCTCTAGTGAGCTCTGTAATTTATCGATTTAATAAAGAAGAATATTAATGGTCAATAAATGGAAGATCTATCAAGCAGATGAAATCTTTCAAATATTTAGGCATTTACTTTAGTTCTCTACCAGCTGGGGCACTCAAGCAAGGGAACTAACTATACAGGCCGAAGGAGTATTTCTAGCAATTACAACATTTGCAAACTGGCCTGGGAATAATTTTGTCCTAGTTGCTATTAAGCTATTCAAATCCAAAGTTCTGGGGATGCTGCTTTATGATGCCCAGATGTGTGTGTCTACAAGCTAAGTTTCTAAACACAATAACGTGCATCTCCCCTTCAATCTCTAATGTTGCATCATCATTAGAACTGGGTTGCCTCTCTTTCACAGCCTATGCAAGACTATGCCCACTTTGGATCGTGGCCAAGGGGAATCTTCTGAGGGAATCTCCTTGGTTCATCTGATCCTGAATAACAGTTTTGTATCCACTTGAAAAGCCAAACTGAACAAAACCCAATATACTGTAGTTTGTCAATACCAGGTCTACTTATTTTAGGCCTCAATAAAATCTTAGCAGATCTTAAATGGAAGGCCTGGGACAGATATTCAATAAGGCAGGGGTCAAATCTCCCATCTTAGAAAAATTACCTCATCCTTCCTATTTTTTTAAGATCATGCCTGCTCCATATAGGCAGCCTTTTTTTCTGACCCAAATTAATAACACTACCGAAGTGACAACTGGAAGATATTTCAACCTCCCGTGTGAAAATCATATTGGTATATATTCAGATATGGAGATTGAATCAACATGCTATGTTCTATTAAAATATCCACTTTATACACAATGGCAATTTAAAACATACTGCATAATGCCATTTATACAAAGGTTTAATTTCCCTCATAATGAAGAGGTCATTGCTTTCCTTGTGGCATAATATTTAGGCAAAAGAAAGAGAGATGGATAAAAAACCCCTGAGTTTTCCCATTTAGAAAAAATAATACAAATAACACAACTGTTTCATGCCATGGTGGACATTTCCTATAGTCTCTCCCTTTAAATTGGGAATGCACAACCTTCCTTGGGCTGAGGGATTCATTCCAAAAATGAAAGGGGCCAAGACAAATAATTGTCTGATTTAAATTTAATTAAATTATGGGTCACATGATTATTCCCTTTACATTTCATTTTTCCTTATATATCAGAAGAGATACTATTCTCTTTCGGCCCAACCCATTCACGTGGTGGTGGTTGTGGGGAAAATAGGAAGATGGAGTTATGTTCGCCACCATGAGTTAATTATAAAAATACTAAAAGCAGCATAATAATTAATTAATTTTTTTTAAAAACTGGTGCAACTTTTGGAAGCATCTAAGATCTACACTGAAGGCACAGAGAGGTCAGCTGTAGTCCCTCCCATCAAAATCCTCACCTGCTCATTGGCTGGAGATCGCACCCCCAACTTCCACAACAGTTTCTGGAAATTTTTGTGTTCCATGGCATCCTCACTTTCTTCAGTCAACGGCACCAAAGGAACAGCCTGGGCACATCCTGGGGAAACAAAAACCTATCCAGCTATAACTAGAACAAGTGAAGAATGCCCTTCTCTGTGCAGAACTTGGGACAAGTAGTTCTTTCCTGCGAAGAAAACTAGAGCATAGACCTGGGCATTACTTTATGAAGATTGGCTTCATAATTAGTAATGTGAAATAGCGAACCTTTCATGCTGGATGTAGGAATGTCACTTCCCAAATGGACTACTGTAAAATACTCTACATACTTCCATGGGGCTGCCATGGAAAAGTATCCAAAAGCTTCAGCTGGTGCAAAATGCGGCAGCTCAGGCAATTATGAGCTTCCCTAAATGGACACATGTTACACCTCTGCTCTGTGAGCTGCATTGGTTGCCAGTTTGCTACCAGGTCCAATTCAAGGTGTTGGTTTTGACCCTATTTGGCAGGGGGCCCAGATTATCTGAGGGACCACCTTCTCCCTATTACATTGACCTGTTCCCATGGGATCTGGCAGGAGAGGCACGCTGCGCTTAGGTCTGCGAAAGAGTTCCATCTGAACCTCTTCTGGAATATCTCTGCTCCTGAAGTGAGGCTATCCCCAGCCCTTACGGCCTTCCAGAAAGCCTGCATGCTGATTGCATTGTATGTATAATCCTCCCTCTCATGATTTCATTTTATCTCCTCTTATTGCTTTAAGGGGTTTGTAAAATGTTTTTACAAACATTTTTTGTAAAAGGGCAGCCA
Source organism: Azemiops feae (assembly GCA_023970755.1). Lineage (NCBI taxonomy): Eukaryota > Metazoa > Chordata > Lepidosauria > Squamata > Viperidae > Azemiops > Azemiops feae. Next base: position 564,721 of record JALGBA010004142.1, on the reverse strand, counting down.
CGTAAATTTGTCAAATAAATAAATATGACAACCCAGTTTGTTTGTATTTACCATCCTCTCCTCGGGCAGCAGCTGTTCTGTTCAAGCAGTTCTGAAGCCAGAGCAAGGGGCCAGCAAAACCTGTGGGGCGAAATTGCATGGGGAAAATGAGCAGGCCCAGAGATGCAAGCAAAGAAGCAAAATAATAATAATAATAATACAGGCACAATGATCTAATCTTACAAGATGCCCCAATTACATACTGACATCAGGATATCAGACACCTTTGCACGAATATAATCACACAAATTGAAAATCCCTCTCCCCCTTCAGATATCCATCAGCAGTCCTCCTAGATCAAAGATTCCCATTATCGTATTCCTGAAGGCCGGCTGAACACAGAGATAAGGAAAATGTCATGGAACAAGGCAGTCCCACTTCAGAACACAGCTTGTGGAAGAACCCGAAAACAATAGTACATTTTAATATATCAAAGCTCTTAGAAACGGGAATACCAGCAAAACTAGAAAAAGGACTGTTGTAGACTTTCATGACCTGAAGCCCATCACAAAAAAAGATCAATTTGAAAAACTGTTCCTAGGAGTTGGGCTTTTTATTTGCAAGGATAAAGGGGAAGGAAAAAGTGAAAAACAAATTCAATCAGAATAGAACTGGAAGGGACCTCGGAGGTCTTATAGTCCAACCCCCTGCTCGAGCAGGAGACCCTTACAGAATCACAGAATCACAGAGTTGGAAGGGACCTTGGAGGTCTTCTAGTCCAACCCCCTGTTCAAGCAGGAGACGACCCTTACAGAAGCACAGAGTTGTTGTTTTTACGAATTATGAAATTACAAAAAGGAACGATAATCCCACTGGAGTCCAAGAAATAAAATACATCTAATAGATGTGGCTTAGGCCCATATCAAAATATGGATAAGACATGGAGATTATGGGAGAAATGCATAGGAAAAAGTCCCCGTTACGTCAATTAGTGATCTCCAAAAACTCCCACCCCATATCAGATTACTTATTTCTCCGGGTAAACCCCTTCTACAGCCACAGTAGGCAAAGTTATATAGTTTGGAAGCTAGAGAATTTGGTTAGCCCATACTCCACACCATTCTGGGTGCTTGGGCAGGAGATATCTGGATAATTTTTTAAGAGATCATTTGAAGGGAGGGGGGGGGAGAATTCTCCAAGCTCAAAAAGCTGAGTAATTTGTGTCCCAGCACTACAATTTTGTACTAGACAGCACTGTAGTTCCTCCTTTTGCAACCAGGGAGATCAATTTCTCACCTTCTAATCTAAGGCTTTGTACAAGTTTTCGATCTGAAGCGCCTCCCCACATTTTCTTAGACCACCCGTCCCAGGATTTTTGGTCCTTGTCATTTCCAGGATCCTCCTTGGCCAGTTCTTCTTCTTCTTCACAATCCAAGTCATCCTTTTCATCTTCATCTTCATCTTCATCATCTATCTCAGCCAGGTCAAGCACCTCAGAATCTTTGGGGAACGAGGCTTTATTCTGAAAGAAAGAAACTAAGTCCATCTCTTAAGAGTACGGAACAGCCGGAGATGCTAAATTAGGGTGTTCCTCCTTCAATAATCCACACTAGAGAGAAAAAGAACTATCACCTCAGATGTAATAATGGCAGTCTTATCACCCCTAGTACTTTTGGCTGACTCAAATTAGTCTCTTAGAGGACATTTTATATTGAAAGAAAGATAAGATTTTGGAAATCCCTTGTGCTACCTTTGTTTTAACTGATATTTTGAAAGGCTGTTAGAAAAGATTGACAGATTGAAGGAAATGTCAATTTGACTAGAACAGAGATCTTCAAACTTGGCCCTTTTATGACTTGTGGACTTCAACTCCCAGAATTCCTCAGCCAGGCACGCTGGCTGAGGAATTCTGGGAGTTGAAGTCCACAAGTCATAAAAGGGCCAAGTTTGAAGACCCCTGGACTAGAACAACAATTCTATGCTATTGGGAGAAAGAATGGATGTTCGAAGAAGTAGAGCAGAAGGAAAGAAGAAAGCTCAAAGATCAACTATGGAGATTCTTACTCATCCAGGTCATAATTGTCCCAAAGGTGCTTTTTCAAGAGCAACTGGACTTTCTTTGTTTTTCCTTGAAGACATTTCGCTTCTCATCCAAGAAGCTTCTTCAGTTCTGACAGTTGCCTCTTGAAAAAGCACCTTTGGCAGAAAACTCAAAGAAGATCATATCTGAGAATCTGCATCTGTGAGAGCAATATATATATATATATATATCCCTTCCCTCCTACTATTAAATAAATCAAACTAGCCCAGGATTTATCATGCTGTAGATGCATATATGTGGGCGTGCTCACATTGTCAAAGTGAGGTGTGCAGATAGAAAAAAGGATGGTGTGTGTGTGTGTATAGCATACCGCTCTAAGGGAACCAGATTTGCGCTTGCGCTTCTTGTAAAGTTCCTTGCGATCAGACACCAGCCCTATGCTAAGCATCTTCTCAATAATGCGGGCTTTGGATCGTTTCGCTGTGATGTGCTTCATTACGTTGGATAGGATATCTACAGAGGGAGAAAAGAGGCAAAGGCAGTGTGAGCAAACAGAAGGAGTATACCAGCATATTTAGTTCCCCATGCTGGCTCCAAGAGACTACCTGCAATTATTTCAGAGAAGCCAATTCAAAACTTGGTGATGGGGAGACAGAGATTGACCAATAGAGATGAGTAACTCTTAGCTTTAGGAGGCTCACTGGAAAATAATTCCTCCACAGTAGAGAATTCACCACCAAAAAAAAAGTGTGTGGGTAGCCTTAAAAAAGTTTCCGGTCCCAGCTCCTTCATCTCCACCCGGCTTATCTCATTCCTCCAGACACAAGAGCTCTACTGTGTTGGCTGTAGATGAAATTGCTGCCAGCCAGCCAGGCACTCTCACCATCGGAGTCGCGGAACTCCTCAAAGAGCCGGCGAAGCTCTAGCTCCTGATCCTCTGTCCATAGCACAATGCGAGTCCCTTTCCTACTGAAAGAAAGAAACCAGGCTTGTCACTACAGTACAGGTTAAAACAGCCTGCCTTTGCAACAAAAAATACCCCAGGAGCTGAATTTGTCCGTCAAAGTGTAGAGTCTTGTTTTTTTTCAAAGGTGCCTCTAGAATGCAATCTTCTAATGGAGAAAGGCAATATTTTGGCTGCTAAGGGCCCATGTTAAGTTTGTTGGGCAACAGAAGCCACAGTGGGCAGAATGATAATAACAGCCAAATGAATGGGGCTAGGATTTCTAGGGAGGAGGCAAAATGGGGAGGGTATTATGGTCTGTTTTGTTTTCTAAGTCAGAGGTCCCCAACCTTTGGGGCACCAGGGACCGGTTACGTGGTGAGAGGTTTTTCCGCAGACCGGAGGGGGTGTGATTTTGTGTGCTGCCTGCATCCCGCGGATGGGGCTTTGCTTGTTTGTGCGGACCGGTTGCTGGCGTGCCACGGACCAGTACTGGTCCACGGACCGGGGGTTGGGGACCCCTGTTCTAAGTGGGTCAAAATTACAGGTAGTTCTCATTTAACTAATTTCCAAAGTAACAATGGCACTGAACAAATGGTACTTATGATCAGTCCTTGAAGTTCCAGTTGTCCCAGCATCTCCTCGGTCACATAATCACCATCTGGGAGTTTGGCTACTGCCTCACGCTTACAACAGCTGCAGTGTCCTGTAGTCACATGATCCTCATTTGCGATGTTGCCTGGCAGCTTCCCTCAAGTAAAGTCAATACGGGAAGCTGGCAGGAAAGGTTGCAAGTTGCTCTGCCGAGTTACTTGCCTGCTCTATCTTGCTTGGCAGCAGCCACCCCTGTCAAAAGCTGCACTGCAGCTGCCTGCGAGTCACTTGGGATTCACTTAACTACCCATGATCCTCATTTAACAACGGCAAGAGGGAGTGCTGGGATTGCCGTCATCAAGTGATGCAGTCCCCCTGGTGTCGCTCTTTATGACTGCCTTGCTTAACAATGGAAATTCTGGTCCTAATTACCATCGTTGACCAAGGACGATCTGTATCCTACAACTCAAATATCCTTGTTTTATTTATAAAATACATTTCATAGCCATCCATCTCAAGAACATGACTCTGGGTGGCTCACAATAAAATAAATAAAAACGTACACAAATACAAAATAAGAAATAAAACACACAGCAGTTGAAGCATCATAAAAACCTCTCAGCAAAATCAGGAAATGAGCTCCATCGGTCCCCAGGCCTAAGTACATGTCAGGAAATTACACCAATTTATTGTCTTTAAAGCATTCAAATAACTTGCAAGCCAGGATGCTTATCCCTATTCCATGTACTTACTCAGGAGTTAAGCCCTGAATGAAACTCTTTGGAGTATGTGATAAGCTTGCAGCTCCAGTGCTAAGTGTGTTAGTGAAATATGGAAACAAAATCAATAAAGTTCCACAGGACTGTTCTTAGATATATTTCCCACATCTCCCTTGGCATGTTTGGAGAGGCCAGGGGTTGAGGACAATGCTGCCCCAGGCCCCTCAGGCACTGGGGAGGTGGTCGACCAGATGAAGAGCTGCCTGCCCTCACAGACACAGGGGAGGATCAGCTGCTGACAGGCAGTGGTGCTGATAGGCAGCTGATCTCCTCTGATGATGAACAGCTGCCTCCTCCACTTGATCCAAAGGCAAGGAGAGCAGAGCAGAGGCAAGGCCGAAGAAGGGCTGCAAGGCTACTCGGGAGGAGGTCGCCCCACCCCTCCTTACAAGGAACACCAGGAGGGGATTAACTTAAGGGAGAAGCCATGGGGAGTTAATCTTTGCCAGGAACAATTGTTTGCTTTGGCTTACACTCCCCTGACTTCGACTAGTGTCTGCTGCTGTTTGCCTTGCCTTGCTTGGAAGATTGCTCTTTGCCCTTTGTCTTGGACCTTGCCCTTGTTTTGTGGACTGCTTTTAGCCTTCGCTTTGCTGTGCCCTTGGAACTGCTTCTTGCCTTGGACCTTTTCTTTGCCCTGAGCACTGCCACTGTCTTGTACCTGGACTCTGCCTTGTGGTCTGGACTTGGAACCCTGGGCCTTGCCCTGTGATGATACTCCTACTCTGGGGACCGTATTTGTACTATAGGGGCTCTTGTTTGGGGGACTGAGGGTGGCTGCCCTCAAGGTAGCATGGAGGTGGAGCCGTACCGGTTGTTGGAGGGCCGTTTGCTGGATCATTTGTTGAGATAAATAAACAATTTTCTAGAGGCTTGCCTTGCCTTGACCACCTGGGACATAATACATCCATGTGCATCCAAATTGATTCATGCCCATCATCATTTGTTTTAAAAGAAATCTGTTTATGAAGATCCTGAATTCATGAGAAGTGTTGACGTGACCTACCGCTCCTGAGGAAAGTCTCGCAAGCTGCTCACCAACCCCAAGCGCACAAGTTTCCTGGCCACCTGCTTTCGTCCCCGGCGATGAGAGTAGAGATGTGACAGGATGTTGTCAAGCACATCTTCACCTGGGGTTGAAAAACAAGACTTGAGAGGAACAGAAGGCCTGGTGCTTGGACTTCGGCTGAGGTGGTGGAGAGAAGCAAAAGAGCTGGGTTGGGCACTGAAAAAAGTGACTTATGGCCAGTTTTCACACTTACAACTGTTGCGGCATCCCCACAGTCACGTGATCAAAATTTGAGCACTTGGCAACTGGCATGTGTTTATGTGGTCCCCACTTGTTACCTTCCCAGCTGGCTTCTGACAAGCAAACTCACTGGGGGAAGTCGGATTCGCTTAATGAACACGATTCACTTAATAACAGCACTGATTCGCTTAACAGTAATGGCAAAAAGGTCATACAATGGGCAAAGCTCACTTAAGAATTGCCTTACTTAGAAATGGAAATTTGGGGCTCCATTGTGATCGTAAATCGAGGACTACCTGTACACAACATGTGCCTAGTTATGGCTCCGATAGCCATTTGTAGCATTTATAAGGATAATCTTCCTTGGTTAATTCACTTTCAGTCACTATAATCATTCTTGCTGACCAGTAGCCTTTACGTTTTCTGCAATATAGCACCAGTTTCAAAACTCCACCTCCCGTTTTTACGCACACACAGAGATAGATAGATAGATAGATAGATAGATAGATAGATAGAGAGAGAGAGAGAGAGAGAGAGAGAGAGAGAGAGAGAGAGAGAGAGAGGGAGGGAAACACACACACACACACTTCCTTTCCCTTATTTTCTTTAGGAGAACAAAATATGAATGATACCTTCATGTTTAAAGGTGCATTAACAGAGCATACTCTGACAATGCAGCCTGGCGTGCCAGGATAAAAGTATCATGCTAATGCTGTCTTCTATTCAACTATGAAAAAAACATTAATTTAGATTATTTATACAACTTCCCATCTCATAAAGTGACTCTGGGAGGCTTACAAGATTAAAAACAAACCCACCAGAGAATCTAAACCCATAGTACCAGAACTCACCTGCACCTTTAGAACAGTTGCTGCCCGGCTTTAGAGCAGGTTGGAATTTGAGAAGCTATCAACTGAAGAACAGCACCTTGGGACATCAACCCAGTGACTGCTTATGAAAAAGTTTGGAAATCTCTTCTCTCAGAAACTTCTCTTTCATTTCAAAACTAGGACTCCAAAACAGAGGAGTCAGGAATACACTGGAGACTGTTCTGCAGTGGGCCACCAAATAGAGTCTTCCTCATGGGGTCCCAAATTTTTCTTATAAAAGTTTCAGCTCACCCCAAGCACTCAATTACATTTTCACCAGCCGCAGAATGGAAGGCCCTTAAATGAGTTTTGATCTTGCACTTCTTATTAGCTGGCTTTTCTTCAGACGTCTCCTCCCTGCAACTAGGTACCTACCTTCCATTTCTTTATACTTGTGGTAGAGCTCCTGAAGTTCTTCCTCCTCTTCTTCAGTCCAATGGGAGGCCTTGTGCAAATTAGAACTGCGAAGGAAAGAAATATCCTAGTGAGAAAATTTCCCCATGAAATATTATCTAAAATTTGAACATTTCTGTAGAAAGAAAAGCATTCGTTGGGTTTCTGATTTATGTAGAACTGATGGCATCCAGCAAAAATAACCTAGTGATTGTTTGATATGGCTTCCTACATGTTGATATAAAGTTAACCTGTCGTCTGCCAGGTAGGGTTTATAGGTGAAAACCAGCACCCTGATTTGCACCCATAAACCTATCACATGCACATACACACACGTCCTTATATCCTGGAAGCCTGTTTGATCAAAGAAATTAGGGGAGCTGTCTTTTATCCCCACCACAACTTTAGCATCCTGGATATGAGGTAGCAACTCCTGGTTTTCCTTTCTATTTTTCTAGGTCAAATCAATGGCTGAAACAAAAGCAGCTTTTGATAGGACTCTGGTTAGCCCCCCCCCCTTTAAAATGCACAACTTTCTTAAACCATGGTTCCCCTGTTTTGAGAACAGTGTCTAAATGGCTGAAGGTACTTCTTTCTGTTATTCCATTCTTAACCTACAGACAATACTATGAGGGTAGCAATCCAGCATCCAGTGCAACATTTCTCAAAATGTCCTCCACCCCTAGAAATTAGGTATTAACCAGAATCCCAAGGCTCACCTTCCATCTTCCTGTGACACTGTGTAGCCTTCGGTCATTTCTCGAACCACAGCTGTGTTTTTCCAGAACAACAGTTCCATGTAGGCTTTTTTATTGGTCGATGCCAATGCGAAAAATTTGCCCACAATGTATTTGGCAAAGGTCACCAGCTCCTAAAATTTACAGATATTTTGTTTTGTTTGTTCTAAGTCCAAAAGTTCAAGAGAATAAATGGTCTTCACTTACTCATTCAGTGACTATTCAAAGTTTCAGTGAAGCTGAATAACGGGGACTTACAATAAGACCTCAGAGTTGCAATCATTGCTGCATCCCCAGAGTTACATGATCATGGTTCATGTGCTTGGCTATTGGATCGTAATTAACGATATTACAGCATCCTGTGGTCATATGATTGCCATATGCAATCTTCACTGCCAGCTTCAGATAACCAAAGTTAATGGAGTTGTAAATGCTGATCACACGATTACAAGATGTTGTGACCACATGGGATTCACCTACCAATGGCAAGTGTCATACAGAAAGTCAGAGAATCACATGGCATTGTGCCTTATGACCCTGTCGCTTAGCAACAGAGTCCCCAGTCCCAATTATAGTTAATAAGCGAGGGCTAACTACATTTCTACAGTCAATATTTGGAAGCATTTCATTAAAGAAAATTCTTCTTTTCTAAAGGATGTGGGCAGTTCAAAAATGTGAATGAATGAATGAATGAATGAATGAACGAACGAACGAAATGTTCCCTCGCCTTCCCAGTGAAGCAGATTGCTGTCCTGTATTCTGTATATTTTTTGGTTTTGCTGAGGGATATTGTACTAGATGGGAGAAAGTAGGATGCATGTCCAAATTAAGAATACAGAAAAGGGTTTTTGAAATTTGGAATATACATTTATTTATACGTGTGTGAGGATTCTGGATTAAAAATGTCAATTATCTTTGCAGACATCTTTTCCACAGGTGTTGTGGTCTGATTTCCATATTCAAATAAGGCTTTGAAAAAGAGCTGTATGAACACTGGTTAGGAATTCTAAAATCTGAAATCCCAATATATCCTATCTTTCTCCACTGGAAGAAGCTTATTAGGACTGCAGGATTCCGTGTTCTGCCATTCTGCGTTTATTTAAACCGTAGATGGTATCCTGCAGCTTCAGAGCTGCAAGTAAGCCCAGGATAGCATGATTCATGTATTTTAAGCTGCAATTGAAGTCCTGAAATATCTTTTATAGTTAAAAAAAAAAGCACCCACTTTGATCTAGGCAATTTATATTACAGGTAGTCCTTGACTTAGAACTATTCATTTAGTGATTGTTCAAAGTTGCAATGGCACTGAAAAAAGTGATTTAAGACCGCTTGGCAACTGGTATGTATTTACGATGATTGCAGTACCCCAGGGTCATGTGATCACCTTTTGCGACCCTCTGATAAGCAAAATCAATGGGGAAGCCAGATTTATATCTGCGTTACTAAATTAACAACTGCATCACTTAACAACTGTGGCAAGAAAGGTCATAAAACGGGGCAAAACTCACTTAACAACTGTCTTGTTCAGCAATGGAAATTGTTTTATATGTGTATGTGTGTGTATTTAATTGGTTTATATGGCTGCTTATCTTGTAAATGTGACTCTGGGCAGCTAACAATGCATTAAAACAATAAACACATATGCAAAATGGAAAAAAACAACAATCAAATACGTCATTAAGCATGAATCCAACAGAACAGATAAACAGAAACTACTCAATGGGCCATTTAACTTCCCAACCCTTCAAGCGCTGGAACATATCCAGGTCTTCAGTGCTTTATGAATCCCCAGCAAAAAAGACCAGCTCTATGGAAGACCAGCAGGGGCCAATCCGATCTTGCAGGTTGTTTTTTTTAAGAGGGCAAGCGCTGCTACAGAAAACACATGCGATACAGGTAGTCCTCAACTTACAACAGTTTGTTTACAAAAACTTACAATTCAAATCTAATCTCTAATCAAACTCATAACCAACCACATCCTGTTCCACCTCACCTTATAAGCTCCAGCGGCAGGGTCACTGAGAAGACGGTTGAAAAGGCAGAAGACCGACAGCTGAAAGAGTAAGGCCTCCATCTTGAGGTCATAGGCAATGCGGTGCAACATCTTGACCACGCAGTGATTAGTGTGAGGGCTGTTCTGCTGGTAATTTCTGAACAGCAGGACGTAGGCCTTGACTACATTAGCACTAGCAAACCTGCACCACAGGATACAGACATGAAGTCATGTTCTGGGAAACAGCAGGGGAAGATTATTTGTGCACACAGGCTGGAACTCAGAACGTCAAGGGAATAACAACATTCAGCTTCTTCAGTAGTTTCAAATGCATCAATTACTGTTTCTAGTAGTTGTCGACTAACGTCGCTTAACAGCCATTCAAAATTATGACAGACCAGGAAAAGGGGGACTTAAGATCTGATTTTGAAGTTCCAACAATTGGTCTCCCTCCATGGTCCCATGACTGAACTTTGAGTGCTCAGCAACACGGCCGCAGGTATGGTCATTTGCACCATCCCACGGTCCCATGACCAAGCTTTACAATGGTTTTGCCAAAACTGGATACTTAACTTCCAGTTTTTGGCAAAAACCGCACCCAGAGAAATCCTACTTCGCTTAAAGATCAGTGTTCGTTTTACAACTGTGGCATTCCCTTAACGGCTGCCGCAAAAAAGGTCACAACATACGACTGTAATGGGCAGACTCCATTACGGTCGTTTGTCAAGGACTACTTGTATTATGGGTAAGGTAAGAATACACAGGAAAATTTTGTCATCTGAAATACTCCTTGCACAGAAAAGATAAAGAGACTGAGAAAGAACTTACTGCTTCACATAGTCTAGGAAGCTGAACTCTTTTTCAGAGACCTGCACAGATGCCAACTCTTCCTCAGCAACTTCCTCATCCTCAGCAGCCTCCTCAGGCTCATCTGGGTCAGTTGCTGCTTGCCCTGAATACACACAGGAGGTTTAAAGGAAACTCTCATTAATCCAGCTCAGAAACACAGAAGACTTGCCTGAGAAAATGTGTGTCTGTGCATACATGCATGATACACTGTTGTTATAGCAATATGGGAAATGCTGCCTTAGGGATCTGTAGTGTTGTGTTGCTGTTTAAAAAACAGTCCAGCCAGAAAAAGACCAAGGTAACCTAAACTGTTGAAGAATCCATGAAGAGCAAGTGTAAGACAAAGTCTTAGCAATAGCAATAGCAATAATACTTAGACTTATAGACCGCTTTGCAGTGCTTTACAGCCCTCTCTAAGCAGTTTACAGAGGTCAGCATATGGCCCCCAACAATCTGGATCCTCCTTTTACCAACCTCGGAAGGATAGAAGGCTGAGTCAACCTTGAGCCGGTCAGGATGGAACTGCTGGCAGTTGGCAGAGTCAGTCTGCAATACTGCATTCTAACCACTGAGCCACCAGGGCTCTTTCGAAGTCTGAGGGAAGTGGCTTACTCATGAGGAAGTATACTCACGAGGGAGGTTGGCAAAGAAGATTTGCTTCAGCAGCTCCATTTCTTCAACTGGATCAACGGCGGGTGATCCAAACACGTCTCCTTCAGGCCACACCTCCCTTATGGAGCAGAACAAACGAAACTTAGCTAAGTGCAGGAGATGGATAAATTTCTCTTCTCCTCAACATCAAGCACTGCAGACACTACAAGCAGGGTTAAAGACAGAGCTACCAATATCTATCTACTACTTAGCAACTATTATTGTAAAAGTTCAGAAAATGTAACTGATTTGGGGGGGATTTATAAATCTCACATTGATACTATTGAGAAATGCAATATGTTATGAAGAAGTGGCTTCTGATCTTCTTAATAGCAATTATCAGTACATTTATATTTTATCCTGTTTCTAAAGCTGTATCTTAATTTCTTTCTTTCCATAATCTACCCTTTCAAATCATCAAATCCGTAAATCATAAATTCATTTTTTATTTTTTTCAGCAAAAAAGTCCATAAAGGTTTTCCATTCACTGATAAATTTAGTAGTTGCTCTTTCTTTAAGCAAACAAGTTGATGTTGCCACTTCTGCTAGTTCTGTCATCTTCAGCAACCATTCCTCCATTATGCTACTTCACAGTCTTTCCATTTTTGCACATAAAGTAGTCTCACAAAAGTGATCATATATAAAAATAATATTCTATGGCTCTTTGCTAATTGTCTGGCCATTAATCCCAGTAAGAAAAGTTCCGCTTTCAGTTGAATATTAGTCTTTAAAAATATTTTGTGTCCCTGTATGCATTTGGACCCAAACTTTTCTGGCTTTTGCAAATCCACCAGGCATGATAAAATGATCCTTTACGTCGTTCACATTTTCAACATGGATAGAAGTGCCTTTATACATTCTAGATAATTTTTCTGGAGTCATATATCAATGGTACACCAATTTATAAAATTTCTCCTTTTAAATTATAACAGTGTGAATTTCATTCCTTTCGATCACATGCTATCCCACTGTTCCATCAATATGTTATATCCAAAGTTCTTTCCCCGTTTTAACATACACTCTTTAACTTGTTCATTTATTTATTATTTTTATAAATGCCTCAAGGCAGGGAACATAACTAATACTCCATCCTCCTCCTATTTTCCCCTCAATAACAACTCTGTTAGTGGGGTTGGGATGAGAGAAACTGACCCAGTCATCCAGATGGCTTTCATAACTAAGGCAGGACAAACTCACAGTTTCTTGGTTTCTAGGCTGGTGCTTTCACTACTACACCAAACTGACTCTTCTGTTTCAAATTTGAACAAAGGTTTACACATTTTTAGCAATTATATGTACATCATTTGTACATAACTCAGCTTCAGATTCTGTCTCCTGCTGCTCGATTGTCCTAATGTCTACCTTATATCTTTCTTTTAACTGTGCATATAAAAAAACCATTGAAAAGTTAAATCCCTCTGCAGTCAGTTGCTCTCTTGATTTCATCTTATTATAATAGTCTTGTTCGTTAAATAAGACTGTTAACAGGATTCTTATTTTTTGAAAAAAATAAATAAATAAACAGTCTTAGTTAGAGGAGGATGTTTTGAAGAATCACGAAGCTGGAAGGGTTCCTTTGAGACCATTGAGGGTCTCCTCAGTGCAGGAATTCAGAAGATTTGCTTATGTGTTGATGAGCAGACTCTCCTGCCCAATCATTCTTCTGGTCCCATTTCCAGTTGCCGGAGAGCAATAACCTGGCTGAATCGGGATAAGATATTGCTCTGAAGTGTTGCATACAGGCCAACAGATTTTTATCTGCAAGCTAAAAACAGACCCACAGATGCATCTTTGAAGTTGCTCTCTTACCTTGCCGAGCGCAAGAGTGAGAGCGCTTCTGGTGCCTGGCCAGTTAATAAGCTGTCCTGGATCCGTATCATGGCCTCAGCTCGCTGTTCCTCTAATGGAACTTCTGATGTGGCGTCAAAAGGAATGACATCATCTGGAGGAGACTCAAAACCCTGGCAAGAAAAGAGATATTGGATGGAAGCCTGTGACAGCAAGATCCTCTTTTTTTTTCCTTTCCCAAAAGAAAGAAATTTCAGCAAGAAATGTTACAGATCCAAACAAAAGATTTTGAATTTTGCTACAGCCAACCCAAGCAAGCTTTACACAGGTGTCAATTAATCAAGGGTAAGCTGGAAAGGCATGGAATCCACAGGAATGACTTGAAAAGGATGGAAAAGGCAATACCAAGAACCATCACTCCTTCTAGCCTGCATTCTGCCCACTTTCATGAAGTTTTGAGAAACAGTACTGCCCTGTAATTATTAGGAGGAACCATTTAAAAAGATCAGTTTGTTGTCTCAAAATGGGCTTGGAGGATAAAAAGAAGGGAGGAAAAAACCTGGCGTTGAAAGCAGACTAGCTAGAGGCTGCTAGAATGAACTCTGTGAACAAAAAGAATAATACCACCACCCACCATCCCATCACTTTAGAGAAAGGAGAGAACGAAGAAAAAAGTGCTATTGATCTGGTGTGTTCATATTCCTTCTACAAAGGTTGATCTGGAAACAAGGTATCCCAACCTGCAGAATCAGCAAAATATATATATATATATGTAAAGATATCCAGGAGAGAGCTCTTCTTTCGTTTGCAAGGACCGTGTGCAATTGAAGATGGTTTTTTCCCCCAAAGATGTCACAATGGGTCTTTTTCTATACCTCACTTACAAAGAGTTCGTACAAGGGCTTGTATGACTTTTAGGCAAAGGCCATAGCTTAGCAACAGAGTATTTGTGCTTTGTATACAGAAGGTAACACATTTCAGCCCCGGTACCTCCAGGCAGAAGAAAAGACTCTTCTCTGAAAACCTAGCCTTTGCCAGTCACCTCAGGAAGCACCCAGCTGGCACTTTCTGCAACACGGATCCTATCTTGTTTTACAAGAGAAGATGCCAGAGAGGAGAAGGACTTCTGCTCGTTGTGAGCGAGCGAGATGGAACCCAGAAGTCCTGACCTCTGCACTCTGAAGAGCCAACTTCCGGCTATCCAGCTGGCAGGAGGCCCTCTTCCTGCCAACTAGATTCATCTTACCTTTATGCACTTATCCATTTGCTCCACCAGCTTTGGCCACACCTCCTCTAACTCTTCAGGAGTTTGGGGTTGCACACCAGGCCCAGCAGAATGAGCCTTGGATTTCTTTTTCCTCCTGCATTTCTTGCCCTGCAGCAAAGCAAAACAAAAACAATTTTTGAATCGGGCTTTGAGAAAAGAGAATACGGATATAAGCATTATTTGCCACGTTGATTGGGGTCACTGAAAACTTGACTTCAGCAGCATCTCTAGAGGACCAAAGATCCTCCAGCTTTACTCTAGTCAGATTCAAACTCAGCTTTCTACGTGACATTGGCCAAGCTGCTCTCTCCTGGACCAACCTGCCCCAGTTAGGTCCCTTAGGAAAGAAAGGCCCACCGCTCCCTTTGGGTGAAGTGATAGTTCTTTTACTAAAGGTTGCTGGCTGTAGTAAAGTCAGGCTAAAACTAAGATTCCTGCACAAAAGGTTACAATTTTTTTTCCCTTCAACCCAGCCCTCCCCCCTTGACCAGTTAATCTTCATCCAATGAGGAGCCGCATAGGTGTTTTGAGAATAGCTGAAATGTTTGGGGCAATCCACATCCCATTCTCAGGGTGCATGGCCTTGAGGCTTGGCACAAAACTGGACCCATGCTTTCGTGGTCTTCATCAAGCTGTCATCCCCCCCTCATTTCCCATCACATCCCCATACATGTTTATTGCCCATTTGTCCCCCCTCGTCCCTCCCCATCTTTGATGGCAGGATGGCGGCAAAGCACTGAGCCAAAGATGGCAGAACTGACACCAACCACTTATGGGGGACATAATAACGAAGAAAGGAAGCAGTTAGCATCTTGAAGGAAAAAAAAAACGGGTAACAGTGAAAAGAATAAATATGTGCATTGACCAAAAGATTCCTAAAGAAATAACTGGGAATTCAAAGGAAAGGAACGCAATTCCCATACCCCAAGATACCTGGACCACTAGGTTTTTCCTCCCTTTGCAAAATTTCTCCAGCATCTTCAAGAAGAGATGAGTTGTCTCCACCAGATCTCTCAGGAATGACCTGGGTTGCTTTTTCTCATCAAACTTACGGAAAAGAGTGAGGAACAACTCCCGATATTCCATCAAATAGAAAATGTTATCTAGAGGAAGGAAGGGCTCATCATTAGTTTCATCCAAGCAAAACCAACATTCCCTAAATAATGGAGAGGGGAAGTAATAATAAAGTGGGTAAGATTTCCCCCCCCCCCCAATGTAGTTTAATTTTGGGAGCTGAAAGGCCACTGTTGCTTTTCTCTTCATTCTCTATTTGCTCAGCAAATATACTTTATTTAGCCTTTCTGGTTGAATCTGATAAGAAAAACATGGAGGCTCCTGAGGTCCAATATTTAGTGATAGAGAACAGAGTATCCGTTCAGAAGACTACAACTTCAATTCATAGTATGTTCAGGGATGGCTGGAAAACTATTTAAAATGCTTAACATGTTACTCATGTTAGCAATTCTAGACTAGCCGGACCAAAGCTTTGTCTATGATCCTATCCCTCCAAGCAAATGTAATTCTAAGCCTTTCCCTTGGAATTGGTACAGATTACAATTGGTTTCTCCTTCCAGCAGGAAACCTAGAATGTTATCCCAGGAAATAACTTGGTATATAATGAAAAATCTTTACTTTTAAGGATGTGGCTGCTGTTGCGCACAGCTTCTTCCTGGGAATGGTCCATTTCATGCATAGTCATCAGCAATTCTTGGTAAGCCTTGAGAGCCAGATGCATCCTGAGAGACAAGGAAAAGAAGTTGAGAAGCAGGAGTTCCTCTGACTTTGCACAGGAAGGTGAGATAAATGACATTATTTAAGTCTGCACAGGCAAAAAAAAAAAAAACCAAAAATCAAAAATTCCACAGAATACTCCATTGTGAGAATGTCCTCTCACCTTTTAGACCAAGAGGTGATATCCTTCTTATCTACCAGGCTCATTTCATAGTAGTTGGTCAGACTCCGTTCAATGAAATGGAAGGTCCGAACACCAACCGTCTCAGAAACCAGCTGAGGCTGGAAAGAAGAGGCCCGGTTGAAGGCCATGAAAAAAGCCATAGCCCATAAGTAGTATGTCTCATCATGCTGTTGGGCCTTTTCCCTGATCAAGTGATCCTGGGGGAAAGAAAGAAAGAGAATGTCAAAAGGCCATCTATGATCTCGTAGCCTCTGCTCTTTTGGCTCCCTATCAGGTGCATTCAGTTTCAGAGCACAAGCAGATCTGATAGGCCAAGATAATTTAAAACCCTAAAATGCAAACAGTGGAGATTAAACATGCATAAAATAACATTTAAGCACTTAGAGCAGTGTCAGGACAACAGTCAGGAGCCCCGGTGGGTGCAGTGATTAGAATGCAGTATTTCAGGATGACTCTGCCCACAGCCAGGAATTTGATCCTGACAGGCTCAAGGTTGGCTCAGCCTTCCATCCTTCCAAGGTCGGTAAAATGAGGACCCAGATTGTTGGGGGGCAATATGCTGACATTGCAAAACGCCCAGAGAGTGTTGTAAACCACTGTGCAGAGGTATATAAGTTTAAGTGCTATTGCTATAAATGAATTTGAGAATGCTGTAAAGCACTGTGCAGAGGTATATAAATCTAAGTGCCATTGCTATAAATGAATTTGAGCCAATTTAAATCACATATTCCTTCAATAGTTGTTTAAAGGAATGGCAGAATGGGGGGGGGGATATTTGATGCCCTTCTAAGAAAGAGAATTTCTCATAGGAGGGAAATTTACAACTGGGCAATGTCATCAAGAAATTCCACTTTTTGACTCCCCAAACCTATCTCCAAAGATGGCAGAACATATAACACAGCCTTAGATACTGAACACAATGTAAATGGAAGGGATCCATCAAATATGCTGGTCTTTAACTTTAAAGGGAATAAGCTGCATTTCAATAGCATCCAAGAACTTTCCACTGTGGATAAGGAGTAATAATATTCTTATTCTTCCCTTTGGCACCAGAGGAGGAACAAGAATCATTGAAAGATTTGACTTCTAATATATCTCCAACCTGAGTGCAAACGGGCTCAGTAAAGCCACCCTGATCCCAATGAATCTGACTGCTGCCCAGTCCTATAAACGAGGGTCGTAGATGGCTGAGACGTCTCCCTCGTCTCTTTTATGGTACCCTGCAATTGGCCACCCCCACACCTGAAACTCCTTCTCACCTTGACCAGGTACATGAGGCGATTGTAGCAGTTCTCCAAGAACTCCACACAGAACTCCTGGAGGAAGCGCCGCACATTGAGGGCAGAGCGGCGAGGAGGTCCTTCACCATCACTGGCGAGCTGCTGCCTTTTGGGCACCCGGCGTACCTCCTTGCACAGATCGTGGCTGTAGTTCTTCACCTGTCCAGGAATGGGGCAGAATGTGAATAAGACGGAAGGGGGAGGGGGCGGAATGTGGATTCAACTCCTTCCATCTTAGTTCCAATAATACCCGACGGCTATATGGTTTCCTGGAGAAGTTTCCATTTCATAATAAAGTGCAGAGATAACATTAGACAAACTTGGCAATTATACTGTTTTTCAAGTGACTGTCTCCAGTGAGCATGCAACATATATAATAAATGTCATTAATCAGAACATTTTCTAATGCACCTTACACAGTTTCTGTAAAAATGAGCTTAATCTACATCAGGGGTAGGCAACCTTGGCTCTTTTATGACTCGTGGACTTCAACTCCCAGAATTCCTGAGCCAGCCATGCTGAGGGGAAAGGGAGAGGTTTCCAAGCTGAGCCATGCTGGCTCAGGAATTCTGGGAGTTGAAGTCCACGAGTCATAAAAGAGCCAAGGTTGCCTACCCCTGATCTAGAGGGTCTAATCCAGTGCCCCCTAACCTTTTGGGCGCCAAGGACCAGTTCTGTAGAGGGCGGTTTTTCCGTTTTAAAACCTTGTATGTGTATATGTGTTCCACGTGCTGCCTGGAGCTCAAGCATGTGCGGATGGGGCTTTGCAGTCCACGGTCTGCTGCTGGTTCGCCTCCCGGGGGCTGAGAACCCCTGGTCTAATCTAAACGCATATGGTCTATTTGGCCTGGAAAATAGGGTTGATGATGGTGCAACTACTTCTTTACAATTGTGGATTGATCTACATTATAATCTGGTAGTTTTATGAGCTAGCGAAAAGAAGCTCTGAAAGTTGACCTCAACCAACTGATATGCTAAGAAAACTGGGAGCCAGCCTATGAAAAAGCAGTGAGCTGCGCAGGGTAGAGGATGCCCATCAACACTGGCCAGGAATTTCTGAAGACATAAATGATGGCAGAGGGGTCTAGGAAACCCAATAGCTATAGTAGTCCTTTTATTAAACTCTTCAGTGACAGTTACTGTAACAAAGACAGGCAGATTTGAGGACAAATAAAAAGCTACATGATTCATGTGCCCATAACATCCCATGCTTTCCTTTCTCCGTTTCCTATTAAGTGCAGAAAGTAGCATCACTCCTTTGAAGAAACACCCACAACACTATGCAGATGTGCAGCTGCTGCATCCTGAAAAAAAAATCCACTCTCTCCAACCTTGCACACAGTAACTTGAAGTGACTTACATTGTGTAGCCCCTTGTGCATCACCACATCTCTTTCCCCAATAGCTTTCAAGCCCTGAATAATGTAACAGCCACCAAAACGAGAGTGTCTAAGGGAAAAGAAAACAGGTAAAAGTGTGACTTTCCTAAATGAGACCGAAAATTATTCAACAAGGAGTTCTAAGCTGATTCATTCAGTTCAAATCTATTAAAGTCCTATTTTTATATATTTTATGATTTCAGCAGAATCAATTAGAACAGGCATTTGTCTGAAATGGTATAGGGTTTCCTGCCTAAGCAGGGGGTTGGACTAGATGACCTCCAAGGTCCCTTCCAACTTTTATTGTTGTTGTTGTTATTATTATTATTATTATTAATCATCGCACAGTCAGCCAGATGTTCAGACTGGATTTGGCATTTTTGTCTACCTATTGAGTCCTTACCAAGAACCTGGGATAGGCAGATGTGGATGTTTGTTGGTATTACAGACATCGTCGCAGGATGGAAGCAGTTCCTAGTAAGGCTGCCTTTTGCAATTGACTAATGGCGAATTTGTCAATGCCAATGGTGATCAAGTGGTGCTCCAGTTGTTTTGGGATTGCACCCAAGGCGCCTATTACTATTGGTACTACCCTTGCTTGCCTTTGCCACAATCGTTCTATTTCTATTTGTAGGTCTTTGTATTTTGTTATCTTCTCCAGTTCTTTCTCATCTATTCTGCTGTCTCCAGGCACTGCCACGTCCACTATCCAGACTTTTTTGTCTCTCTTATCGACAATTGTTAAGTCCGGGGTGTTATGTTGCAGGTGCTTGTCTGTTTGAATTCTGAAGTCCCAGAGCAGTTGTTGTTGTTGTTGTTATTATCAGACTCTTTTACCAAAATACCACCTTTTGAACAAGATTCAACAAGAGGAGGCAGAAACTGACTTTAGAAAAGGCACTACTTTTGGTCAACCTACCCAGAGTTGTCTACTTTGATAGCAGCTGTTTTGCTCTTATGCAGGCAATAATTGTACTGTATTCAATTCCCTCTGTCCATTTCTGTCTCTTAAAAATTGTCCAGTGAAGCATTCATGATGAGAACCAACTGAAAGAGTACTGGACTTCATTCTTGCAAGATTCCTTTTTCCCTGCACATCCAACCCCATTTTATCACTGGTACTGAAGGACTCGGTCATGTATTCTGGCAGCATTAACGAGGTGATAATGATAAAATAATGAACTTAATCAGTCAGTAATTTCTGGTCTATAGGCTACTGCCCTCGATATAGAGCTGTGGAATATACGAATTTGTATCTAGACTTTCCTTGAGCAGTATGGAAAACTGGAAACAGTTCAGACTCTTTTTTCTTTCCTCTTCTTCCATTTCTTGATCACCTAAATTTTAAACTTTTAAACCAGTGGTTCTCAACCTGTGGTCTGTGGATCCCTCGGGGGCCCCGATGCCACCATAGATTTAAATCTTGAGTTAAGTCTTGGTGATCCGTGGCCATGCTCTGTGGCCACAAAAGGTATTTAAAGAGATCAGTTGGTGAAGAAAAGGTTGAGAACCATTGTGATAAACAATATCTCTTCAGCAAATGGGAAGATGAATTATTATATGAGACTAGAAACTTGGCTCTTGTGGGACATCTATTCTGTTGAATATATTCTTCAGAAGAAGCAGTCCCAAGTTCTACCTTGATTTCGCATGAACAAGCGCACTAATTTATGAATCATAAGATCAACCATTTGTGAAGAATGATAACTATCTACCCATTTCAAATCAAAGATAACTCCTCAATATAAATATTTTTTCCCAAATACAATTGATTCTGCTGAAATCTTAACATATACAAAAATAGGACTTTGGATGTGAACTGGAATGAGCCAGTTTTATTCTTGTTGAATAAAAAAAAATATTGGATATTATTTGGGAAAGTCATCAAAATTAGATTGTAAAAATAAATTGCAAAAAAAATTGTAAAAAATGATTAGTGACAGCAGCTGTTCTAGATTAAATTTATGAATTTAGCTAGAGAACTAAAAAGTTACACAGACTAAAGAGCCATCTTTTGTAATGGAAAGTATAATTCACACCCTCTTAAACTGCATTGAAACAAAAGACTTTCTAAATTGTATAGGGAGAGTTTTAATCAAATCAACACCTATTTTCATCTTTAATGATAATGGACACTTATTTTGGTTTAAGGACTTTTTAGAAAGTGGAAAAATTGTACAATTTCAATAACCAATGCTAGTGCTGCTTTCCATCCAATTTTTCCAGTTTTCTCAAAGTTTGCAATATTTTCTTTAATGTTGTTTCATTTTCAGTGTCATTCTTGTGTTCAAAAAGATGCAGTGTTGTTTGCAGTGATTTATACACCATAAAACAAAGGAGCTCAGAATCTGAATCAAGTAAAGGGTATTTGATTCTGGCACGTGCATCTTTCTCCCTGTAAGAGCCGCTCCTTAAAGAGGCTGTATTGTAAGCTGCCTAGAGCAGCCCCATAGTGAGATAAGTGGCAAATAAATATAATAAACAAACAAACAAATAGGTACAAGGAGGGTGCCCCAAATAGATTGAGGCATCCCTGTCTGCTTTGAATCTGAATATTGTATGAGAAACCATGATTGGGATAGTAGTATATTAACTTTGCAAGAAAGAAATGTTTTTTGGAAGGTTGCCCAACTTAGAGATAGCAAAGAAGAGCAACAAAGATGATTAGGGGACTGGAGGCTAAAGCATATAAGGAACGGTTGCTGGAATTGGGTATGTCTAGTTTAACGAAGAGAAGGACGACGGGGGATATGATAGCAGTGTTCCAATATCTCAGGGGCTGCCACAAAGAAGAGGGAGTGAAGCTATTCTCCAAAGCGCCTGAAGGCAGGACAAGAAGCAACGGATGGAAACTAATCAAGGAGAGAAGCAACCTAGAACTAAGGAGAAACTTCCTGACAGTTAGAACAATTACCCAGTGGAACAGCCTGCCTCCAGAAGCAGTGAATGCTCCAACACTGGAAGTTTTTAAGAAGAGACTGGACAGCCATTTGTCTGAAATGGTATAGGGTTTCCTGCCTGAGCAGGGGGTTGGACTAGATGACCTCCAAGGTCCCTTCCAACTTTATTATTACTATTACTATTACTATTATTATTATTATTATTAACAAGGAAGGGGAATGGCTTTCTTTGTTAAAGATTACAGGCTCAATTCTTGACATTTAAAGGATGACATAACTGGGAACAGAGAGGATCCTTTTTTTTTTCCAAATCATCCTTAGTGACAGTGATCGGCTGGGAAAGCCAAGTGGAAGACCTCCAAGTTCACTTCCTCACCTGCTACTCCGCTGGAATATACGAGTCTTCTTCGCAGCCTGTTCCTTCTGCCTCAAGATTTCCAGGCCTGCCACATCGATGCTCTGCTCCTTGGCTGAACGGGTCTGCCCCGTGGCTGCCAACAGCTCTGCATTCTGTTGGGAACAATTTTCTTCCAGCAAAGAAAGCTATGTTTATTCCCTCCCTTCCCTTAGATCCATGCACCCCAGCAGAAAGCAAACCAACAGAGATTGCACTGGACAAGGAAGCTTTTGCCTCCCCACAATGCTGAAACTTTAAATGTTAATTAAAAGCTTAATTAACGTTAAATTTAATTAAATGTTAATTTAAAAATGTTAATGACAAAAGCTGTTCTTTGTTAATGAACCACAATATTCCGACTCTGACAGAGGCCAGGCGGAACCAGAGGATGAAATTGTAACGTGGGCTAAAGAGCCACATTTTCTAACAAAAAGTACAACTATCGATCTTGGTCAACAGTTCAACTATCTCTCAACCTTCCTTTTTCCTCTTCTACTTTCTGAAGCTATATAGGTAAAAAAAGTAAAAGTTTCTCTGCGGGTTTTTACTCTGCTAGTCATAGCCCACTTTAAGGCAGAGTGCTCACCTCTATTAGTTAAGCCAAAGAGCCAGTGTTGTCCGAAAACATTTCCCGTAGTCGTGACATCACCACAGCACAGAGTATGCGGCGAAACACAGAAGGCTGTTACCTTCCCACATGCTTATATGCAGTACCTATTCGTCTACTTGCATCTGCAGGCTTTCAAATCGCTAGGTTGGCAGGAGCTGGGACAAGGGACAGTAGCTCACTCCATCTTGCTGTACTCGAATTGCCGAGCTGTAGACCTTTAACAGTCTAAGGCAGGGATTCCCCAACCCCCAGGCTGTGGCCCACTACCCAGCTGTGGCCCACTACCCAGCTGTGGCCTATTCAGAACCGGGCTGTGCCAGTAGCAGGCCGGCGTGCGCAGCTCAACCTGTGTGAGCCGCAGGCCGATGCATGTGCACATGCTTGCACAGCTCAACTTGCGCAAGTTGAGCTGTGTGGGCCTGTGCCTGCATGCCAGCCCGCCACTCGCGTGGCTCAGTTCTCTCCACCACCCCCAGCCAGGCTGCCAAGCTGCCAAGGTTGGGGACCGCTGGTCTAAGACTCAATGTCTTAGCCATTGAGCCAATGCATCCCCTTCTGAAGCTATAAAAAATTCAAAATTCCCGGAAATCTCTTTGGAGGTCCAACCTAGAAACATTGTATCCTTTGCTTCTTTCTGCCACCTGCAGGTATTTCCCAGGCTACCCTCAGCCTTCATTTCTGATCCAAACAGACTTGCTTGCTTACCTGGTCACGGAACATAAGGGAGATTATCTCCAGCACGTGCAGACTCCACTGCTGTTCACTTGTGGAGCTGGCCAAGAATTTGAGCAAATCATCCATCCCGCTGATGTGCATAGCCCAGAGCGCCCGGTCATGGATGTTGGCATCATCGTCAATGTTCTATGGGAGAGATCAGATGGGATTAACCATTAGAATACGGGCAGTCCTCAAGTTACAACCACAACCGAGTCCTAAATTTATAATGCTAAGTGAAACATTTGTTAAGTGAGTTTTGCCCCATTTTACGACTTTCCTTGCCACAGTTGTTAAGTGAATCGCCGCACATGTTATGTTAGTAACACGGTTGTGAAGTGAATCTGGATTCCCCATTGACTTTGCTTGTCAGAAGGTCGCAAAAGGGGATCACGTGACCCCAGGACACTGCAACCATCATAAATATAAAAGCCAGCTGCCAAGCTTCAGAATTTTGATCACGTGACCATGGGGATGCTGCAACGGTCGTAAGTGTGAAAAACGGTCATCCGTCACATTTTTCAGTGCCGTTGCAACTTTGAATGATCACTAAATGAACTGTTGTACGTCAAGGACTACCTATATGGAATTTTAAGCTATAATATCCATTTTGCTCAACCTCATGTCACACTAGACAATTGGCAAAGTGTCCCACTGACACACTCATATTCTTTGGGAATATCCTTGATAAACAGGATGAGGAAGAGCCACAGCCAGGCAATAGTCAGATAAAAGACCTATCAGTCCACAGAAGAAATGGGGGAGGAGAAAGCATCTCAGAAAGGACTCTCCCTAATTCTCTGGAAAGTACAGGCAAAGAGGGAGAGATGTGCTTTCAGACTTGCAAAAATTTATTACCGTTAATCTTACAATAAGTTCTGAACTACACTGAAGGGCTGACAGAACAGACACCTCCCACGTCATATAAAAGAAGACCTGGCAAGACAGACGTAGTAATAAAGACCATGTTCCCCCTCAGAATGTTAAGAAAAAAGGGAAATCACAGTGAGAGCATTCTGGACAGGAACAATGTATCCCACATTTTTCTTTGATTCTTCTGCTATTATCATTCAGCTGAAGTATATTGGCTCCCTAAATAACAATATTCAAACCATACCGGAAGCAAGGCATTATTTATTAAGCTTAAGACATTCCCACCCCCTAAAATAACCACGGAGAGTTATTCAGCAGTACTGCAGTGAGTTGTTGAGATAATGCAGATGAAACACTGAATAGGAAACTTCCGATTATCTGAATATCGTCAATATCACTGTCAGACCTGCCCCTACTTCTGCCCTTGCTAGTCCCTTATTGTCCAATTACATTTGAATAAATTGTTTTGGGAACTGTCTCTTCAATGGAGGGCTGGCTGGTGAGCTGTTATATTCCATGCCCAGTGTTTTGACCTTGAGATGGTGTCTTTGGAAGGTATGATGAGTAGTTAGCCTTCCCTCCCTCCCGACCAGCTCCCTCCCCCCATAGTTCATGGCAGACTGGCAGCTAGCTAATGCGAAGCTCAAGCGAAGGATGGCAGTCCTGACAATCATCTACAACAGCACCAGCTAGTATTAACTCAATGGGGGAGGAATTTGGGAAGCCCAGATTCCTCTTATCTGCAGGTATATGCTTGTATGTTTACTCCATGCATCATTCAAGGCTGGCATTTACCAGCCCAATGCCAGCCTTTCACATCAATACCTTCTCTTCATCAGGATCAGCTGGCACATGCAGCACATTGCGCACCAGAAGCAAGATGCGCTCAATTAACAGGTTATCTTCTTCCTGGCGCTGCTCCCAGTCCTGGGATGAGAAAGAAGAGATCATAAAAACACACACACACACGTATTGGAAGCACATGAAAGAGATGAACTCAAGGAGGAGGCTGTTGTCTTCACTGCTCCCACCCTAGTCTTGTTTGACAAAATCTTGTCTCTTTTCACAACCCTTTCTTGTCCTCAAGCCGCCACCACCAACCCCCTTTTGATCTGGGAAATGATTCCAAATGAAACTCACCAGCTGCAGCAACTCATATAGCTTCTCACTCAGCACCCCAAAGACCTTCTCACTGGCAAATGCCTAAGGATTGGAAAAAGAATGTACCGTATTAGGATCCCGTGAAGGCAGAGCAACCCCTCAAAGCAAGCTACAAAGACTTGGTGTGGAAACTACAATCTGCTTCTTCCCTTCATTATCTGCCTTTTCTTTAAGTTTATTTTTTTTTAAACTTCCATCCCCTTGGTGTTCTTCAAATTAGCTGCAATCCCAGAACCAACAATTCTTCTTACCTTCAAAGATCTTTAGTTTAAGCACAGCGAAACCTACTGTAGAAAAGCAGGGTCTATTTGCTCATAATCCTGTTATCCCCCAAACAATGGAACAAGGACTAGAGAGCACCTCCCACTCACTTCTTTATAAGCCTGCAGGTAAGAGACAGTCTGCAGGAAGTGATGGCGGAGGTTAATGTCCTGGGGAATTTTTCCAAAGCAGAGGATAGCTGGTTGAGTTAAATTCACCATTAATCTAGGAAAATAAGACACAGAGACTTTGTCAACGATTGTAACATAAAGCCAACTTAATTGTGTTGTCATTAAACCACTTCAGTATTAAAACACTTCACAAACATCTTACAAGTTATACTAATTTCCCACTGACAAATTTAAGCAATGAATATATTTCTACACTGGTATATTAGTCCTTAGCAAAATTCATTGTGATAGCTTCCTCAGTATTTCATTTTTTTGTAAGTATTTTTCTGTAGTGAATTCCTAATTGCCACCTATATTACATATAGCTCCAGTTCAGGATTTGGTTCAGGTTTAAATTTAAGTGGATAATGGCTTGATCCAGACTTGGATCACCATGTGTGACAAGCATGGGATTTAAAAATAATCTGGAGATTCTTTCTTTAAACCCATACTATACAAAGAGTATAATTTTCTAAATAGGCTAGACTTCTTTTCATTCTAACATTCAATCTAGATTGACTTCACCTCCAGAGATAATAAAAATTGTTATGACAGCTGCATTGTGCACATTTTAAAATTTGGTTCTTTGAAGGATATTAGTTCTTCCTCCCAGCGCAATTAAAGTATTGATTTAGCTAAAATTTAACTAAAACTGTCGTATATTTCAAAAATATGCACATTATTCAAACTGACCGTGTTTAGATATTAAAAAATTGCCAGAGCATAGACATCCATCACTCTCATTTATATCTAAAATCCTCAATTGTTTCAGACTAAAATTATCATAATCTCTTGCCACTGATCAGAGAGTTAGGTCTTATGGGATAGGACAAGACCAGGGCATGGATTGTTCCCTGATCTCTGTAAGGCACACTCCTTCGTTGCTATCTGTTACTGATACTCTTCATACTTAAAACCTATAACCAATACTCTTTCCTTCCATCTTCTTTCATCCTGCCATCCCTACCTGATGATAGCATCAAACAGCTGCTTATCTTGGGGGTACTGGACAATGATAGGGATCAGGTCATTTTGCAGAATCTGAGCAGCTCCCAGCTGTTGCCGAATATCCCGGGTCTCATCTTCATGGCGCAGATAGCGGATTAAATCTTTCACACTCTCTGGAGGAATTCAAGCCAAGTAGGAGACAAAAATTCAAATGGGTGCAAAGCTAGAGCTCACAAAATTGCTATCTCAGGATACATATTAGTTATACCAATATACTAAAGGAGGAATGGACTACAACTCCCATCATAGCTGGCTAGGACTGATGAGAGAGTTACAACATCTGGAAGGTAACATATTGTTTGATTGATAAAGTTGTAGAACTAGGGAATTAAATCATTTTGTTGTGCCCTGGAACCATCCAAAGAAGGATGACAAGAAGGTATCTCCAACTTTTTCAAAACAAAAACAAAAAGTTAGAAAGTGCCTTTACAGAACTCAAATGTTTCCTACTTCATGATTTAGTTGCCTCCATCTAACAATCAATAGCTTGAGACATACACAGCCCTTACACATCCTCTAATATATACTTCCCAGTCTTGATCTCTCACCTATACAGTCTGGTTCTTTATGGTAGGTGTCCCCTTCTAAGAATCCAAGGGCACTGCAAGTTGCTAGGAGTTCACAATTCATCATGTACAAGTCCATAAATCTCAGACTGAGAAAAAGAATGGAGCCTGCAGAGAACAGACAAACAGTTTGGTTGTGCAGTTGAATATTCATAAAGCAATAGTCATCATTTGATGAAACAAATGAGTACTTGCTTACTATCTCCCATGGAAGCCTGAAAAAATCCAAAGCAGTTGTAATGTTAGAGTTTTTAACTAAAGTCAAGGTATTTTAAGATTTTACATGGGTTTATCCATTGTTGGTGTTTAAAATTCCAGATCTGGCCTTAAAAGAAATGAGGGAGGGCTAAGCAAACTATCTAGTCTTTTAACTGTTTATTTCTTAAATTAAAATTATTTTATAAGATTACTTTTTTAAAAATGTCTGGGATAGGCTGCAACAAGTTAGGTCAGTTTCCCATGTTCATGGATTGCAGACATGATTAGAGTTACTACCACATATACATTCTGCAAATAGAACAAGTTCATAAAAGAAGTTTGAGGTATCTGGAACACATATTTGACCTTGAAGGAACAATTATTCACTTCTGGTAAAAATCCCAATTTGCAGTTAAAATACAGTACTGCCTAAATCAAAATATCATAAAATAAACCAGCTTCTTTTATGTCTCTACGTATAATCCAGTTTCCAAATTATAGAGGCAAACAGCAATGTGAGATGTATCCTAGTCTAGAGGTCTACACTGACATTCTTACCTGAATTTATCCAAGCACATGTGTTTGCTTATTTTGACTCTAGCAACTGACTTCAAAATCAAGTCCCACTAAAATTAACCTTTAAAAATGCTAACTACTGTGCAGGTAGAATTGTACAATACAGCTGAAAACATATGTGAATTTTCTGGAAATAACTATACCATTTTAAGACAAAGATCTAGAAAATAACTCAATTGAACCTACAGATGAGGAAAAATCAGAACCCATTGGATTTATCCAACCTGTTTCCCCCCCCCCAAAAGATGTTATTAACATCAAACCTTCCCATTCAAGAGACATAATACAGTCAAGCAATAACATAGCTCCATGCTGTTTTGTAGAACTCTTCAATGTCTTGGGTTTGATTTCAATAATGCCCTTTGAAGTGTATAGGAACAGGAAGGTAATGCCTGTCTCTAATTTTTGAAAGCAGTTCCCTATTCCTCCTGCAGCTATAACATGACCTAGGAACAAATGCAGCTACCTTAAAAAGCTGCAGTGTGTTATCTTTATGCCCCTAAATCAGACATGTCAAACTCATGACGTCACGTGACGCCACGCAACGTATCAGGACAGTTTTGCCATTGCCGGCAATGGGGTGGGTGCGGCTTCCGGATGACGCATACGGCCCGCGGGCCGGCAGTTTGACACCCCTGCCCTAAATGCTCAGAATTATATTTTGGAATCCAACCCAAAGCATGCATAGTTCTGCACTTTTATTGTCATATTAATGCAGAGTAAATTAGATAAAAACTTAAACACTAATTCATTAAATGTGCAACTGGCTATTTGATAAACATGATGAAACTCCTTCTTTGCACTCTTTATTGAAGCTTATATCTTCTGTCCACTTGTTGTCCTAAAAATTAATTATGTGCCAGATACAACATCCTTATTCAAGTCCCCTTGCAAGTGACAAATCTCAGAAAGCAGCTACTGGGTTTATGTAACACATCAAATCAGAAATGAAAGATTTGCATTTTAACCTTACATGAACATAAATACATACAGTTGGTCTATGATTCAGTGTATCATCATGTGAACACAGAAAACTATAGATAAGAATGGCTTTCAAACTCAGTCAATATATTTACTTTTTTTTTTCCCCAAAAGAAATTGTTCCTCCTAGTCTGTGGAGAGAAAAGGGTACACAATACTTACTTTCTCCTAATAGAGAATGAAACAAATAAGCAAAATCTCTCCACTTCCAAAGATAAAGGCTGATTATCAAGCCAGCTCAGCCCACCACCAGTTTAATGAAAACATGTCAAGGACTAAGGAAATCCTGTTTCAAGTCTACTTTCAACCTCGGGTCTTTATTATAGCAATTACAAATCAAAGTAACAGCCTCAGCCACTGGAGATTTAGGACCATCATTCTTTCAATGCAGCCTTTCTCTCAAAACTGCTATTATGGTGGGGGAAAAATGGAGGAGGAAATGCCATGCTATCTATGTCACCTCCTTCTCCTGGAGGAAAAACAGGATATAAATCTAACAAACAAACAGATACTAAAACAGACATCATCTGCAGCAGCCTAACCCTTGCGAACCTGCCACTCTGGCTGCAAACAAACAATGGCTCCTCCATTCTCTGTTCATAGATTCTTTAATGAGCAAAATAAAAGGAAATCAGCAAACTAGGTTTCCACACTGATTACAAATTACCTGGACTTGCACAGATAGTAGGATAACTAAGCATATATACGTATTTACATTCTATGTCAAGCAGCTCAGCCGTGATCCCCAAACAAGACTGAAATTTAGGGCGACCCACAGCCTAAAGAAGGTTGCAAGACAGCCAATCGTTATTGAGGGCTAAAGATCATAAGCAATAGACTTTCCCCCATCAACTCCAGATGAACCACTGCACAACTTATTTACCAGCCAAATCTCCCTCCTGTGACTTTCATGCACACAAACTCCTCAGATAAGGTATGGCCGCAATCCTTCCAAACTTCCAGAGCCTATGAGAGACGGGCAGCCAAACAGAGAGACTACTGAGGACCAGAGGTTTGACTGCATCTAGCAAAACCCCCGATTCCTTAAAAAAGGCTGTGTGGAGATGGGGGAAGGGGATTACTTGTTTTCTCCACCCACTTTTGACAAGGCAATTCACGGTTTCCTACGTCTTAGCTCCTGCTTTGTTCACACTGCTCTCAAGACGACAGCATAACCTGGTTTACATAACTGGTCCACTTACCCAGCCTGCTAAAGGGATCTAACCTACTTTCCAACAATCTTGGAGGTAATGATAACCAAGGTCACTATGCACAAATGTTGGGAGTATGGTAAATGCACAGATATACTGCAGAGTGTCTTGTTAGAAATACATGAACATTTGGAAGATGAGATAATATTAAGAGGTTAAGAGGCTGAATTGGGAAACTAAGATTCAAGACCCTCTAAATTCACCAAATAATTTTGGGCCATTTCTCAAAAAAAAAAAAAACACCTCAATCATTGTGGGGGGGAAATCAGGATACTGCTCTCTGTACAGGTAATCCTCAACTGCCATTTGTTTAGCGACCGTTCAGTTACGTCCCAGAAAAAGTGACTTACAACTGGTACTTGCACTTAAAATGGTACTTGCATCAAAGCCTCCCTATGGACACTTGGTCAAAACTCAGGTGCTTGGCAACAGGCGTGTATTTAAGGCAGCTGCAAGGTCCAGAGGTTATGTAATTGCCATGTGCAACTTTTACAGCTGGCTTCTGACAAGCAAAGTCAATGGGGGAAGCCAGATTCACTTAACAACTGCCCTAAATACATGCCTGTTGTAAGTCAAGGAGTACCTACATTAGGGTTGCATACCCCTTTGTAAATCATTTGGAATATAGACTCAAGAGAAGGCAGGAGCAGCGATGTTTTTGACCAGAATCATGCAGCTGCTTTAAAAGAGTTGCAGGCAGGATATAGTACAATACAGAAGTGGCACTACCTATCCCTTTGACATCATCTTCTAAAACCTGTCTATCATAGCTATAATCACCAAGAGGTTCATGAAACTCAGCAGCCCTGCATTTTTCTTCACAAAAATGCAATCTATTGGTATAATCACCTTGGTTTTAATATTTGACAGGCTTTCAAGATTCAAGATAAAGTGACTAAACTAGTAGACCAGCGAAATGCTGTGGATGTAGTATACTTAGATTTCAGTAAGGCATTTGATAAAGTAGACCACAACCTACTCCTTGGTAAGCTAGAAAAAGGTGGAATAGACAACATCACCACCAGATGGATCTGTAGCTAGCTGGCAAACCGTACTCAGCAAGTAGTCCTCAATGGCAGTACATCCACACGGAGAGAAGTAAGCAGTGGGGTACCACAAGGCTCCATCTTAGGCCCAGTACTCTTCAATATCTTCATAAATGACTTAGATGAGGGAATTGAAGGGGAACTCATCAAATTTGCAGATGACACCAAACTGGCAGGAATAGCCAACATCCCAGAAGACAAACTCAGGATCCAAAAAGATCTTGGCAAACTTGAACAATGGGCCCTAGCCAACAAAATGAGTTTCAATGTGGAGAAAAGCAAAGTTTTACTTTTAGGCAGGAAAAATCAAAGGTACAAGTACAGATTAGGTGAGACCTGGCTTAAAAACAGTAACTGTGAGAGGGACCTTAGAGTCCTAGTGGACAATCACTTGACTATGAGCCAGCAGTGTGCAGTAGCAGCCAAAAAGCTAATACAATCCTGAGTTGTATAAACAGAGGCATAGAATCAAGATCACACGAAGTATTAGTACCGCTTTATAAAACCCCAGTAAGACCACACCTGGAATACTGCAGCCAATTTTGGTCACCATATCACAAAAAAGATGTTAAGAGTTTGGAAAAAATTCAGAGAAGAGCAACTAAGATGATCAAAGGCCTGGAGACTAAAACATACAAAGAACGGCTGCAGAATTTGGGTTTGGCTAGTCTAAAGAAAAGAAAAAATAGGGGAGACATGATAGCAGTATTCCAGTATTTGTGGGGTTGCCACAAAGAAGAGAGGGTCACATTATTCTCCAAAGCACCAGAGGTCAGGACAAGAGACAATGGTTGGAAACTGATCAAAGAGAGAAGCAACCTGGAATTACGGAGAAACTTCCTGACAGTGAGGACAATTAACCGGTAGAACAGCTTGCCTCCAGAAATTGTCCACGCTCCATCACTGGAGATTTTTAAGAAGAGATTAGACAGTCACTTGTCTGAGATAGTATGGGTTAGGGGCTGAACTAGAAGACCTCCAAGGTCCCTTCCAGATTCTATTCTATTCTTATCATGTCCTACAACAATATAATAGCATTCCTGAAATCCTAGTAGTGTCCTGGCCTGTCCTATTTCAAAGAACTGACAAGGTTCTTGGAACGCAGTATTTGCCTTTTGCTGAGCATACTTTTCATTCAAACCAAAACGTTTCATTCATTCATCCACAGAACATTCTTCCAATAGCTTCCTGGCTTATCCAAATGGTCTTTCACAATGTGTGAAAGTGGTGGCTTTCTCTTTGTAATCCTGCCATGCACATTATTGCACATGTTGTTCAGTGTTTTGATGGTGACCTCCGGACATTTGCCAACATAGGAGAAGTCTTTAGTTTCTTACATATTAACCTGAAGTTCTTTGAGATCTCCCAGGGTGTTATACACCTTGCTCTTGGTATGATGTCGTCTGATTGGCTACTCCCAGGAGGGTAACAATGGTGTTAAATTCCCTTCATTTATACACAATCTGCATTTCAGTGGATTGCTTAGAAATAGTTTTATAATCTTTTCCAGCCTATATTAACAACTGTTTTTTAGAACTCCTCATAAATCTCCTTTATTAAAGCCATGACATACTTCCACATATATGCATTGTGAAGATTCCAGACTTTGATAGTGAATATTCAAAAGCCTATTCTTTAAATAAGGCAGGACCTTCAACACTCAGGTCTGAGTATCATCTCATTGATTAAAACACCTGACTCCATTTTCTCCTCAATGAATTGATAATCCTAGAGGTTCGTATATTCTTGCCATATACAAATACGTTGCTTTGGATCATTTTTCTCAATGACTAAATGAACAAGTATAATATTTTTGGCTCAATTGTTTAATAGGGTTTTTCTTAATCTAGTTGTGTGGAGAACATATCATGTTTTAGGTCCTATTAACTGGCATGTATTTATGACAGCTGTAGCATTCTGGAGTCAATGATTGCCATTTACAATTTTCCCAGGAGGCTTCCAACAATCAAAGTCCATGGGGGAAAGACTTGCTTAACAACTGTATGATTCACTTAACAACTATATGATTTGTTTAATGACTGCAGCAAAAAAGTTCATAAAATTGGGTGCAACTCACATAAAAACTGCATCACTTCGTGACAAATTTCGGTCCCAATTGTTGTAAGTCCACCTGCACTACTCTCCCACATTTAAAAACAAAATTAAAAACAACTCATGTTCCAACTCACTTTTCATATTTGGAGGGAGCTAAGCTGGGAAAGATTGATAGAACATATTGACTAAGAGTCTAGGCTGTGAACCATCCAAAACACTGGCTGATAATGAAGGTTTCTTGGTTAGTTTCCCCTCTCTATGGAAAAAAATGACTACCTTGCTTTATAATATTGTTTTTAAGATCGCCAAGAAAATGTATTTGTATATGATTCAAACATTATACAAAAGGATAAAAGCAAACAAGTAAACAACATCAATTCAAAGCAATACCTGCAACTTAGAAGAAAGAGATAACTAACAGGAGAACAATTAAGAAAAGCTGAGATGTTTTTAAAAGGCATTGTATTTACACAGTAAATGCTTAAAAACATATGCACCCTTATTTTTCCTTTGCTGGCAGGTGAGGAAAGCGAAAACCATGATGAAAATGCTTTCTGGCAGTAATTGGCCTCAATCACAACAATGCAGCTGCATTGATCCATGACTCTCCTGTGAGCCCCCAAGTGTTCAGGAAGGACAACAATTCATGTGATGTGCAGGAGGTTGAAACCCAGTTCCATTCAAGCTTCTGAGAAAAGAGGTCCTCTGGAAATGAATGAGATAGGCAAGAGCCTATCAGAAGACGTAG
The DNA here is from genome assembly GCA_023970755.1 of Azemiops feae. Classification (NCBI taxonomy): domain Eukaryota; kingdom Metazoa; phylum Chordata; class Lepidosauria; order Squamata; family Viperidae; genus Azemiops; species Azemiops feae. Next base: position 530,541 of record JALGBA010004142.1, on the reverse strand, counting down.
GACTGAGTTACACAACAAACCTCATTCTCAATCGAACACCACAACGCTCTGCACTAACAATGCCAGAGAAATTTTTTTTAAAATGGGTCAAGAAAGAACCCCTTCCTACAACATTTCCAGACTGGCATCATATCTTTGAAGAGGAATTTACAAAGTGCTAAAAGAATGTTTTCTTTTGGGTCCAAATTTGACCAGGTGCAAGAAACACATAAAGCCTGGACATTGCTCACTTATGCAGTTCTTTACTTTCTATAGCAAAACTTTGATTTAATGAACTATTTGGGGGGGGGAGGAGTATCCACTAAACCTGAATTTATCTTTTATATAATTTATATCATTTGTTTAATTACAGTTCATAATTTAATGTATTTAAATGTATTTATATAATTATGTAATTATATAAGTGACTAACTTAATCAAATGACATAAATAAATTGTAGCAACTACTTCGTTGCTTTGGGATGAAGTCCAAAGTAAATTTTTATCTATTGCTTCTGAAGTCCACTGTATGAATCTTAGGACCTTTGATGAATATTTTCCATTATCACAACAATTTTTCTTTGTGCAAATCAAATTCTAAAATAAGGGATTAAATTCAAAATGTTTCTCTACTTATAAGATATAGAAATGCACACACACCTACAAACAAAAACAAGAAATCTCTTTTATATGTACTAATCATGTGAATTAATAATTAAATTAATAAACAACATGCTTTTAGATGCTTTGAATTTTTAAATTTTATATTCCCAAATAATATTTTGGCATAGATATCAAATATCATAGTTGCAGCACAGAACTCTAAGACCCTGTAAATTGCAATGATATCCAGAAAGTAAATTGAATCATATGAAGACACTCTAAATAATTATAATATAGCTAATCCTCCTCATGCAGAATCCTCTAAATGAACTCCCTAAGTCAAATAGTTAACCTAATGACTTTGCATTACTGCCAAATGCATCATATTAACTTTGTCACCAGGGTGTATAAGATTGGATACTAAAACCTTTATATATTATATATCAAACATTTAGATGTGAGGTAATTCCACTTATCAGAATAGCTAGAAATTCTAGCAAATACTCCTGTCAGTTCTGATTCAGCAGTCTTTTCAAATGTTGATTGTCTAAAAACCTAATGACAGTTAGTTGACTTATAATTACATGTACATAAGCATCACTTAGCCCTTTTTATAATATTATATTCTACAATATTCTTGTGATACTGAATTTTTTAAAAAACTAAATCAGATCTTAAAAATAAATTGATTCAAATTTATCTACTAATAGTCTCCTAATCCCAAGGACATTTAAACTACCAACAGTTTGGTTTCTCTCACAGATTATCATTGACATTTCAGGGCAAAATTGTACTTGGAAACCATGAATCAATTAGTCTGACCTATAACCTCTTTTGATGATTGAAAATCTGATAAACATTACAAAGCTGATTGGCCAGCACAAATGGTGCTATGGCTTTCAAACATGTAATTTTTTCTGTATTCATGCTGTGTAAGGAATCAAGCAAGAAGAGCATTCTGTAGAGTTTTCTGCCGACATTCTGGGTCTGAAAAGTATATGCAGAGACATTTGGGGAGGTTGCAATACAGGATACAGTACTGTAATAACATAATGGTGATTTAGATGTTATTTATTGATGACTGATACATATTTAACCCTATTGGAGATACTGGGAGTGTGGAAAGAATCGAATCTCTTGATGAGTTTTACTTTAGCTCTTTCGTGTTGGAGCCTTTGTTCTAAAATTGCCACCAGAAGGTCAATGACAAAAAAAAAACCCTGGGAGGAAGTTACACCTCACCAACTCTTTCTTAATATTGTCGCATTTCCTTGCAGTCTACTCAAAAAAGACACAACACTATAAATATGTTAGCTAAACAATTCAATGTGATATATGCCATAATTTACCAGACTAAAAAGTATCTTCCTGTAAAAACCTGTTCATATACAAGTTAAAACAAAATAATTGGGAGCTGGTATACAGTAGTGTCAACTTCCATCATCATTGCTGAGATCATATCTTTGGCTACACGATTGTATCTTACCTGTGTTCATTTCATTACATATATTGAGTTTGACTCTCCCCCCATGTTAATATTTTATTTCTGTGACTGAATACTACTGAACATAAACTTTTCTGCCTTTTATGACAGGGGAATGGAGGATGACCTAAATTTATTACTCCCTGCAATAGAAGACTCTCAGCAGTTCACAGTAATAAAAGATATAAAAACAACCACAGTAAATATTTGAAAGTACATATTTATAATATACGAATACTATAGTATAGTCAGCCTAAGTGTCATGAATCACTCCATGGCTTTTAGAGCAGCCCTGTCTGTTTTCAATATTTTCCAAAAGGCCAAACTATGGCAACTTTAGTTCATGTGAGAAGCTGTTTCAAAGTAAAAGTGCTGCCATAAAATAGCTCCCTGTGGACCTTCTTGGTTCATACCATATAGAGCGATTAATTAACATATTGTTTATGATAATTAACTATTATTTATTATTTCTTGTTAAACACATGAACTCAGACATTATGCTGTTTGCTAAATATTGAGAATGTATTTTGAAACACCCTAACCCCAACCCCAACCCTAATCCTAACCCGAACCCAAATCCCAATCCCAATACCGATCCCACCTCATTCCTAACCCTATAAAAACTAATAAAATTTATACAATACAGAATCTCCCTATACCATGTCAGCAGTTTGTCTCAGACTCACAAGTCCAGCAGGTCAATTCTGGTTGGAGAAGATGGTCCTGAAGATACTTTGATACCAAGTTATATAGAGATTCATGACTAATGCCATGTTCCGACAGACAAAGACAAATAAAACAGAACTCTGAGGTTTGCGAATTCCTCAAAGAACATGTTTATTCTTACAATGTATCGGCACTTCAAAAGTGAAACCAAGACTAAAGAGATACATAACAATTCCCCAATACAAAGTTAGAAAATCCCACCCCCAAGTCTATGCAAACAACTACGTTTCTCCATACAGCTGGTTGGCGGGCTTTTCATGGCACGCCCAGCCAGCAGTCCCGGGAGCAGAGGATGACCTTGGTTCTCACCAAAGAAAGCCCGAGAGAAAGTTTGTTTTGACTAGCGAAACACCTGCAACCCCCCTCCCTCCGTGCTGAGTGTGTCAACTAAAAATGAGAAAGGAAAATGGCCACAGCCATGCTCATTCAAGGTTGACAACTAGCAGCTTGAATTGCACTTGGAAGCTATATGGAAGCCAGTGCAGAGCTCAGAGCACAGTTTTAATCTGTTCATGGTTTCAAGTGCCAGCTAATAAATAGGACATCATATTCTGGACTACTGAAACTTCCAAGTGGTCTCCAGGGGCAGTCCTATGTAGAGCGCACTGCAGTAATCCAACCTTGTGGTGATGAGGACATGAGTTCCAGTATTGTGAGGTGTTTCCACTCTAGGGCACATCCTTGTTAAACCCTGTCACCCTAAATCAAAACTTGAAAAAGACTATCCTAGCCACCTAACTGTAAGCCCAGAGGGATTCCAAAATTATGGATCTCTTTTGGGGATACCATTATTCCCTAAAGAGACAACAACAGAGCTATTAGACACCTCAATGAACAAATAACAGTTCTATCTTGTTAGAATTCAGTTTCAGCCTCTTTTATTACATTCACACCCCAACACCTCTAAATACACAGTAGGTTTTTGGTTAAATTATTGGTCTTTCCCCTTCCATCAAATGTATGTTTGCTCAAATGACTGTCCTGAAGTTTTAGAAATCAGATACCCCCTCTGCCTTGCGTTCCATTCTTAGAGAAGTTACTTTTCTTTCAACTTCAGGAAATGGATATTGTGGACCAGGCAACTGCAGCACAAACTTCTGAGTAACAAGTGACACTTCCACCCCCAAGAGCCTACAACATGCGTATAAAATTCCAAGTGGGCCCAGTACACTGAAAAGGCTGGGGAAACCATTTACATTAGATGTTCTTTAAGGCATATCTCAAAGTTCTTCATGCGTTTTTTGTGTACTTAACAACCAGCAAATGTCAAGCATTAATCCTATAATTCACCAGTTTCTCCCTCAGACTGCCACTCGGTTGCTTTTTCCCTGCCTTGCTATATTCCTTGAAAATCATTAAGTTGAAAGTATTTTATTAAATATTTTATGTTAGTAATATAATTACTATTTGAACTAATAGCACTATATAACAGTAACGAACAATGGTGTTATAAAAATAGGCAATACTGTATTTAAAATATGAAAAAGATTTAATATGCCTTTACTTAAAATATTGATATCCACTTCACCCTTAGGACCAAGGACTAGAATACAGCTGTGCAGCGACCCCCCAAAGATAAATTGACCCCAAACAATCGTCCATCATTTATTGACCACCTATTGACCCCCATTTATTGATCCCTCTTTGACCTCTAGCCATTTGACAGTTGAGAGTAGATATTGACCACTTTGAGGAACCCAGCAATAGTTTAATGGATTGCAGATGATGGATTAAGCCCCTGATTTTCTTGTGTTTGCTTTTATTATTGCTGCGACTTGCCCATACTGTAGTTGGTTTTTGCTTTTTTTTACAAGCTGGGTGACCACATAAATCTTATAAACAAATTGACAAACCAATAGCCGTTCAGACTAGGAACTGTAGGAGTTGTAATCCAGATATCTGAATGGCACTGGACAGAAAAAAAAACTATAATTGTTTATAAACACTAATTTATTTATAAACATTACTACAATAAAAATTCCCCTCTCTCACTTCAATACTACAGTTCTACACCAGAAGCTGAGAAGATGGAAGAAATGGTAATTGGCTCCGATTTAACACAATGACTAACATCAAAGCTAATTCTGTGGGTGACAGGGACAGGCATCTGGAGTTGCAGGGATAGGAATGATTGGGGGTGGGAGGCACCCAACACTTCTTATAGGACGGGGTAGGCAACCTTGGCTCTTTTGACTTGTGGACTTCAACTCCCAGAATTCTTATAGGACGGGGTAGGCAACCTTGGCTCTTTTGACTTGTGGACTTCAACTCCCAGAATTCTTATAGGACGGGGTAGGCAACCTTGGCTCTTTTGACTTGTGGACTTCAACTCCCAGAATTCCTGAGCCAGCATGGCTGGCTCAGGAATTCTGGGAGTTGAAGTCCACGAGTCATAAAAGAGCCAAGGTTGCCTACCCTACTTGAAAATAAGAATTGAAGATTTCCAAATAGTAAAGGATTACAACTCACTATTGGTTCAGCCAAGTTTTAACAGCCTCACTGCAATGTGTTTCTATGGGGCCCATCCTAAACCCGGAACCTCATAGAGCCGGGTAAAAATCAGCTGTCCTGCTCGTAACCGTTTCCACAGAGATTATTCAGCTCTCACTCAATTTACTCAACCCGCACCCTCTCACAAAAAGCCAGTTTTTCTAAGCCACGTGAGGCTCACCCCGCTCACGTGGCCCAGGCGGGGTTCTAGAGTCCCCAAAACCGTTCCCAAAAGAATCACGCGACAGAAACACCCAATCCGCTTCCCGCCGCGCGCGCAAATTGAGGGTTTCCCCACACACACACACCGCCGAGGCGAGCTCAGGGAGAAGGCGCGGATCCGACCAAAAACAGCCGGCAGACCCACGTGAGCAGCTGAGAACAGCCGACAACGCAGCCGGGCCAGAGCAGAGGCAAAGGCGGACGCTGGTCTGTGATCATGCGCGCCTCCTGTCACGAAAAGGAGGGAAAGGGTGGATACAAGCCGGCTCACACGGCCCCAGCAGGTGTCGAGCCCTGAAAACAACGCATTGGGACTTAATACGAGACCACATGCAGCGTTGAGATACTGGAGCGCAGTCTCGCTTTAAGAAAAACATCCGCCTAACTAAACGTCAGCGTTGTAGACTGCGGCTGTCTTGTCAATGCAAGAATCCAAATTAAAGCATCGTCCCGGACAGATGGCTGTGTTGGAGCAGGGGGCAGCACCTCGTGGACCTGGCTAATCTCAAAAAGCTAACTAACCAAAGTTGCAGGGATGGCAAGTTCATGGACTAGAGACCATCAAGAAACATCAAGGCTCTCGGAAGCTAGAAAAACACTGGCAAAGAGAGCAGCAAACTATTGTCATCTTGTTGACAAGAAAATGCAACGTTTGGATCCATTCAATCATCGGGCTCAAGTTCCACCCGGGTTCTTACTGCTGTGGCAAATGGCTATGCAGCCTTTGTTTGAAGACATAAAGTGAAGGAAGGAGCGCTTGTGTGCTCCTTGATAATGGTGCCATTAATGAACCGCTATTACTGTTTGAATGTTAGGAACAGATTTCTAGCTGGCTTCTTGTAACTTAAAAGATGATTATTTCGTGTCCTGGAAGGATAGTGAACAAGTCAGGGCCTCTGTAATATTCTTCCGTGTCCTGTACTTAGAGGCTGGGTTCATACAACATGCTACTGGGTTTTATAGTCTGGTCTATAGATCAGTACAGACAACAAAGCAAGCCAAAATGAATCTAAATTATGAAACCCTAATTGTGGGGAGATGGGTACATAGTAAGAGTTATTACACTTTCTTCCAAACTTTCAACACTTTCTTCTATGTTGAAAATGACAATTTCAACTGAAACTGTTTGTGCTGTTGGTCTCATGGAATACAAAGGCTTATGAATGCCGGGAGTAGGATATAACTTCAGAAATATTTCCAGTGTTTTATAAATAATCAGAAGTCTGACTCTAAAGAATAAAATGCAAATTGAAATATATATCTAGATTGCCAATGTGGAACTGCAATAGATAATTCACAAACAACTAATCTGATATTATTCTTATAAAAAAAAAGATAAAGATGAGTATAAAAGTTACTTTCATTCTAGTTGTGATTAATGTGAATAAATGAAGAGAGATGAAGTCAGCAGCATTCAAGGAAGTAAAATGACAAATGTTTTGAATTTGAAAATTCAAATAACAGCCTATGAGGGATCAGATAAAAAAAAAATTTAAAAATTTTTTTTGCTCCAGTTTAACAAGCCCCCACATATTTATCATTGGATATATAAAGCAAGCATAAAATGATGCTTGTGAACCATATTCCACAGAGCAGTCTTGACCACAATAGACATCCTAAAATGTTGGTTATACAGGATGCTTCCAAAGGCATACAATACCTATCACTATTAATACAAGAAAGCCACATTACTTCTATTTAAGAAAAAGAAAAAAGATGCCTAGACCCTTTAAAATTAATAGCTGAGTCAGCAGCTGTATTTTAATAAACATTATTTGAAAACATACTGGAATCTATTTCCTTGAATAATGTACCATTGAAATGCATTTAGCTGATAAACTATTAACTATTGTTACCAACTGCACATTTGTTAAAAGCCAAATATGTTTTGGCATTTCATTGTAACTTTTTCCTAGATAGCATACTTAACATGCAATTCCAGTTAGACTCTAGCCAACATTTTCAGGGTGGATTAAACGAGACAAACAGGTAGCACTACAAGCAACAGTTCATACAATAGCAGAAACGTGCTATCCTTACCTCAGAATCACCTTGAATATAGTAGCCAATTGAATGGGAAACCTAATTTCCTATACTGAATCTATCTACTATTGCTATTATTGCTGTTATGTTTATTACTATTAAACATGCATCTTCCTGGACTCTGCAAGAGAAAATACCCCACTGAGAAACCGTAGAATGAAAACACAGAAAGTGGGGCTTTGGATCTTAAAACAGTCACCGCTGTGTCCCTCGAACTTAACAAGCAGAGTGGCAGCCAATGAAAAGCCACAGGAGCTAAAGCGAAGAAGCAGAAGGTTCCCTCTTCCAGGGTAAGGTGTAACTCGGATAAGGGTGGAGCTCCACCTTTCCATTACTCTGACATTTGAACTGCTTTGACACATGAAGGAGCACCAGCAGCATTGGCAAAGTCTCATCCTATACTTTCAGCAGTAGGTCATATGCACTGTATAAAGGGTGCAATTTTGCTCCTCATGGGGCTACTTGAATCCCTTCACTTTGAGTTTAAGCAATCTACCTGGATGTGATTTATTGCTGCAAGCGACAGAGATGAATACAATCACTCTTTATATTCGCGTAGGCAGGGGTAGGCAACCTTGGCTCTTTTATGACTTGTGGACTTCAACTCCCAGAATTCCTGAGCCAGCCATGCTGGCTCAGGAATTCTGGGAGTTGAAGTTCACGAGTCATAAAAGAGCCAAGGTTGCCTACCCCTGGCGTAGGGTAATACACTGAACTATGGTTGACTCAATTACCCGGAATTGTCAAGCCTAACTATACAGGGTAGTCCTTGAGTTACGACCACAATTGAGCCCAAAATGTATGTTGCTAAGTGAAACATTTGTTAAGTGAATTTTGCCCCATTTTACAACCTTTCTTGCTACAATTGTTAAGTGAATCACTGCAGTTTCTGGCTTCCCCATTGACTTTGCTTGTCAGAAGGTTGCAAAAGGGGATCACGGGACTCCAGGACACTGCAACCATCATAAATATGAACCAGTTGCAAAGCATCCAAATTTTGATCATGTGACCAAGGGATGCTACAACAGACCTAAGTGTGAAAATCGGTCACAAGTCACTTTTTTCAATGCCACTGTATTTTTGAATGGTCACTAAATGAACTGTGGTAAGTCAAGGACTACCTGTGCTTGCTGGGTTCACACACCTTGAACTATAAACCCATTTAAGTACAGCATATTCTCTAAACCCAGCCAGAGGGTCCACATTAATATTTTTCAGCGATACAGATCCAACTCTTAATTGATCTAAGTCAGAAGTAGGAACCCACTACATACTTTTTCTACAGATATCTTCAATACTCCATTTCAGCTTTCCCTTAATGGCCCAAATCCATCTGATTCGACCCCAGAGAATTCTGTGGCTGAATTTGCACACTCTAGGTTTACTCTATCCAGTTTCTCAGAACTTTAACTAGAATTGGGTGCATAACACATGCCAGCAGATTTAACAGGTGCTTGGCTAACCGGCAGTCCTGTATGATTTGCAACACAGCCAAGAAGATTTACAGTACTTCCAAATACTCTGTAAACATGGACGCAGTGAACTACCTTCTCCCCAGTTGCCTTTTGAAGGAAAAAAAAAGTCCAGTTGCCTTTTGAAGAAAGAAAGCACCTTTGAGACAAAGTATGACCTGGATAAACTGAGAATTTCCATAGACCGTTCTCCCCAGTAAATATAATGCGGGTGCCATAACTGTCATCAAATTAACTAACCTAACCAAACCTTAAACATATTTTAGGCTTATCAATATAATTTAGTCTTTTTAGGCAATGACTCCAAAGCTATTAAAACAGAATTTGAGCGCCAAAGAAATAATTAACATTCGTTCCCTAATAAATGGCTGCTGAATGGGACGTATATTGTTCAGGAGGGAAAAGCCCCATTAGGACTTTCTCTCCAATAATCCCTGCCCTCACGCCCGTGCACAGATATACCCGATTTACCAAGCTCTCCATTTGTGCTTTTAGCTCCTGCTTTCGCTGCAGTGGGAGAAGCAACTCGATCCCGACGTCCTCCCGTCTTCTACTGCGATTCCCGCCTCCTAAACTTGAAATGGCGCGCAAATGAGCTTTAGCTCTTTAAAGGGTCAATGCCGACAAAGGAACTGACTTAGAAGTTGCTCATTGCTGAGACAAGTCCATCGAAATAATCGCCTTCCTTGCCCGGGAAGATCGTATAGGCTTGCGGATGCGCCCGACTGACTGTGCTGCACCCCCAACCCTTGCTGAATAAATCACAATTCGCAATGGTCACAACAGCACATTAAACCATAGTTTATAAAGCAGAATAACTGCATTCATTCGAAGCGCTAAAATCACAAGCAGAATTGCGGTATGGAGTGTTTATTAGGTTCAAAGGTACAAGGCATTCTAAGAATCCAGGGATCTTAATTAATTCCGTTATATTTATTTGCCCATCCGATTCATTCTTTTTATGATATAATTGGCCCACGTCGCGGCAGTTTTTAGCTGCACGTTCCGGATTATGTTGCAATCCCTGACGCCCTTAAGAATACGGCAAAATGACTGCCGTGTTGCTGATGGAATTTTTTGACCCCACTTTTCCACTTTGGCTATGGCATCGCCCTTTTAAGCGAAAGCTACCCTCAGCAGCTCAGTGGGTGGAGCAAACTAAGACCGGGAAGTTCATACACATACAGTATTCCAAGCAGTGAAGCCCCCTCCGCTGGTCGTTCTTGCATTACAATGCTTGCTTGTTTTGCATATTGTATTACAATACTTGCTTATTTTCTACACTAGCAACCTATCAGTCAGTCACCGGGTTTTAAGCAGGTTGACCCGAGACACTTAACACCCATCAAATCACGTCATAGTGCAAAGCAGCAGAGAGACTTGCTTGGCCCTAGACTGAATAGAACAGTATTTGATTATTGCAGGAATATGTAAGAATCAGAAGTTCTCAAAAAATCCTTGCGCTGAGTTTACTACCGAGAAGCCTTCTGGTTTCCCAAGGCAGAAGTACGGTTCCCTTTAATTACGTTTAGTGGGCGGTACCGCAGCGAGGCCCCCAGATCAGAGAGGACTGCTGGGAGACGGCAAGTCATTGGCTTTTTTGTGGCTGAATAGAAATGACCTTTCGGAGTCAGAAAAAGCGGTAGAACAACAAAGGGTGAATAAGGGGGACGGGGAAGCTGGTGCTGACTGGAAAGTAGGCCTGTAAACTCTCCTATGATCTATTTTTTTAAAAAAAAAAAGTTTTGGGGAAAAAAAATTGTTACAATACTTGCAAGGAAAAGAAGTTTTTTAAAAAAGGAAGAAAATAAGCTTCCGGTTGCACATTGCTCCGCATTATGTGGTCCCTGCCGACGATGACCTTTGCACTGAATGAGTTTGCTGTGTATTCAGTTCAAAAGCTCTACATACCGGTTGATAAGGTCAACAGGTGATTTTTTTTTCTTTATAGGAGTTGATGTAATATTGCCCGATCTTCTAATAAAATCATGGAATTCTAACATTTCTTTTGTTACTCCTTTCATTTATTAAATTTATGCCCCTTCTTTCTTCCAGAAACTCAAGGCATCTTATATAGTATCTCATTCTGCAACACCAATCCAGTGAGATAGATTGGGCTGACAGTGACCTGAAATTGCCCCTTAGATAGGGATATTCACATGCGGGTCTCATCCATATACTGTTCTATATTTGTACCTATATGCTGACTCTTGGCAACTGCCTGAACAACTCCCTGCAGTTTTCATGGCAAGATTTGAGAAATAATTAGAAATAACCGGTCCGCACAAACAAGCAAAGCCCCATCTGTGGGATGCAGGCAGCACACAAAACCACGCACTCCGGTCCACGGAAAAGCCTTTCTCCACGGAATCGGTCCCTGGTGCCCAAAAGGTTGGGGACCTCTGATCTAATTCAAGTAGGAGACTACACCAGTGATGGCGAACCTTTTAGAGACCCAGTGCCCAAATTGCAACCCAAAACCCACTTATTTATCACCGGGTGGGCATGGCCACGGTGGTCATGGCAGACTGGGTGGGTGGGGCCAGGGCAGCGGGAGCCAGTCCCTTGCTATCTCCGGGGCATGGCACGCGTGCCCACAGAGAGGGCTCTGAGTGCCACCTCTGGCACGCGTGCCATAGGTTCGCCACCACTGCCCTACACCATTTCTGACAGCTGGCAATCCAGTCTCTTCTTGAAAACTTCCAGTGATGAAACTCCCACAACATCTGAAGGCAAACTGTTCCATTGGTTGATTGTTTTGTCAGAAAATTTCTCCTTATTTCTAGGCTGAATCTCTCCTTGATCAGTTTCTATCCATTATTCCTTGTCTGGCCTTCAAGTGCTTTGGAAAATAGGTTGACCCCCCCCTCCTCTCTGTGACAGCCTCTCAAATATTGGAACACTGCTATCGCGTCTCCCCTGGTCCTTCTCTTCACTGGACTAGCCATGCCCAATTCCTGTAATCATTCTTCATATGTTTTAGCCTCCAGTCCCCTAATCATTTTTCTTGCTCTTCTCTGGACGTTTTCTAGAGTTTCAACAACTTTTTTATAGTGTGGAGAACAAAATTGGTTGCAGTATTCTAGGTGTGGTCTTACTAAGGCTTTATAGAGTGGTATTGGTACCTTACGTGATCTTGATTGAATCTCTCTGTTAATGCAACTTAGGATTGCATTGGCTTTTTTGGCTGCCACTGCACACTGTTGGCTCATATTTAATTTATTGTCCACTAAGACTCCAAGATCCCTCTCACAATTACTGCTATTAAGCCAGGTTTCACCCAACCTATATGTGTACTTTTGGTTTTTCTTGTCTAAGTGTAAGACTTTACTTTTCCCTACATTGAATTTCATTTTGTTAGATAGGGCCCAGTGTTCAAGTCTGTCAAGATCCATTTGGATCTTGAGCCTATAGGGTCTTGGCTATTACTGCTACTAGCTTAGTATCATCTGCAAATTTGATAAGTTCCCCTTCTATTCTCTCATATAAGTCATTTATGAAGATGTTGAAGAGTACTGGGCCTAGGACAGAATCTTGTGGTACCCCACTGCTTACTTCCCTCCATGTAGATGTAGTACCATTAAGGATTACTTGTTGAGTATGGTTTGTCAGCCAGTTACAAATCCATCTGATGGTGATGCTGTCTATCCCACTTTTTTAAAGCTTTTTTTAGCTTTCCAAGAAGTGTGGTCTACTTTGTTGAATGCCTTGCTGTCCCCAGTATTTCGCTGGTCTACTAATTTAGTTACTTGGTCAAAGAATGAAATAAGATTGGTTTGGCATGATCTGTTTTTTTAACGAACTCGTGCTGGCTTCTAGTTATAACTTTGTTTCTAGATGTTCGCAGATCTGCTTTTTGATTATCTTTTCCAGTATCTTCCCAGGTATTGATGTTAGGCTGATTGGTCTGTAGTTTCCTGGGTCTGGTTTTTTTCTCCCTTTTTTGAAGATGGGAACCACATCAGCTCTTTTCCAATCCTCTGATCGTTCCCCAGTGCTCCAGGATTTTTGAAAGATATGGTACAGTGGTTCTGAGATGACATCTGCTAGCTCCTTTAGAACTCTGGGATGTAATCCGTCAGATTTTATATTCTTATTTTTATTTTAACTTTTATTTCTAGTCTGTCTTTTTCAGTTATGTTTTTGGTAGATTGGGTTATTTCTTTTTGTGTGAAGACAGATGCAAAGAATGAGTTAAGCAGCTCTGCTTTCTCTCTGCTGCCTGTTACTTTCTTGCCGTCTTCTCTCTTTTGTGGACCAACTGCTTCCTTGATTTTTTTTCATGTTATTTATATGTTGAAAGAAACATTTTTTATTATTTTTGACATTTGTTGAAAGTCTTTGTTCATTCTGAGCCTTTGCTTTCCTGACTTCTTCTTTGCAGATTCTGCTATCTGCTGATATTCACCTTAGTTATATGTCCCTCTTTCCATTTTTTGTACTTGTCCTTTTTGTCTTTGAGTTTATCAGAGAGATCTTTGTGCAGCCATACTGGTTTCTTCTTCGATTTCTTGTTTTTATTTTTCAGTGGTATTGTGCTGGATTGGGCTTTTATGATAATATTTTTCCGAGTTTCCCAAGCTTCTTGAGTTGTTTTCCCCTTCAGGATTTTCATCCAAGGAATCTTTCCCAAGTTCTCTTGGAGTTTGTTGAAATCAGCTCTTTTAAAATCTAAGACTCTGGTATCATTATGTTCTATTGCTTGTGTTTGCATTATATTGAATCCAGTATGATATGGTCACTCTCACCCAAGGTTCTTGGAATTTCAACTCCCTCTATCACCTGCTTGAATTTCAGGTGGCTTTTTCGCCCAGCAAGAGCACAGGGGGTAAAATCCATCCAGGATGTTGTGCTTTTGCTTTCAAATAGGCTGGGTAAAAAAGTCCCTTTCTGAGGTTCTGCTTGCCCAGAAACTCCAGCAGGTGCAAAATGCAGCCATCTGGGCAGTTATGTGTGCTCAGATCAGCGCACATTACATCTCTGTTCTACAAGTGTATTGGTTGCCAGTTTTCTTCCAGGTTCAATTCAAAATGTTGATAATGACCTATAAAGCCCTATATACCATGTGATGGGTTATTTGATGGACTGCCTCTTCCCAGTTACATCTGGCAAGAGTAGCATGTCTACTAAGGAGTGTTATCTGACAAGGTTTTTCAAACTCTAACTCTTGGGAGACTGCAACAGAAAGGTAACTTGGGCCCTGTTTGGATCTCCATTGTCTATTTAAACTGCCCAGAGCTGTGGGGGAGGTTTTTCAAACTCTAACTCTTGGGAGACTGCAACAGAAAGGTAACTTGGGCCCTGATTGGATCTCCATTGTCTATTTAAACTGCCCAGAGCTGTGGGGGAGGTTTTTCAAACTCTAACTCTTGGGAGACTGCAACAGAAAGGTAACTTGGGCCCTGATTGGATCTCCATTGTCTATTTAAACTGCCCAGAGCTGTGGGGGAGGTTTTTCAAACTCTAACTCTTGGGAGACTGCAACAGAAAGGTAACTTGGGCCCTGTTTGGATCTCCATTGTCTATTTAAACTGCCCAGAGCTGTGGGGGAGGTTTTTCAAACTCTAACTCTTGGGAGACTGCAACAGAAAGGTAACTTGGGCCCTGTTTGGATCTCCATTGTCTATTTAAACTGCCCAGAGCTGTGGGGGAGGTTTTTCAAACTCTAACTCTTGGGAGACTGCAACAGAAAGGTAACTTGGGCCCTGTTTGGATCTCCATTGTCTATTTAAACTGCCCAGAGCTGTGGGGGAGGTTTTTCAAACTCTAACTCTTGGGAGACTGCAACAGAAAGGTAACTTGGGCCCTGTTTGGATCTCCATTGTCTATTTAAACTGCCCAGAGCTGTGGGGGAGGTTTTTCAAACTCTAACTCTTGGGAGACTGCAACAGAAAGGTAACTTGGGCCTGTTTGGATCTCCATTGTCTATTTAAACTGCCCAGAGCTGTGGGGGAGGTTTTTCAAACTCTAACTCTTGGGAGACTGCAACAGAAAGGTAACTTGGGCCCTGATTGGATCTCCATTGTCTATTTAAACTGCCCAGAGCTGTGGGGGAGGTTTTTCAAACTCTAACTCTTGGGAGACTGCAACAGAAAGGTAACTTGGGCCCTGTTTGGATCTCCATTGTCTATTTAAACTGCCCAGAGCTGTGGGGGAGGTTTTTCAAACTCTCACTCTTGGGAGACTGCAACAGAAAGGTAACTTGGGCCCTGTTTGGATCTCCATTGTCTATTTAAACTGCCCAGAGCTGTGGGGGAGGTTTTTCAAACTCTAACTCTTGGGAGACTGCAACAGAAAGGTAGCGTCCCGCGCGCCTAATGGCGCGCGAATTATATAACTAAAAATCAAAACGGCAAGTGTGTCTGAGATTCCCTGTATTTAAGAATGTCTGGCTTAGTTGAGTGCAACACTTGCTTTGCAGCTGTCTTTCGCAGTACCCTTTTCAAACTTGGAAACTGTCCTATCTGTAAACAAATCACTAGTCTACAAGGACAGATTATTTATCTAGGGTCTCTAATCTCTGCTCTTCAGGCAGAAATTAGGTGTCCAGTTCAATCCCACTACTCTACTGATCCTCCGCGCTATCAGCCCCCTCTACCACAAAGATCCTTGCAGGAGAAGGGCAGTGTGGACAACCGTGGGATCTGGCAGGGTGAGAGCTGTGAACCATAAACGCAAAGCTTTCGCTGTGTCCCTGCACAACAGATACAGTGCCCTTGCTGACCTTAATAGGGAAATTAAGGAGGCAGGTAAAAGTAATTGTGATGATAACTCAAATAAGCAGGGGATCGTGGTCCGAGATGAAGAACTTGTTTTTGACAGGGAGAAGTGTGAATCAGGTATTACACATCAGTCATGCAAGAACAGAAAGGCATCAAAAAGAGAAGCCACCTTCTGGTAGGTGATTCAATTATAAGGGATGTAAATTTAGGAAAGGACACAGAGGTTTCAAAAGAGGTCAGGTGTCTTCCAGGTGCTACTGCCAGTAGGGACAAGAAGCGTATTTCTAAAATAATCAAAAATGCCAGCAAGGACTGTGATGTGGAGGCTATTGTACATCTTGGCACTAACGATCTGTCCAAAAAGATGTACTCTCTGTGCAGAATGATTTCCAGAGCTTGGGGCAGGAACTTAGCAGAATAGGCTGTAGGCTTACTTTTTCAGAGGTTTTACCAGTGTATAAGGAGCAAAATGGAAAAGGCCAGCGTATAGCAGAATTCAATATGTGGCTAAAGGAGTGGTGTAAAGGGGAAGGCTTTGGATATTAGTCACGATGTCTGTAGCTGGTCTAATGAAAAAATGTACAAAAGAGATGGTTTGCATCCATCAAAGAAAGGGACTGAGTTACTCGGCTATAAATTCACAGATTTTCTGGAGGAATATTTAAACTAAACAGCGGGGACAGTGAGTTAATTGATACAGAACATCCTGTCCCCGGCAATCTAACAATTATAGGGTTATCAGTGCATGTAACATAGATGTGTGTGTGGACAAGAATATCAACCTTGCTGTCAAGCAAAATCAAGCTTCTAATAGCAAGTGCCACACAAAGTGCACTAACCAAATAGGTGGTAAGACAATAGGGGAACTCAGGCACCACACAGGTTACGTAGAAAGTAAACACAGGGTCAGTCATAAAGGACTCAAATGTCTATATACCAATGCACAGAGTATGAACAGCAAACAGGGTGAATTAGAAATTCAGGCTAATGAGGGCAGATATGATATTGTTGCCATTACAGAAACATGGTGGGATGAAACCCACAAATGGAACACAAGGCTAGAGGGATTTAAATTATTTAAAAAGAAACAGACCAAATAAAAGAGGAGGTGGAGTTGCTCTATATGTAAGAAATAACTACATCTCTACAGAACTAGAGCACAACAATGATGAAAACTGTCTTGAATGCATTTGGGTCAATATAAAAGGGGGGGGAAATGACATTGCCATAGGTGTATACTACAGGCCACCCAACCAAACAGAGGAAATAGATGAACTTTTTGCTAGTCAGCTAACTAAGGTATGTAGGAAGCACATCACAATAGTAATGGGGGACTTTAACTACCCTGACATCAACTGGGAGACAAACTCTGCACCAAGTGGAAGATCAAACAGATTCCTTGCAAACCTAGCAGACAACTTGTCTCCCAAAAAGTAGAGAAGGGAACTAGGGGATTAGCCATTTTGGATCTAATTCTCACTAACAGGGATGAAATGATAGAAGGTGTTGAAGCCACAGGAACCTTGGGAGGAAGTGATCATGCAATATTGGAATTCAACATTATGGAAGCACAAGCAATAGAACACAGTCAAACTAGAGTCTTGGACTTTAAGAGAGCTAATTTCAATAAACTTAGAGAGGGTTTGGGAAGGATTCCATGGATGAGAATCCTCAAGGGGGAAAACAACTCAAGAAGCTTGGGAAATTTTGAAAAGTGAGATAATAAAAGCCCAGTCTAGCACAATACCAACAAAGAGGAAAAATTACAGCTCTCAAAAGAAACCAGCATGGCTGCAAAAACTCTCTGATAAATTGAAAGATAAAAGGGACAAATATAGAAAGTGGAAAGAGGGGCACATAACTAAGACAGAATATCAGCAAATAGCCCGAGCCTGCAAAGATGAAGTGAGGAAAGCTAAGGCTCATAATGAACTAAGGCTTGCGACCAAAGTCAAAAATAACAAAAAAAGCTTCTTTCAACATGTAAAAAACAAGAAAAAAGTGAAGGAAATGATTGGTCCACTAGTGGGTGAAAGTGGCAAAAAGGTGACAAGCAACAGGGAGAAAGCAGAACTATTTAACTCATTTTTTGCATCTGTCTTTACACAAAGGGAAAAAACAGACCAACCTACCAAAAATAGTGCCATAAAAAACAGAATAGAAATGCAAGTTAAGATAGGCAAGAAAACGGTAAGTGAGCACCTGTCCAGCCTAGACGAGTTCAAATCACCAGGACCAGATGGATTACACCCCAGGGTTCTCAAGGAACTGGCAGATGTGATCTCAGAACCATTGAACTATATTTTTCAAAGATCCTGGAGCACTGGGGAATTACCGGAGGACTGGAAAAGAGCTGATGTAGTTCCCATCTTCAAAAAAGGGAAAAAAATGGACCCAGGAAATTACAGACCTATCAGCCTGACCTCAATACCTGGGAAGATTCTGGAAAAGATAATCAAACAACGAATCAGCGGACACCTAGAGGCAAACAAAATCACTACTAAAAGCCAAAATGGGTTTGTCAAAAACAGATCATGCCAGACAAACCTTATTGCATTCTTTGACCAAGTGACAAAATTAGTGGATCAGAGGAATGCTGTGGATATAATTTACTTGGACTTCAGTAAGGCATTTGATAAAGTAGATCACAACCTACTACTTGATAAAATAGAAAAATGTGGGTTAGACAGCATCACCACCAGATGGATTCGTAGCTGGCTGACCGGCCGTACTCAGCGTGTGGTCCGCAATGGAACCGCATCTACATGGAGGGAAGTGTGCAGTGGGGTGCCCCAGGGCTCTGTCCTGGGGCCAGTGCTCTTCAACATCTTCATCAACGATTTGGACGAGGGGATAGATGGGGAACTCATCAAATTTGCGGATGACACCAAGCTGGCAGGAATAGCCAACACTCCAGAAGACAGGCTTAAGATACAGGAGGACCTGGACAGACTTGAAGATTGGGCGCTATCTAACAAAATGAAATTCAATGGTGAAAAAAGTAAGGTTCTACATTTAGGCAAGAAAAACCAAATGTACAGGTATAGTATAGGGGGTAACTTGCTCAATAGTAGTAACTGTGAGAGGGATCTCGGAGTCCTAGTGGACAATCACTTAAATATGAGCCAGCAGTGTGCTGCAGCTGCCAAAAAAGCCAACACAGTGCTAGGCTGCATTAACAGAGGGATAGAATCAAGATCACGTGAAGTATTAATACCACTTTACAATGCCTTGGTAAGGCCACACTTGGAATACTGCATCCAGTTTTGGTCACCACGATGTAAAAAGATGTTGAGACTCTAGAAAGAGTACAGAGAAGAGCAACAAAGATGATTAGGGGACTGGAGGCTAAAGCATATCAAGAACGTTGCTGGAATTGGGTAGTCCAGTTTAATGAAAGAAGGACTAGGGGTGACATGATAGCAGTATTCCAATATCTCAGGGGCTGCCACAAAGAAGAGGGAGTCAAGCTATTCTCCAAGGCGCCTGAGGGCAGGACAAGAAGTAATGGATGGAAACTAGTCAAGGAAAGAAGCAACCTGGAACTGAGGAGAAACTTCCTGACAGTTAGAACAATTAACCAGTGGAACAACCTGCCTCCAGAAGTGGTGAATGCTCCAACACTGGACTCGATGACCTCCAAGGTCCCTTCCAACTTTATTATTATTATTATTATTATTAAGGTCCAGGAATACTTTTAGAGGACATCTGTCCTTGCTTTGACCTTGCTGGCTTTTCAGAAAGCTCAGGCTTCCGTTGTGGAGCAGAGCCCTTCAGTGATTATGCTGAAGGCGGTAAATTATGTTTATACTGCTGCTGCATATGTTGTATAGTTTTAACATCATAGCTTTATATGCTTTGATTGTTTTTATTTCTATTTTGCTATTTGAAAAGTATTCCAATTAACAAGCAGCTAGAAAAGAACAGGAAAGATAGGCTTTATTCTGTCATAATAAGAGGAAAGAAAGAAAAATGATTACAGGAATTAAAAGGGATTAACAGTTTTCACGGTAGAGATCCATAACATCTTATAGTGCCACTCAGCCACTGCTATGGCAATATAAAGCATTATTGGTATGTTGACATTATGCTAGCTAGACAATGCTATAAATAACTAGAATAGAAATGGCCATTTGCCACACAGGCAAAATGGGGTACTTCAGTAAGTGGATTTGGGAACCAGTATGTATATGACATACAAAAATTAGTTTTCCAGCCATAATATCAAACGGGAGACCATAGAAATAGAAGTCAAATGAAGGTATCTGTCTCCTCTCAAGGCTGATAATCTACCTTAAAGATGCACAGTTATTTAGAGGATATGGAGATAAACATCACTAGAAGAAATCTAGGAGTTTTTTTACTTCTTGTTTTTCGATGAAAGGGAAGGGAGGGTGAGGGGACAACAGGGGCAGGGAACTTTAGCTTTTGAAACCGAATAGATTCTAAAAAGAAGCAAATGGTATGACCTACATTCATATCAGGGGCTGAACATATAACTAAAAAAAACCCACTATATGATTTGACAAATCATACCATGATTTGTTTAGTTACATGTTTCTGTCGTGTTCTTGTACCGTAGTTAAAAAGCCCTCTGGATTTATTTATATATTTATTTGATTTATTGTATATAGCTGCCCATCTCATACAAGTGACTCTGGGTGGCTTACAGGTTTAAGAACATAAACCCACCAAGTATAACCCCACTGCTCAAGGATAAACAATGACCCTACTCACTATCAGTAGTAAACCTGACCCAAATGCCTGGGGGGGAAATCCCCAGAACCAGGAGCTCTTAAACCCACAGTTATTCTGTCTTGCCAGGGTTGAACCTGTTTTCAGACCCCCACAGCATCATTTGGTTGGTCCAGGGAGATGTACAACTGGGTTTCATATGTCTACTGATGACCCTACACCTCCTGCTAATGGATTATCTCATCCAGTGGCTTCATGTAGATATTAAATAGGAGTAAGGAAATGGTAGAGCCTTGAGGCATCCCACAGTGCAGGGTTCTCAGGCGTAACCTCTCCTATCAACACCAGCTGGAATCAACCCTGGAGCAGAAGACATAACACAATGCTTTCCACTCCCAATCCACTAAACGTGAGTTGGAAATATAATGAATAATGGTATTGAAATCAACTGGGAGATTAAGAGAGTTTAGGGTAGATGTATTATACCCATCTTGAGCTCGTCAGAGATAATCCACAAACATGATCAGTGCTGTCTTGGTACTATAATCAGGTCTGAAGCCTGACTGAAAAGGGTACAGATGGATCTCTCTCTCACCACATAAATATACAGACTCAGAATATGTGTGTACGTGTGTATATATACTCCCTGACACACATATTCTTTTATTATTTATAGCATCTAGCATGCTTTATTGATGTTACACACATAGCTTTTAAATGTGCAATTACAGGTAGTCCTTGACTTACAAACACAACTGAGCTCAAAATTTCTGTTGCTGAACTAGACATTTAAGTGAACTTTGCCCCTTTTTATGACCTTTCTTGCCACAGTTGTTAAGTGAATCACTGCAGTTGTTAAGTTAGTAACACAGTTGTTAAGTGAATCTGGCTTTCCCTTTTGCTTTTCAGGTCACAAAAAGTGATCACATGACCCCAAGACACTGCAACCATAATAAATATGAGTCAGTTGTCAAACATCTGAATTTTGATCATGTGACCAAGGGGATGCTGCAACAGTTGTGTCAAAAGCAGTCATCAGTCACTTTTTTCAGTGCTGTTGCAATTTCAAACAATCACTAAACAAACTGTTGTAAATCAAGGACTACGTGTGTTTTATCATCCTCCCAGCAGACACTGTTAAATATACAAGAATAATATAGTGTAAGAGAACTTGCAGGAGTGCAATGCATGGCAATAACTATGGGAATACTATTCATGTGTTCATGCAAGGCATACTTTATATTTGCCAAATATAAATATTTCCATGGGAATTCACAAGAGTAATAAATAAATGCATTAAAAATAACAATGTTAGTATAAATGAGAATGGTGCATTAAGAGACCTTTCTCATTCCCTTTAGTTCTCTCTCTTTTTTTCATTTCATTTAATTCATTATATAATGTGAAAGCCTTTACTGGGGTTTGTGTGGATATACAGCATGGAGGTACTAATGTTTTGTTTGGGACTGTCAATTACTGTTTTTTTTTACCTAGCAAGATTTTATAAATTGACATCTTTAATCATGAAGGTTAATTTAATTCTATTATATAAAAGTCTTTACAAGAAAATTTTCTGAACATACAGCATGGAGTAATGATGTTTTGTTTGTCAGTCAATTATGTATTTTTATCCTAGCAACATTTTACAGATTGAGCTGCTTGATCTTAGAGACTGAGGTAAAAAATTAGGATTGTCATTTCCTAGGCATATAAATCAAATGGGCAATAAATTGGAATTTAATTAAAATGGCCTCTTTTTATATTCTGTTTCTGATAAGCCACATGTGTGCATTCAGGACAGAATATAAACTTTATGCGCCTATTTTAAAATACACTCAACTCTACTTTGCAATAAAATTCAGTCATCCTGGCTTTGAGGCAGCTTTTTATCTTCCAATTTCAAACATAACCGACATAATAAGAACCCTGCTTGATAAGAAGTAGGATCTTAATGTAGTATTTTGTTTCTGGCGCCCGCAAACAGCCATGGAAACAATCAGTCTCTCTCCAGTAACTGTAGATGCTGCTGAAAGAAACATACAGCCAGCTGTACATCAGACAACCTTTGCTTGCAAATACCAGAGTGGGCCAGGTTTGAATGTTGAATAGCTGTTTCTCCGTTCCATTCCATGCAGTGAGGAACCAGTTCCTTTCCTAGTATTTGCTAGTATCAGTCCAGCTAAGGTTTTGTATGTGGAACAAGAGAGGGAATTTTGTTCTCCTTTCACTTACATTCAAAATGTATTTAGCTGACCATCCACAATAATTCTGAAACTGAAAGATTGCATAGTACATAGATCTATTTGTAGGTTTAGTTTCCTATACAATTCCCTAGTATAATTGTATTAAAGAAGAAAGCACCACTATATTCAATGTAGATTTTGGAATCAGTGGAAATCTCTGTATTTTGAAGTCATATGAGTCCTTGGGCCGAATAGAGACTCGTGCGATTTAGACATGAACGTATAAAATATTGAATTATTTTTCTGCTTCATGCCATGTTCCTCTTCCTTACTGTAATCGTCAATTTGCCAGATTTCTCTGATGCAGAGCTATCAGCAAAAAATTGTAGCATTTAATTAAATAAATAAATTCCAACACAACAACTAAAGAGTTATTTATACCTGTGAAACAGAAAGTTAAACAGCTCATTGAAAAAGATGAACATCTTGGCCACATGAGTGGCAGGAGAAATAAAAGCAAGACATAAAAAATAAATTGTCATATCCTGTAAATAATCTGAATGGAACAATTTCAAACTGCAGTGCAAATCAATCCGAATAAAATGACTCTTGGAGTGATTCCAAGTTAATTTTGTTGACTGACCTTGAATGTACACCATTTTTGTTATAACAGTTGTAGAGAGATTGAGGGGAAAAAACAGTTCACACCAAAATGTCTGAAAATAGGATCTACCTCAAATATTAATACTGCAGAATTCATAAGCATGCCCCAGACATCATCTGCACCCCTATCACTCACTATAACCCCCCTCTCCACTTTTCTTTTGAGATATTGGTCACCATTTTTTCATAACAATAGTTTGTGAAATCTCTTAAAACACATCTACTATTAGAACTTCCTGACCAGTAAATAAACCATTTTGTACTCACATTTTGGCCTTTCTTAATTTGGCCCCCTCCAATATATTGGATTGCAACTCCTAGATCTCAGTAAGCCCAATGATATCTGGGAATACTTTGGAACTGCACTTCCAACCTATTTGGTTGGAAAAGCTGCTGTTAAAGATAAGGAGCCTAAAAAAACCACCCTGCAGGGTAAAATAAATAGTTCACCTAACTATGAGAGAAATTCTGCTGGACCAAATTAGTTGGCATCATATTTACAACATATAGCAACTAGAAACTTTTGGAAAGTCCAGAAATGCAGCATTCAAGGCTTACACAGGGGTATATAGTTGTTCTATCCATAAAGCAAGATGATTCAGCCCTCCTCCCATCAGATCTTGGCCTCCTGCTTTAAATAGCTGAGTATACATACACTGATATTAAAAAAAAAAAAAAAAATTAATAGATCAGCCAAAAGCTTCCCTATCCTTAACTTCTTCTAAAAGCCGTACTCATTTTTTGTCAGCAAGAACTGGAAGATTGTTCCAATGTGGGGTGCCTAGTGCTCCCTGAGCTTGCAACCAAGTTTAGAGAGCACCAAGGACCCCACAGTTCAACCCTGAGCTACAAATATTCTCTTCTATTGATCGTTCTAACCTTACTCATTTTTTTAAGCAATTTTCCTGAACTTTTGAAACAGATACTCCAGTAAAGATGCCAGATCTCCTGACAAGATGTATATTTTTAGAAGACCAATAATTTATATGTGAATCTTTTAATATTGGCTGAGTTTGTACACTGTACTAAATCATAATGTGGTTACTTCAGATTTGACATAGCATGATGTTAGAATCTAGTCGTTCTAGTTTATAGCATAGGATGATGTATGAAACCAATCACTGGGCAACAAATTATGCTTTTAAAATACAGCTTAGCCTGCTGAGTAAGCCAAGTCATAGAGGTATAAACCTGACTTCCATGGAAGCAAGGTGAGATACAAATGGAAGATTACTTTGTATTACTAAGCATGCTGATCAGACCAGATATTAGTTTTCATTAATGAAGAGGCTGGATTTAGGGGCTCTTGAGTGTATACTGTTTCATTTGTTAATTTGATAAAGAATAGTAGTTGTTTGGTTTGGTTTGATCAGAGTTTATGCTCTTCCTTATTTTGAGCATCTGAGCAAAACTTTCAGTTCTAAAAAGTACATAATCTTTTATAGCTTTATTGATTCTCCATATTGAGGTCCTAGAGGATTCTACAAAAAAGGACTATTTCCATGCAGTATCTTGATAGCAAATAGGAAAAGGGAGGTGAAATGGTATCAGAGAATATGGTGGAATAAACTACGGTAGCAATGAAAAATTGAGCCCACAACATTTCACAAGTTCTATGGCTAAGCCTACAGTTTAAAAAGCGATTCATAAAATGTGGTTTGGATGAGAAGATTATAGAGATTTATATTCAACATCAAGTCTCCTTTGTGTTCAATTTATTCTTCTCACCTCTTGCCCTAAATTTGCTTTTGAGGATGAAGTCACGGGGCTTGAAAGTTTAATTTCAAATTAGGCTAAACTCAGACTGATGGAATAGTTTCAAACTGCTTAAAGTAGAATTCCCATATGTGTGGTAGGCTAGCTGACAATTAGATGGCAGCAGAGAGAAACATAAAACACTTTTGGTGCCATCTGTTGGCTGCCACAATTTCTGCAGTCCAGATATGGCAACCCTATCCTAAAGACAAGTGAAACCATGCCCTAATTCTATTTAACTTCATTTTTTTAGCACTGGGATAAATTATGTGGGATAGTGAGGAAAATGAAACAGCAGTAGCAGCAGCATCTGATGGAAAGAAATGACACAAATGTAAACACATCAATAAATACTTTAAATAAAAAGCTAGATACTTCCCCCCCTTTAAGGAAACTTATTCTGATTTAGTGATTGTTTGAAATGGGTGTTATAAGGTGTTCCTACTTAAGCTGCTAAATCCCTACCTGGCATTTTGAATTTTATAGTGGAGCTATGTATTGGGTAGCACAAAAAAATCCAGAGCTGGCACTAGCAGCAGGTCCAAGATCAGCACTGAGCATATTGAGGTCACTACCCAGGATGCCAGGAATTGAACTGAGACCTTCTCTATGTAAACACATGCTTTATTCAGTGTTGTTTGCTCCCTGCTGGGGTTCTGGCTCTGGCTCTGCATTTGCTTCCCCCCAAAATTATTTCTCACGTGTGCACAAGCCAAAATTATATATGTATATATTCTACATGGCCCCAAGTCACTTGCTCTTTCTCAATACTATCACCATCCTATGTCAATAGATAATCTGAGCATGATTCCTCCAAGGGGGAAGCTACTTTTATGGAATGAAAGAATTGTTCCTCTTATTCAAGTCCTCAAACCCACTTGAGCCAAGGGTTCATACCTTGCTGGCACAGCCCACAAAGCTGGAGCCAGAATATTAAGAGCAGCAGGGGAAATGAAACTTGCCAATGGCAAACTCACAAAGAACTCTAGCAATCCCACACTAAACAATCTGCCTCCCACAACAACTCAGGAGCAGAAGGGAGAGCAGCGAGGTCTGCAAAGGGTGACTCAGCACAAGAGATGTGAAGGGAATGCAAGTTTTGCAAGAATTCAAAGCAGAGTTATTCTCTTATACCTTTGGTTTCCCCCCCACAAAGCAGTTTTTAAGACTTCTCACTGCAAAATAAATCGTTTAAAAATCAGGCAATGACATAGTCCCCCTCCCCTCCCAACCGCACTCTCTGCATTCTATTATCCTATTTTTTGTGTGTCTGTTACTTTGTTTTTATGAGAGAGAAAGACTGGATAACATATTTTCCTCCTCTGATTTGTGCCTCCTTTGTGCAACCACTTCCCACTGGCCAGGAGCAATAACAGTCTGTATACTGGGCCAGTTATTCTGCCCCATCTCACCCCAGAGCAGGGATGTGTGTATGTGCTATGGTTGTGCCACCCTATGGTCACTGTTTATAGTGCTTGGGTCTTCAGCTCAATAGGATCCCCCGGAGGTTCTCTGGATGTACTGGTTTCAATAGGCCGGTCACCTTTGAGAATAGACAGACGTTCTGAGATGCTACGCATCCGAGGGAATAAGATGAAGTCGTACAAAAAGGCACCCATCAAACCACCAATAATTGGTCCAACCCAATATACCTGGAAGAACAAAAGACAAAAGCATGGGAAGGGGGAACAAAAAGATAGGTTAGGGATACAGAAACAGCTTAGGTATAGCATTGCAGGGGGAAAAATACTTCAGGGTATTAATCCTAGCAGATTAAAGTCCTCTTCACCCATCACTGATAAATCATAAAGTACTAGCAGCCCAGCCAGCACCTCTAGTCAGCTAATCTCTTCTACTTTATTAGTTCTACTTCATCATTGAGCCTGGAAATGGATTCCTGGGCTCCAAGAGGTGACAAACAAAGCAAAGACTCTTCCATAATTCCCAGGGATGAGAGAGGGGAACTGACCCAAGGTTACCCAGTTGGCTTTGTGTTTCAGGCAGGACTAGAATTCACGGTCTCCTGGTTTCTAACCTACTTTTAATCACTACACTAAATGGCTCTCCCCTCTCAACTTACCAACAGAGTAAAAATTGGAACTGAGCCCCATTTATTTGGGGGACTATTTAAAAATATTTACTTTTATGGAAAATTAAAATACTCCCAAGTTGCCTCTGCTATGTTCTCTCCTCAACCAAACAATATCTTACTTAGGACTTCCTGGGAGTCAAATTTCAAGAGTTCGGATGCTGGTTGGGATAAAGATATAAAAGACTCCCCCTTCTGAAGTTGGAGTTGTTTCTCCAAATTCAGAGAGGGAAAATCAAATAATCATTCGGCCCCTGGACTGTTGTTTCAAAGAACTGTAAGATGTCATCATTTCTTATGCTTACAAACCCCTCCCTTACCCAGTGGTTGGTGAAGTTACGGGTTATGACAGCTGGGGCAAATGATCGGGCAGGATTCATGCCAGCTCCTGTGTAGTACATCTGGAAAAAAGAGTAGGGTTATGATAGGGAAATAATTTTTTTCATCATGCAATTCAGGTTTCTAGTCCTAAAGGGTCCAACTCCCTTATTTATATGTTTGCTTAAATATTAGCAATTATATAGTGCCTTTAGGCACATGCACAAGGCAAATAGTAAATATATAATAAAGCAACAATAATTTCATTAAAGCACCAAAATCTAACTTAAAAATAATGTATACTAAAAATAATGTATACTCACTGAAAGGTAGTTTAAAAGATGCAGTTAAAATAAATAAAAGGGACAAACTGTTATGCTGAGTAGTGTCCATGTAGCAAACTGGAAATGTTCACCTGAATTCCAAGGAGCCCTGAACTCATTTCATGTGGCCATAGGCTTAATTTCAAAAGCCTTCTTCAAATCCATGCCGGGATAAAAGTAGCTCCAGAAAAAGGTATGACCATCCCCAAAGATTCCCTTTGAAAGATTGGTGTGCTTGATGGGAAGAAAGATTCCCTCCCCCCCTCTACTTTATAGATTCAAAATAGTTAAACAGAAGAAAGATCTGAAGTTAAACTGCTAGATGAATAGGATGCAGTTAAGAATGAGGGGAACTATTGGAAGTAAACCTCCATCCAGGCCAGATCAGGTGGCTACTAGAGACTGCCTAAATATATTACAGCTGACTATATGTTAGTGCATCTTGCATATTGAATCATTACCCCAAAGAGGTGTCCAAGTGTGAGAGAGAATCCAACTGCCAGGGCCACCGATCCCATGCGTCCATTACGTCTCTCATCGTAGGTGGCAAAAACACAGAGGACAAACTGTAGGGTCAGGATGATTTCCACAATGGTAGCTTGACTTACGTTTATACTAGGGTGCATCTGTAGCCAGGAAGATAGGTGGAAGGATAGAACTATGAGAACAGCAAAAGTTATAATTCATTCAATATCCAACTATACCTCTTAGGGGCTTTGGTTTCCAGAAACTAGGAGGGAGCACTGATTGCACTTACATCTAGCATAGGTTTGTAGAATGAAGATATTACATTTTAATAGTGCCCATGTGATTATCTACCAGACCTGACTTTAGTCAAGCTAGACGAGGTTCAACAAGGTGAGGCAGGGATAAAGGAAAGTAAGATAGGTCTATAAAGGAACAGGAAGTCTGTAGCCGGGAAGAAAGCTTTAGAGATGCATAGACGAATGAATGAGACAAATCTTGAGAGTCTGTTATTTATATCAAGTGGATAAATCAAACACAGCAGTATTTTCTAATGAACGCCTGTCTCTCATATATAGCTGATTTTCTTCTTTCAGTTCTCTCTTGTCCGTAGGGTGGAGGCTGGACAACTCCCAGTGACATGCTCATCCAGTTAATTAATGCTGATGTGCCTTTAATTTTTATGAATCATCCTGATTTGGTTTTTGGAACCTGAGGTAAACTTATATTTCAATCATTAATCTAGGATCATTTAATCATTCCTAAAAGCTATCTAGTCTGACTTTTTTACACTACATCTCTAACCAAGGAAGCAATTGTTTATTAGTACATTAAATATTTTCCTCATCTAAGACCTGAACTCCAAAATTTCCCCACCCCTTTGTTTATCTCACCATATATATGTGTATATGTGTCACTGGATAAACAAAGAGGGAAAATGTAAGAAAATGTAAGGGACTTTCAAATCCACAAACTCCATTTCTGATGCCAACCAGTTTTAGCTAAATTGTGTCCCGCTGCCGCCACCACTGCACTCTTCAAAATTAGGAGTTGAAGGGGGTTGCATAGAGTAAGCCCTCTCTCCCAGTAGTAAAATTCAAGCACCAATTTGTGGGTTGTGAATTTGCAGACTTTCTAAATCATAGAGTCCTGTTTTATTCTCAGCTGACTAGGTTTCAGAGTCAGTTCCCGGCTTGAAGTGTGTTTTGATGGCCACCTATCTTTGCTGACTAGTGGATTTAACTGAGGGGAATTTAACAGGGCGGGGATTTTAATTTCCCACAATGCCATCCAAAGTGATGTTTTGGCAAAAATTAAAATGGCAGCTAGACACTCCTTTTTGGAACAAAGCACAAAGGAGTGAGGTAAAAATGTATCTAGCTAATCCCTGCTAGTTTTCCTTCAGTCTACTGTCTCTCTGGCTTGTTGTCTTCCGTTTATGACATCTTTCTTTTGAGACTGGACTGGAATTGTCAGATTGCAGTCTCTCACCAAAGAGCCCATCTCATGCTTAATGCATAGGGTGCATCCCACCCCACCCCACAAATTTTTAACTGCCTCTGGATGAAGCCTGGGGTCCAGTGGCATACAATTTTCTCCTCAGAGTCAAGGTCTTGGGAACAGCTGGTTAGAACATCTCGTACTGAAAAGGTTATATGTACAATTTGGAGGTGAAGATGATACCCTCTTATCATGTGTCAGGAAAATCAGTGAAATGATGGAATTTTACTGATTAAAAAAATAAAGCAGAGAGACTTGAAAATAATAATAATAATAGTAATAGCAATAGTAATAGTAGTAGTAACAACAACAACAACAACAACAACAACAATAATAATAATAATAATAATAATAATAATAATAGATGTTACCTTAGGTCCTTGGTTAGGACTTGAACTGTTAAGTTTTTACCAGTCCCAGACTGTGAATCGAAGATTAATAATCATAATCATAATAAATAAATAAATAATGCCCCTGCCGAGTTTCAAAGCAGCAACATTTCACTTACAAGGCAAAATTTATATTGACTACAGGTAGTCCTCATTTAGTGACCACAGTTGGGAAGGGCAACTCAGTCATTAAGCAAAGCGTTTGCTAAGTGACAACCATGCTTATGATCTTATTTTAGCTTTCCTTTGTTTTACAGACCTGTGAAGGTCATAAATGTGAGGATTTGTTACTTTTTCATCACTGTTGTAACTTTAAATGGTCGCTAAAGGAAGCAGTCACTAAATGATTAGACCACAATTAATGGTCTAAAAGCCACTAGAAGTCATGCATTGGCTCAGCTGAAGGGCCAGTCCTTCTGCAAAGTAGCCAATGAGCTACTGAAATTTGTCCATGGGACGCTGTAGCTCAATGTGTTGTAAGGTGGAAAATATGGTATTTTGATGCAGAGCAGAGAAATGTGCCTTGAGGTTGTTTGGCAGGCAAGTGAGGGATTAAGAGAACCCCTCCAAAAACAGATGCCTGCCTATTCTGGCAGCAAGACAACCAAGCAGTGCTGAGAAGCTCTGAATCAGCAAGGGAATTGGTGCGTATATTTCAGTTTTTCCCGTAGCAAAAATGGGAAGAAATCAGTTCAGTTTAGGACTTCTCAGTAGAAGACACAATGATGTAAATGCGTTACAACAGTGCCTTTTTTGGGGCACTGTACCCATAAGGTTGCCTTCATTTCATCCCCAGTCTGTGCGGTTTGATGCTCTCTGAGCTTAGTTATTTGCTATTCATTACTAACTAGGTAACATCATCAGTGACTTTATTTAGTTGGGTAATGAAACATCTGCAAAGAAACAAGCTCAGAGAGGATCAAGTACTTCAAAGTCCAAGCCTGAACTATAGAAATTCTTTTGTATTGGCATCCCCGGCCTGTGAGTGAGAAAGTGCTGGTGTTAAAATAACAGTCTAAAAGCAGCCTCATGGTGTGTAAAATCTGTTAGGCTGTTAGGCCGCTACAGACAAACCTCTAAATAGAATTAAAATAATTTCATAGTCTGTAAGAGAAGGATGAATACAGATGCCTTCCATTCATCTAGAACAGAATTGTATCACAAGAATTCATCTAGGAATTTGAATATCCATTATTGCGTACCTCCAAAATCTGATTTCTGAAATTAGATCACCAGCAAAATGTAAAAATAGGTACAGTACACTAACAAAGAATGTATTTAATACAATCTAATTCACTCAGACTTTGATTATTCCAAGATACATTCCTAGAAAATCATAATTTTCATTCTGATAATTGATATTTAAATATGCAGCAATTATTGCTCAAATCCAAAATATGTCAGTCCAAAATCCATAATTAAAAGGCTTTTAAACTCAGCTGAAATGCTGGTCTGAGGGCTTCTAAAATACAGTACTTTTGCCTCCTAAAAACAGTTCATTTACAACAAAAAGGAATTTACTATCCAAGGGAAGCTTTTGCTATTCAAGGAAAGTTTTTAATACGGTATGCCATTACCCTATCTAATGATGAGGATCCTGAACTTTATCTTTCACTTGAAATGTTCCTGTGTTTTTGCACAAACTCTAACTTTCTCTTTTTACACAAACAAAAATAAGTTTCACAATTAATAATAGTGATAGTATTCGCCGATTTCCATCAGGGAATGTTCTAGCAGTGCAGTGAGTTTACATCAAGAATGGAAGAGTTTTCACATAGAAAAGTTCATTAGATTTAATACTAACTCACACATTTTTTTTAATTTGCTAAATTTATATGCCGCTCATCTCACTATCAAGCGAATCTGGCTTTCGGATAATATATCTGAAAACCCTCAAATTAAGATTGTTTTTGACAAGAACAATGTTCTCTGATACGATCAACCAGCCAGATTTGGTTAGGAAAACAATGTGTGCTTTTCTTTCGAAATGCAGTAGAAGTGATTTACTTCAAAACTAACTGCAGATCTGATTTAAAATTACAACAACGATAAAATTCTTTCATGAAAAGTGCTTTTGATATCACCTTACCATCCCAAAAAAACTAATTTGCATCTCTCTCATCCTCCCACTCTTTAACTAATCTTCTTACTATATCCGGTTACACTGATATAAAATTCGATCATATTCTCTTTTATGCTCTACAAAGTTTTATGTAGAGTATCCTGGGCAATCTGGCATTTACCCAATAACTACTCCAAGAGACTTGTTGAGACAAAAATAATTTACCCATGAAAACATTTCAATTCTTGTTTCAGGTTCTATGCTAGCAGATTCATCTTTCTAGATTTAGGGTTAACAAGCCTTCCTACATGGGATATACTTTGTACCTTCATACTTCTGGTTCCCAATAATCTCCCTAGTAATCCAGATTTTAAAGGGCACAGTGTGCAACCCTTTAGAGAATCTCCTATATATACAGCAATGATAACTCATTGCTTGTCTCCAGCTGTAGGGATACCCCCTCTTAAAAACATTTCCAGCTTTGCATGATCCCATTACCGTGTTGAGTGCCAGGTTACCCCGTAGTGCTGCCGGGGTGACTCCATAAAGCACAGCTGCACCGGCCAGTCCTCCCAACACTTGGGCCACCACGTAGAAGACAGCACGGAAGAGGGAAAGCTGCGAACCCAACAGAAAGGCCATGGTGACAGCTGGGTTGATGTGGGCACCACTCACATGGCCTAGAGACTGCACCATGGTGGCTGCTACCAAGCCAAAAGCCAGGGCCACTTGTAGAACATTTGAGGGGCCAACAATCCAGCGAAGGGAAGCCCCCAGCCCAAAAAATACATAGAACATAGTCCCAAAGAACTCAGCAAAAACAGCTCTCCAAAAGGAGGATAAGCGTGCCTCCCACATGACGGGTCAGGAGGACAGAGACTGAACAGGGTGCAGCAGGATGGTCTTGAAGCTCACTGCTGCTTGCTGCACCACCTCTCCACCTAAGCCCCTTGTTTTCCATTGTGGCTGTGAACTTTATAAGGTTTGCTATTATAGTCCAGCCCAGGAGGTGGGAACTCAGATTGACTGATTGGGGTCTCTTAACTCTTCATTGTCTGACCTAAAGGTGTAGGCATAAGCCAATTCCTAGCTCCTGTGGCTGCTATCAGAGCTTTAACTCCAATAATTCGAACTCTTTCACTTCCACTTTTCCCTTTTCCTTGCTCAAATGTTTTTCCTCCTAGCAATTATTGTAGAAAGATTTTCTTCTTTCTGATGCAAATGGCTTCAGTGGCATTCATTGGGAGGTAGGGGAAATGGTATGGAGTCCTCCTTCACAACCCAAATCAGAGTCTTGGAGGGTAGGGGGACACTTGCATGTTCTTCCCAATGCAGAGGTGCATGAGAGGGAAACTGCCTAATTTCCAACATTAACAAGCAGCCAGAGTTTTTGACTACTTGTGACATGTCATTGTTGGTTCATGTGTGTGATTGTACCAGGGAAGCGTCCACTGCTATCATAGGATATTGTCTCTTGACTTTTTTCCATTGCTGAATTGAAGAGCTCTCAATTAATTCATGAGTTGTCAGAATGGAATTTGCTATTTTGATTGATTTTGATTGATCATCACTATTATATCTCTATTGCCTTTGAGTGCATCTCCACTGCCACCTACGTGTGTCCAGAAAGTGCTGAACATACCTCTTTATATGTTGCCTCTGTCTCATTATCGGCCTGCTGTTAGGGGAGCATGAAGATAACTGGAATGGAAGCAGTCTTTTCAAAGTTATGCCAGCAGAAGACCTTCCATAGGGACAGTCTTAGGAATATGGAAAAAGCTGCTTGGGATGATGTAGTCAGGGCTGATCTGCCAGGTTTACATTCGGACTTCCTCCTTTCATTTGGATACTGGGTTCTGTACCTGTGGTGCAGGGCTGCTTTGGCACGGACCACAAACCAGGCTTCTGCAGCCAATTTGTGGTTTATTTTTATTGTTTTTGTTCTAATAATTCTGTCAACTGAAATGATTGCTTCCTAAACTGAGAGACTATAACCCAAAGCATCTGACAGACAGACATTGCACAGACACAATTTCTATTTCTGAGTATCATTCCCATGCATGTTGGATGGGAGATGGGCAGAGGGCCTTCCTCTGATTTTCTATTGCTCCAACTATGAGGAAGATTGGAACCCAACTTCTGCAACTGCTGTAGTTGCTGTGTTTTGAAGAATACGTTGACCTGTCCACCTGCACACAGTTGGAAAACCCCATTCTCAAAATCCAGCTCTTTAGCTATACTTATTCAGCAGATCCCTCTCAGTTGCACAAATCTGGTTGATTTCTAGATGGAAGCCAAGATCGCTCTCTTGCCACTTAAGATCAGTAGCTTGACAGATCAATAGAGTAATCATTTTGGGAAAATGTTATGGCATGTATTAAAGAACCACAGAGTTTAACACTTCTTTTACATATACCCAGTTCTTAGGAACATTATGTCAGCGGCCGCAACTGAGCAGCACAAATCAGGAGGATTGTTATGCTGCAGTCAAAAGAGACAACTCTTCATTGTCAAGTAGTGGTCATTAGACCAATAGATCAACAGTCCTTTGGAAAAACAAACAGGAAAAAAATGGATTGGGCAGAGTGCTGGGACTTTACAAACCTTGCCCCAGAATATATATCCTATACAATGATTAGGGAATGGTGACCTTCAGATTTTGGCCAGTGGGGAATCCAATCCCTGCCTATACAGCATTATGTAGTACAGATGTATAGTCAGCAACATGGGAAGGTCCCATTGTGGATGCACAGTAAGGATGCATTCTGGGGCAGCAAGATTTAAGGTGATAAGATTTCCTCAAGGTTCCAGAAGAGAAGGAAAGCACTACAGAAATGGATGCATGGAGATGTTCGTGTCAGTTCTCTGCTGCACCAGATTTACTTCCAACATCATACCTACCATAACAGCCTGATAGAGAACTAGTTTCGTGTAAGGCTAAATGGTTAAAGAAACCAAGGAGACTGTGAATTCTAGTTCTGACTTAGGCATGAAAGCTGGCTGAGTAGCTTTGGGCCAGTCACTCTCTCTCAGCCCAATTCACCTCAAAGAGCTGTTGTTGTGGGGAAAATAGGAGAAGGAAGGAGTATTAAGAATCTTGGCCACCTTATTTATAAGACTAATAAAGGTGGAATATCTAATAAGTAAATAGTAGATTTTGCACACCTTGTGACTGTTCTTGGATAAATAGGGAGCAGGAGGAGAGAAATGCTGCATTAAGAAAGTGTACGGCTATCTCACTCATGGGCTGGGGGCAAGATAAAAGGCAGCATCTTAGAAACTCAGCAGAAAAATAATTATTAGGAACAAGTTTGTCCTAGAGCAGTGGTGGCGAACCTATGGCACGGGTGCCAGAGGCGGCACTCAGAGCCCTCTCTATGGGCATGCGTGCCATCGCCCCAGTCCTAGACCTTCAGCTGGGTTTTATAAAACCTTTTCGCTTTAGGCCTCCGCCGACATGTGCAAAAAAATAAAAAGGTTCAATCAATTTCAACTTCTCGCGGGAAAAAAAAAAATCTTGCAAAGTTGGAATTGATTGATTGAACTCTTTAGTCCCACCCAGTCTGCCGTTACCACCAGACACGCCCACCCAATGGGCCACGCCCACCCGGCACTCGACGATGCATAAGTGGGTTTTGGGTTGCAGTTTGGGCACTCAGTCTCTAAAAGGTTCGCCATCACTGTCCTAGAGTTAGGTGTGAGGAGGAAAAGACCCTATGTTTCTTAAGACTCTTTATGATATTATTTCTGACTAGGACTGGAAACTGAAGGCATGTCAGATGTTTTATGATTTTATATTTTCTGTGTTTTTCCTCCTAGATTCAGCATCCCATAGGATGCAGTGAGGTAAGAACTGTTCCACTACTTCCAGTCTAGTTTGAGCACAGAACCATCAACATGTCATTAGCAGGTTAAATATATTGCTTTGTTTTGAAGCTCTGAACCAAATAATTTCTCTTTATATCATTGGACATTTTTCTCCTAGAAGATAGTGGGCAGTCCTATCATGATCATTGCATAAAATCAGAATGTTTTTGCTTCTGATATTTTCCCTAGAGTTAGGTACAGGTTTGAAAAGCCCCTCTGTCTGACAAGACTCTTTGTGACATTGTTTTGACTGGCACTGAAAAATGGAAGCATGTCTAATGTTGTATGATGTTCTTGTGTTTTCTGTACAGTATTTCTCCCCCAGCTATCTTCTTCTGATTTTTTTTTGAAACAATTCACTCATTATCAATCCCAGAATCTATAGCATCTTTAATACAGGATTGCACAATTGATTGCACAGTTTGGTTGAAATCAAATTCCCATAATGCTGGTCAAAACAGTGAGTTGATGCAAGGTGGTAGGAGCTATCAATATAAACCACATTAGTTTATCTCAGGGATTCCCGCAATTATACACCACCCATTTCTCCTCCACTATCTCTCCCCCCCATGAGCTATTTTTAGACTTGAGATCTAACAATTTAGCTCACAAACTTGGGGATACCATTATTGAACTATGAAGGATGATAGGTATTAGCTGTAAATATTATCATTGTTATGGTTTAAAATAGAACAAAACAAACTGGTACTCACTAGTTAAGATAGAGTGGGATGGGATGGGGTAGGATAGGATATAGTCACAACAGTCAACATATAATGATGGTTCCTGAGTACTGGTTTGGTGACTAAGGCTTAATTTAGTTGTAGGCAGTTGCTGCTAATACTACCCTGCTAGCTGATGCCATTGGAATAAGCAACAATAAGGAGCTGTTGAGAATGCTCTATAGCAGTGATGGCGAACCTTTTAGAGACCGAGTGTCCAAAAACTGGCCCCACCCCCGCTCTGCCCCACCCCGCCTGCCCGCAGGGCCACTCATCGCCTCCAGGGCCCGCCTCAGATCGCCCAGGCAGCCCAGCAGCGCCATGGCGGCCACGCCCTCTGCCCATGCCCTGCAGCATCAACTGTGTGCAATGGGGCGTGAGGGCAGAGTCTTGACTACACTGCCTGGCTGCCATGTCCTTGGCTGCGCTGCTCCGCGTGGGCCACGCTCAGGGGCGACTCTCCTCCAGGGGGGCTGCTGGTGAGGACGGGGTCGGGGGGGAGGCAAGGCTGGGGCAACGGCACGTGTGCCCACAGAGAGGGCTCCGAGTGCCGCCTCTGGCACCCGTGCCATAGGTTCGCCACCACTGCTCTATAGTATTTCAGCCTTCCCAAACCTACTGCTCTGCTGATGTATTGAACTTCAACTCCTACCATATCACTAATAATTCCTACCAACAAAATATGTTGCAGATAAACAGCTCTTTGTATTCTATACTCCATCATCATCCCTGGGGTTCAACTATTATATTGAATGACACCAGATCTCTCTGTGAACAAAAAATGCCATCGCCTGACATAAAGCAAGGTAAGCAGGCTACATGAGTCTCTGTCACTTGGCTGAATCTCTCTTCTGCAACCCCAAAGTGGTATTATCTATGATTTTTCAGTGGAAAAAAAGAAGAAAAAACCCAAGATGGAAGCCCTGCCAAAGGTAGTCTTCAACCCACAAAAGTTACAGATAAGGAAAATATTGCCTGGATCCCGGTAACATTTCTGAACGAGGCAAGATAATTGTATAATAAAAAAATCTTAACAGGAAGCACTAGGATGTATCAGGAAATACCTTGGCAGAATTGATTCTGCCCATCTAAACAAGCTATCAAGAGACAGTCTGTTGCAGGTCCTTTCTCCTCCCAAGGTACACAGAGTATGAATCAGGTGACAGGCCTTCTGAGGGAATGGCCCCTATTTTATGGAATATTCTCCTCCTGGAGGTCCAAATGACCCCGGCCCAGCTTAAACAAGCTAAAACAATTCTAATCCATGATATGTTCAGCCCTTAGATTATTACTGTAGTTTTATGGGTTTCTATAATCTTTAGTTTTCAGATGGTTTACTATAATTGTTTATCATTGGTTTTTATTATTCCTCTTGACCTTGTTATACCCTGCTCAGAATCCACTGGAATTGATGCCAGTTATAAAAATAAATGAATAAATAAGTAAACAAAGTTAAACTGAGAGAACAACCAAGGTAGAAATACATCTGTGGAGGTGAGGTCTTAGGGGTTAACTGCCCAGTGAAGGGATGGGGATAAAACCAGTAGGGCCCTTGTGCTTCAAAAGAGGCCTCTCTGGAATATTTGTCACCGTAGCATTTTGAAGCAGCTATTTAATCAGAACTGTTCAACAGACTCTAATTCTCTTTCTGCTCTAGGGGATTTATCTGCCTGCTCTGGGATTGGGCAAGTTGAGGAAAAACTGCCAAGTCGGAAAGAAGCAAGGACAATGGGATATGCTGGGCTCAGCATTTGACCAGGGCCAGCATGTTTGAAGGACACAGGAGAGGAGAATCAGCATATGCATGCTCAATCACAGTCTCGTATTTTATTGCACATCAGGTCCAGGGGCGGGTGTGAGTGCACTGGCTTAGGCCTCTTGTCAAACTCCATCCATGTGGCAAAGAGAAACACGCTGCTTTTCCTGAAATGTTTGCTCATGAGGGTTCTCAGGCTTCCAGAATCTATCCTGGCATTTACTAGAATTCTGGTTCTGCTAAGTAGAATTTTGGAAGAAAAAAGTTTACATGACATTCTGAAGGGAAGAATTTGGAACCTAGAAACTGGTCCTGAATACTGAGTATCAGCAATTTAATTTAGGAGTAAAGGAGTGATATTGTAGCTGGTTGTCAACCAATCGGAAATTAGAAATTCTCGACAATCTACTTTTGATTGCCCATAGATATACCAGTACACAGTATAGTACCATATGGTGTTATAATACAAATGAGACACAAATGTGGGGGAAAGCTTTTGTCTAAGATCATGCAATAAAATAACAAGTAGAGTTTGGAACAGAAAGCAGGAGGCCTTGTTTCCAATCTATCTTGCAGATTATTATATCTGTCTTCGGAACAGAAACCGGAACCACCATTTTTTCTTAGTTCTTTTAGATCTATCTCACTAGATCAGCAAACGTTTTGGGCCAAGGGCCCATCTGGAATTTCTAGAACGTGTCATGAGCGCCCCCATAAAACCTGTGCCATCACAGGAATGATCAAAGACAAAATACTCAACTACTGGACAGTAGGACTCTTGCTAGGCCTCCCCAAATCGGGAGACCCTGCCACCGTACCTTACTTATATCCCTTTTCTGGCAGGCAGACATACTTCCAAACAAAGCACTGGGCTCTTAACCTGCAACCATTTTTAGTTTCTAAGAATGCTTCTGAGATCTATGTGGGGTTTACATTAGGTTTCCATTTACATGTGTTTTAAATTAGGTGTATCTAAAATCAGTCAGGTGGATATGGAGACTGATGGTGGCAAAGGAGGAGTCATCAAGTAAAATGAAGCTGATGACCATCATGTACTAGGTCTTATTTAAAAACTACGAGAATCTAGGAATCCTGGCTTCTATCCTTCCTTGAATTACTCTATTTGATTCTATTTTTGTCATAAACTGCAAACAGAATCAGAATTCTGGTAGGGTCATGATGGCAGCACTGTGCTTTAAGAGCACCAATCTCAAAAAACACATAATGCCAGTACAAATATAAATACATATGAAGCTGCTTAAGATGGAAGGAAGCTGGAAGCTGAACAGAGGCTTTACAAGAAGACAAAGAGATGGGGAATTGCTGTAGCTTCCTACTCAGTGCCATGTTCTTCCTTGTCAGGTGATTTAGCCTGAGCAGCAGCTGAGAGTGAAGACCGAGACATGCTGGCAGCCTCCACAATCTCAATGTCACGACAGGTCAGGCAGGCAACAAGCTTTTCCCGTGAAGCACTGTCAGCAAAGAAGAATTCATAAGATACTCCAGCCAGAACAGCACCCAGAATAGGGCCGAGCCAATACACCTGGAAAGTGGGAATGAGAGATCGGGTGAGACCCATGATGTAGTTTTTGAAGCAGTATATATCAGCCCTTGGAAGGGTGGGAGAGATCACATAAGATCCAACAGATTGGCAAGAATGTGGTTGTAAAGTATCCTAGCAAGGCTCAAGCAACATGCTGGTAAGCCTAAGGGAAGACTAGTAGAGAGAGAGAAAGAAGCAGGAAAACCCATATTGGAAGGAAAAAAATACCTAATCCTGGCTGAAATTAGTAAAGATGGGAGTGTAAGGTCAACCTAAATACTATTTTAAAAGTTCTGCGTACTTTGTAGTCAATATCTTGGCTGCAGAAAATTCAACATAGCAGCAGATAAATATTAAAATGTTCCAAGTTACAGATTTAAATGCTGAATATAATCTTCCATTCAAGGTCGTCCTAAATTGGAACTTCCAGAAAGTTATTTGACAGGAAGCAGGAGAGTTTCTCTTGGGTAGGCAATCCAGAGACAGCTACCAGAACTGGCCCCCTTCCTCCGGGGCATCCAAAAGATGGAAAATCTCAAGCTATTCCTCTCCACTGCAGTAACTACTCACCCAGTGATGTTCCCAGAATCCTGTGATGACAGCTGGACCCAAAGATCGGGCTGGATTCATACTGCCTCCAGAGAAGGTACCCTAGGAAATATAAGTTTGAGACAAGCTGCAATGGTGTTTCAATTCCTCCCTTGGCAGATTGTTCTATGAAAGTTTTTCCTGTTTATTATTTTTTTAAAAGGGGTCTTCCTTCTAGCTGTTGCTGGTGCATTGGCTGAGCTTCAGGACTATTTACTGTCCCTGAAATTCTTGGCTGGAACCAGTTTGGGATAGTAGTGAAGGTGCTAGCCTAGAAACCAGAAATTACAACTGCTAATTCCACCTTTGACATGAAAGCCAGCTGGGTAAGTTTAGGTCAGTCACTCTCTCTCAGGCCAACTCACCTCATAGGATTGGTGTGGAAAAAATATGAGGTAAGAATATTTGGTATGTTCTCCGCCTTGTTATATGCAAGAAAGGTGGAATAAAATAACAAGAACAACAAAATCAATATTCCAGAAAGGCCTCACAAGGAGTCCAGTAAAGAGGATGACCTTACCAGAGAGAGAGAAGAACCATTACCTAGACTACAAGGAGGCCAAAGCGAGAGCTACAGTATTTCTTGATCTACTCTACCTTCTAGGACTGACACTATATTACACATTGTAATTTTTAATAGGAGGAAGGAATTTATTAAATATGTAGGTAGTAATCGTATTAAATTAATGGCATTTTTTCAATTAACCTGTAATTAAATTTAAACAAGTTTAGGTTTTGTCCTGGGGAAACACATTTCTTTGCTTATGCCAATTATATTTGGAAACCTCACCCCAGGACCAGGCGTGGCATACAAGCTCCAAAAAAACTGCACAATCGTGATGTAATATGTATACACATAGAGAGATATAAAACCTTCAGATTTGATCTATTGTATGCAGTTATTTGTTTCCCCAATGTGTGATAGTCTGTTGAAATTCTGAAGCATTTTTAAGGTATTGATGTCAGGCTCTGTCCAAGAACAACATAGAGCAATCCAGCCACAGTTCAGTATACAGAATCTTGCCAGAGTAACCCTTATTACTCTTACCCTGATGGAGATACCCTAGGGCAGGGGTAGGCAACCTTGACTCTTTTATGACTCGTGGACTTCAATTCCCAGAATTCCTGAGCCAGCTATGCTCAGTTGAAGTCCACGAGTCATAAAAGAGCCAAGGTTGCCTACCCCTGCCCTAGGAGATTCCAGGGAGTGGCTGTCCTGTCTCTCTTCCTCTGTCTCCTATCCAGTTCTGTGCTGTGCTGCCTCTTGTCTTGCCCCAATCCTTGGAATATTCTTCCTCCTTCCTGAGAAGCTGCCACTTCACTGTAACTCACCACACCAGTTGCCCCCTTGCAGGGACCCTTCCTCACAATTCATTATTTATTTCAGTTTTGGGTGAGGCTGTTAGCTCCAATACCTTCCTTCTGCTTTTTCCTACCATAGCAATTCTGTCGGGTAAGTTGGGTGGAGAGACAGAGAGAGAGAAAGAGACTTGCTTAAAGTAACCCTAGGAGCTTCATGGCCAAAGTGGACCAGAATTGGAATGTTTCTGGTTCTAGCCTGTAATGGTCTGTGGGAATGACCTTGGGAGACAGGACAGACTGGATAACTATCATGTAACAGATTTAAAAAAAAAAAAAAGGAAAGGGGGTTACTTTTAGTCTTGCAAGATTCTGTTAATGTAACCTTACAATAAAGATAAGAGCTAGTACTTCTGCTTACACTTCTTGTCTGGACTATCTCACCAGGCTAACATAGCCTAACACTGTGGGAGATGAACATTTTTTTTTATTACAGCTAAAGGCCAGCCACTTAAGACAGCTTCCTAAAATATCCAGATAATAAAGCAGCACGCAGTATAACACATAGGAATGTAAAAAGCAATAGGAAATTATATGCTACAGTTGCTGAGAGAGATGGATTACAGTTCTGCCGCTGACTGTTCATTATCCGTAGCTGCACAAAGCTGCTATGTAAAAGTTTACAACCATAGAAGTAGCAGGAGGCTGCCTGTTCCTGGGTAGTTTAATGGGCAAAATAGGTTTACTGTTTAGATCTCTATAAAATTTATAATATAGCAAGACGTGCTCAACTGGTTTGACCAGCCATGAAGGGCAGATGTGCTCCTGGTAGGGGTTCCTATTAAAGCTGCCTTCCAGCTGTGCAGATGAAAGTGAGTTAAATTAAGCTTGAGAAAAAGCTCTGTGATAGGCATTTTCAAGGTGGCAAGATACTTGGTAGGCTGCAGGTTCAGATTCAGAATACTAAAATTCTCAACAACCTAACACCAACAGAAGTAGGTTTGACTCATTTTGTCACTTGCCTTCCAGGACTTTCTGTTTAAGAATCATTCTAGTTTTGTTACTGTCCATGGACAGCAAAAAAAAACTGTGGATAAAAGCTGTAATTGCACTTTTTACAAGCTGTAATTGCACTTACAGAGGATGAGCTCCACTGAACAAAAATGCTTTAGACCATGATTAAAGATCACCAGCCAAACACAAGTATCTAACTTAATTAATCTTAATTAAAATCAACCTTAATTAAAATTTGCTACTTGGAACATATTTGGGGGAACTGAAACTCTGGTGTCAGGAAATTGGGTGCACTTTGGAGCACTTATTTGTCTGGGCTCTTACCGCAGCTAGAGCTCCTGCTATCACAGAGAAACCAATAGCCAAGATCCCAGCAGGCTCCCCTCGTTCATGCCTCCGGTGATCTTCTACAGCAAAAATGGTGAGAGCCAGCTGGAAAGTGGAAAACAGCTCCATCCCCAGAGCCTGTCCTGCATTCCCCTCAGTGTTGACCTAAAATGAAGAAGGGAAAGAAGGAAGGGTTCAAAGTGAGAGCAGAGATCTTCTGCAAGTCATCCAAGGGCTTGACATATTAACTAGCGTAA
The DNA here is from genome assembly GCA_023970755.1 of Azemiops feae. Lineage (NCBI taxonomy): Eukaryota > Metazoa > Chordata > Lepidosauria > Squamata > Viperidae > Azemiops > Azemiops feae. The sequence continues at coordinate 486,986 of JALGBA010004142.1, read as the reverse complement.
GTTTTTACTGTCCCATAAAATATTGTGCAGTCCAAATATTAACTGTTGAAACTATGCACAGGCTACTTGGATGCAAGACTACTTGGGGTATACATCCTAGAAGAAAGCAGTGGCAAGCTATTTTCATATTGTTGCTAAGAAATCTATGAAGTCAGCAGAAATCAGGGACAGTTTAGTTGTATGATTTCAAAACTGTTAATCTGTAATATTTTTAGACAGCTTATTAAAGTGACCATATGATTTTAAACATTTATTGTTTTAATTTATTTTTGTTATTAAAATAATAAAAATAGACTTTAAATGACAACCAAAACTTGATATGACAAAGATTTAATTCAACTCATACAAATGTTTGTTCCTTGTTTTGTCATTATAACAGGACAGCTAACTATTTATTCTTTGCTATGCTTGAAAATACCCGATGCCCATCTTATATTAAGACTAAAACGTAACCTTTATAAATTGCGCATATTCGTAGGAAATAAGGTATACTGGGCAAGGCAGAAGGAGTATTTCTGTCAGACTTTTGCCCAGCAAGCTAGACTGGAGCCATTGAAAGGTAAAAAGGTAAAGGAGTCCCTACAGATTTTACTCTGCTAGTTGTTGCCAACTATAAGGGGCGGTGCTCATCTCTTTCGAGGCCATTGAGCCAGCGCTGTCCAAAGACATTCTGCAGTCAACTTGCCAGCATGATATCACAAAGTGCTGTTACCTTCCCACCAAAGTGGTACCTATTTATCTATTCACATTTGCATGCTTTCGAACTGCTAGGTTGGTAGGAGCTGGAGCAAGGATGGGAGCTCACCCCATCACGTGGTGCTCAGGTCTTGAACCTGGGCTGCCAGCTTTTCCAGCTGACAAACCCAGTGTCTTAACCCCTGAGCCACTAAACCCACAAAAATACTGATACTTATTTTAATTACAAAAAAGCAAAGCATCTACAGTATTTCAAACAACTTCCAGTGATTGTTGTGTATCAACCGAGATTGTTTTATATGTATGAATGTCAAAGCCATGGTCCTGGATGAAACCCAGAGCATCCAGGAATACATCAATAAGATGGCAGCCAAAGATGAGCTGCTAAGAGAATGCCTGAGGCAGCAGAATACATGGAGGAAGACCAGTAGCAGCACATATAGGAGGAAGATCAAGCAGAGGCAATGCAATGGCAGAACAAGGTGGTGCATAAGATGTACCATTGACAAATAGCTGAGGCAGATATTGGGAAAGCCTATCAGTGGCTGGACTAAAAGACAACATTGAGGCACTGACTGTAGTAGCACAAGAACAGGCACTAGGCATCAAATCCATAGAAGCACAAGCCTACTACACTAAACAAGACCTGAGATGCAGACTCTTCAGAGGTCTCAGAGACAGTCCAACACATAATGGTAGGGTATAGGTGCAGGCAGGAACAGCATACATTGAAAGATATAACCAAGTAGCTGGCAATTGTGTACAGGAGCATCTGCACAGTGTATGGGCTAGACCCTCACAAATCCAGATGAAAGATTCCACAGAAGGTCATGGAGAATAACAGGGCTAAGATCCTATGGGACTTCCAGATCCAGACAAACAGGCAGGTACTGGCCAATCAACCAAAAATTGTGGTAGTAGACAAAGAACAGAAGATGGTGGTGGTGATGGATGTAATGGTGCCAAGAGAGAGCACCAACAGGAAGAAGGAGATGAGAAGCTGGAGAAGTACCAGGACTGAAAGGCGGCTCTGGAGAGGATGTGGAAAGTAAAGACCAAAATGGTCCCAGTGGTGATAGGAGCACTTGGTGCTGTGACTCGTAAGTTGGAAGAGTGACTCTAACAGAGTCACTCTTCAGGGGGTTGGACTAGATGACCTCCAAGGTCCCTTCCAACATCATCATCATCATCATCATCATCATCATCATCATCATCATCATCATCATCATCATCATCATCATCATCATCATTATTATTATTATTATTATTATTATTATTATTATTATTATTATTATTATTATTATTATTATTATTATTTCCCAAGAATAACATCAGAACTCTCTGTCCAGAACAGTGCAGTGCCAGGAACAGTTTCCTTGAGTTATACAAATAAAGACTGGATAAAAATCTAAAATTAAATAAATACATTTCCACCCTTTGCTACTGCCAATTACTTTGCACTTTGATGCAATAGGAGAAGCACAAGAAGGCAATGGGTTGTCGAAAGTTTATACTATAACCATCCCAGCAGGTGAGAATGAGGTTAGGAAGCAGCAGAGAGTAGAACAATTTACAAATGTTATGTGTAGCTAGCAAAATCAGGCTTCCCAAGCTTAGGAGTTAGATTTTCTACAAATCAAAGAACATCTGGTAGCTGGTGGGTAGCAGTTAAAGTAGTGGATTTGAACCTGTGAACCACAAATTCAAGTCCATCCTCAGCTGTAAAGATGTGCTGAATGATTGGGATCAGTTACTCTCTTACATCACCCTATTTTATAAGGTTGTAGTTGAGGGAATAGAGGAAAGAGAGATCCCACTGTAAAGAAATAAATCTAATAAACAATTGACAAGAGTAGCATGCTTTGACTCAATGAAGGAAGGTGACTTCTTCAGTTTCGTTTTCCTTTAGCCAGTGATAGCAATATTGAACCAGGTTACTTAGTAGAGAACAACCACTGTGGGCTCCTGGCATAGAGCACTGGAACACGTAATGTTTCATTTTTGATTCTTGATATTAGCAGGCAATGTTAATTTTCATCTCCAGGGATGTCTTACAGCAGGGTTCCCCAACCCCCGGGCCATGGCCCATTGGCAACCGGGCCACGCAAGCGGTGGGTGAGTGCGCAAAGCTCCATTTCCGCAAGTGGTGTGCATGTATGCAAAACCATCCCCTCTTCTCCCCACCACTGCCGCCACCACCACTGCCAGTCCGCACAGCCAGAAAGGTTGGGGACCGCTGTCTTACAGAAAGGGAGATCATCAGGAAGAGAAAGAAAGAGATGTAGTTAGCTTACCTTTGTGACCAATTGCCCAATGGCTGAGCTGGGCAACATGAGATAAAAAAAGCCTGATGCTAAGATGGCACCCAGACACTGGGCTAGAATATAGCTTGAGGCATGCAGAGCATCCAGTTTACGAGTGCACAGGAAAGCCATAGTGAGTGCAGGGTTGACTTGGGCACCACTGATCTTACCAAAGCAGTGTGCCAAACTGATAGCTACCAGTCCTGCAGCAAGGGCTGGCTGGAGCGAAGTAGGCAGCACATTTTTAGGACCTGCAGGGGATGAGGCACCCAGCACTATCCAGACAAAGATAAGGGTGCCTGTGGCTTCTGCCAATAGGCTGCACCAGAACTGACGGCGCTGCAGTTCCTGGAGAGGAAGAAACAAAAACAAAAAAAAGATACAAATTGACAAAAAAGATATATAGGTTGTTGAGATATGCCACTAAAATAACCCATTTCAGCCAGAAATACAGTGAGATACCTTGCTACCAATCAGAATACCTATGGCCAAACAGATTCGAAGAGATTTTTAAAGAAAAGATTGTGATTTCTGTCTCATAAGTGGATTTGGTCCAGCAAAGTAGGTGCACTCTGGATCCTGTCCATTACAGAAAGACATCCTGGCAGGACCTCAGGAGATGCATCTATTCTGCATAATTTCTGCCCTCTGGAATGAGCTCTCTTCGGAGATTCATGAGGTTCCCACCCTTACGCCATATGGGAAATCTCTAAGGACCTGGTTATTCTCCCAGACTACTTTGAAGACAGGATGAATATGGACTTTCTTTTTGTTTTCTTCTGGACTGTTTTTGTTTTGCTTTGGTATCATGCTCTTCTGGTTGGTTGTATTTTTTATATATTGGTTTTATAGTTGCAAGCTGTCCAGAGTTGTTTGGGAGTTGGGCAGACTGTTAAATAAATGAATAATTAAATCCCCAATATAACAGAATAACAATCCAATGATCATTAGAAGGGACCTTGGAGATCTTCTAGTCTAGTTCAACCTCCTGCTCAAGCATCAAGCATCATATCTAACATCAACAGAAGGGTGTTATATTATTATCTATCAATGGCATCTGCTCTCAATTGTCATCATTCCAATCTTTCAAAGGAAGCATTCTCTACAGAAACTGACGGAGAATCAGAACATCCTCTTTTCTGTTCTAATTCTGTATATCACAAGCAAACCTTCTAAAAACCAACATTTCCCTAGCTTTGTGGCCAGAATCCAAGGATCATCCTTTTGAAGAAGTCAGTGGTATTATAGAAAGCTGCAAAATCTTTAAAATGGTCAGATGCAACACCAAAGAGTAGAACCTCCAGAAGTAGTCTTCTCCAACATGGTCTCTTCCAAATATGTTGGAACTACTACTCCCAGAATTCCAACCAGCAGGGAAAATATATAAGCTAGCTGGGAACTGAAGCACTAGATTGGGAAAATCTACTGTAAATCAGTGGCAGTTGGCCTAGGGCAGTGGTTTAGGAACTTGTCTCATTTCTGTTTCAGATGCAGTCTTACTAGCTGTGCTCCTAAAACCTAGCCATTGCCCCTACACTATCAAATTAATACAGGGTTCTGCTTCGTGTAATTTCTAATATGTAGCCTCACCTCTTGCTATCCTCCTTCAGTTGTTCCTACCCTCTGGTAGCAGATTTTTTTTTTATGGATCAGGGAAATCTTTTTTTATTCTCCAACCAGATCTACAGTATGGGCCTCTCTGACATAGTTGGCACAGGTAGCATCTAGGCTTTTTCTTAAAACGATCTTCTTCAACTTGGATCCCACCTAATGTTTTGAGCTACAGCTCCCATCAATCTTGACCAATATGACCAATAGTCATCAATGGCTGGTCTCAGGCCAACTCACCTCACAGGATTGTTGTTGTGGGGAAAATAGGAGGAGGCGGGTGTGTTGGATATGTTTGCTGCCTTCTCTTGTTTGTAAAAATAATAAAGGCGGGATACCAATAAATAAAATAATAAAAAATAATGTAGTCTAAAATATCTTGAGAGCAATAAGTTGAAGCTCTTTTTCTGAACAATGAAGACAGATTCAATTTTCAATTCAACTAACTTTCAGTTCTAGAGACATCAGGAGAAGAATCTTCCAGCCCATTGGTTTGCCAATGATAGTCCAGAATCTAGCTAATCTATAATATAACCCAGCATAGGTCAAACCGCTATTATGGAAAGAAGGCAGGAAGAATTAGATTGTATAATTAAAGAATCCTTGTTTTCTAAAAAAAGTCACCCTAGAGAACAAATTCCATACTTGATCTTGGAAAACATACCGGTATCTGCTATTATTTCTTTTAATATCTTTGAAATTGTCTCACCACATTAAAAAAATAGCAAAACAAAATGAAAATACACTTTTACTCTCTGAAATAGCTAGTATAGAAATATTCTGATTAATAAAACTGAAACATCCATTTTAAAAATGTTTGACAACTCTTTAAAAATTCACTAGTTGAACTTGAATTTACATAGAAAATGAGTTTTTTTCACCTTATTTAAAAGAGAAAAATTTCTACATTAATTCTAAATAATGGAAAAGATTGTGCTTGAGGGTAGATGGGGAAAATACAGTATAGGAAAGAGGATAGAATCTTCTAGGAAGAAAAGAACTGACACTCGAAAGAATTCAGAAAAACAGCCAGTAAGTAGATTTATGAACAAATATATTTTAATAGAAAAAGCCAGATGGGCCAAAAGTTAAAAGAGGTTTGTCCAATTTATTTGCTGAGAAATATTCAATCTGTCTATGTAGTTACTAGGAATCAAGGTAAACTTGATGGAGTCTTCATCATTACAGTATCTCAACATTTAAAGAGGGATCGCCTTACCTCCCTGATGCCCATGGTGTCCTCCTTCCAAGTCTGATCTGAGCAAAGGAAAGTGCATTGCTGCTGTCACCTAGTGGTTGACCAAACACTGTCCTCTTCCCACATTACCTGCGTTCTCATCTTTTCGTGTAATCAGCTAAAATCTAAAAGGTGAAGCAAAAAAGAAAAAGTTTTCAAGCAGCCATCCGGTGATCAGAAAGATAGCTCAAGATATTCAAACAACCTTTTTTTTTCTTTAATCAGTATCAACTTACTCTATGTCTTTGATGCAACTCCACCAATCAATAACCTATAATTACCCTCATCTCTTCCCCTTCCAGCTTCTGGAGTAAAAGAGAGAAATCACTTGGGACAAAAATGTTAGAAATAATTAAAAAAAATAAAACAAAAAGCAAGCTACCTGGATGTGTGAGTAAAGAGTTTCTGGCACATCTCAATAGTGAGAGTGTCAAGGCAACGGGCTCTTTGAACTTAATCAGGAAGTCATCTGAAGGGGGTTGTCACAGTTACCAGTGTTCCAGCATGGGATTTATTTTTATATGATCAAAGGAGGCTGCAATCATATTTAAATGAATTTACATGGAGAATGAGTGTTTTCACTTTATTTAAAAGACGAACAAATCTACATTAATCAATTAAATAGGCTGCAGGGCTTCCAGCAGTGTTAGCATAAGAAACATGTCTAACCAAAAATGCACAGTAGGAATTGTTTGTTTGTTTGTTTGCATTCAAGTTTAAATACAGCCTATTTTCATCCCCAGAGAGTGCAGAAAAAGAAAGTCAATCTGGGAATAATGAAGCAGTCTCAGCGGACACACCTAAAATTGCAATATACTGCCAGAACATCTACCTTCCATATGCATTCATATAGTATCCACTTTCCCCCTGATCTTTTGTGGAAATTGACCACATGATGCTTTTTCTTGGCAGCATTCTGTTCTTATTTTTATTATATAATTTCAATATTCATGTTTTGTTTCCTGCACATTCAAGAAGTTCCAATTGTTAACTTGCATCAGTGCTTGTTCTTGGCTGTCTTTTATGTAATCAGCCAATGCACGCCTTTCTTCTCTGACAGTTTCTTTGATTTGAAGTAAACCTCTGCCTCCATTTCTGGTGAAATCTATCAATATTGCTATGGAGATGGAGGAGGCTTGGGTGCGAGCTGTAGGTGGCAACCAAGGGTGTTCTATATTTCTGTTTTTCTGAGCTGTCCTTTAATAGGTCCCCCTTGAGAATTGATCTGACTATTGATTGATCCCACTAGGTGGGTAGTTCAACGTCCTGAATATGGATTTAATCCCATTAATTGAGCATCCCTGTCTAGTGGGTCAGAACAAACATGATTGTTATATGGGGCCTAGGTATAGATGATAGATTTCATTGTATGTTAATCCCATGCTAGTCAAATCATTCTGTACATCTGATGAAGCGAACTGAAACATTTATGCCTTGAAAAACTGGTTAATCTTAAAAGACACTACCAGACTTTTCTGATTCCTGTCTGAATCTATTTGGTATTCCTTTAGTTTCTATATCATTTCTTGGGCTCCTGTCCCCTTCAAATAATCAGTTTCTCAGAAATTGGACTAATAGTAATAGTAAGTTATTGTACTGCTTTCTTTTAAAAAATAAATAGCTCTTCTTGAATGGACTAGTGCAAAGTTAATGTCGTTTTACGATCTCCTATTGTTGATGGTTGTCACATCAATGGCAGTTCTCATATGTTTTCATATATGATTTCCCCCTTATTATATCACAAATCATAAGATACAACACTGAGTGTTGTATCTTATGATTTATGATGATTGTATTTATGACTATGATCATAATTTATCACTTGTTGCTAGTATATACAGGTAGTCCTCAACTTACAAGTTTGCTTAGTGACCATTCAGTTACAATGGCACTGAAAAAAGTTACTTTTAACTATTTTTTACACTTATGACCATTGCAGCATCCCCATGGTCATGTGGTTTACATTGGATGCTTGAAAACTGACTCACATTTATGATAGTTGCAGTGTCCAAGGGTCTACTCTACTCTACTCTATTCCCAGGCCATTCTTAAAACTCATAACAAGCAGTTTCAATTTTCATGTGCGACAAATATTTTTTCCATAGATCTATTACAAAGTGAAGTTGGAATTATGCATCTGTCCACAGAATATGATCATCTTATATTTTATCATATTATCACTAACATATTTTTGTGTTGAATTCTGTTGTAAACTCAAAATATATTTTTTTGTTTCTATGGGCATTTTGACTTTTATTTGCAAGCCAATCTTCCAAAATTATTTTTCAGCCATTTGAAATTACACATCCTGATCTTCAGCCTTATTAATCTGTAGCTTTATAGTTTTCATTGCGAATATGGTACCATGTTGGTTGAATCAATGTCCTAATCTTTTCCAACACTATATAGGCAGGTACAACTCAGTGCATCTTCCAACATAAGGGCTTCTCCTGGACAGTATCAGTTCTCAGTTTATTTCTGTAAGTGTGTGCCATCATATCCTGCATTTCAGTGTGCTAAAGAGGGACAGCTATCATAATTACGTGATAGTAACGTGATCTGAAAGCACTATTACTACTAACCATAAGTATATTAGTGAGAATGCTCTGTTCCAAACAACTTTTTCCATTTCTTTGCATTCTTGTTCTGTTGCTGACAAGCCTCTGTTTGCCTGTTCACTGCATTGCTTCTGGTAAAGAACAGGATATGCATTATAATGTAGGAAGTATTTTAGAACAGGGACATTAGAGACCTAAACTCTCTGCTGTAGGTCTGATTGTTCCCACCGTATATAGTCTGTTTTGTCAGCTGGTTATACTTTTGGAGCTCTTCTTTGATTGCCAAATGGAAACAGAAATTTGGCAAGAAATTATGCATTCCATAAAGCACAATACAGTACCCCAATTATATTGGTAGCATATTCTAAATTGCTTCAAATTGATTTTATGTACAGTACTTATTTATCACAGGAGTTTTTATACTATGTTAATAATCAAGACTAAAGCAATTCATAACAGCAACATAAAAAGCATTGGAAGAAAAATAATGCAAATCATAATATTTAATAATAATTAAAAGTTCTTTTTGTTGTTGCATGCTGCCCAGAGTCCTAAAGCATTTGAGTGGCTTATTATAAATACTGTAAATAAGTACAGGCAGTCTCTGAGTTACAAACGAGATCCATTCCTAAGTCTATCTTTAAGTCAGATTTGATGGTAAGTGGAAACAGCTATTTAGCATTAGTCAAATGTTTGTCTTAATATATATTTTACCATTTTATGCACATAAAACACTTAAGAAACATTTTTGGAATCTTTTAATAACTAATTCTTGATAAGACCAGAAACCCCTTCTGGAGCAGCCGTTTCTGTAGGAATCAATCTTCTGAATAATAGGAGAGGCTCCTCTGAATATGAATAGTTCTTACTTTTGACAAAGTATGTCAAACTTTGTCTAGCAGGTTGCTATAAGATGGGGAAAAGAGTCAAACTTTGGTAACCACAACCATGCAATCAAACACCTTTCTTTGTGGATATTAAAAAGGAGTGGGATCATCTTACCTTCTTTAAAACCCTCCTGTTTCCCAGTGCAGCGGGAAGAGGGAATGGCCTTGAAGGCAGGAGGAAGAGCTGCTATTAAGGCAATAGTCAGATAAGAGTGGATTGAGACTGGGCCAAAAATACATGAGCAAACATCTCAAGACAAACCCCTCCCAAGTTCACATCAAGATAGAGGGAGGGAGGGAGAAGCACATTCAGACTTGCAAGATGCTTTTACAGTACAATAAAAATACAGTAGTCCTGACCTACATGACATTGATTTCTTAATCTGATATACCTTGTTAGGCTGACATCTGGAGACCTCCCTGCTTCCCCCCCCCCCCAAAAAAAAAGAGTGTGGCTGAATGTACTCCAGTATCCGAAGTGCACTATTAGGCCTGTCCCCAGAGGAAACCTGTACTTGAGGGCAGCTCAGATTAGACAGCAACAGAATCGTTTACCTCAACAGCTACTGCAATCTGAGAGGCTCCAGCCTTTGCTTTGCCATGTGTTTGCTGTCATGTCAGCATCTGACTCAGCAAAAGCAAGGTCTGGTGCTGACCTCTGGCTGACCTAGGTTCCCCCATCTCTCTGTTTGTCCCCTTTCTGTGGCTGATCTTTGCTGACTTACTACAAACAGCTAGAACAATCCTGTCAGTAAAAAGGTAGCAACCAAAGTCATCCATCCACACCCTATTACAGTCATGTGTCCTTGTTGCATTGAATTAGGGTTTAGCGGAGACTTGGAAAGCCACAAGGAAAATGAAGGGAGCAATTCTGAAATTACCCACAGGAAAATAGAGGCAAAAAAATGAGGTTGCCAAACATTTGCAGAAACTTGGGAGTAATATTTTCCACATTAAATTTGTAATACTAGGGAATACCAACAACAGATTTATAAATCAAAAGCTGGTGTCTTCCTGGCAAAAGTGAGTTCTGATACTCATGAGAAATGACCCTCATCGCTGATCATTTCTATATACTCAACACATTGCTGTATATTCTTTCAGGAGGATCAATGCTATTAAGGGGTAGAAAAAAAAGTAATATGCCAAAGAAATTAAAAGCATAATACAAGAAAAAGAAATCTAGCTGAATTCTAGTTTATTCCGCATGCCCTTCACTACACCTCTACATATCAATGTTCTTCAGCACCATAATTCCAAGGTACAGTATTCATCTTCTTTGCTTAGTTTTTCTTATGGTCCAGCTTTCATAACCACATAATAAAAAGGATAAATTATGGCTTTGATAATAGATACATTTATTGTCAGAGTGATCTTTCTGCAGTTTAATATTCTAAGTTGCTTACACACACAATTACCATGTGTTTTATTGCAAATATTATTTATTTCATTTATATATAATTTAGAGGCCATCACTACCAAATTACTTTAGGTGGCTTACATTTAAAAAGCAAGAAACAATAAAAGCAAAAATACAGAAAAGCTACTCCCAGAAGGCAAATCATCCATAACAAACAAAAGATCCTACAGGAACTTAACGACCATCCTACCCCAAGGCCTAGGTCTAGGAGAATAACCAGGTTTTCAATTACCTTCTAAACATCATACAGATGTCTGGGAAGATGCTGTTCCAGAGGGCAGGTGTTGAGACAGAGAAGGCATACTTCCTAGGTATCAATTGTTTAATTGACAGGACTTGAATCATACCCACTCTGCCTGATCTTACCAGAAAAGCAGAAAGTATTGACATAGGTGGTCCCTCAAATAATCAGGCTGCATGACATGAAGGGCTTAATAAGTGGTAACCAGCATTTTGAATTACACTCAGAAGCTGACTGGAGATCAATGTATCTTATGGAGCAGGTGCTGTTATGTGGCTATTCTAAGGCATGCCCCTTATTAGCTGCACCACCATGTTCTAGATCTGCTGTAGCTTCAACATGGTCTTCAAGGATGGTCCCAAGCACTTTGTGAGGCAACTGGAGTCTGAAAGGCCTCCTAATCTAGGAACAGGCACAATTGGTGCTTTAGATGAATCTATATGGAGGCCTCTTTGCTATAGCTGCCACCTGCTCTTTGAGTTGGAGTTGCAAATTCAAGATGACCCTCAATCTCAAATGGAGAAGTGTCACAAGTATTACAAGAACTTCATGTACAAATTCAGGTGAAGCAGATTCATTTTGCAGAAAGCAAGAATTTTGTTATTTTCTATATAGTATTGTATTTTTATACTACCACACATTACTGTGTAAATGTAATACACAAGCCCATATTACAGTGTACTGTAACAGTGAAACCCCAAATCCTCTAATTGAAAATGCATGCACTGATGTATAAAACATCTGCATATCTTCATCATTTAATTGTTTAGAGGAGTGGGCAAGGGAAGCCGGAGGAAGATTCATGAACTTCAGAACTACAGTACCATACTACACTAAGTATGTAGAACTTTTGTTGGGCTGTTGTGCTTTGATTATCTTGGATAAGGGCAAAAATATGGACTAACAATGTTTGTCATTTTCATACTAATGATTTATTGCATCCTATAAAATTCTCCAGCCATTGCTGTACCAATATATCAGTAATGAGGACAGGCTTTGTATCACCCTGGTATTGGCTCGAGGATTCTATGTTAGACATCTCCAGTGCCTTGTCAAATTATTATAATGAAGCATGCACAATGAATATTAAAAGATCCATCCAAAAGATGCTCCTGCTTTACCAAATTATTTCTTTCTAGAATGACAGGATTAATTATTCTTCATACACAATACTGCTTCTTGCATGCAACCCATGAGAAAAAGGAATAAATTGCTGTTAAATTAATTTAACACTAGTTTTTGCTAGCCAAGCAAGAGCAAGCTGTACATTTCTAGTTGTTGATTCAGCAAGAAACCAGCAAAAAAATTGTAGTACAATCCAGTCCCTGAAATCCAGGAAGATTTCTCTATGGCCGCCAAAAGTAACCATTCTTTTCTTTAAAAGATTTGTCAAAAAAGCGTCACTTTGTCCCACCCCCACAGAAAATAAAACATCTTGGGAAAGTAATTCATATTGGAAAAATAACACAAAGGAAAGGTTTATAAAGATGTCATAGTGCAACAATCCTAGAACATATGAGTTGGGTTGGACTTTATAGGTCATGTACTCCAATTTTCTACTCTATGCAGAATAATTCTATTGGATGATCCTTCACAAATGCTATCCAGTTGTATTTAAAAACCCACAGCCATGGAGTTGATTCCTAGTCTGTGCACAGTAGATCAAGGGTCCCCAACCCCCAGGCAGCAGACAGGTACTGGTCCGTAACTTGTTGGGAACTGGGCCACAGAAGTGAGTAAAGCTGCATCTGTGTATGCAAGGGAATTAGGTAGCACACGGAACCATCCGATCTGTGGAAAAATTGTCTTCTTCAGAAACCAATCACTGCTGCAAAAAAGGTTGGGAACTGTTGCAGTAGATAGTTCCATTGCTTAATCAGGAAATTCCTCCTAATATTCAGCCCGAGTGCCCTTTTTTAAAAATTTCAGCATGTTGCTCCTTGTCCTGCTTTTGATTTCAACATAGAAAAAGACTGCCTCTCTCTTGCATATAATAGCCTTTAGATATTTTAAAGTAATATTTTCCATTAGGCTTCTCTTCTCTTAAACATGCTTAGGGCTTTTAATCGTTGCTTGTAAGATTGGATTTCCAGAGCCTCTTGGCAACTCTCATCTGGATCCATTCTAGTTTCTCCAAATCTTCTTTAAGGGATGGTGTTCAATACTCCAAGGGTGATCTAACCAGCACACTTTTCAAAGGAATAATTAATTCTGGGAATTCAATACTTTTTTTTATAATGCAACTGAAGTCTTTGCTCCATCACACTACTTCTTCATCTTGGCTGGGGTCCACCAGTATTTCCTAGTTCTTTTATATATAATTCAGTCTCTTCCCTTCCCTTCCCTTTTTTTATCCAACACACATTCTATTTTCCCCTTAACAACCCTGTGAGGTGAGTTGGGCAGAGAGAGCAACTGGTCCATTTTAAAATCATCCCCAGATTTGAATTACATAATCTTTCTAAAATATTGCTTTAGGAAAACAAAAATTAACCCTTCCTTCTCCAGACATTCAATTTCTTAATGAACTTACAAGATGGAAATTGAGGTATTGGGCAATATATTTTTGGCTATGAGACCAAGGATCAACTACAAAATACCTTTGGTTCCCAAGTTTAATCATTCTTTATATAGATTTTTTTTAAAAACTTGCCATTTCAATAAATATGTTTTTCACATTTGTTATATTAATAGAACTGCTGGATTTTCAGGCACATTGTAATTTTTTTCTGATGCAGGTAGTCCTTGACTTACAACAGTTCATTTAGTGACTGTTTGAAGTTACAATGGCACTGAAAAAAGTGACTTATAACAATTTTTCACACTCATGACCAGTGCAGTATCCCCATGGTCACATGATTTACATTTGAAAGCTTGACAACTAACTCACATTTATGACGGTTGCAGTATCCTGGAGTCATGTGATCCCCTTTTGCGACCTTCTGACAAGTCAATGGAGAAGCCAGATTCACTTACCAATCATGCTATTAAAGAAGTGCAGTGATTCGTTTAACAAAGGTGGCGAGAAAAACAGTAAAATGGAGCAACACTCACTTAACAAAATTCTCACTTAACAACATAAATTTTGGGCTCAATTGTGGCTGTAAGTTGAGGACTACCTGTATTCCAAACCACAGAAGCATGTTCTTCCTTCTTTCCTGTCCTTTTAGATTTTTAATCATTTTGTCTAATGAAAATGTTACAAAACTCCGTTTGCGTTTTTAACGTAGTATAGATTTAAAGTCGATATAAACTTTTTTTCTTCTCTCTCTCACAGTAAATTGGCCTACTTCTACAAGCCGTTAATCAATCTAGGGACGTGATACCAGATAGTCTATATTGGAAAAGAAGCTTCTTTTCAGATTAAAATGGCTCCACGGGGATGTTTTCTGAAGATGCCGCGCCCTAAAATAAGATGGCGGCCCCTAAAACGCATTTAGTATCAACAATCCAGCCCGTTGAATTTCAAGATGGCGGTCGTCATCTATAGGTTGGCTTAGTTATGCCCTCCTCCAAGATGGCTCCTATATTTATCTTCAGACCGCCAGTTTCACGTGACCTATGAATGCCAACATGGCGGCGCCCATCCTGAGAGGCGTGAGAGGTCATGGCTGGGGTTTGTGCAGTGTCGGATACCGCCAGATGTTCCGGAGAGGTAGAATTTTTTTTCCTTTGCGTAATAGAAACTGGCTGGTCTCAGTGAGCGGCTAACGCTGCAGCCAACACTCCCGGGGCTTCTTTCGTTCCTTCAAGACTTTGGCCACCTGTTTGGCACTCAGATTTACTCCTTTAAGGTGGTTCTGTGCCTTTCGCTATTTCGGGAGCAGTATAAATTCAATAGTAAAAATCTCTTCAATTTCTATAAAATAAATTCAATTTCTGTTGAATTTTCCAGTCACGCTGCTGTTTAAAGATACATGCAGGATTTAAGATGAGGATGCATGGAGGTTTTTCTGTTAGTGGGATCCGCTTTTTTGGGGGGGGGGAGATTAAAGGACCTGATCCGACAGTACTTTTTGTTGAGGCGATTATCAGTTTATTTCTTTTAGTAGCGGAATTATTGGCAGAGCTCCAGGATTAAATAGGCAATCGGGGAAAGTGCAGATTTTTTCTAGCTTGAGAAAATGTGTATTTTTCAAGTGAATACAAATCCGAGCGTGAACTGAACCTACACATAACCATCTTAAATTTCATTGAGATTGTTTCCAAGTAAGCTTACTTAGAGAGGTTGTATGAATGTTAAAGTCTTTAATTAAATATGTGCAATAAACGGGAGTGATACATATGTTTTAAAAAAACTTTCTGATGCTAAACTGTTCGTTGAGCTGACAGCTTTCTATTCTCATATAATTCATTATATTCATTATATGTACTAGAGACTTATTTGGGAGGACAATTTAATTTTTTTCAATTTTTGTTGCTTTACCAGTGGTTCACTTGTTTATATTTTGCTCCACTTTGTTTTTATAATCTAGCTCATTGCTATGAGTAACATTTTTGCCTAGAAAGAATGTTGGAATCAGTAACAATTGGCAGATCTATTCCCAATTAGCATACAGTAGATAGCCTTCAAAATTGTCCTGGAATCAGGTGGCCACTAATTACTATTAATACACTATTATTCTGCCAATGACTGGTTAATTGTCCATAATAAAAAAAATCTTCCATCTTTATATATGCTGATATGGAAAAATAATTATTACAAATAAATTATAGCTTTTGCCTTCTGAAACGCCATCACTCCCCCCCTTCAAGATTAGATTGGCCTTGATCTTACCATCTTTTAGTAAAGCATTGAAGAAGTGGATGTGCTCCAGAGCATGGGAGCAGAATGTTAGATAGTCCATGAATTGTCCTAGTCTTGTTGAATGTTTTGGCAACTACTATATCACAGTTTTTTAAATGTTCGGTTGATACTGTTCTCTTTTATTTTTTGTAATGTGTTATGAACCACACAAAATTTCATCTGTAAAGTGGATGTCCATAAAAATTGATTTACTAAATAAAATTCTTTATTTGGTGACAGAAGGTGAAATTCCAGTGAGATGTAACTCTAACTCTTTTTAAATATTAACTGTTATCAGATAATGAATGTCTTGAAATTGCTTCTCAATACTGCTACATTTTCATAGGTTACACTTTTCTGCTCTACATTTCACCTTTTAGATTGCGAGCTGTCAAGAATCGTAGAGTCAGTCAGCATACAAGTTTTATAAATTTATTTATGAAAGATTTGGGCATAGATCGGCATTCCACTCCAAAATACTGAATTCCCTCCAAATTAGTATATTAACAATTGCAGTACTTGTGGAAATCAATCCTACAGGAGATATACGTCCTTGATAAAGCTTGCTATTAATGTATTGTCATTTACAGTAGTTGGATGCCATTTTCAAACATTTGGAATAATTTTAATTATTAATTTTTTTAAAATGTTGGTTACGTATGTACATATTATAGCAACCCTTTTCTGAAATAATTCCAGTTATAAAGTGCAGATGCATAATTTAAAGGAAAAATATTTTTGAACTATAACGGTATGCAAATTGATGCAAGTTTAACTTAATCAGCTAAGTATGTTTAACTGAATGAAAGAGATGCATTTGTTAAACTAATCATCATATATTACAACTTTCCTGGCCCCATACCTTCCTGATACTTTGAACTGGAACTCCTAGAACTCTTGGCCTTTTGGCTGTGTTAGTTGGGAATTCAGGGTGTTCTCAAAGCATCTGAAGGATATACCAGATTGGAAAGACTAGTTAGCCAAAATATAACATTATTAAATGATTAATAGAAATGTGCCACTGTCAACAGGAGTTGGTAAATTGTTTTATCGAGTTATGAAGTCAATTCTTAAAAACAAAGGAGTCACATGTAAAGGTAAGGCAAATGTTTGGTCCTTATACATGTTTTTCTTATTTCAGAGATCAGTTTCAAATTAGATGAGAAAACAGCCCACAGCAGCTTGGATTTATTCAAAAAGGACACTGGTGTCCTCTATCGCATGCTGGGGATTGACCCCACCAGAGTGCCTCGAAACCTGGAACGCTTCAGAGACTGGGCTGTAGTTTTGGGTGATACCACCATCTCCAGCGGCTGCCATTACTGGGAAGTGACGGTGAAACGATCACAACAGTTCCGCATTGGGGTGGCAGATGTGGACATCTCCCGGGAAGTCTGCATAGGAATGGATGACAATTCCTGGGTCTTTGCCTATGGGAATCGTTGCTGGAATGCCATGTTTGCTAATGAAACTACTCCAATCACTAACATTGGCCAATCAGAAAGAGTTGGTCTATTCTTGGACTATGACCGCAAAAGATTCAGCTTGGTAGATATACGACAACACATGTTCATCCACAATATGTCACCAGAGTTCCGAGGTCCTGTGGTGCCTGCCTTTGCTCTCTGGGATGGTGAATTGCTCACCCACTCAGGCCTGGATGTACCTGAGAAGCTCAAGCAAAGTTGAAATCTATTCAAGAGTGTTGATACTGAGATTTTTTTTTCTTGGAAGAGCAAGTTCTGCCAAAATGCTATTGCCATATTACAATCCAGAGGTTTTCAGGTTTTCATAATCCGACCCACTCTCCTTCTCTTCCTAGCAGATTGAAATATATTTCATTTTGCCACATTGTAAGATTTGACTCAGTAATGGACCAGCACACTTAGACATCTTGTTTCCTTGCCTTTTTGAGTGAAATTTGCCATCCTTTACCTGTGCCACATTGATCTTGCACTGCTATTTTGGTTTTGTCAGGAAAACATTTTCTTAGGGTTGCTTGAAAAAAATGAGCTTTTTTAAAGCAGCTACTATCTATGTGATCAGCTGCACCATTTGATACCTTATCTTTATGCCTTTTAATTATATAAAATATCCTTTTCCTGTTAGAAGTATTTGCTCAAGCTTTAAAATATTTGAAGAGATTTCCATTTTGATGAGAACAGTGATTTTTAACACAAATGAACTATTGCCTCCTACTGGTGTGGTGGGAAGGCAAATTAGCTTGGAACTAAGCAGATGGTATCTCATGACCAGTGGAGATCCAACTCTCCTGAAATCATAAACAATATGGTGCACAAATTAATGTTATAGGAATTACTTTATTAATATCAGCCCCAGATCATCCTGTACTAGATTGGTTGAAGAAACAGGAATCAACCCAATATACATCTGCAGATACATATATTAATGAAAAAGGAATGATAAAGAATTTGCCACAGTTTATTACAATCACCATAGTTAAAATTAGCTGAAATCAACAGGTATTTAAGCAGTGTTTTCTTTTTCTTGCTGTTGGATGTAGCAAGAGCAGTTCTGTATGCTCTGTTGATAATATTGTAATAAGTAAAAATAAAA
Source organism: Azemiops feae (assembly GCA_023970755.1). Classification (NCBI taxonomy): domain Eukaryota; kingdom Metazoa; phylum Chordata; class Lepidosauria; order Squamata; family Viperidae; genus Azemiops; species Azemiops feae. Next base: position 468,673 of record JALGBA010004142.1, on the reverse strand, counting down.
GCATCTAAAACAAAATGTTATTTTATCTGGACTTCTGATTGAAAATATCCACTGTTTGGAAATCTTGTGATAATAAACGCACACAGTAGTTAAAAAGTCTAGATGGATAAAGTAGCCTACCAACCCTGCAGGAATGTCAGGTTGGCAGCAACAGTGAAACATAGCATTGTACTGCTTCAAGGTTTTAGTTTTTCCTGTTCCATAGTGACTGATTTATGACGGGTATTTCGCCATTCTACTCTAAAATAACTGAACGCTTTTATTGGAGCAGTAGTGTGGTTGCTGAAAAGATATGTGCAGGAAAAGTGATAGTGCATTTCAAGCAGCTGATGGAATGTCTTTTGCCATGTTAGAAGGACATTGCAAGATTGCACGTATTAGCCCTCTGGAATTCAAGAAGGACTTACTTCCTGTATGGCAATGCACGTGCTTAGGATCGGGCAGTAGTATTCTATATATGGGGGTAATGACTGAATCTTTCCCTTAATTTTAATTTTTAGGAGAGAAGGAGAGAAATGAATGATTGGAGTGTGAACAAGTGTTTGAAGTAGTGACCCAGAATACGAGAGAGCAAAGGTGTAGATAAAAGTAGAAAAGCTATTTCCCCATTTTTGCTTTCCATTCTGGTGCTTGTGTAAATTATTTTTAACCTCTTGAGTTTGGCTTTCTCAAAATGGAGGTTTGGGAATGGCTGCATGCATCTTAGCAGTCATGTTGTGACTGTGCATGTAACATGTCAATGGATTCTCAATCATCCAGGTAGAGTTGTCTGAAGGTTGTCTGAGGTTGTCTGGTTGAATCATTGCAATTGGACTAATTTTTGTTGTTAGTTTGAGAGACGTTTGTGCATGTAACACCTTCAGCATTTCAAATGTTGAAGGGATTGGAGACTTGAAAACTCCCTACTGCTTGTTACTTAGTCATTGCAAGTTAATTTCCTTCTTAAGCCCTTGGACTTTCCTCAAAAGCTAGGGCAAGCCTTATTAACTATGCCTTCTTGATTTAAAAGTGTTAACATCTTTATCAATTTATTATCTCTTGAACATGCCAAGAATTGCTTGAGATAAATCTGTACAGGTAGTCCTCGACTTACAACCCCAACTGAGCCCAAAATTTCTGTAGCTAAGCAAAACAGTTGTTAAGTGAGTTTTCCCCCCTTTTACGACCTTTTCTTGCCACAGTTGTTAAGTGAATCTCTGCAGTTGTTAAGTTAGTAACACAACTGTTAAGTTAATCTGGCTTCCCCACTGACTTTGCTTATCAGAAAGTCGCAAAAGGGGATCGCATGATCCCCAGGACACTGCAACAGTCATAAATATGAGTCAGTTGCCAAGCATCTGAATTTTGATCACGTAACCATGGGGATGCGGCAACAGTCATAAATTACTTTTTTCAGTGCCTTATAACTGAATGGTCAGGTAAACGAACTGTTGTAACCCAAGGACTACCTGCATCTTTTTGCTGTATGTGCCTTACATCACTGTAATTCATTTCTTAAATGCCACAATGAGAGTACTAAATTAAAAGAAGTTGTGCAGTATACTGAAAAAGATTTGCTCCCAGGTACAGAATATATTGTATGGCTTCTAGCAAGCAAGGCAGATCTGGAAAACACATAGACTGCATCCCCCTTTTTTTTTAGCCCCCACCATTCTATCAAATAACATGACCAAAATTTGACATCATGCATTTTTTTATGAAAATAAGAAGCAAAATAGATGCACTAAATTTCTGATTTGGTCATCAGCTACTACACTTTAAAATTCAATTCCCTAAAAAGCAACAGTTGTATCTCCACACCCTCCAGTGGCATAACTGTATTATGAGATAGCCCTGCAGCTTTCCCGGATGGTGTGGGTGTAGGAAAGGGAGTGTAAGCTGTAATAGCAGAAATGGTTGGCTATTTTTGAAGGTGGGGACAGACAAAAGTCAGAATTCATTAGAAACATTAGAGACAAGTATGTTTTCCCTTCTTGCTTAAATACCTATTGGGGGAATGGTTGGACAAAGGAGAGGATGGATTCATAGTGGAGGAAATGTTTTGTTAAGTTACACAATTGAAGGAGACAGGAATTGAAGAACCCTTTTCCTTAAATGCATTCAGCCTTTATAGTGACAGCTGCTTGGATTTTATCAGGCAACCCAAAATGGCAGTTGAGCATTCTTTTTCTCCTTTTTCTGAAGCTAAAATTAGTTTCTCACCAAAAGTTACTCGGTTCCTGGGGATTTTATCAATTTTAGTTGTGCTGTCAAAGGGGACTACTGAACTTTCATACAAGGTTCATCAGAGAGAGTCTCTTGTACAAGACTGTTTTGAAAAAATACCACACAACTCCGCATTGCTCAACTGGACGGAAGAGTTTGGAATGAGGAGAATATAGTTCTCTCTTTATATGTCTCTCTTCTTCTTCAAGTCCTTAGCAATAGTATGTTTACTGTTACACTCCTTTCAGAAGTGAGATGAACCAGTCAAAACAGGGATGACGAAGCAGCTATAGAAACTACCATTCTCACACCATACTTTCCAAATTCTCCTTGGAGAGATCCTCAGCTGCTTCCTTGGCCTGTCTGGAACCCAATATGTAGTTTTCTTGATAATCCTTGAGCAACTTCACCACTTCCAGGTGATGAAACTGGATGGCATCATCCAAGGCAATGTTTCCCCATCTGCAAGGAAGGCAACAACACTATGAAGATTTGTATACTGTAATCGCTGTCCATTGAGAGCAGCTTTTCTCAACCTGATGGCCTCTAATGGGTTGAGGCTACAAATCTTATAATTTCTAGCCAAAGGCCATAGTGCAGGGGTCTTCAAACTTGGCCCTTTTATGACTTGTGGAGTTCAACTCCCAGAATTCCTCAGCCAGCATGCCTGGCTGAGGAATTCTGGGAGTTGAAGTCCACAAGTCATAAAAGGGCCAAGTTTGAAGACCCCTGCCATAGTGAATAAAAACCCTGAGAACTCTGTTCCCAACGTATGCTATAGATGCCAGAATGGAGAAGAAGACTGTGCTAGGTGCTGAGGAACAACTGAAAGCTTGAATCACCTCTTTCTCAACTAAGCAGATAAAAAAGAAGTATTTGTGGATCAGGTATCCATATGGGCTTCAAATAAGGATAATTTATATGCCCCCCCCCAAATTACTATGTTATAAAGATTACTAGAATATTTTGTACTATGTTAGAAAAATGAAGATTACTACTAAAACAAGTAGGGCTTTATGTTTCTGGGGTATCAAATCATACTGCCTGCATTAGGAGAATGTAACTTCTTAGGCCATCAATGTTCAATGAAAATCTTTCTCCCAAAAACATGGTATGTCAGATAATAACATTTCCGCAAAGTTATGGCACACCTTACCGAGACAAGGAATCTGACAGTTTTTGTACTGTTATAGCAGTTCCTGATGTACCAGGGCGAAATATAGAGACTTGTCAACACTCTACTCTGAATTTACAGAGCATGCTAAATTGAAACAACAAACTAGATTTAAGTTTAGCAATATATGAACCTTTTTCCTACTCTGGATCATCAACTGTAATGCATCCTTTTCTCACACCTAAAGGAGAGAGAAGCTAAATTACAGCTGAGGCCTTCAGGTATATATGGATATCTTGATAGTCACGTTGCATCAGACTAAACTTATTTTTTTCACAATTTTGTTCCAACAGAGGCCAATCAGCCCCAAAACAAGTTATGAGTATGCAAACCTCTTGAGTAACAAGATCAAGAAACTGATTTGATCAAGGAGTACTAAACAGAGAAACAGGAAATATATTATAGGCAGCTGCTGTTGGAAACAGTTCCTTATGGCAAATAAGGTCCCTGTCATTAGACAGGGAGAAGCTGGGTCTAAGATTTTATAATTCTGAGAGTAAAAAGCAAGATCTTGAATCTGTAACTGTCATCCCATTTGTTCCTCACCTGTCCTTGACAAAAGGATTGACTCTGCAGGCCTCCATCAGAAACTTCACAACCTCCAGATGTCCTGTGGAGAATCATAAAACTGGAACAATTTAAAAAGAGGCTCTTCCTCTCTCTTTCCAAAGATGAGCTTTTGAACCATTCCCAACATATCATGTGACATGTAACGTAGTCTACAGAGTTCTTCAAGATGTAGGACTGCAGAATAGGGGTTACCAAGAAAGTCACAGTACACATTTCAAGGATGGAAAAATTTGTTTCTGTTCAGCTACAGTATGTAAGCTCTCTTGTAAGATGCAGATTTCCAAAGAATCTCTTGATGTTCAGCAACATAGATCAGGAGAACTGACAAATCAAGAGTTATTCTGATACATATATGTGTTTCAGAATGCTTACACCATTTCTTAGGAAATGTGCTTTGGGGAAATTATTGTGATTGTGCAATTAGAGGTCCCATGCTTGCTGTAAGAGTGAGCTTTTTTATTTTGGAGGTGAGACAGCATGATTTATTTAAACCTTTACTTTTAAAACTCTTTTTAAAACCCTTCCATTTACTATATCAATGTTTGGAGAAATTTCTCCAGCCTGGAGACAGAAATATATAGTATCTAAATTTGCTTAACGTAAATCTTGCAAATCTGAGTACAATTTGCAGTTGGAGGAATAAGCATTGAGCTTATGGCACTGAGCGGTTACTTAATTTTTCCTTTCTTTGTTTTGTTTTGTGGTAGGAGAAAAGATGGAAGAGATACCAAGAAGATGACGACACCCATTTAAGGCAAAGCAATTACATAATAAATGTCTGGGAGAACATAGAATTTCCTATCTTTACACCTGAAATTGCTTTGGATTTTTAGAGAGATCTAAATGTAGGGAAATTCATACATTGATAGAATTCTCTTCAATGGCAGTATTGTATTTACCTCGTACTAAATACTTTTCACCTTTTACTGATACTTTTCATACAGCATCTTCCCTCAGATCCATTACATTGTTTTTATGATGGCTTATTGTTTTAAAGTGCACACTGATTAATGGTGATGGATCAATATTATATTGAACTTATATGAATGAGAGCATTGCCTTCCCTTCACAAACCCCCTTCCCCGTTTTTGTTAGAAATGAGCCCCAGTGAAGCACTAATTACAAAAGGTCTGCTATGTGTTTCTACCATGCAAGCCTGCAGATGCAAATGTGGATAAAGAGCAGGTTCCTAGAAATCATGGCAGATTTGCATCCCAAACACGATACCTTCAGCTGCAGCAACATGCAAGGCCGTGCGAGAGTCATAGTCTTTCTGTTCCATGTCCATAGCTGACAGAGCAAATCTAGAAGAAAGCCAAGAGGACAGAGTTAAATGTCATGGAAGGAAATTTCACTTATTTCACTTATACTCAAGATCTCTCTTCAGCACCATCTTTCCCTGGATAAGTAAAGTCATACCTCCGAAGAGCAGAGATATCTCCACTGTGAGCAGCAAACAGCAGATTCACAACAGTTTTGTTCTGAAAAAATATGAAGTATATTGAGCACATCTGGCCTACAATAACTCATCTTCACGATTCTGGTGGCTTTTAAAAACTCTCACAATGAAATATTCTGAATATATACCCCCCCCCAAACAAAACTCTTCTACAACTGGGTTAGAATATAGCTAAAATAAGCTTCCAGTTGACTAGAATGGAGCAAAACATCTTCATTGCAGGCAGTGCTGGTTGCTGTTTCCTTGCAGTTTTCCTATACACCATGACTGATCAACTCTTTGTGCAACTGTGAACTGGGGGTGGAAAGGCATCCCTGCATATCCACTTCTCCCAGCTTATTTGTAGCAGCAAGAGCACAGCAAAGGTTGCAAATCAGAGCTACAATTGGCATCCAGAGTGGATGGTCATATACGTTGAATGAATGAATGAATGAATTCTTGAAACCAAGAAGGCAAAGATTTCCTGTGTTTTTAATAACTGTACAGTCCTCCTGAATTGAGAGCTTCACCTCTCTAGGTTGGCAACCCTTACTCTGTGCTCTCTAAGACTTCAGGTTCATCATTTCTTGATAAAATATCTCTTTTATGCATCTTAAACCCTGGGCCATTCATCTACCTCTGCTATTCTAACCCTCTAAGTCTTCTGAGTTTCTCTTCCACTCTAGTTCACTTAAATCTGTAGTATCTTTCCAATACAAGGGCCCTTGGTCTCTTACTCTAACTTCATCTCCTTCACGGCGTGGGTCCATCTTGCGGGTACAATGCAGCAAGTTGTCATAGTTGTGAAAGTTGAAGAGGGACACCAATTCCTGAAGAAATAACAGTCAAAAGACAAGAATAAGAATCAAAAGGGAACCCAAATGAAAAGTTATAAAATAAACTGTGTAATGCTTTCTAGTAATTGGTTCAAAGTAGATGGAAGCAACGTCAACATCCAAGATGCCACAGAACAGTGGTTCTTAAACTCTGGGCATTTTCCTCCAAGAGGCTAATTTGAACATATCCTGGGAGTAATTAAACAATTTGTAGTTGCTTCTTAATGACTTGATGTTCCAGTTTGGAACTCCTGCTGCAAAATGCTTGTGTAAAACAACAATCTGGGGATTTTTGTGTGTGTGTGAGAAAGGTAATGACGTTTGAGACCAGGAAAAGGGGCAATTGGGTTAATCAGTTTAAGAATCATTGCATTAGAAGATATTCCCTACTTACAAAAATCTCCACATTAGAAGGTGAAGTCAGATCAGCACTTGGGTCATTACCAAGTCCGAAGACAATAGGAATTGATGAAATAGCTACAGATATGTGGCAAACAACAGAAGAACAATCAGTTCTAGCTTAGTTCTAACCAAACTATGCCAGCAAATCTGAAGTGTGAGAAGATTCAATCTTCTAACACCAATACCAAAGAAAGAAGACTTAATAAAATGTGCAAACAATTGCCTAGTATCCTTAACATATGCCAAAAAATAATGCTCAGGACCATCCAACGCTGATTGGAGCCCCTTGTGAAAAGGGAAATACCAGATGTTCAAGTTCATTTGAGAAGGTGCTGAGAATCAAGAGGCAATACTGCTGAGGCACCCTGGAAAATCTAAACATCCAAAGAATGTCAGAAAGAATCAATTATTTTTTATTTATATCCCATTTTAATTTTTTTTATAAATAATTCAAGCTGGTGAGCATAGCTAATGCTCCTTCTTCCTCCTATTTTCCTCACAATAACAACCCTGTGAGGTGGGTTGGATTAAGAGAGAGAGAGTGCCTATCCCAAAGTTACCCAGCTTAAGGCAGGGCTAAAACTCACAATCTCCTGGTTTCTATCCTGATGCCTTAACCAGTAGACCAAACTGGCTTTCAGTTCATGTTTCATTGATTACAGAAAGTCTTTTTATATTATTGACCTGAGTAATATCCTTAGGAAAATGGAATCTCAAATCATCCATATCCTCATGTGAAACTTATATATAGGACAGAAAGCCACAATCCAGACAGAACATGGCAAAACAGACTGGCTCCAGACTGATATAGAAATGAAACAAGGCTATCGACTCTCTTCTCCGTATTCACCCTATATAATTAATATACAGTGAAGGAAGCTGGATTGGAAGAAGATGAGAGTGGTTTTAAAACTTGAAGAAAAAATTGATGATACTACTCTAATGGCTGACAATGCAAATGATCTAGAAGCTCTACTAATGAAATTCAAGGAGCATGGAGAAAATTGGATTAACTATAAGTGTAAACTATTAAGTATAGCAACCAACCTTCATACTAATTGAAGACAGATAGGTTCTGTCTTTTAGGATTGACTGTCTAGTAAAGGAACTGGCAATCAAAAAATAAGTCACTAGCTAGCATTTGGTAGAAGAGAAATTAAAGCCTTGGAAAAGATTTTCAGATATGACAACGTGTCTACCTATAAATATCGGAAACGTGCATGAAATTCTTTTCCCAGGGACAGTCAAACTCTGAAGAAACAGGATAGAAAGAGTATTGACACTTTTGAATATAGGTGTTAAGAGAAGTTTCCTGAGAATACCATGGATAACCAACAAACAAATGAATCAAAGGACAAATCAATCCAGAATTCTTATCTGAGACTCAAATTACCATATTTTTGGATTTATTATGCAAAGACTTAGTCCCTTGAGAAATCCAGGATGCTAGAAAAAGTGGAATAAAAGAGAAAAAAGAAAAGACAACTAGTAGCAAGGCTGATGGATCTGATTTCAGCAGCCATGAATGCATCACTGGAAGACCTGAAGGGCCATGTTGGGGACAGATCATCTTGGAGAAGTTTTATTATGTAGTTACTACTGTGTTTCCCCGAAAATAAGATCCAGCATTATTATTTATTTATTTATTTGCCTCCAAAAGAGGCACTAGGTCTTATTTTCGGGAGATGTCTTATCCCTGTCTCACCTTGCACCGGTGGCACCGATAACCCCACCCAGCCGGCCTTCTTCTGCAGCCATTAGCCGCTACTCATGTGCGTCGTCCCCGGCGTCCATTTCACTGTCAGAGGCCTTCTGGAAAGACCTCTGCAGCTGAGAACAGAGCTCCAGATTGACGTGCGTGGCGCCCCCCCGGACTCCATTTCACCATCAGAGACCTTCAGGAAAGGCCTCTGCAGCCAAGTGTGTCAATCCGGAGCTCGGTTCTCGGCTGCAGAGGCCTTTCCTGAAGACCTCTGTTGGTGAAATGGAGGCCAGGGGGCGCTGCGCGCATCAATCCGGAGCTCCGTTCTCAGTTGCAGAGGCATTTCCTGAAAGCCTCTGATGGCGAAATGGAGGCCAGGGGTGATGCGCACAAATGGCAGCGAGCAGCCGCAGAAGAAGAGGGCCAGCGAGGCAGGTGTTGGGGCATAGGAGGCCTGGCTACAATGGTAAGCAGGTGCAGGGTGCGTGGGTCAGCTCCACCTTCCCCACCCCTGCCCTAGCTTGATTTTTAGGCATGCGCCTCGCCCCAAAACTAGGGCTTACTTTTGGGGTAGGGTGTATATTAGGTCCACCCCCAAAAATCAAGCTAGGGCTTATTTTCAGGGTAGTTCTTATTTTCAAGGAAACACAGTAAATATCAACATCAACTTGACTATCAATACCAATATAATCAAGAATTGCAAAATTTGGCATACAAAAAACGTGGGACTTCAGCAGTTCAAGCGCTTCATGGCAAAACTATTTGTATTTTCTCGTAGATGTTAATTTTGATATGTTTTCATGGTTATGACATAAAATATAGCCCATAAATACCACAAATACATCAATTATGTTGTCATTTTTTCCCCAATTACCTTTCGTTTAATATGGAGAGTGGTTTTCATATTTATCTTTATTATAGGGTTACTCTTAAGAAATGGAGACCGGGAGAGTGGCTTGCACAAAACCTCTGTGCCCACCCATCAACCCAGTTCTGTCATCATTCCATCCATGGTTCTCAAAGGCTCTTTTTATAAAGTTCATTCTGTCATGTCTATAGTTTCATGAAACTTGCCTGACAAAACCCAATTCCTCTTGTGCTGTTGCCAGCTTTATCCAGAGGGGGCGATAGACACATCACTCCCATAACATTGGGCACTACCAGCAGGATAGCCCCAGAGACAGCAGATTTGGCAGGAAGACCAACCTGGTAATGAGAAAGAGATTACATGAAGGATACAATGAGTCACATTTTAAGTATCTCAAAACTCTTCCTCTTATTCAGCTTTAAACCAAGTAAGTATAATTGAGGGACAAAGAGATGCAGTTCATCACTGCAAATGGCAAAGCAGATATCCGATTTGCAGTATATTCCAGTTGTATTATTAATTCTGGAAGCTCTTTACAGGTGCAAATTAGGCTTTGCCTGGTGCAAAATTACATTTCATGCTGGGCTGGGAAAATGAAACTGGTGGCTATTACCATGCAGATGAAGCAGGAAAATAGCACTAGAGAGAAGAATTTCTGAAAGCAGAAGTGGATCTGTATATAAGTACTGTAACCACATTTCTGGTCTGCTACACGCACACCTATTTTTAAGAATGGTGCATTTTTGGTTGTCCCTCTTTTGCAAAGCATCATGCCAAGTGTTAGGAGGTGACTGAAAAGAGTGGATAGGTGCTACTTATCATTCAGAAACAAGTGCCCAAGAGCTTGCATTGCATAAATCTAAGAAGTGCCCTATATTTTTCCAGAGAATGCCAGTGTACAGCTGTCAGAAATGAGCTGAGATCAACACAAGCCAAGAGGTATCCTACAGCATCTCATGCCTCAGCAAAATCTCTCCCTCTGAACCACAAGCCTCCAGCATGTACAAAAGCTTCTCTAGACAAAATTGTACCATCTCCTGATTATCTTGAACATTTGTGTGAGGCAAATATAGTATGAGGTAGCTGGTACAAGCTTCCTAGATCTAGTTCACACATCATACTAAGATATAATGTGGCTTATTTGGTTTTAGTTGACTATGTCATTTGAACCCAGGCAATTATACAGGTAGTCCTCGACTTATGACTGCAATTGAACCCCAAATTTCTGTTGCTAAATGAGATGGTTGTTAAGTGAGTTTTGCCCCATTTTACGACTTTTCTTGCCACGGTTGTTAAGTGAATCACTGCAGTTGTTCAATTAGTAACGTGGTTGTTAAGTGAGTCTGGCTTCCCACTGACTTTGCTTGTCAGAAGGGATCAAAAGGTGATGACATGACTCTGGGACACAGCAACAGTCAAAAAGATGAGTCAGTTGCCAAGCATCTGAATTTTGATCATGTGACCATGGGGATGCTGCAACGGTCATAAGTGTGAAAAACAGTCATAAGTCACTTTTTCCCGTGCTGTTGTAACTTTGAACAGTCATTAAATGAATGGTTGTAAGTCGAGGACTACCTGTACTTTATTAAATGAGGCAAGCCATGGCATAGGCCTCAGCATAGTACAGGAACTTGCAAAAGTGTTGTTTCTGCTTCAGGAGCACCTGATTCACCTGACCATTTCAATGGAGAGGAACGGCCTTTAGAAGATAATTCCCACTGAAATCAGCTGTCATGAGAATAGTCCTACCCTCTTTCTGGATGCTCACTGTTTCTTCCAACCCACCCAAAACAGAGCAGAAACTTACATGGAAGGCAAACTGCCCCGAGAAGTCGTACATGCCACAAGAATGCATGAGGCTAAGGGTGTTGCGGATGGCTTCGTCACTGAGGACACACTCGCCTGTGATAGGGCAGATACCACCATTGGCAAGTGTGGCTGCCATGACACTGCCAGACTCACAAGTCACTTCAACAGAACACAACTTCGTAAGTTGGGGAAAAAAAGTTTTTTAAAAAGAGAAATTAGTTATAACAACATCTTAGTAAGAAGCCCAGAAATCATTCCTAACCTCTGCTTGGAGTGAAAATTTAGGGTCTATACACAAATGTGGTTTAACACAGAGAAAACACCTGGTATAATATTTCTTGAAAAATGACTGATTGCATATGTGAATTCTGATTATGTGAAGGTCTCTTTTCAGGTGAAAGAGTAACATATAATGGAACAAAAAGTAAGGTTCTGGCCAAATATCCAAAATCAACCTTTTTGACCTGATGCCTGTTATATGCATCAGTGTAAACTGTCAGTCCTAAGAATCTGCTAGCTGGGGATGATGGGGAGTATAGCATATTGCAGTTTGAAGACACTGGCCTGTGGGATATTAATCTAAAGTAGGAGTGGGGAAATATGGCACCTTTATGATCTGAGGACTTTAACTCCCAGAATTCCTAAGCCAGAATTCTGGAAGTTGAAGTCCTCAAGTCATAAAGGGGCTATAGTTCCCTACCTCTGATCTAGAGGAATAGGTTTGGAAGGGGGAAAAAAGCTTTTTTTTTGTCTCTCTCAAACTCAGATTGTTTTGTACCCAACATACCACCTCAGCTGCAGTTCAAAATGCAACTTACCTGGAAATACAAGTCAAGAGCTGCCATCATGTCCGCACCACGTGGAAAGCACTGCCAAGTAGGGATCAAAGAAAATAAAGTTGGGTCAGTTCTTGGCAAAGTTGGTCTTTCCCAGTGTGAGGGGTTTCTTTCAACTGCATTTATCCTGGTCTGCTAGAAAGCCCAGGGTTTCTCTCCCCCCTTTCCTCTTGTACCTTTTTGTCTTTGAGATAGTAGCCAATGGCATAATTCCGATCTCCTGTTTCTTTCTCTGACTGAAACCTGCAAAGAAATGTGCACAAATCCTCATTTCTCTCAGCCTCTGGATTACTCCATTTGGAGAATTATCATTCAGATTAAACCTGACATGCTGCTAGACACTCTAACTGCAAGCCCATATATAGACACAAGGCATGTGCCTTACGTGGTATTGCTGAATCCCACATATTCATTTCCAGCCATCTTCTTCAAATAATCTACCACCTAGAACAGAAACAAAATTGCATTTGGAAGGGACCTCTTTATGATCCAGTTCTTTTTTTATTTCAATCTGGATTTTTCCAGTCTTTCAGTAACCCTTCTTTCTTTTTCTCTTGCCAGTCAATGACTTGTATGCCTAACTGCAGTATTTTTAATTTCACAGAACAGTTTGGTACCTATTTTGTTGATTATCACCCATCCTTCAAAATAATAAAAAAACAAGCACGTTAAAAAAATAGGGATGCTGGACGACTGAATGCTCCTGTAAGCCGCAGCTTCCCCATTCTTGTCCCTAATTGAATGTTTCAGAAATACTGCTTGTCACTTTGTCATTTAGAAAGCATGCCCTTGTGTTCTGCATGTTTTTCACCCTTCCATCGGTAAATATTCTAGGGGATTTTTAAACAAATGACTAAATCAAATATCAGGATTGCATTGCAAGATAAACGACTTGATCAGCCAGCATTTCCAGAAAATCAATTTCCCCTCCAACTCTGAGAAAGGGCAGACTCACGTAATCAAACTTCTCTGCTTTATTGCAGCCCATCTGATGAAGAAGAAAAAAAAGAGAAAAGAATCAAATGCATTCTGAGACCCAGTTTAATCTTGACAAATGTAAACATCCAGGATAGTTGTTGTTAGAAAGTTTAGAAATACATTATAGGTTTAGCAATGTATTCTAAAACTTCTAGTTAAGATAGCTACAGGGGTCCCAGATCAGTTCTTGAATTGGATAGAACAGCTGTTAAATCTTGTGTAGAACTTCAAGGACAGAAGAATGGAGGAATATTTATCTTTGAGAGAGTTTTGGGTAGATGAGAAGAGGCTTGAGCTCCATATGCATCTGCCATATGAAACAAGGGATCCCTCAACTTTGACCAAGAGTGAGAGAGTAGGACAGTTGTAAGTCTGACTAAGGAAGAAAATCATAATGGGAAGATCACTGTAGTGACAGCATATTATAAATGCAGCAAACAAACCCAAATTATCTATAATCCCGCACCCTGGAGATAAATTGGAACCAGAATCTATCTTTGTAGGACAATATCAAAGCTGATCCTTATCAAATAGCCCAAATGTTGTTTCTGGGGTGGGAGGAGTAGATGTGACAATGTGTGCATTGCAATATAGACTTTGCACCTTATGTACCATCCCTTATATGGGAGTTATTCACACAGTATCAGATCTGCCATCACACTGCTGCAGCCCTGCTTCGCTTTGATGGCATCCTGCCATAAAGAATGGGAAGGGGAGATGGGAGGATATAGGAAGTGGGGATGACAGGAAACAGAAGTGCCAACCAGAGACAACAGTTGAATGATCCAATGGGCCACAGGCAAGGGAATGGAATGCGAATGCCACCAAAGAGGTGCCAAACTTTAGAACTGTTATCAAAACAACTGGTTTGAACCTTATTGGACACTAAAAAAGATGACCGAGGGGAGAGGGCCTGGGAGAAGAGAAAGTTACCGGGTTTACGTGGGAATCCTCAGATCTGGCTTTGCTTACGCTGTAATCACTTGGCCCTTAGTAAAAGTATACTTTTCACTACAAATGGAGTCGAGGGTCTTTCTTTCCTAGATGCCCAAGCTGGGACAGGCCTGACACACAGTATACTAAGTCATACTGGTAATTTACCAAACACAGAAGCTACTGGGTTCAAGTTACATGAAAACCAAACAAACCACATTCCAGTATTTGTGAAGTGAGTCCAGAGATGTGTTGTCTTTAATCCAAACTGTATTATACTCTCCATTTGTTGGGTGACTCCAGCCCATGTCTAATACCAGTACTATAGCCGAAGAAACTTTACCTTGATAAGAGAGCTCACCACAATGGCTCCTGCATTCACCATAGGGTTGTGTGGAATCCCTGAATGCAAAGGAATGGATTAAAACAGGATTCTTTAAATTTTGCACCCTCCTCCTCCTCAATTAGGTTTCTCTAAAACACTGGCCTTCTCAATATCAATCTGTGTTGATTGTGAGGTGGAGCTGCCAATCAAAGCACAGTCATGTGGGCCACCACCTTTCTGTTTACATTCTAGAGAAAAACTGAGGAATGATGGATTTGGGAGGTGTAGGTGGACAAATCTGAGAAAGGCTGAGAGTTTTAACCCTAGAAAACCTCCATCAGTCAGGGAGACAGAGTTAGAACTAGTGCTAGAGTAATGCTAGAGTAAGCAAATTGTGATTGGCTATAACTACACCGTAGAATCAAGTTAACTTATTTAATGAACTATTTAAAGTTATTTAATGTAAGTCCATTCATTTCTTTGCTTTGAAGTTAACCAAGTAAGAGTTGTCCCTTATCTTACCCGTGTTTCATTTAGTCATGTTACCTCAGAAATAAAGGATAAATAAAGCTGCCTGGAGTCATTCCAGTTTGACAGCCTTATAAGTCTAAGAAAAGAAAAAAAGAAATTCTAAACCTCAGCAGGGTTATGATGGCAGCAAGACAAATAGATCCTGCAGAGATCTTGCACAGTTTATGGGATTCACTTTAAAATTAATTAATTTTAAAATTAACAAAAAGAAAATAAGAAAAGTACACTCTCATCAAGAGGTCTAATTGGTGCCAGTTTTTTGTTGTTTTTAATGTTTTAATTCAGAGATGTCAAACTGCATCACGCAGAAGCTGCGCCCATTCCAGCTCCAGCAAGGGGAAAAAAGTTGTGATACATCGTGACATGTCACGTGACGTGGCGAGTTTGACAGCCCTGGTTTAATTGGTTGAGTTTTATAGCTTTGCAAGTGATTTTATATGTCTTTTAATTTTTCATTGGGAGCTGTCCAGAATTGATTGAAAGATGGGACACTTTATAAATGTTTTAAATAAATAAGATGGAACCACAGTTTCCAAATCCTCACTCAGTACTGACCAACTTTTCTGGCTGGACTTTTTAGGAGCTATAGAAGCCATTGATCTGCAGGACCTCTGAATTGGGAAAGAACTATGGTGGTGCAGTGGTTAAAGTGCAGTATTGCAGGCTGACTCTGCCTACAGTGAGGAGTTCAATCCTGACTGGCTCAAAGTTGACTCAGCCTTCCATCCTTCCAAGGCTGGTAAAATGGGGACCCAGATTGTTGGGGGCAATAGGCTGACTCTGTAAACTGTTAGAGAATGCTGTAAAACTCTATGAAACGGTATATAAATCTAACTGCTAGTGCTATGCTTGCTGTGGTCTTGTTAACTGTATAATAAGAACTATTGTTTTCATTTTTTGTGTGACCCTAAATTATTGTTTCTTCATATGCCATTATGCAGGCTTTACCGAAAAAGAAAAAAAATCCACAATTACTTTAATGAAGGATGCATACTTTTTTACAGGTTCGTTAAGTATCATTCACTTAATATATAAATATACAAATCGTAAGAAAAAGTAGGACCAATGAACTAATGGACTGTTAAACATATACCCAATGATCAAACACACAGAAAAATAAACGTAAGAGATAAACAGTTCTCATTCCCCCCTTGAATATTTTCTGCGGGAAGAACTGCCTCAATTTTACAAGGAACTTAAAGTGGACTGAAAGTGAAAAAGTTTTAATGGGACAGATGAAGATTCAGAGAAAAGCTCTCCTTCTTACTTTCCATGGGAATATTAATAGGGAAAATACAGATATTTTATGACCTGCATTTCCATACAATCTTTCAGTACACCAGGGCTTGTACACTGTTGCCATCCTAGAAGGTTAAAGCAAGTATTTCACACATATTACACTACAACAAACTTTGGTTTGTCTTTCAACAGAAGTTGCATCCTGGCTCAGACATGGGAGGTATAGATGTTTTCATCACAACTGGAATGGTCTCATTCACACAGTAAGGCTTTTAGTAGTCAAAGGGGCTGACAAAGGACAGCACCTGTGTTACAACTGGGTCTGCAAAGATTTAAACCGCGGTCTCCTGTTCCTCAGCACACGTAGGCTCCTCTCCACTACTCACCTTCTTCGTTGAGAGACAGTTTGTCGTAACGCAGCCCACTGGGCTCTTTGCCCACATACTGATGGACTCTCTCTGTGCCCAGTTCACTGACAGCAACGGCATATTTTAAGGGCTTGACACATGACTGCAGGCAGAAGGGAGTCTTAGTGTGGCCCATGGAATGCCTAGGGGAGATGGAGGGAGAGAAATGATGTGTACCCAACGACCCAAACATGGTGACCTGACACTTGTGCAAAGTGTTGGAATGCTATTCCCAAAACACTGGAACTTGTCTTATACGGGGCTGGACCTTCCTCTGGTTTTATACTGCTAACTGACTAGCGGAAACGTCAGAATTTCTAACAAGGGGTGCCAAAAATTAAACCAAAGGACTCCTACATGTGAAGAACTCTGATCTCTGAACTTCAGTCAGTCTCTCAAGGCCCCAGGATGAGATACTTAGTGACACAGCAGAGTTCATAATTCAGAGTCTCCAACATTAAGGGAGCTAAGGGTACACAGGGAAGGTGGAAAAGCTCTTTTTGCGTATCCCCAAAACTTGTTTCAGGGGTTGTGGATGATCACAGAATATCAGGAACACCCTCTATTCCCTCCTTTGATCATCTCTTCTGTCTGAAAGACCAACACCAGCATATTGATGAAGAGGTAGGCAGGAGTTTATCCCCAAGTAGTTCATGCCACAGCCAGGCACAAGGACTGGTTCAATCAAAGTCATCATTTGATAAACCTGAAGCAGCCACAGTGGCTGGGCTGACAACATCCTAAGCCCAAACCAAACTGACTTCCCTGCTGTTATCCAGAACTACAGTACAGGTAGTCCTTGACTTACAACAGTTCATTTAGTGACCATTCAAATTACAATGACACTAAAAAAAAGTGACTTATGACTTTTTCACACTTACAACTGTTGTAGCATCTCCATGGTCATGTGATCAAAATTTGGATGTTTGGCAATTGGTTCATATGTATGACGGTTGCAGTGTCCCAGGGTCATGTGATCCCCTTTTGCGATCTTATGACAAGCAAAGTCAATGGGGAAGCCAGATTCACTTAACAGTTGTATTACTAACTTAACAACTGCAGTGATTCACTTAACAACGGTGGCAAGAAAGGTCGTAAAACGGGGCAAAACTCACTTAGCAAATGTCTCACTTAGCAACATAAATATTGGGCTTGATTGTGGTTATAGGTCAAGGACTACCTGTATTACAATCCCATTGAATTTGATTTGGTGGTTAAAGCACCAGGTTAGAAACCACGAGACTGGGAGTTTTAGTCCCCCTTACGCAGGAAAGCTGGCTGGGTGACTTTGGGCCAGTTAGTCACTCTCTGTCCAGCTCACCTCACCGAGTTGTTGTTTTGGGGGAAATAGTTTTTCCTATTCTGTAATATTTACCACCACCTCTTTTTGGCATCTCAGTTCTTTATACACACCGTTGTCCGTCCACTGTGCAGAGAGATACACCCCAGATGTCCGGATTACATTTGGCCATTTGTGGAATGTAATTTGCTACCTATATAAAAGGAAAGAGAAATTGTTCAGATGTGGGACAAGCCCTAGGGAACAGTCATTAACCATTTGCAGCCCATCTAACTGAGGGCAGTAGAGGAAGTTTTCCTTGGCCTCCGTTCTATACCAGTGAGATTGTGGGATTAAACTGAAACTAAGAGAAGCAGTCTGCACGAGTGCACTAATGAACAAAATCAGCAGCAGAGGAAGATATCTTAGACTGCTACATACATTTGTGGTTTTATTTTATTATGATATAGCCCTCGACTTACAACCTTTTATAGCAACCATTTGAAGTTACAAAAGCACTGAAAAAAGTTTTGGAGGGATTTTAGTAAGAGTTAAGGGTACTTAAGGGGAGATATTCATGTTTCCTCTTCCCACGCAGGTTGAATAAGACAACCTCTCTCTTTAATTCTAAGGCTAGCCAACCACCCTCTTTACCTTCTTATCTGCCACTCTCATATTCTACCCAAGCACTGGGGAGTTTTCCATGCATATCAGTTTTTTTTGAAGGTAGCAGAGGAATCCTATTATTTACCCTCTGCTATGTGCAATCGGATCGTTTTTACCTTGCCCTCCCTAAGTCCTTTGGTACACTCAAAGATCTGCTCCACGTGAGATGTAAACTCCTTGAAGTCAGGGATGACAAATTTCTTCCGGAAAGCCTGGGTCAAGAGAACTATATTGCTACTCACACACCTGAAAGCCAAAATTATAGGTGAAATATCGAATGACACATAGGGGAAGAAAGTAGGATGTCTTATTTGGAGACCAAGCAGACATGAAAACTGTAACAACTATTTTATCTTCTTGTTTCTTTGCCTTGAAAAGCAGCTGACTTGGCAATATCAACCAAACGACTCAGAAGCATGTTTCCTCTTTTCTTGCACTTTGAGCATCTAAACTTAACAAGTTAGCCAATTTTTTTTAAAAAAAACCTTCCAGCTTTTAAATGCTAACTGACTTATCATCTCTCCTATCTTTCTCTATAATTCTTTTTTTGGATAACCTCCTGTAGTTTCTAGCTGCCACTTGTAAAGTCCACAGCAAAAAGAAGTCACAGAATATACCTTCCTTTCCCATATATTGGTTGAATTGTATAGTGCACTGTGGTACGGTTTGCTTAGTTGTAGTTTGTTTGCTTGGCCACAGTTACCTGGCTTCACACAATGGACTATGTTGTGATTGACAAAACTTCACGGGTTGGATTCATCCAACAAACAGCCCAATCGAAAAAATACCATATGAAAACTCAGTATGTTGCTTGAATGCAGCTACCATTAAATCAGATGTTAGGCATGGAGTAGAAATTCAAGGTATCCAAATAAAAACTTGAGGTTTTTCCAAAATAATTGGACATTTCTTTTAACATTCTGAAGCTATCCCTATTTCATATCTGCTGTTCCTGAACGTGCAAATTTAAGTACTGTAGCATGCATATTGCTTAACCAAAGTAGCTCTCGTGTTTTTAGGCTATGAAAAATTGTGGTGGGCTGAGGGGAAGAAGATATAGTCAGCTAGGAAGAGATGCAAACAGGAGATATGTGAGAATATGACTACAGAAGGAATTCTGTGAGTCGGGGTGCGATTGTTTACAGAACAAAATTTGTGTGCAACAGGATGAACGAAAACTAAATTTGCCTGCAGGAGCTGATATGCTTTGTTAAACAAACATAGATTCAGGGCTCCAGTTGCAAAGGGGCAGCCACAACACCACCAGGGACACTTCAGTGTAATTTCTACCTCCGGAAAAGTTCTCGACTCAGCATTCCTGCACTGCTAGCTCCTTGAGTTGCGGTCCACATCAGATTCATGCAGTCGCGAAGACGTGGATCTGAGGTCCAAAGGCCAGTGCGCTGTAAGGCCTGAATGAAAAAGAACAAGTCAGGGATGAGGGTTGTAGAACTGGATGCAGTACCCAGTACAGCTAGTCCTCGACTTAGGACAATTGAGCCCAAACTTTCTGTTGTAAAGTGAGACATTTGCTAAGTGAATTTTGCCCCATTTTACGAGACCTTCCTTGCGACAGTTGTTAAGTGAATCACTGCAGCTGATAAGTTAGTAACCTGGTTGTTAAGTGAATCTGGCTTCCACATCGACTTCGCTTGTCAGAAGGTCGCAAAAGGTGATTCCCTTGACCTTGGGACACAACAACGGTCATAAGTATGAGTCAACTGCCAAGCATCTGAATTTTGATCACATGATCATAGAGATGCTACAAAGGTCACAACTGTGAAAAACGGTCATAAGTCACATTTTTCAGTTTGAATGATCACTAAATGAACTGTTGTAAGTCGAGGACTACATGTACTTTAGAACTCATCGGTATGAAAGGTGAATTCTTAATTAAACTTTGGTACATGCATGCATGTGCTTTTGCATGTGTGGAACTTCCCCATGCTGTTTTTCAGAGGGTGGATGGATCTCTCTTTAATCAAGTACTAAGAGGAAATTGAAGGCTCCAATGAAAAATTATGGATATTGCCCAGAAAAATTAACTGTGAGAATAAATTGTATTATAGGTAAAACAGAACTCATAGATAGTCAATTTCTATAGGTATCAGAATAGCAGATGTTATTGTAATCTTTCTTTTCCTATGGGGTAGCAATTATGACAGTAGCACTGCAGACAAGGGCTCTTTGCAAAGGATGTGCCCAGTCTTCTAACCCAAAGACCTTCTCTGAGTGTCTAATTGTCATATTGGATGCTCCAACATTTCAAGCCATGAGAGCTGTTTTATGTGGAATTTGGGAGGAATTGCACGGGAGTTGTGCTCATCCTTAAGCTCTACCCATTTCATCACATAATTTTATACATCATTTAGGTTTGAGTGAAGTACCAAAGGTTCAGATTAGGATTGTATTATGTACAAACTTCTTTGGGGCCAGTTTCTCAGCTTCTTTAACTGCTATTTCCAAAAATCTGTAAACAAGGAGAAGATGAAAACAGAATATTTCACCTGAAAGCATAGGAACCACCTGTCTGCAAGCACTGAAAAAGGAAAAGGTCCATTTTTTTTTTGCCACAATATATATCAGTCATACAGAACAGCTTTCAGTAACCCTCAGCAGTGACCAAACTGGTTGTGGCATTTGGGAACTGCAGTTCAGCAACAATTGGAATGCTGAGTGAATTCATGGGACTATGACAGGGCTTTGTTTTCAAACACCAGAACCTGCAATATCTGCTCCAGAGAGATTAAGGCAGGGGAGTGGTGTTCTCCAGGACTTCTTAAAGCAGGGGTCTTCAAACTTGGCCCTTTTATGACTTGTGGACTTCAACTCCCAGAATTCCTCAGCCAGCATGCCTGGCTGAGGAATTCTGGGAGTTGAAGTAGACAAGTCATAAAAGGGCCAAGTTTGAAGACCGCTGTCTTAAAGCTTTGCTAGTTTAAATCCAATTATATACTGCCATTTGTTTTATTACTTGTGCAATTTTTTTTTTTAAATCTGGAATTAATCATGTTAGTCTTCACTTTTGCATTTCTATTTTATCTTCACATTGTCGTTTTTAAAAAAAAAATTAAATGCATACTATTATTTTCAAAATAACTGTACAAGATCTAAAGAGTTTGTATGATAGGTATGGCATAAATAATGCAGGGTTTTATAATACTAGTGTTTCCATTAGTCTACAATGAATTGTAGAAGAATAATCGCCCTTTATAAACCTGGAGATGCAGCATGAAAACTTTTTAAGCCATTTGAAAGACCCGTTTTAAATAATTTTAAACAATCATAGCCATTCTTAAGGTCTTACAGTGGTAAATTTGTGAACAGAGATGCTTTCCTGTCCTTCGGCTATTGTGTAAAAGAGCAGATCGCTGAGACGTGGCAGCATCCCATTCACTGAGGGGTCCCTGGAGAGAGATGGGAATGACATATCTATCATCATCATCATCATCATCATCATCATCCCATAGCAAGATGTAGGCTTCTTCATTGAAGATTACAGATCATAATACCAATGAAGGAGAATATTTGTAGCTCAGGGTTGAAATGAGGGGTCCTTGGTGCTCTCTGAGCTTGCTTGTTTTCTTGCAGACGTTTCATTACCCTAACTAGGTAACATCATCAATGCTGTGATGCACTGATGGGAGCACTGATGATGTTACCTAGTTAGGGTAATGAAACATCTGCCAGAAAACAAGCAAGCTCAGAGAGCACCAAGGACCCCTCATAGATCATAATCTACCATGGTGGTCCAATGTGGTTTGATAGATGTTTTTCAATTTCCCAGTCTAGGGCTTAGAAAATGTGACTGGCCAAAGTCACCCAGCCAGCTTCCATGCCTAAAGGAAGATTACTGTAGGTCTCTCTGCTCCTATATACCAAAATTAATTAATTCCTGGGAAGAGAAGTACCTCCTAAAAGAAAAGAATATGGGCAAATTAAAGCCATGCTACCAAGAGAGACAGGAAACATTTTCCCCACAGGAAAACATAATTCCACACTCAATTTATTCTCTTCTTTAGCTCCTACAGGTCTGCTTCTCAATACTCAGACAAGAAGAAAAATAGATTTCCCCTTACCGAAGTTGGAGAGTCACCAGTATCAGGGATGGTTTAGAGCAGAGTTGATGGGACTGTACAAGGAATCAATGTCAATGATATTTGTCATATCATTAAAGTAGTATTTATTACATTATTTTCATATAATGAAAATTTGAGGTTTGATGAACATCTGAAATTTCATGGGGTCGAAGTTATCTATGTGGACTACTTATCAGGACCCTTCTGACTCAGGAATTCTGTAAGTCTACACTGTTCCAAATATTGAAATGCCTCATAATCAGGATTTTCTGTATAATAATGCTGGGGTAACTCTCCCAATCTAGCCATTTAGTTTCTATTCTCTCTACTGTCATGGGCCATGGGAACATAGAATAGACAACAAGATAGTTAAGGGAGGAAGGAATACTGGCACAGAAGAGATTCTTGAATCCCAGGGAAGCATTAGAAAGAGAGTAATTCTGCCTTAATTACACTAGATATAAGTTATGCAGAAAAATTACTGTGCTATGCCTTTAAGATTCTGTTGTATTGCTATACAAACAATAAATATATATTTTTTTAAAACCCAAGTCTTTTTGTTTACCCTGGAACTTGGCATCTACCTACAAAACTCTAAACTGGCTTTTGCTTTTTAATCATAAAGGTGGATTCAAAAATATCCCCGTATTTTTTTATTCCTGAAAAATCCATTATACCTCATTCAAATTCATGTTTAATAATTCTTTGGTACTAATTGATGTGGCCCGTTGTTTTTAATCTTCTCCATCTTTATTAATTTATTTCTGGCAAGTATTTGGTATTGTAAATTTGATCATTGTAACTGTGGAACACATTCAGTTCCAGCATCTTATTTAATATACAAAAATATGCCAGAATCAGGGGAAAAGAAGAAAAGAACTAATTAAGCCTTAAAGATATTTGAGATATAAATTGTACAGTGGATAATAATATTCCAATGCTATTATTTTATTATTTATTATTTTATTACTTAAAATTAGTCTGAAGGAAAAATAATTTCTAAATGAATTTAAAACGAAAAAAATATATTTAAAATGATTTTCAGAAATGCATGGGTTCTAAAAAGTAAAGAAGCACGCCACCATAATATTGATATAATGGACACTAATCAATATACATTCAGATACCTGCACATTGAATTGCACATCAAATAGGAAAAAAGGAAGACAAAATAGCAAGAATAACAGCCTTGCGCCACAAGTGGCAAAAGAAACATTATGTACAAAACCCCAATATTTCCCAACAACTAGAAATGTTATTTGCGTGTTAGAAAAATGCATTCAAAAGTAAAATATGTATTTCTATGTTTGAATCTATAGTGTTAAATTATGATCAGATCAGGCATCCTACAGAAACACAATCGCCATCATTTAGGACTTGGTGGATATTTTCCGCCCTGGAAAAAAATTCCCCACAGTATTAACCATGTCCAATATATTTTAGATCATAAAATAGCACTGAGGCTCAGTTTGTTTTTCCTTTTCCATAGTTGCATTTTGGAACAAGTGCAATTCTGCTGCTGAGGGGATGTTTCTATGGCACCCAGCATTTCTGCTGGGAACAGCCTCAGATCTCACCCCTCAGACTGGCAGAAGTGAAGATGCTTAGCAGGTCTCTAAAAGTATTACTGGCTATAAATCCAAAAAAATATAGAACATGAAAATGCCAAAAACCAATAGGCAACAACCAAAAGGCAGTGACAATGACTTCTGTATATTTAGAGAATTTAGTCAGAAACTTCAATGTTTCTTTTGTGTCTTGGACTGATAGAAAACTCTCCGATTGTGGCTGTGCAGGCAGTGTGAAGGTCTATAAAAAAAGAAAAGCACTGAATGAAACAAATTAAAAGGCTGGCACCCTGCTCTGGGAAAGGTTTCTTTTTCAACCCCATCTCCTTTGCCTATCTACTTCATTTACTTGACTGAACAAATAAAACTGGAGTACAGGTAGTCCTTGACTTATAATCACAACCGAGCCCCAAAATTCTCTTGTTAAGTGAGACATTTATTAAGTGAGTTTTGCCCCATTTTTACGACATTTCTTGCCACAGTTGTTAAGGGAATCACTGCAGTTGATAAGTTAGTAACCCAGTTGTTATTAAGTGAATCTGGCTTCCCCATTGACTTTGCTGGTCAGAAGGTCGCAAAAGGTGATCACATGACCCCGGGACACAGCAATGATCATAAGTATGAACCATTTGCAAAGCATCTGAATTTTGATCACATGACCATGGAGATGCTGCAAAGGTCGTAACTGTGAAAAACGGTCACAAGTCACTTTTTTTTCAGTGCCATTGTAACTTTGAACGGTCACTAAACGAACTGGTGTAAGTCGAGGACTACCTGTAGCAGGAAAGCAGCATTTATCCTTGGGTGCCAATGTGAAAAAAAGTCTGGACTCACACCCCTGGATCTATCACATGGAGAAAGTTCGCTAGTAGAAGCAGGGGGCTGCATTCTAGAAAAAGCCGAAGATTGGGATTAAAGTGATCTTGCACATTTCGCCATTGGGAATGGCCAGACGACACCCTCCCCCTCAAATTAAGATCCCCCAAACTACAGCGTGACAAGCGGTAGCCCACGCCTCCCTTACTGGTCAGCGAGGCGCTGTTTAGGCGGCTGCGGCTGCTGGTGACGGCCATTCATCACCGCCTCTCTCCCTCCAGCGGAGTAGAGGGCTCTGCTCAAACCCACGGGAAGGACCACCTCCAAACCGCGTCCCGACGACCCTCTCCTCCAGTGGCGCCGAATCTCCCGAGGCTGCAGCGCTCCTGTCACGATCCTGAAAGCGCCCATGACTGCAGCCGATGCGTTCGGGTCTCCAGAACGGGAGCGCACCTTGAAGATACGGCAGAAAGCGTGAAGGAACAACACGGCCAGCCCCGCGGCTCCTGGCCCTTTAAAAGGAAAACATCAGGCCGGCGGTTTCCAAATGGGGAGGGAGGGGCGAGGGGGAGCTCCAGCCAATCAGCAAAACAACAATTTTAAGGAACTATAGAAAACCAATGAGGAATGGCGGGAGGAAGGGTCTTTGCATGGACTTTGCATTCCCTACCCTCCAAAGGCAGGGTAGGGAAATACAATGCTTCTTGGGTCTCTAAAGGCAGTCCCTCTTTCAGTGACCTGAGGGACTACACAGTATATGATATAAGCATCTTCCATTGGCTTTGTATTCGCTGTTTGGGATAGAGAGTACTACTAACACGATTCTTCCCTGAAATGTTAGGGGGGCAGCTTGTATTAAAGCTGTCCCTTTACACTTGCTGGAGAGTAATTCACAGAGTGCTAATTTTGATACTAGTAGAGATGCAGTGATTGAAATTTATGGGAATAAAGCTTCTGTACTTTTTAGACTTTTTTATCCAGCTTTTGTTGTTTTTATAAATAATTCAAGGTGAGGAACTTACCTAATACTCCTTCCTCCTCCTATTTTTCCCAAAACAACTGGTAAGTTGGGCTAAGAGAGAGTGACTGGCCTAAAGTCACCCAGCCAGCATTGCAAGTTGAAGTTCTCTTCATTGAAGGCTCTGGACTGTGCTCCATTATGCTGGTTCAGTGTGGGTTGATAGACAGGTGTTTTTCAGGTTTCTAGTCTATGGTTGAGAGAAAAGAATTGTCCCCAAATCATCCAGATTGCTTAAGCAGGACTGGAAGTTGGATTTCTTTTTCTTTTTTCTTTTCTTCTTTTTCTTTTTCCTAATCTAACATCTTAATCACAACACCATATTGGTTTTTATATATCTATACTTACAGACCTATTAATATGGGTATGTTAATCATGGTTTATGGAATTAACATCTTCCTGGGTTCACGTGACACAAGCAATCCTATCCTAACCTTATGGCTTCAACCATGTAGCATACAACACTCATTTCTGTAATGTGATAGACTAAATGGTGATTCGGTACGTGATGCGGAACCTGTTTCCATCTGTATAGAATATGTTAACATTCTTAAATTATCAGGTTTAGTGAAAGATAGAATATTATATAAGGTTTCATGTGGTGCCATATTTCTTTATGTGGCCATTTGTGTTATTGAATACTACCTACCTTCTTTCAATTAAACGCATGCTAAACTATGTGTTTCATTGTTCTACCAATTTTTTAAAAAGTCAAATTTTCTTCCATTATTTCCAAGGAAGCAGTTTTGTTTTTTAACTTAGATTATTGAATATGCAGTACAGTTAGTCCTTGACTTACAACAGTTCATTTAGTGAACTGTTCAAAGTTACAACAGCACTGAAAAAAGTGACTTATGACAGTTTTTCACACTGATGACCATTGCAGTTTCCCCATGGTCACATGATCAAAATTCAGACACTTGGCAATTGACTCATATTTATGACAGTCACAGCGTCCGGGGATCATGTGATCACCTTCTGACAAGCAAAGTCAATGGGAAAGCCAGATTCACTAAACCATGTTATTAACTTAATGACTGCAGTGTTTCACTTAACAACTGTGGCAAGAAAGGTCGTAAAATGGGGCAAAATCTCACCTAAAACATTTCTCAGTTAACAACAGAAATTTTGGGCTCAGTTGTGGTCATAAATCAAGAACCTGCACTGATACAAAAGACAAGTGAAAAGACAGTTCGGATCAAAGTTTTGGCTTTAAAAAGTAACACAAAATCTTGCAGTTGCTTGTAATTAAAATGGCCATTCCTGAAAAGATAACTCTGTCTGAATGGTGTTGTTTCCAGTACTATGCTAAGTTGCTTTAGCTTCTTACTCTAAAGAGTTATTCAGATCATAAAGCTTAGGGGCACCAACATACTCTAATGAGATTCAACCAGTGTTTTATAGCTTTACATTCAGGAAAAAAAAACATTCCTTTCTCTGGCCTTAGGGAGAAATACTGTGTAAAAACTTAGTATCTCCTCACAGTCATTACATTCATTAAAGGAATGTTTTTTTCTGTCATGAGACCCATTCCCTTCGAGGAAACCATGTTAGCAGTAGGGAAGACCAAAAACAGAAACAGGGATGACCTAATGTAAAAGTGGTTGCAATCCAACTGCCTTCTTTTCATTCCCACTGCCACAATATATTGTGTTTTTCTATCGTTTTCTCTCTTCCCATCTTTTATTTCCCTGCTTCCCTTTTGGCTGCCAGAGACCAAAGTCACTTGGTCACTCATCCCCTGAAGACAGATCTTTGAAATTAGGATAAATTGCTAATCTCTCCTCTGATTTAAAGAGTTGTACCTAGCATATAGATATACTTTTCACATAGTGAGCTTTACAGGTAGTCCTCATCTTATGACCACAATTAGGACTAGAATTTTGGTTCCTAAATGATGCAATTGTTAAGTGAGTCATCACATTACCAAACCCAATTGTACAACAATGTTAAGGTGGTTGTTAAGTGAATCACATGATTGTTAAGAGAATCTGGCTTCCCCAATTGACTTTGCTTGTTGGAAGCTGGTTGGGAAAGTTGTAAATCACAATCACATAACCATAAGATCTGCAGCTCTTTTAAATGCCAGCTGGGTTGCATGTGCCCAAATTGTGATTGTGTGACTATGGGGGTGGTATGATAGTTGTAACTTCAAGGACAGATCATGTCAGATTTTCTGAGGCTGTTGTAACTTTGAGCCATTGTTAAATGAATAGTAGTAAGTCAAGGATTCCTGTATTTAATCATGGTTCTTTCAATCCATGATTGATTGGGTTCACACAATTTGCTAAATGTAAAACAGTAAACCAATATTTAAACTTAGCATGTATGAACTAATATTTAATAATATTAATATTAAATATTTTTAAAATCATGTGGTCATTCACTACTGCATTGAGACATGCCACTAGATGGTGATAGTTCTCCTGCTTCCCAATCAATTGACAAGTATCTTTTATTAAGAGTTCTGAAGAGAACTGTCAGTTTGGACAATATAGGGCTTCAGAGTTATAGGAACTAAATGAAAAATAGTTAAGCAATTACAGAATAACAAAGTTGGAAGGGACCTTGGAGATCTTCTAGCCCAATCCCCTGCTCAAGCAGGAAACCCTATACCATTTCAGACAAATGGTTGTCCAATCTCTTCTTAAAAGCCTCTAGTATGAGAGCACCCACAAGTTCTGGAAGCAGGTTGTTCCACTAATTGATTGTTCTAACTGTCAGGAAATTTCTTGGTTGATTAGTTTCCATCCATTGCTTCTTGTCCTGCCTTCAAATGCTTTGGAGAATAGGTTGACCCCCTCTTCTTTGTGGCAGCCTCTTAGATATTGGAATGCTGCTATCATATCACACCTAGTTCTTCTTTTCACTAAACTACACATATCTCATTCCTGCAACTGTTCTTTGTATGTTTTATCTTCCAGTCCCCCTAATCATGTTTCTTGCTCTTCTCTGCACTTTTTCTAGAGCCTCAACAACTTTTTTATATTGTGGCGAGTCACTGGCAACCAAAACTGGATGCTGTATTCCAAGGGTGGTCTTACCAGAGCATTATAAAGTACTATTATCACTTCACATGATCTTGATTCTCTCCCTCTATTAATGCAGCCTAGGACTGCATTATGCTTCATATTTCATATTTTCATGAAAATCAGAAACTTTGTGCATGATAGATCCATGATCTTTTTTGAGAGACATGTTAATAAATCCTACATAGTCAATGACACTTTATAATTCAGTGTGTCTTGCAAATCTAGCAAATTGAATAAATCATGGTTACATTATATTGATTTGACTTCAGTACTTCTCTAACCTAGTAATTCTTCTCTGTGATTGGAATCTATACTGCTGGCACCATCTGTGGGAAAAAGGTCAACAATGAAAAGGTATCTATTGTAACAAGTGTGTCTCTGTGAGTCTGTATGTGTCTCTGTGTAAGAGATGTCAAATAGAGAATCATCCTTGTTCCTTTTTGCCCATCCTATTTGGATTTCTGTTTCTTGTGCTTTTAGACATCATATGAACTGACACAGGTGATCCTCAACTTACAACTACAATTTAGCCCAAAATTTTTGTTGTTAAGGCAAGACAGTTATAAGTGAGTTTTGCCCCACTTTACAACTTTTCTGCAGTTAAATTAATAACATGGTTGTTAAGTGAAACTGAATTCCCATTGACTTTGCTTGTCAGAAGATCAAAAAAGATAATCACATGACCCCAGGACACTGCAACCATCATAAATATGAACCAGTTGCCAAGCATCTGAATTTTGATCATGTGACCATAGGGATGCTGCAATGGTCGTAAGAGTGAAAAATGGTCATAAGTCACTTTTTTCAGTGACATTGTAACTTTGGTCACTAAACAAATGGTTGCAAGTTGAGGACTACCTGTATTGCTTTTATTACCCTTATTTTTTTTCAGTTGTACTTTGGTAGCAATTATTCGGTCAGATTGTAGCCACACTACTATAGTTTCATTGAAAGACCAGGATCTCTTAGCTCTTCCTTTTCCTGAATAGGATGAACTCAGGGCAGTTCTTAAAACTAATTCTCAACCTGCACGTGCTTTTTTCTCATCCCTCTCAACTATTTTTCCTCTTGTGATATATTCTTTAAAATATATACCTGAAAACAGGAACTGTCTCATTACTGCTTTTTGCACTTTCACCGCAAGCTATATGTTTAGGCTTATACAAATTCTAGCCAAACAAACTGGAAATATTATAGACTTTTCAGCCAGTCCCTGTCGATACCACTTTAATATCATTATCTCTGATAATTCTAATTTTTATGCTGCAGCCTCATTGCTGATCTTTGCCTCCAAAGCTGTGTTATGGCACAATAGCTAGCCTTCCTTTTCTCTTTTTCAACTCCTGTGAAGACCTCTTTTGGAGCTGCAGAATTTGGAACAATATAGCTTTCAAGAGAAAACATTTGAAAGGTGTTTCTTCTAAGTTGACAATGTGCTTAATTTTATAAAAGACTTAAAAAAAAATTGCTGTCTGCTTTTTTGCCCCTCGTCTCAGGCAAGCCTATACAGTACACATACCAGCCTTTGCTTTTCCACGCCAAGAAATGCAGACAACCAATAATATACTTAAAAAAAAAACACAGCAGTGACTCCTGGCCTGGATTTCCTTTATCTGGAAGCAGTGCAAGTGTAGAGGGATTAAATAAAACAACGGCTGGGGTTTGCCATTATTTTGCTGTTGCTCCCTTGAAGCCAGCTCCTCCTCGAGTCCCGTCTACAGCAACATATTGTGAAGTCAGCCGTTTGGGGTCACTACAAAATAGGACCCACCCATCTCTCTTTCTCTCTCTCTTCTCTGCCTGGACAGAAAACTGATCCTTCAGCCAAAACAAACTGGCTGCATATTTCCCAACCATTTTGCCCCCACCTTCATGAAGAGTTGGGCTGGCATCCAACACATCTGCAGTTTACGGTCAGTCTTGCCAGCTGGAAAACCAGAGGCTGTGACGCTAGCAAAAGCTGTTTGGCCTGACAGTTCCCCAGATCTCACCCTTTCTACTCTAGGAGGAGGAGGAGGCGGCTTCCCTTCAACGTAAAAGCAAGGACTTTCTTGGGACAACACGCTGCCTCCAGAGAGATTAGATTGGCTTCAGCACCACAACTGATTTAAGGGCACATTAAAAGATCTGTAAGAAGTAATAACCACCAGCAGATCCTAGTATGTTTCCAGCTACACCATCATAGCCAACTCTCACAAATCAAGAATGAAAGGGCAGCGCTTTCCAGACAGTGTCCGCGCTTCACTTTAGCTAAGAAAGATGTGGTTTACTCACCCAAGTTATGGGTCTGCATTACACAACGAACCATAACCTAACCACAGAGATTGGGTTCATAAAATAGCCTAGATTGGAATGTAGTTGACTAGTTTGTGAGCCTGCGTCATGCAAGCCTGAAATAATGATGTTTTTTTTTTCAAGTAAAGGTATAATTAAAGTTTGTGTAACTCACCATGCAAATACTAACATTGACTTAATAGTTATTTCCTTCTCTTCCCAGGAAATACTGAGAACTGTAGTCTTGAGAAACAACCCTGGTCTACAAACCCCAGAAGTCTCCAAGTTAGTTTCTAATTGTAAGATAAGCTTAAAAAAAAATAGGGGAGAAAGTAAACCCTATATGGTGAATCTGTCGGATTTATATCCCACTTTTTGCTACTGTATTTTTATAGATTAATCTAAAATCTGATGGTTTACTTCCAAATCCCTATCCCACTTTTATAAAACTTAACAATGGGTTCACCTCCAGTGTTGCATTCTTTAAAAACTGAGATTTCATCAGCTGGCCAATGAAATGTTCCATCCCATTACATGTATTCAAAGATACTCAGCTTTAATCAAATTTATTTGGAAACATTTGTCCCATAATGCTGATTCATCAGTCATGCTAATCCATAATGTGGTGATTTGGTTTTGGTTTAGCATCCTGGGCAAAGTAGCCATTATAGCTTGTAAGGGAATTCATCGTTTAATGGGAAAAAGGCAATAATTGTTTATTTAATAAACCATGGCTTGCTGTAATCTGTCATTTATTTACTTAGGAATGTACAGCCAGCTCTAACTAGAGTATAATTTTAGTCTAGCATCCTTCAATCCAAAGAAATGTGCATAACGTTGCTTACAGTAGTTGCTTACATATGCCTATTTTTTCAGTATATCTAATTAGGTTTGCTTCTGGTATAATAAACTGGGTTTATAATCATCTCCATATTTGCTTACTATTAAATCTCACTGAATGCAGTGGGATTTATTTGAGAAAAAAAATACATAGGGATGCCACTGATAACTCTCTCTAGCACAGTATATATCATTCTAAAAGTAAAATTGTTTTCTTTCTACAAAGGGGCTGCTATTCTGATTCTATAAATATAAATCTTGGAGTCAGAGGTACACACTGAGTTAGCTGCTCATCCTGATGAAAAGGAAGGTCCCCCCCCCCCAGCCCAAGAGATTTGTGTGTCCTCTACTCTCACCTCATTCAAGCAAGCCTTTAAAACTTGGTTTTGCCCCCAGGCTTTAAGTTACGTTTGGATGGTGGGTCGCTGGTGGGAACGCTGTATGTATGTATGTATGTATGTTGAGAGGGTACTGCTTTTATCTTTCTCAATGTTTCATTAACTTATTTGAATAGTTGTTTTTAAAATTTGATTTTAATACCATATGCTGCCCAGACTTGCTTTTGAATAGGTGGCCTTGGAAATTTGATAAATAGTGTGAGCAAATTTGGGTGCAATAACTAGGTCCTTGTTATCACTTTTAAAGTCCTTTTGATAGAAGGCCTGGATACCTGAGGGACTGCCTATCTCACATGGTTTCTGCCCATCCAGTTTGGTGCACCAGGATGTCATCTTGTGGGACCCAGGAAGCACATCTACAGTATTCAGTTGCAATTCCTGCCTGCTGGAATGACCACTCCCAGAGATTCATCCCACCCTAGTTGTTCTTCCAAGCCTTGCAGACGCAGGGTGACAGGGGAGCCTGATTTTATCCTTTCGCTTGTTTAATTTTGCACGGGTGTTGGTTTGGATATTTGATCTTACAGTCAATTGTATCTTTCACATATATATTTTTATATGCATGTTGGTTCTGGTTATAAGCTAACCAGAGTCATTTGGGAACCGTAATGTAAATAAATGAACAACTGAGCCACAGGCAAGAAATCGGAGGGGTAATGAGAGGAACAAAACCTGCAAATGCTTATAGATAGTCCTCAACTTACAACCATTCATTTAGCAACTGGCTATCCCAGCAACTCCTTAGTCATGGGATTATAATCTGGGCAATTAGCAACCTGTGCATACTTATGACTGGTTGCCAAGCACCTCAAAATCAAAGGTTGCCATCTGCAACCTTTCCTGCTGGCTTCCCCAGAAACTCAATGGGAAAGCCAGCAGGAAAGATCACAAGTTGCTGGGATGTCTCCCCCATCTATGCACTCTCCCCAACCCCTCTGCACTCGCACTGGCCACTCATGAACCACCATGCACCTCCCTGACCCTTGCCGTGCCTCCCTTGCACACCCTGTTGCATCCCTGTTCAACCTCCCCAACCTGCCCTGAACCCCATGCAACCTCCCTGATCTGCACAGTATCTCTCACACATATTTGCACTCCCTTCTAACCCACATAGCACCTCTCCTGCACCCTTTCTGAGCCACAAGGTGCCTCTCTCACACACACACCTGTGCACTTCTTCCCTGCCCCACTTGGCAGTAGCTGCTTACCTGCCTGCCAGTCTGGGACTTGCAACATACAGCTGACTTCTCCACTGACTTTGATTATGGGAAGTCAGCGGGAAGTTGTCTCACATAATGACCGTAGTATTCATTTAATGATGGCAACCAAGATTGCAGGGATTGCCATCACTGCAGTGATGCAGTCATGTTTTATGACCGCATTGCCTAACAATGGTAATTCTGGTCCCAATTGTCATCATAAGTTGAGGACTATCTGTATTGCCATGCACAACCACGTCCGTGTATTAGCAAGAGTGGCAGCAAACTGAATCAGAAGTTCTTAAGTACCCAGCTGGAATTCAGTGGCTGGATTTGGTTCACACACTGAGCCTCTCCATGCTCAGTCTTGCCCCAGGATAAAGATGCTCCACCTACTGTTTGCTGAAAGTTTTCCTCTCAAGTTTGCTTCTATCTGTCAATGTGCTGCTAAGACAGTCCAAGGATGGTTTAGATCAGTTTTTCTTATTTTTTTTTAACCTTTAGGATATCTTCCCACTTAAAAAAAAATTATGGAGTAGCCCCAAAAAGGTTTTGTTTATATGGATTTTATATATATTAATAATTACCATATTAAAGTTTTAAAATGATGCATTCGCTACCACTATTGTACTAGTTTTGCTATTGTTTGATGGTATTTTAATATTGTATTACAGTATTTTTCAGCGTCAGTTGGTAAATGATTTTGATTTTGTGCATTTCTGAGTGAGTTTTTTGGGTCCTCGGACCACACTTTGAAAGATACTGGTTTAGGTACGCCAGGTAGAAATTATGTTTTCTGTGTTATGCCAGCAGAGACATTTTAAGCAGACATTAGAATGGCATTTTCTCCTTTCTGCTAATACCATCCAAGGATAGACATAAGGTCCATTTCTTGGAGGGAAATAAAGGACTGTAATGGTTTGAAATGAGGCTGGATGGAATTGGCAATATTTTCTGCTAACTTGTCTGCTAGACTTGTTTGAAACGAGATGGGCGACAAATAAATTTAATAAATAAATAAAATAACTCTAACATGGCTGGATAGTGCTGCACCTTGGCAGGGGGAAGAAGTCTGAAGTGTGAACTGGCCTTAGATTGGACTCACAAATTAAATCTGTTTGATTTAAACCAGCCAGGATTGTTTAAATCATAGACAAAATCTTTTTAGGCAGGGGTACAAAATGGTTGTCAATGGTGAGTCATTGATCACAAAATGGCTGCTGTAGTAAGCATAGCCAGTCATTAAAACGCCTGTTTCCTACAAGGTGAAGTGGTTTCCCAGGATATTTACTATTGTTGCAGTGAGATCTTTGTTAGAATCCAACGTTTTTATTTTAAATAAATAATTAGCTGGGGGAGAGACAATTTAATTTTTGATTATATTTAAAAGAACATCAGGTAGAATATAAAGGCTGATATCCACAATGGAAAGCCTTTGTAGATATATTGGTGTCTATGGGCATTGTGTTGCATAGGCCTGTTTCATGATTAGCTCCTTGAGGTAGTCCAGACAAGAAATACATCAAGGCATAGTAGCTCCATCTTTATTGTAAGGTTTTATTTAACAGACTCTTGCAAAACTGAAAGTAACTCCCCCCACCCTTTTTTTAGTCTCCGAGTGAAAAACTTGGGAGGATCCCTTCTGAAATGCTTCCCATGCTTTCCCCTCCACCTGCAGATCCAGCTGCCTCTTATCAGTGTATTGCCTAGGGCTGCAGGCATTCCTCCTTTCTCCCAAGGTCATTCCCACATATGGTCACATTTATGGAACAAGCCAAAGTTGCCTAGTTTGCACAAAGTTACACTATGACAATGTATCAGGTCTAACATTACATTATAATTTTGAGGAGATGTACAAGCTTATGCTTTGTGCTAAACCATCATGTGTGTTGTTGTTGTTTGACTTGGCACCACTGTGATTCCCAGTGTTGTTAAACTTCCAGTCCAGTGGCTCAGTCCTTGTAAAGGCTGCATCTCACAGTATGCCCACCTTTGTAAGTTCTTCCGCTTGACTCTTATTTTGGTTACTTCAAGATACTCTGCTTTTAAAGGTCTCCATTCTGTATTGTGGGGAAAAGAAGAAAAAAAGGACAAGAGAATTCCAAATAGGCTTTGGGGGTGGGGTTATAACAGTCTCCTCCCACACAGACTTAGAGAAGCTCTAACCTTTTAGTGAGAAAAGAAGAGTGAAAAAGCATGCTACTATGGCAACCCTGTGTAGAGGTGAAGGAACAATGGGAATAAGAACAGGGTTGCTGCAATTATTAGGGGTCACCAAATAGTTAATGGTAAGGTGTGGCATATTTAATAATTAATTTGTTGGTAATATATGTGAATGCTATATTTTATCTTCTTTTTGGTAAACTGGCCTGGGAATTCTGCTAAGAGTGATAGGAAATGAAATATGTTTCTGGCAGAAGAGATAGGTTGCCAATTATTAAAATATTAATGAGGTCACTACAATCAAACCAGGCCACATTTTCTATCTAACTCTGGAGGTGGAGCCTCTTTAAAATGGCTGAAACATTTTCTTCTTCCTTTTGCATTAATCCCTTTCATTGTAGGCTGTTCTGTTGGGATTTCTCTGGGATTCGGATGAGCTTTGTGGATAATTTTACCCACAGCAAGAGAGCTTTGTCTTGTTGGTAAGTTTATAGAGCAGCAGAGAAAAAGTACTTTCAACTTCATGATTTCTGTTCTTCCAGCAGCTGGGCCTTATTTCCACAGCATGCTAAATCACAATGTGATTTAATTAATTTTGGCTTAGCACGTGAACCAATTGTGGCTAATTCAGCAAACTGTAGCAGATTCAGCTCTTGAGTGAATCTTTAGGCCTCTGGTCCAAAGATGGTGTCTGGTAATATTACACTAAAAACTATATTGTGGTTATTTTGTTTTAATTTAGCTCATAGTGTGTGAACTAAATTGCTTGTCTTTTAAGAAACATTAGTTAAGGGAACCACACCTGAATATGATAATGATGAAAAATCTTCATCAACAATGTGACCAGGATCTCATTCTACTCAGTTGGATCTTCCTGATTGTTAAAAGTAGCATGTCCTGTGATCACACCCCCTACCCCAAAATCAGGACTTACACTAGAAGACTTAACAGAAAATACTAAATTTTCAAAAAAGTCGGTGAGTGGTAGGTAGAGTAAGAAAACCAAATATCAGAATATGCATTTGCCACATGGTACACTGTTGAATCACTCTAAAGCACTTTTCCTTTTTTCTGATCCTTATTTTTATAATTTTCATGAACTTCAACAAACTAAAGGTTTGTTTGCCTGACTCCTGACTTCTCTGTCACATTTTGGTTTCTTGATTTCCAAATGTTTTCCATGTTTTTCACATTTTAATTATTCTTTTACATTAAAATATAATGTAAATATAATTTTTTTTTAAAAAAACTCTCCTCAAAGCTTCTTTCCTCAGACTTTGTGTCTCTCCTTCCCCCCCCCCATCACTTCTAAAGCAAATAGCACTGACTAATTTTGGGAAATAAGATTTTTTCCAAGGATGGAGTTTCAGTGGGGCATTTAAGCTGAGAAACAACATCAAACCTTTCCTTTTAGCTTCCAAGCCTGTTGAGAACGATATGATCTGGATGGAGATATTCAGATATTGCTAAAGCATTGAGTGTTTTGAGTGTCTGATGGAGAGAAATCAAGTCACGTAGAATAAAGGATATCAGAATGGAAATTGAATTTGTCAGTCAGGCTCGGTATGAATTTGCCTAAAAGCAAAGTCAGAATTACTTCCTCGAATGAATTAGTTTTAAAATGAGAGTGCTATCTTAAATTCACCAAAAATATAATTATATCGATAAATGAGATTTTTCTATTTTATGTCTTTTGGGGGGAGGGCTGGTCTTAAATTGAGGGTTATTTTCTTTTTTCCTTTTGGAGCAAATATGGATATGTTTCAGAATGTGCAGTTCTTTGTATACTTTCTTCCTATAGTTTTTATGTGATTATGGGTACTGGTGGTGCATTTCTGATACTCCATTTCCAAAAAATATAAATTAAGGAGGTGATGTTGAATGCTTTGTCCCAGTGGATAAAGCCATAAGGTGAGCAATGAAATCAGTGGATGCAACTGTCCCTGATTCAACTGCTTATTGCCATATTAATTTCTTAATCTAGTATCTACCTTAATTAGACAGTGGGGATTTTTCAAGATTCTAAAGAACAGCTGAAGGTCAGAAAACTATATTTCAGTATTTCATTAATAACTTGGATGAAGAGGTGAAGGGAATGATTATTAATATATGGTAGTCCTTCAAGTCTGAAGAAGATATATTGTTGTTCAGTTCATCTCTGGAATGGAAGTAGCTCTGAAGTCCCAGTCTGGATGGTGGGGCCATTGGTAGTCCATTGTTGTGGTAACTGAGTGTTATTCTGTGATGTTCATGTTTTTTTATTAGTTTTGCATGGCACCTGCAAATAGTAGAGCCTTAATTGCACAGGGTTCCTCAGTGGCATCAATCAGCAGTTGCAGCTTCTAGTTTTCTTGGCTGAATGTCACAATGGCATAGTGCAGTGATGGCGAACCTTTTAGTGCCCAAACTGCAACCCAAAACCCACTTATTTATCGCCAGGTGCCAGGTGGGCATGGCCCACTGGGTGGGCGTGGCTGTGGTGGTCATGGCAGACTAAGTGGGTGTGACCAAGGTGGGCGTGATCACCTCGATGTTGCTCGTGGGGACACCTGTGGGGGCTGGGCAGGGTTGGGGGAGATCCAGGGGGTCTCTGGATGGGTGCTGGGATGCATCTGGCCACGTGGGACCTCGACGAGTTACCGGGTGGCTGGTTGAAGAGGGACGGTTGCCATCTCTGGGGCATGGCACGCGTGCCCACAGAGAAGGCTCTGAGTGCCGCCTCTGGCACCCGTGCCATAGGTTCGCCACCACTGGCATAGTGCCTCTTTCACAGTGTCTTTGTAGAGCTTGCATGGTTGACCTTGCGGTCTCTTCCCAGGCTCCATTACATTATGGAGAAATTGGTGAGGCATATGGCAGACATCAATTCTGATGACATGCCCTACCAATCTTATCTGGGTTCTGATAATCAGGGACTCAAAGCTGGTGGACAAGACCTCCAGGTTGGAGACAATGTCAATGTATGCCAAGAATGGAGTGGAAAGCACGCATGGGAAATTTCTTTGGTTATTGATGGGTCTTCAGTACAGAGTCCAGGACTCACAACCATATAGGAGGAAAAGCATAACCAGAGTTCTGTAGATTTTCAGCTTTGTGAAGATACAGATGTTGGGTTGATTGAGCACTCTAGTATGTAGTCACCCCAGTGTCTAGCTCACCTTGCTGATCCTGGAGTCAATTTCTTTGTCCAAAGACCCATCGCTTGAGATGATGCTTCCCAAGTATTTGAAGCTGTTTACATTTGTCAGCTAGGTATCATCAACAGTGATTTTAGGTTCAGTGAGTTTGGTATTTAGCATGGACTGGTAAAGTACTTCAGTCTTGTTCAGGACGTTAGGCCAAAGAGAATAGTCGTATCTTTAAAATTTGTTAAGCATCAACTGTAGATCACTGTAAGGGTTTCTTGAATGACCATATGGAGGCACTTCATACATTCAACTGGCGAAGGGCAGAGAGAAAGCTGTACATTTCCTCCTTCAGACCCTGGCTCAAATTTGACAACATGCAAACGAAGAATAGATTACATAGGACTGGGGCTAGTACATAACACTGTTTTACCCCATTGGAAATGGCAGATGTAGCTGGTGTATCATCGTTGTAAAGAACCTGTCTTGTCATTCTGACATGGAGTAGCTGATGGTGGATACCTGGTTTGATAATAGTCCTTATGAAAAAAATACTGTCATAGTAGTTGATTACGAGCTGAATTGACAGAGTGGCATAGCTGCAGAAAAGATGAATACATGTTGCATCAGTAAAAATGCAGCTCTCTAATCCAAGAAAGTAGCAGTTCAACCCATACAGTTCAGATGAACAAGATCACAGAAAGGGCAATAAGAACTAAAGCACTTGAGAAGACTATGGAGGAATATGATAGTAATCATATTCAAATATTGGAAAGGTTGCCTCCCAAAAGAAGGCCAAGACTCATTCTCTAGGGTTCTTGAGTGCAGGACACAGAATAATAGCTTTAATTGCAGCAATGTGGGTGGCAATTCAATATTAGGAAAAATGTCATGATGATAAAAGCAACTTGATAATGGGACCTGTTTCCCGGAAAGATGGTGGTTTCGCCTTAATTTGATTTCAATCAAATTATCTTTGCACTGAGCAAAGAGTTGGACTCCTTAGTGCCACATTTCCCTTCTGTGTCCAACGATGACTTAATGTCATCAGAAGGTACTGAAGGCTTAAGTCACAATCAGGAAACTACCTCTCTGTCTTCCCTGGGCTAAGGTGGTTCTGCTCTTTGCTATTTCAGTTGTGTTTCTGCCTGGGAAGCAGCTTCCAGGGTAATCCGCTTCTGTTAGAGGGAAGATAGGAGACAGTACTCATAAAGGTAAGTGATGAATCCCTTAATTCTGAAGGAGAGCATATGAGTAAGATTCA
This sequence comes from Azemiops feae, assembly GCA_023970755.1. Classification (NCBI taxonomy): domain Eukaryota; kingdom Metazoa; phylum Chordata; class Lepidosauria; order Squamata; family Viperidae; genus Azemiops; species Azemiops feae. The sequence continues at coordinate 428,699 of JALGBA010004142.1, read as the reverse complement.
GCATTAACAAATCTGGGGTGCAAAGGGCATGAGATAGATGTCTTGCGAGCAAGGAGTGGGATGTGGACCAAACCTCAATCAATCAAGAGATCTGGCAAGATTGCCTAAGAGTTCCCACATCATTTCCAAGGAGAGAAAACAGAAGTTTTTTTTAATGTTTCTTCCAATGGTGCCAAAATGTGTAAGAGAATACCCTCATTTTTTCAATGAAGATTAATAACTACTTCGTATTCTTTAATCACCCCTTCCATTTTACTCATTATTATCTCTATTAAATAAGGAGGGCTGGATTTGTATGCTAATAAGGGAGCAAGAGTTGCCAGCCAATGAGAAAGAAAAATATCACGGCCTGCTCTTGGGCTTTAAAAAAACACCCACTTTAGTTTGCAAAGCTTTCCTTAATATAAATATATTGTTATTGCCTAATAATGTGTGGATGTCACATATTATACTAAAGTAAATGTGGGTTTGGATTTGGCTTATTGTGTGAAAGCAGCTATAGTTGTCTGTAAATCATGATTGATGGCTTATAAAATGTGGGAATCCAGACATTGTCGATGTCAAAGCTGGTTTTAAAACAGCTTCGATGAACCTGTTTTTGATAGTGGCACACGGACATGTTTGTATATGTACATTGTGTAAATGTGGCCATGCGTGCATGCACACACACACAAACTACAAGGGATTTGTTTATTTATTTAGTATAGCTGACTAAGGGATTCTGGGTGGTGAACAAAATTTTAAAGTAAAAACAATTACAGTAATACGAAAGATAAATACATAGCAGCTGAGAATACATCACTCATCGTAATCACTAAATTAACCAATAAATGGCTACCGTCATATACTCGGGGCCCCAGGCCCAAGCATAGAGCTAGGCCTTTAAGGACATACCAAAAGCCAGCAGATTTGGGACCATCCTGATCTGGAGAGAGAATTTCATAAGATGGGTACTATTTTGGTTTTGTTCAAACTAACTAGATACTAACTAGCTATATCTACTTGATACTAGACCCATGTGGTTGGTGTTCTGTGCTCAGATGACATAGTATGTTAAAGAGGCATGTGTATTAGGATCTAAAATGGCACCCACTATTAACCATACGTTTAGTAGAACAGTAAGCAAATGCAGCTTTTATGAAGAAAGATAAGGACAATTTCTAGGTAGCCTATAGTATTGAGCTAATTCTGGCTTATTATATTTCTGGTTTGGGGGCTTAACTCATACAGTATTTCTGGTTACAGGGAACCTAGTTTTATTTTGGTTTACCATGCAAATAGATTTGAAGTGCTATAATTATCTGGAACAAGATGAGCTGCTCAGGAGGAGCTTGTTGCCTTTATGAATTGCGGGAAATCAAGTCTCTGTGGAGTTTATGGTAGCAAGAGGAGGGCGGATGCCTTTAGGCTAATGGTTTTCATACTGTGTTCTGGATAACTTTTGAGATTCTTCAGATGCTTAGTAAGGGCTCCTCAGAGCTATATCAGTAATAGAACATAAGGTTGCCCCTTGGTTACCCATGTTTCTACTTGGACTAAAATTGCAGCAGAGCACAAATAACATTTATCGATTCAGGTAGAGGAGATGGAAGAATGGCTTAATAGTGCAACACGAGTTAGATGAATTCACTTCCCATACTAAGCCATAATATTGTATGTTTTGGTTCACTTCTGAATTGGTGTGTTATATTAACCCAACCACTTATTCATATAGCACCCACCACATTGGCTTAGTACATTATGTGAACACAGTCGTAATCTGAACCTAATTATTGTAATGCTTTTCTAGATAACATCCTAACGCAGGCAGGGAAAAAGATCCGTGACTCTTCAAATGTTGCGGAATTACAATTCTCTGTGTCCCTCATAGTTGGCATCCTGCTGATGTTGCTGAAAGTTGCAACTCAGCCAGAGGTTCCCAACCTGGAGGAGGTACTTGAATCCATATGATTAGTCCAATAAAGTTTAGTAACGTAGACCAGTGTGTGAGTGGGAAGGCCATTGAAAATCTCCTCCAAATTTTCTCTAAAGTCACAGCTAATGAATAAACTTGAAATCCTTTTAAACTTGTGCAGTGCTAGAGGTATGTAAATTTTCTGGAGTGCTTTGAGTTGGAAAATTTTCTTGTGGATTTAAATTATCCCACCTGTCTCAGTATCCATGACCTGGTCAAAGATTTGGATTATTTTTTGAAGTGAAAATAAAATTAAATCTAGCATCTTACGTAGTCTGCATTTAAAGAAATTAAAATCTTTATATGGAGCAAAAATACTTTTCTTGAGAAGTTGAACCAATATTGGGCAGCAGGGCAGTAAAATAGTATGCAGTTACCATGCATTTTTAGCTTTTTTTTTTTTTAACAAGCACCTGAATAACAGATCTCATACAGCTTTAAAACTTTTGAGCATACCCGAAGTGGAAAATCTCTGCAGTGGTGACCTAAAGAAACTAATGCTTGTAAGTACTCACTTATACTGAATTTGCATATTGTTCTAAAGTTTTTGTTGGCTTAGGGTATTGTGAAAACCAGCCAGTTGTGGTTTATATAGTAAATATGGTGAAACAAGCCATGCATTAGTATAATGTATGAAGTTGGCAACTGTGTGAGAGTTCACAAAAATGAGAATATGAATGTGATAAAAGGTGTCCAGATAACGGGAGGAGAGTCTGCTTATTCCTTTGGTGTTTTTTCCCCAATCAGTTTGAGAATATGATGTTGAAATGTCTTTCTAGATGATATTCTTGCATTCTTTACTGTTCCTTACACTTGAATGTTCCAGCAGGTCAAGCTCTAGCAAAGGGAAGTCTCCAAGATGAAAAAGGATCCATGCTCCTTAGAGACTTATTCATCTTAAATATGAATCAAGAGGAAACTGGAAGGAGAAGGCAAATGAAGAATGTACCTACCATTGGCACATTGTTCATAGAGTTGTTTTTGAGCCTTGGTGGAATCTCTAACTGATTGCAGAAGTTTTGTAGATGAATCATCAAACTGCTATTGATAGTACTTAATGCAGTATGTATCATAACGGGAAAGAAAGGTAGGTGAATAAACAGATTTCTGGTTAGTTATTTCAGTGGAAGTTTTGCAAATCACTTTGAATTTTTCCCAAAGTGATAGAAATACGTGAACTAGATAATGATGACTTTTAAAACTGTGAAATTAAGCTATCAATATAATCAGATCATACAAGACTGACCCATTAAAGAACTGCAATGATTGATCCCGGTAAATATCAATTGGAATCAAATTCATAAACAGAAGGGCTGTTCTCAAGAAGGCCCTATTCCTTATGTCAATCAACTGATCTTTTTGCCAGGCTGGTGTATGCTATAGAATCTGTACTACTGAAATTCATCAAGTGGGCATAAAAAAATTTGGACTTTAAAGCCCAACACCAATACATTTACATTGGAAACATTAGTGTAATCATTGCAGCCAATGAATAATACCCATGTCCAGTTGCTTTGCACCTATCGGTATCAATACAAATTTTCTGAGCTATCTTTAGAAGGAAGCTTTACAGAAATATGGGCCAATTTCCAGAATACGTTAGCCAGCAATAGGCTGGGATTGTAGTGTACATACTGGTCAGGATTAAGTTTGGAGATGATTGCAATAGACCATTAAAAACTGGAATAAAGTTTATACTGTCAAAATGTTATCTCAATATGCTGCTTAATCTGGTAAGAATTATGAATTATTGCAGGCCCCATAGATTTCACATACTCCAGGGAGCTTATCAAAGTCTGATTGTAAGCCACCATCCTTGAAATGTTGGGCTTCTTACGCAGAGTTCTTTCCTCTTGCCTGAATTAAATCTTAGTTGTGCCCAAGAAGCAGCTCCAGAGACCAGCTCAAAAGTTTCACAACAGAAAATGGAAAGAGGTGAATGTCAGTCCAAAGCTTTTAGTGATTTCATGCAGATAATAAAAGTTGAAGCAGATAGAACAGACTATTGTGGTGTCATCTAAGACCCTTTAACACAGTTCTACTTTTAGAAGTCATTTCTCCAGGCAGAGCTGGAACCATCATATCACTGTGTTTCTCAAGACCAAAATTAATGGCCAGTCCAGGAGTATCAAAAACTGCTAAGGGATCCTTGAAGGTAGCTAGGAACTTCAAGACTTATTTAATAGCAGTTGCCTGCCCCCAGTTGTCTCTGCTGGTTCTGAGTATTCGGTTGCAGCAGTTACCATACCAAGGAAAGAAGGGAAATGTATTTTCCCAGTAAAAATATACTGATGTGAGTGAGGCATGTCTGTTTGTATATGAAATATCTGAATGGACATTTAAAACCCCTTAAATGTGCAAAAGACAGGCTCCAGTTAAAATAGCTACACGTTTGCTGGTATTAAGAGAAAGTATTTTTCCCTAGTGGAGGGCAATGAAATTCCTGGAGAATTTTGCACTCTTAATGTTATAGAAACACAGTAATGGACATTTTATACCTTTTCTTTATTTGTCATGACTTGTTAAATCCTCTGATTTCCTTTAAAACAGAAGTGTATGTGTGTGTGGGGGTATGACTTGTTCTCTCTGGAATATTTGCACTGATAGGAGAAACTGCATTGTTTTGCTATCCTGCCTTATTTATTTTTATTTATTATATTTTATTTATTTAATCCCACCTTTAGTATTTTTACAAAAAACTCAAATAGCATACCTTCTTCCTCCTATTTTCCCCACAGCAACCCTGCGAGGGAGTGTGGGGCTCAGAGCGAGTGACTGACTCAAAGTCACCCAGTTGGTTTTCATGGCTAAAGTGGGACTTGAACTCGTGGCCTCCCACTTTCTAGCCTGGTGCCGTGCCTTAATCACTAGGCCAAACTGACTCTCGATCCAAACTGGCTCTCTTATCCCCTATCCAAAGCTCTCTGAATACTGCTCAGTTGTAATATTGTGAAGTTGCTGAGTTTATACACATCAAGACGTGGTTTACTTTAACCATGGTTGGTTAAATACAATGGCTAGATTTATAAGTATACTAAGACTTGATTTGCCAAACATAATGTCTTAGTTTATATACAGCTAGTCCTTGACTTACAACGGTGCTGAAAAAATTGACTTACAACTGGATCTCACACTTACTACCATTGCAGCTACCCCCTGGGTCACATGATCAAAATTCAGGTGCTTGGTAACTGGCATGTACTGTGACAGTTGCAATGTTCCAGGGTCAAATAATCGCCATTTGCGACTTTCCTAGCTGGCTTTTAACAAGCAAAGTCAATGGGGGAAGCCACATTTGTTTAATAACTATGTGATTCACTTAACAATTGCTATGATTTGCTTAAAAACTGCAGCAAAAAAGGATGTACGATTGGGTGTGATTGATTTAACAACCACCGCACTCACTTAATGATGGAAGTTCCAGTCCCTATTGTGGTCATAAGTCAATGTAAATAACCTGTACCATAGTTACCGTTTGCTCATAGGTGTATAAAGATATATTAATTTAATTTCTATAGAATGTATTATAGAAATTATACATTACAACCAGAACTTTCAAGTAAATTGAGGTTACTTTTTCCTCCTGAAAAAATAGTACAGGTAGTTCTCCACTTACAACCATCATTGAACCCAAAATTTATGTTGCTAAGTGAGAAATTTGTTAAGTGAGTTTCGCCCCATTTTATGACTTTTATTGCCACAGTTGTTAAGTGAACCACTGCAGTTGTTTAAACTAGCAACATGAGAATCTGGCTTCCCCATTGACTTGACTTGTCAGAAGGTCGCAAAAGGGGATCACATGACCCTGGGACACTGCAACCGTCATAAATATAAACCGGTTATCAAGCATCCAAATGTAAATCACATGACTATGGAGATGCTGCAACGGTCATAAGTGTGAAAAACTGTCACAAGTCACTTTTAATCAGTGCCGTTGTAACGTCGAACGGTCACTGAACGAACTGCTTTAAGTCAAGGACTACCTGTATACAATTGTGGAACACAGTTCAATATCATGAAAGGCAACTACTTAATTTGTTTTAAAGTCAATGGAGCTGAGAAGAAGTTGCATCTCTGTATGCTTACAGGATCTTACCTTGCCTCTTTGCCTCATCTCCACAAGAGGGTGAGTAATTCATTTGAAACTTATCAATGAATGTAGCAGAAGAGTATTTAATTGTTCCGCATACTGGGACAGCGGAATTATTGGCCATCAGGGAAAGCTATCCCCATAAATGAAGAACTGTGGTCTTGCTTGTGTTTCAGACTGAAGCTGCCTCCAGAGCAATGCATGGTCCACAGTCAACACAGAACGGCTTCTCTCCTCTGACTCCAAATCCTGGTTGTTAAGAGTAAACTTCCTTTGATTTTCCCCAGGTAGGAAAAGAAAACTTGTTCTAGAATTTGGAAAACATGCGATGGCTTTAATCAATAAAATACTCTGAGGCTCTGCTTACTCTCAATTGTAGAAATGACACATAGGAATCAGTTTTATGCAGGAAAGAAAGGCATGGTCCAAAAGACACAAGAGTGTATTGGAATTTGGTTATCCCAGGAAATCCGGAATGCAGCATATTCTTCTGCAACACTCCCACCGGTAGTGAGGTTTTAGTTTGGATCTGTGCAGGGTGTTCATTAGTCACGTAACGTGGTTTGGGCAATTATTGGCATATAGCATCCTGTGTGGTGAAAAGAAGGGGCATTGCCAGTGTTTGTTGGACACCTGATAAATATCTTAGCCATATGACATTTCTATTTTTTAGGGCAGCCAGAGGCCGGAGTCAGTGACAGGAATGCTTTTTGGCACGTAAGGTTGCTTATGGTTTAACTTCTGCTCTTAGTTTTCCAAATTTCCAGTTCTCTTTGAAGGAACCTCTCTTGGTTTATTCTAGTGTAGGCATTAGGACCTGGCGGAATGCAGGCACCCTAGTCCTAGATTCCAAGCTGGCTTGCTTTGGTGACGTAAGCCAGAAGCCCTGTCTCTCTCTCCCTCTCTCTCTCTTTTTTCTCTCTCTCTGTGTGAGTGTGTGTGTGTGTCTCTCTTTCTCTTCCCCCCTCCCCTCCCTTTCCAAGCTCTCTAACATTTAAGCGAAAATGCTTCTTTCTGTGCCTCCTCGTGCAGGAATTGCCACTTTTGGCTACAACAAGAGCAACAAGAAGGTAAGGAAGCCGTCCATCCCGTGCCCCCCCCACCTCGCTTCCTATTTCCCAAGATCTTGGAAACGTCCTTGGCTTAAAGAGGGAGGATAGGTTAAAAAAAGGAGGGTTGCGAAGGTTTCCCCCCACTCTTCCGAATATCCTGGTACCGCAGGGGAGGGGGGGGGTGGCAGCAATGAAGGAAATAGGGTCTTTCCAGTTTTGGGGAGATTAGAAGGTTGCCTTCTCAAAAGGGAAACAAATCTTTGGGGTTGGCTGATTGTAGCTCCGTTCCCTTGGTGGAAACCACCCCCTTGTCCCCATTCGGCTAGCCCTCTTGCTCAGGCCAGAGTGTTCCCAAGGGCGAGTTTCAGTCTGGAGTAAAAAAAAAAAAAAGGGGGGGGGGGAGCAGAAGAGCCGGGGAGACGAAACACAGGCAGTGAAATCCCATTTGCTGACTTTCCTCAGACATCGATAGTCTCTACGTTCTTCCCAGCACCCCTGCTTCAAGGACTTTGCATGGGGAAGCGAAGGAGGCGATGGATCCCCAAGAGACTGGGGGTGGTCTCTCTGTTTCTGGAAAGAAGTCGCAGTAGAGATTTTAGACATGGGCTTCAAGTCAGAATCACGCCAAGGGCCTGGTTTTTAACCCTCTCCTGATGCTCTCCAGGGTGAGACAGACTTCTGAGCCCACCCCTCACTGGGTGTTCTTGAGGGTGGGGTTCCAGGATGTGGTTTCTATGGCATCCATGTGTTCTCAGGCAGCCTGTGCCATAAACAAGGCTCCTCTTCTCCCCCCCCCACCCTCTTTCTGTCCCCCCCCCCACGTCTCGGGAACGGAGACAGGAGTATGTGTGCCTAGGAAGATGGAACCTCCAGCTTGTAGGAAAGCTGCAAGGGAGTTGTAACAAATGTGTTTGCCGGGGGTGGGAGTTGCATGACCACCCCCACCCACAAGCAAAGCTATCACTGGAAACCTGAAAGGCCTTGTCAGCTAGGGAAAATGCAGGTTGGCTAGCCTGGTTGGTTGCTTTGCTTGAAGATTGGGGCGTGGATTAGTTTCCCCTGTGGCAAGAAGTGTGGTTTAGTGTGGGTACAGGGCGTTGAGGCACCTAAGTTATCTCTCCAATGGGGTTGGGAAGGTGGGGTGCAAAGGCAGGAATTGAGAATCAAGACTTCCAGCATTTTAAAGAGCTTATCTCTATTGTTGATTCACGGAATGACCTTGTATGCCAATGTTGTGAATTTAAAAGAAACGGGGGTGGGTGGGGGTGGGGGTGGGGGGAGTGGAGAGGAGGGGGAGGGGCTCTTTCTGCTTTTTTTTTTAAAAAAAATTTCCTCTGTGTCCTCTCCGTAGCCAAAAGCAGGAGTTGACAGTTTTACAATCAATGAATGGGCACATTAAAGCCTCTGATAATAAAGAGAATGGGTAGGAACCTGATAAGAAGGAGGCAGGCTAAATTTGGATTATTAATTGTGTTTGTCCATATTTGGGATGGGTATGGTAACGGAAGGATTTCTAGCTTTTTTATCCTCCCTGGGCTTCCCTGTCCGCCTGTTTTTGAACCTGGGTCCCATTTTTTATTTTCTCATTCTGATTTATTGGATGATGGAAATATATACAAGTAGGCAGGCTGAACTTACAGGATGGTGGGAGAGTGATGTAGGCCTGAACAGATCCGAGAAGATTTTGATGGGTCATATACTGTTATGAGCATACATATTCGTGTGTCCTAAAAGCCCACTTAAGGACAAATCACCAGGCATCTTTTAGATTTGAAGTAAAGTTGCAATTACTTCTGTAGGTTTGTGTATATGGATGTACATTTCTCACTTTTCCCACCGCATGAATCCAAATTATATGTGTAAATTGAGTATATGTGAGTTTGAAAACGTCTTCATTATATTGTTTTATTTCTAGAGTGTTCTTAAGTGAATTTATTTGGGCTAAAATTATGGATTTTGTGCGTGTATAAGTGCTTGTTTTCTAGTAATTAGATTACCAACAGTAAGTATGGAGGAAATTCATTTTTCTGTGCATTGATGAACAGGTGTAACTATGATAATAGGTGTGCAATCCCATTTAGGTATTTACAGTATTGAATTTGTATGACAGCAAACATATGGGCATGCATATCTGGATATAAATAAAATTTGATCAGGCGAAGTGTCACAATATAGGTATACGGATGCATCTCTGGAAATGAGTCTGATGGTATCTGTGCATGGCGGTGATTTGGATCTACAACAGGAGTGCACAGTCTGTGGGCTGGAGGGTTGCAAGGTTGCCTGGCATGTCAAGTGCAGCACTCCAAATGGGCTGGGCTAACACTCCCTGGGGATCTTGTGAATCTGAAGGAGTCTCTGCAAAACTTGAAGCACCAATTTTGCCCCTTTGCTTTTCCTCTCCAAATTACTAAAAAAAAAAAAAAGGCCACATGTCATGCTCCGGCCGCATCAATATGGAAGGCTGGTAGGCTGGTAGGCTGTAGATAGACAGCTCCTTGGCTGTACCTTTTCCTCCACTGAGATACAATATACAGATTTTACTTCAGCTGAAAAACTTCAACTTCCCCATCGCAAAGGTGCTCTTTAGAAACAAATTTCATTAAAATCAATGGATTTCTGTTTGATTTCAGAGCCAGATGTAGCCAGCAGAAGCTTTAGGTGCAATCCCCAGAGCCTTTGCAAAATTTGTGACCAAATTGCAGATGTAATTTGTTACAGAAGTGGAAATTATCAAATACCTGGGGAGTAATCCCATTAACTGTTTTGAATTTACATTGAGTTAAATTGGAATTAAATCCGTTCTTGTCCTAATTGAGGGAGAAAGGGAGGGGGGGGAAGCATGTTTAGGATTGTAATGGTAGCCAATGGGTGTGTGCTGGCTTAGGCACAAAAACTTGAGTTTAAGAAAGCTCTGGGTTTCATCCTGTGTTTCTCTGAATCAGGTCTCATATTGAGGTTCTTTCTATTCTGAATCCATGACCACGTTTGTGTGAACAATATTGCCCTTACGATGTATGTTGATTGTAGAACCTCCCTTGAATACCAAAATATGGCTCTTAGATTATGAAAAGCTATTTTAACTACAGGTTCACCCATTTGCAGTGTTTACCTGAATGCAAGTAACAGAAATAATGCCGTTGTATGGAAAGGAGGAGATCTCAGCCTGCATATCAACGGCACTGGCCTTTTGTGAAATAAGATTAATAATGAACTTGGTGGACATGTTTCTTTCATTACTCTGTTGTGGAAATTATACATTCAGCTTGCTTTACCATGGATCCGCTGTGTCTGGCATTAGCATCAACATGAGTCACACCTTGAGCATCCATCTGAGTCTTGACCAGGTTGTGTTGACTCAGTGATCTTAACCATGGCTTAATTGTGAGTTGTTAAATAATCCTTTCCCTCATAATTTTAAAACCACACAAACTACACAATGCCTTGGTGCAAGGTACAGATTCACTCTACTGTATATATATCTATAACTACCCTCTCAGTGAAGCAGATGGTACAGCTTGGGGAAAACTGTATCCATCAGTAGTTAAAAGCAAACTTGGTTAGTTCTTGCTGGTGGAAATAGTCTTTCCTAGAAACTTAGATATTTGGACCCGACTGGATTTCTCAAGCAATTTGGGCCTGAAAAAGGGTTTTAAAATTAAAATTCTAAAAATAAAATTATGTAGCTGTTGGTTGATTGGTTGGTTTTCATATAGGAATATCCTTACTGGATCTAAAAGATGTAGAAGTTTGTTGTTTGTTGTTTGTCCAAGTATACATCTGAAAGAAAGCAATGGATTGGTATCTAGTGGTAGATCTTGATGTGGTCTGAAATAAATGCATGAGGTTATCTAATGGCAGTAGCAAAATTACCTATTCTGGATACATGAACAAACTCTGAGATAAAATCTGTACTCAAAATTCTTGGTTTGTAATTCAATTATTGAGGTATGTCTTTTTATACCATCTGCTTGTGAGAAGACTTCAGGGCTTTAATAAAGTTAAATCAATAAAGTATAACTTCTTCAGCTTTGAAGACCCGAAACAAGTGGTTTTTCTCTGCCCCATTATTAAGCTGATAGCATCTCTTTTGTAGAATCAACTCTGTCCTTTCTCATTTTCGTACAACATCCTGTTTGCCCACTTGTTGGAAAAGCCATGTGATATTTTGAGATTTTTCTCTCTCGACTCCTTTTTGAAATTGACTTCCTTCAAATGAGGTACAGCACTATACAGAGTCCAATTGGGTCGATTTTTAAAAGGCTCTTAAATGGATCTTTTTTTCAGCTCGTTTTCAGAAACTCGAAGAATGAGTCTTTTTGGCTGTAATATGTTACGGCCATGCTGGGGTTAGATAATGGTTAAATTCATGCATTTATTTTTGTGTGCTCACTTAATTGTTGTATGCTTCTACTACGGTTAGATACAGAAATTTTGTTTGCTGTCAGACAAAAGTACCACTACCAGTACTACTGAGGAAGCTAGATTGAAAGATAGTGATTTTCATAAACATCATGGCTGAGTAGGGATGTGCACTGTATATGTTTTGCATGTTGAATATTAATCAGTTTTCAAGCCTTGCCTTTCATTTGTTCGTGAACTGGTCTGGTCACTTTCTGTTCTTCCCCAAGCATTGCATTGCATTTATTTCTTCATCTTATAGATGCGTTCTTCACGTAACTGCTTTCTTTAATTTGTAATAAATGGCTGTTGTAAAACATCTATATTAAAGATGGAGGAGTGGATGGGGTGCATTGTAAAACATCTATGTTAAAGATGGAGGAGTGGATGGGGTGCCTGGTGAGTACTATTTAGTAAGTACTGTAAAACATTGAGCTTAGAATCCCAATCTCTCTCTGACACTTACTAGGTGTCATTTCTTTAACTTTTCATTTTTTAGATCTATTGATTAAAACTAGTATCATTCCCAGACAGCTTGGCAAGAGATTTGGAAGAATTGAATTAGGCATTTTCCTTATCCTTCTCTTCTCTGAAATTGTCACTTTTTGTTCATTTACTTTTTATGGTACATCGTCACAATTTTCATTTTATTTCATTTTAAGATTTCTTATGTTATCCCTTTTCTTTCACTTTGTTATTATATTTATGGCATTTTAAAAAAGTAAAACAAAATGCAATCACAGCCCATTCCTATCTAGTTTGTATGGACAAAACAGTACAAATTTTCTAAGCCTCTTGTATCTTTAATTAAAACATTCCCTATTTTCAGTCCATTTGATTGAATTCAAATGGATATGGGTGAAAGATTAATGATGAATCTACAACTGTTGCCCCTTGAACAGTCTCTGTTAAATTACCAACATTCAATGGAGAAAGGTTTAATTACTGTTTAATTTAGTTCATTTTAGAGTGCAGGAATCCTATTCTGACAAGTATGAAAAAAGTAATCTGAATAAAAGGGTAATACAGTCTTCCATTTTCTTGCAGGTCAAAACTTACAGAGCAATTAAAAGAAGCTAGTGTATCACTATTTTCTTTCTTACATTGTCCTGGAAGTAAAAAAAAAACTAGTGTATTTACAAGGAGGAAGCTATTAATTAAAGTTGCAGTGATTTGCTTAAATACAAGAAGGTCTTTATACAAAAGTTACCATTGCTAGATAGTATTTTAACAAATGATTATATCGAGCCTATGTTTTAATTCTACTTTCTTATAGTTGCAGAAAAGCAAAAGTTGCAGGAATAAACTAACAGGGATGTCAGTATCTCCCAGCTTATATTCTCCCTGTGAGATTTTAGGAAATAAAAATGGTAAAGCACTTTGTATGCGCTAATGATTTATATAAACATGAAGTGGTGATGGAGTTGTCAGCTTTATGAGTGATAACTAATAGGTAGCTTCCATAGTCAACCTTTCTTCAGTTTGGGTTAGAAATGCTGAATGATTGCAGTATCATTTCTCCCCTTCAAATTTGTTCCAAGATAGAAGAATACACAGTGTAGATTTTTTTGTCCATTTGCTCCACTGAGTTCTGTTTTTACCACCCTTGAAAGGAAATTTAAGTACTCAATGTTTGTGTGTGTCTGTGTGTGTTTGTGTGTGTGTGTATGTTACACATTATTTTGACCCAGAGTTTATTTTAATATGGGTTGTTGACTATGTAGCATCACAGCCAGAGAAACTATGTTATGCCTTAGGGCAGGGGTCTTCAAACTTAGCCCTTTTATGACTTGTGGACTTCAACTCCCAGAATTCCTCAGCTAGGCACGCTGGCTGAGGAATTCTGGGAGTTGAAGTCCACAAGTCATAAAAGGACCACGTTTGAAGACCCCTGCCTTAGGGCAAGAGTAGGGAACTATGGTCCTTTTATGACTTGTGGTCTTCAACTCCCAGAATTCCTGAGCCAGCCATGCTGGGAGTTGAAGTCCAGAAGTCATAAAGGGGCCATAGTTCCCCACCTCTGCTTTAGGGTAACATGTGCACCTAGGCCCATGAAACATTAAAACTACAGAGTACTGCTCTTCAGTGGTTCTTTAGATGTATTATGTGGCATAAGATTGTTATATATTCTGCCATTTCCCACAGCGATTGGTCCCCACATTTCAGTGTTAATCTAAATAATCTTTTCAAAAAATTAAAGATTGTATTAAAGAAGGGTTACTGTTCAAAGAGTGTACATTGGTAAATAGGTTCTTCAGTTTTATTCATTGTTTAAGAAGATTGTTTGAGCATAGGCCCACAAAAGAAATATATGTGAACTGATGCCTCTCTCAGGATACATTCATTCTTGGAAAGTCTTGGTTGTCCTTGGCTTTTATTTATTCACACCCACTGCCTTCCAAATGGTTATTTCTCTGATGTCTCCGATCAGGGGTAATTAAGATGCAGCAAATGGTTACTCTTATGGAGCTTTGAATGGATTGCTTTTGGTATCTTGCTTTTCCTCTTAGAGGATAGGAAAGAGATAGGAAAGGAACCTTTATTTGGACTCTAATCGTACCAGTAGCAATCCATTCATTTTGATGGAAAGACTGGATCTTCCCAAAGGCCACTTGATAGTTTCCTTTTGGAGAAATCAGCTTTCATTCTGCCTAAAAAGTTTCCAGCCCTCAAAGCTTTTAAGACAGTTTAGGAAATGTAGTTCCATTTTTTTCTGTGAGAATTTGTTTATCCTAAATGATTTAGTGAGTTGTCTGTGTGATTGCAAAACATGCTATTTAATTTATATATTCATTAATTTGGTAACCTGTGTTCTTTCTCAGGGAGATCAGGATATTGTTATTTTGTTATTTTATCCAGTTTTAAGATAAGATAACCTTTATTGTCATTTTTTTTACTGGGCACAATGGCACACATCAAAAAATGAAATTTAGTTGCCCGCTCTCAAAGTGGGACACATACATGACACACACCTAAAACATACTATACACAACATATGTATAGACCCACACCCCTACAAATACGTAACAAATAAATATTAAATACTGTCCATCTTGAATATATAACAGAAGGAGGAAGCTTGAGAGTTCGCAAGGTTAATTCTGTATGGAATGAAACTATGGCTGAATCTGGATGTTCTGCTACGGATACCACGAAGCCTCCTCCCAGAAGGTAACAAGGAAAACAGGTCGTGAAGAGGATGTGTCGTGTCCCAGATAATCTTACGGACCCTGCACAAGCAGCGCTTCTGTGCTGGTTTTTATATATGGTCAACACAAGGTAGCAAACATACCCAATATTCCTACAACAACAACCATGTAAGTTGGGATGAGAGAGAATGACTGGCCCAAGGATACCCAGTTGGCTTTCATGGCTAAGGCAGGACTAGAACTCAGTTTCCTAGTTTCTAGACCAGCATCTTAAGTGTTACACCAATGTACAAATTTTACAATTTTTATTATAAAAAATATTTTATTATATTATTATATATAATTAATATAATTATACAGATTATTACACAACGATGTTTGTGTGTGAGTTTGTTTACATTAGTTATCAGATTGATGTCCCGCCTTTCCTTCAAGAAAACGATATTGCTTCATAATGTCTTCCAAACAATCCCAGGAAGGTAGTCATAATTGCTGAAATAGTATTTGATGGTACCATCTCAAATGTTTTTGGTTATCCAAAGAGGAAATCCCAATGCTCCGTTCCTTTTTCAGTATGAAAATAATTTTTCCTTAACCCAGGAATTTTGGAAAGTTACTTCATGTTTTATCTTTTGGATTGAGCACAGCTGCTAAAAAATAATAGGTAGGGCTTAAGCGCATGAATTTTGAGTTGCATGGGCATTTTGTATTTGAGGACCTACTGGTTGAAACAGTACTATGTTGTTCATCCATATGCTTTGGAGGTATAGCTCTTCCTATAATCCACTGGAAAAAGTACCTTGTGACCGTTTTCACACTTAGGATAGTTGCAACATCTCTGGTCACGTGATCAAAATTTGGATGCTCAGCAACTAACAGTTGCACTGTCCCAGTGTTGTGTGATCATTATTTGTAACCTTCCCAGCTGGTTTTCAACAAGCAAAGTCAATGGGGGAAGCCAGATTCATTTAACAACCACATGATTCATTGAACAATTACAGTGATTCACTTAACAACTGTGGCGAAAAGGTGGTAAAATGGGGGCAAAACTCACTTGACAACTGCCTTGTTTAGCAATGGAAAAAAATGAACACAAAAAAAGATATTTATGGTTACCAATTTAGTTAAGTTCCTCATCCAACTAAGATTTTACTATTATGTCGCATACTGCTCCAAGCTATATGTGTTCATGTTACCCATTATTCTGTATTAAACTGGCATCTTTCTTTTTTAATCCTTCGAAAATAGGGTATTTAAATAGGTATGATCAAGTTCTAATTAGCACTTTAATCTGCAAGATACGGGTTAGTTCACTCTGAATATGAATATGCAAAAATCAAATTTCTT
Source organism: Azemiops feae (assembly GCA_023970755.1). NCBI lineage: Eukaryota > Metazoa > Chordata > Lepidosauria > Squamata > Viperidae > Azemiops > Azemiops feae. Next base: position 412,706 of record JALGBA010004142.1, on the reverse strand, counting down.
AAGCATTCCTAGAAATAAACTTGTCTACCTAACCTATATATCTGCAACATTGCTTTTGCATTAAGTGCAAAATATTGGAGAAATGGAGCAACACCCACCCAGTGTCAGATAGATGAACCTCTGGGTACATATCTAACTCTTACGGGCTTGTTTAGCCTTTAGCATCATCTTCATTTAATGACACTTTTGGTCCCCACACAAACTTCACAGGCCTTTTTAGAAAAGAAAATGGATGGGTGGCTGTTTAAAACTTTGCCTATTGGCCCAGAGGAAAAAACTCAAAGGTTAGCCCCAGTGGTAAAGAACATTGGGGGGGGGGGGAGGAATGCGTGTGTGTACAGTGCCCCAATAATTAACAGCCTTCTGGTAATTCAGAGTTGGGTTGACTAGACATGCCCACTATAGCAACCATTTTGTATCTAGGCAGCCTTCCCCTCAGCCATCATGTTTTCATTTTTCAGAAGAGCTCACTAATTCCAAAGAAATGGGGGCCTGTATCTGGATCCTATCAGATCTTTCTTGCTTTTTTGCCCATTAACCCCATCAATGGGAAAAATAGATCTCACTAGCCTGCTGGAACCAAACTTATAACAGTAGTCCAAGCCAAGGATTTTGTTGTGCTGAATATTTCGTAGTATGTCTCATTTTGTGTGATCATTACCTTCCTTCCTTCCTTCCTTCCTTCCTTCCTTCCTTCCTTCCTTCCTTCCTTCCTTCCTTCCTTCCTTCCTTCCTTCCTTCCTTCCTTCCTTCCTTCCTTCCTTCCTTCCTTCCTTCCTTCCTTCCTTCCCCCAAAATATGAGGGCATCAAAACATTCTCTAAAACTATCCAAAGTAAAACACAAATCAAAGATTAAAAATTCCCCAGTAAAACAGAAATCTACAATAACAGCCAACAATCACTGATTAGCCAAGGATGACAAATCAGTCGGAGCCCAAGGGCCCTGCATCATAAAACAGTTTTTGTAGCTTTTCTAATTGTTTGGGGCCAGTTCTCCTGACGGGACATTAATTGCTGGTGTCTCACCCCAGACATTCAGAGAGGGAGAATCTGAAGCATGTCTTGTTTGTGGAGTTTGGTCTTCAGGGAAACAAAGATTATAAATAAAAATCCTTGATACAGGTATTGTATGTGGGTTATCACCATCTGGGCTGTCATCATTTCTCAGAAGAAGGAGAAAGGATAATCCCAAAGGGGAAGGAGATTTTTTTTTTTAAGTGAATCCCTTGTGTGGTAAGTAGGAATGACCTTGGGAGGGAGAGTGCAAATGGCGAGTAGGATGTAAAAGAATTCAACCCCGAGAGATGGTGTGAGAAATTTTTAAGAAGGGACCTTCCTTAGTTTTCTGGAGAGTAAAAAGAAATGAGGGAAGAAATATTTTCAGTCCTGGAAAATTATGTTAATGTAAATTTACAATGAAGGTAGAGTAGTACTTCTGGTTATGCTTCTTGTCTGGACTACCTCAGGAGACTAACATAGCACTGTAACAACAATTAGGGATTGGTGCCAATATTAGGAATTTGTGTGTTTTGTTTGTTTACACAGGTTACAGGCTGATCTATCAACTCTGAGCAGTGTGCAACTCTTCAATGCATAATTGGGATTAAAAATATATTACCTATCTAAAAACAACTACATAGTATTCCTATGAAGCAAGGAGTCATGAATACAGTGACAATAATAACAAGCCCAATCCATTGAACTGAGAGGTAATCACAACAACCCAGCCCCTGAAAGTTGATGGAACACCCAGGTTTTTGCCAATTTTCTAAAAGCCAGGAGCAAAGGGCTGATCTGAAGGAATGCTAGATGGGGTGGGGCGGGGTACTGTCACAAAATGTCTGCTGTTGGAAAGTGGGATGAGGTGTTGACTCCTTTGTTGCACATTCAGTTTCCTGTATATTAATTATCTTTATTGGATCTAAATGAATCTGCATTATTAGACCAGAACTTCTTCCAAACCTCGATTGTCTTGTACAATTTATTTTGAATCCAAATGACTATGATTTTGAGATAATTTGCTTTTTTGCCCTTCTCCTTCCCAGTTCTTTCTCTTCTGGATCATATCTTTTAGACTGTAAATCTGAAGGCTTGTAGAAACGTATTGTAAATCAAGTGTAGAAATTTCATTAAAATGCTTTAAATAAATATTTGTAGATTAAAGTTGTGAATCTGGGGAAGTTTTTTTTTTTTACTAGATTATACTCAAGAAAAGGGCTTAGTATTGTTGGTATGCATTTGCCCATAAAATGATGTGTCCAAACATGAAGTGTTATGAAACATATTAAACAGAGGCAATTGCGTCCAGAAAGAGTCAATGTTAGAGAGATCTTGATAAGAGAGATTAATTTTAAAAATCATAGCTTTTCTCTAAGCACTCTGGGAATCCTTAAAAAAAAGGACATGTTTGACACTTATAATAGTCAGCTTCTCATTAAATGTAATTCTAAAGTAGGGATATAGCTTTTAAAGAAAGCTAAATAAAATGCTACACAAAATATTTTATTGCGCAAAGAACTACATGAAATCCTTTTTGTCCATATTTGAGAATTTATTATATATAGACTTGAGAAGAGTTCAGAAGGCTGATTCTGGGCAGTTAGGATACAATCTCTTATCTATGATGTGAAAGATTTTGCAGCCAATAAAAATGTATGGCTCATAGGAGAACCGGAGATGGCATGTATTCAGCCATCTCTTCAGTCTCCTTCCAATCTGATGCCCTCTCGTCGGAATCCCCAAAGGTGCTTTTCCAAAAGGCAACTGGACTTTCTTGGTTAACCAAGAAAGTCCAGTTGCCTTTTGGAAAAGCACCTTTGGGACACTAGTGACTCTGATGATTGAGAATCTCCATAAACATCTCTCAGTGGAATGAGTATGCAGTCATGGTAATTAGAAGTTTCTTCCTAGTCCTAGGAAGCATCACTGACACTTTGGGTTGGGAAAAAACTGTTTTCTCTCTTTTGAAAAAGTCCAGGTAGTTTGAGAGACTCCCAAGAAGAAGCTGTTAGGGTATGAGTTGGGGATGGGGAACAGGGAGGCTTCTTCAGAAGAACCTTTATTGCCACCTCTCCTCCAACTGAACCCATTCTGTTGGCTGAGAAAGAGGTACAAGGTCTTTTTCCCATCTCGGAAAAACTTCTCTGCATTTTCCGTTAGCACCAGAAGATATCTTGCTGCTCTGCGGAATGTCAAGAGGAGCTGAGGAGTCTTCTCCCCTTCTGCATTAGGGGAATTAGAATTCCTTCTGGCTGTGACTTCTGTGGCTCTTTTAGGTCTCAGAGAGCAAGAAGAAACAAACCATGATAAAAGTTACAGATCATCCTCATTTGCAAAACAACCTATCCATTTAAGGATTGTAGAACCAGGGTATAAAAATATTTCCATTTCTAAATGTTTTGAGTTCCAGGCACTTGCTTTTGAGTTCAAAACAGTTGTGTTTACTGACACCATTCTAGTATTCTTACTACTCCAGAAGTATTCCAAGCTTGAAATAGCTCTATATGTGTGAGAACAGCTTGAAAGAGACTAATTTGCGCTTGAAATGTTCAAATTTGAAACATTTTGCATGACACAGTGAGGAACCTTCCTGATTTCTCAATTTTTCCTTTGCCCGTAGGAGCAGATCTGGGGTATGCAGAGCCCTGGTGTGGGAGGGAAAATTCAGTCCATTCCCTCAATAATGGCATGCTCTACTAATGGATTACCAGATTAGAATTTCTGATGATTGCTTACTATAGTTAAGATAAATTGAAAAACTTTTCAGGGGTTGAGTAGTTTTAGGGGTTGAGCAGCAGATTATGAACAAAAATCAAAAACAGGTTATCCTCAAATTCTTATATTTCATTCTAAAATTTAATTAGATGTTGGTGTTCTTGCCTGACATTTTGTGAGATTCTTACTTTGAACTCTAGCATTTTATTAGATTTTCCGCCATTATAATTTTTTAAAATTTAATTCTGGCGTGTCTGTGAATCACCATCTACTGGGGATATATAAAACTCATCAGTTGAGAAACATAATGTTCCAGAGCAGTCTAGAACATTCCATTCCCTCTCTGGAAACTATGCTAAGGCTTCTCTTGAATGACGTTTGCCAGGATCAGTCCAGAGGTTTCCAGAAGTCCTCCTGAGAACAGCCAGATCCTAGTTCTCTGGAATGATCCTTTTCCAAATAATGAGTTTTGCATAATCCTACTATCTGCAAATGTCTTAGAATAATACTTTTGCATCTGCAGGTGTGGTTTTTCCATCCTCAGAGAAATCCCTGCTGTATTTGTATCCACATTTTTGTATGTGTGAATGTAAAATATATTTGTGGATTATAGATACCGTAACCCTGGTCATATAGTACACACACGTGCCTTTTAATGGTTCAGGTCTTACTTTGTTGTAAGGATTCTGTCACACTATTATGTTTCTTTGTCTACCCTAAGAACAAAGAACTTGTGTGATGGGGCATGTGCCCTCAAGGAACTGAATGTCTGCGCTGCTGCACACTTCAAAGCACCTTCATGGTTATTTGCCCATTTAGGAAATAAACGGCTTGTTTCTGCACAGAACTTGTTTTAGACAAAAGCAGCTCTTGCTAATCAAACCTGCATGGCGGCTGAGTCCTGTCCTAATGCAGAAAGCATTCAGAGGCGCTGTGTTAGGCTTGGGATTACACATAAGATCAGAAGGCATATCCAGGTGATGATGTGCAGGAATGACAGGGATTTTCTAGGTGACTACAAAAAGGAAATAAGGGAACAGATTCAATAGCTAGCTTTAATGGGGCAAGGAAGGCAATGGAAAAGGGAAAGTTGACGGAGGTTTATCAACTCAGGAATCACTCGGAGCAAATTGATTTGGCAGGAAGTTTAGGAAAGGGGAATTTTTTTATTAATTTTGGAGATTAAGCTCTCCTGTTAACACCGTCATGATTAAAAATTTAACAACCTAAAATTGAATGCATTGAAGGGAACCAAACTAAACCAAGCAGTATTAAAAGTATAATTGTATTTTTAAATGCTTAAGAATAATTTTCTTATTTTTAAAAAGTCTGTGCAAATACCGCCTTGGCCACAGAAATACCAAGCAAAATATTTTTAAAAATTGGAACAAGGGAACAAAGGTAGGTTAAGGTTCCAAAATGCAAGACCACGGGTATGAAATGTAGGTAGCCCTCAACTTACGACTATAATTGAGTCCAAAATTTATGTTGCTAAGTGAGACATTTGTTAAGTGAATTTTGTCCCATTCTTGCCTCAGTTATTAAGTGAATCACTGCAGTTGTTAAGTTAGTAACACGGTTGTTAAGTGAATCCGGCTTCCCCATTGACTTTGCCTGTCAAAGTCACAAAAGGTCACAAAAGGTGATCACATGACCCCAGGACACTGCAACTGTCATAAATATGAGTCAGTTGCCAAGCATCTGAATTTTGATCACATGACGGTGGGGATGCCGCAACAGTTGTAGAAGCGAAAAATGATCATATCAACTCTTTTCAAAGCCACTGTAACTTTGAATGATCACTAAACAAACTGTCGTAAATTGAGGAATGCCTGCAATTAAGCTGTAGATCTGTTAAACAGATGATCATAAAGGTCACTGAATAGGGAAAGCAGCATTCTTTAGATCCAGAATGCCTGATTCTCTACCTGATCCAGAGCACCAGAAAAGACATTGCTTAATCTAGATCACTATGTACATAGCATAATCTGAACTGAATCCTGAAATTTGTGATTTGGAAAAAGTGATCTCTTAAAATTCGGCAAGGGAGGGACTCTTTTATAAGCATGTAAAAGTTAGTAGAGAGCCAGTTTGGTATAGTGATTAATGCAGTAGGCTAGAAAACAGGCGACAGCGAGCCTTAGTTCTACCTCAGCTGGGTGATCTTGGGATAGTCACTCTCTTTCAGCTGTAGGAATGGAGGCAATGGCAAGCCACTTTTGAAATCTTCCTAAGAAAACTGCAGGGATTGACTCGAAGGCATGTGTGCACACACAAACACACACACAGAAATGCACACACAATATCTGTGCAGCTTTTTAAAGTTTGTAATTTTTTTTTTAATGTCCATAATGTTGTTTTGGAACAGAAGGTAATAAAATATATAAATTATATTCCCAATCAAAGCACCCGTGCCAAATTTCAAAGATATATGTTGATTTTTTTTTCATCAAAAAGGAATAGGTATTTTCAAGCAATTCTATAGCTATGGTAGGGCTGATTTGTGGGATATGGTGCAATTATAAAGGATTAACTCAAATGTTTTTTTTCATGAAATAAATCAATTGCTAGATCAATTAGTTTATGCAATTCAGAAAAAAACCATTGTGCTACTCACTACTCAAGATGAGAGAGCGCCAATGATATATCATGAAGCAAATTATCTTATGTACAAATTCTCCAATTCCAAGAGTGGTAGGGGTAATCGGTGGGATCTGATGGGAAGGATCAATATGACAGAAAAGCAGATCTCTCAGTTGCTGAATCCAAGATTTATTTTCCCACTCTTTTCCCTCATAGCAACTTATATAGATGCCACAAAAGGCTTCACAGTACCCCAGAGCTGGATCAAGACTGGAATGTCTCAGAGGCACAGAATTAGGATGGGTTCCCATTCTTGGATTCAGACAAATCTGATCACATGCCAGTAGTGGTGGGGAAACTTTAAGCATATAGAGCAGGCCTTGAGCCTTTCCCAACCAGGCCATGTGAGCGGTGGGTGAGTGCATGCACATGCGCTCCATTTGCATGAGGGGCGGGTACACGCGCCCGCCGCTCGCACAAATGGAACTCCATGCTTGCGGAACCATCCCTTCTCCCTCCTTCACCCAGTCCACAAAGCCGAAAAGGTTGGGGAACTCTGATATAGAGACTTCTTTTCTAACCAGAAGAAAGACAGACTCATGTGCACATTATCTGGTTGGCAATGAATTGTTGAAAACTGAGGAGAAAGAGCAGAGTGTCTCAGAGTGTTCCACTGTTTTAGGATTGTTTAGTTCCAGCTTGAATCAGTGAGTGAGCATTCTTGATTGCTGTCTTACTCAGCCTGCCTTGATAGCTTTTAGGTTGGCTGTTGCTTTAAAACGTTTGCTTCAGACCTGGGACGCGAAGAAGAAGCCATAAGCCAAGAATGTCCCGGTATGAGCCATTCCACACCACACCTTGACAGCATCACCACACAGGCATCTTGTGAGAACCTGTGATGTCATTAGCTATTTCCTCTGCTGACCAGATTCTCTTCTCCAAAGCAATTGGAGTCTGCTGTGTGAGATCGTAGGACATTGTCCGTCTGATGTATGAATCATCACACAGTCATCTTGGAGAGTGATTTAGCAAAGCAACTTTCATCCTGGTGTGGGAGCTCTGATTCATGATGTTTTTTTTAAGTTGGCATAAATGTATGTACATAAAATTTTGACTGAAAAAATTAAGGAAGCCCGTGGGAATCACTGGCATGTGGGATTTAGAGAGTACCTAGGAGTATTCAGCCATTCAGACTGTTCAGTTTCACTGGTGATCCTGGACTAATCACACACTCAACCTGACCCATTTGAATTGCTATAAAGGTAGGAGAGCTTGCAATCCTTGGGGAAGAAATGCAATCTTTCTGGTGAGCTATACTTGATTTTTTAAGATGTAGTTATGGAAGCTAGAAATACGCTTCTCTGTACCCAATAAAGTTGCTGCTATCAAGCATATAGGACTTTGCAATTGCATAGGAAGTGATTTTAGATCATCATTGTATGCAGATATGCATGTCTACATATTACTCACTTATTAGAAAACCCAGAGAGAGATGAAGCTATAAACTTTCTGCATCTGTGAACAGAGTTGAGCACATCATTAAAATATAACTTGTTCAGATGTGTGTATGTCTACATTACAGAACGGATCCTGCTTGCTTATGGTTTACCATTCATTGTTTAAAGATCATCTTCCCTCCGCTGAGAAATCCCAAAAATATTAATGTTTTTGAGGGTGTGTGGAATTTATTAACTTTTATCTCATTCATAATATTGGAAAACTCCCAAACATAAAGACTTCCATTTCAGTTGGATTATATGCTTTCCCATCTGAACAATGCACTCTTAGATTCATCTTGCTTACATTTTAATACCGATAAACCAGCGTATAAAATCCAAATTAACAGTGGTTTTTCTAATATCAATTTGTCTAAAGGAAATGACGGAGGGCCAAAGCAAGTATCTTTCAAATTTGGGTCATGTCGCATGATTTAAATAAAGGGACTGAAGAACAATTTAATTTGCAAAGTTATCTTTTTTTTCTTACGTTGAGAATTTTAAGTGAATCATAGGAAATATGCTGTCATTTACGCAATATTACTACAGCTGTCTTCATGCTTGCCTTTGCTATAATTATCTGATGAGTGTTCATTTCAGTGAAAACAAATTAAGAACACTTCCAGTTCACTCAGTTTATACTCCCTGGTCTCTTGTTTGAAATGAACCAGTAGTTGCCCTCGCTTTTGTCAACTTTAAAATGCAGAAAACATGGAAAAATCATCATGAGCCAGTTAAGGTTCCCTCCAGCCAACTAACTCTTAAAGAGTGTAAAAGCATTCATTCAGTACCGTATCACACATCCCCTTGGCTACCACTAGTCCTGGGTTTAAAAAGGAAACATTCAGGTTGCCATTAGTTGCCCAATCCTTCAATTTAAACCCTCTCTGTGAACCTCCATGGTGAAGTGAAGGGATTTTGTAATGGAGGGAAGTAAAAAGGAAGACAGACAAGACTTCTGGTTAGGAAATTGGACCTCTCCAAATTTTGCAGAATTTTGCAAAGAAAATGCTACCTCTAGAATTTCCCAACAAATAGAACAGAATTTTCCAACAAATCACAGACAAGCCATAAAAGAGCCTAGCCCAGCTGTCAGAAGCAGCAGACAATTGCCGAGAATTGGAATTGGCTCCATAATGGCATAATTTTCTTGGATAAAGATTCCTCCTCTAAGACCCAGAGGTTGTCTCGCCAAAAGCTACATGATAAGTCTGTGGGAGAAATGGAGCTTGTCCGCAGATCTCTTACATTGGACTTAATTCCTATATTCACTGGTTAGAAACACAAAGCTTTCTCAGAAATGCTCTCTGAATTATGTATTTCCTGTTGCTTTTGGAGCTGGCCTTTAAGAAAGTTTTACAAATGTCTTTGTTCCAAAGGGCCTTTCACAAGAAAGGCACTCCATTCTCAACAATCTCAGCTTTAATTTCCTCAGTGATTGCGCATTTTTATATATGTGTGTACGGATCCATCACTTTGGGGAAGCTGTAACTCTGAGAAGCATGTCATAAATGTTCTAGTGAAATGAATAGTAAAGTCCTTGTGAATATTGGCTTGTGACTGTCACTCCTGTCATATCCTTTCTCTGGTTTAAGTATTACCACTTCATGTTCTGCCTCTTCCTCAGCCAAAAATGCCACTGGACTTAGTGCATTTCTCCATCGTAACATGATGAAGTGGCACATTTCTTCATTACTTCTCCCTGGCAAAAAATTCGTGCATTATCAACTGGCATGAAAGAAGACCAAGCAATCTTCTGCCCTGTTCATTCGTATTTATTTTTTTGAAGGACTGGGCATGTATATTTTAAATTTAGGAAAGAACAAGAGATGATTGCTGCTGCTATTGCTATAATTTCTCTTTTTTTGTTTGTTTTTCCTTCAAGTGTTTTGTAAATTAGGATGATTGCAGTTGTGACCATTGCCAAGGGGACAAAAGTATGTAACTTGGTTAGGATATCTGTTAATAGGAGCCAGAGAGAGAGAGAGATTAGAAAATTAATGTTTTTCTTTAAACCTTTCCAGAATGTGTACAGTTCTGTAATAAAAATATAGTTATTTCTGCCCAGAAATACTGTTTTTGCTATCAGAAAAATTGCAATAAATTTCATACCTTTTTGCATACCTATTTGTTAATGAAGGTTCCTGGTGAAAGATCACTTAAGGCTGCACCACCTGGGAGCACGTCCTGTTCAGCTACAGGGACTTCCTTTTGCAGAGAACGTATGCGATTGCGCAGTAAAATTATACTTCTGCTTCTTGTTGTGTATGTATGAAATTGCCTGCTAAAAATGAAGGTGCTCGTAGGAATTAGCTCAGCCAGATTTTTTTGAGGAGACAAAATGTCATGCTTGCGTAGGCTGTCCCTAAACTGAGAGGTCTGGTGAGACACAAAACAGGTTGTTCTCAGCTGTCCTGAGATTTCTTCAAAAGTGCTGTCACTGGGGGAAGACTCTATCTAACGCAAGTTTGGCTTTCTCTTCCTTTGTGTCAAGGTCAATGTGGCCTTGAAAGGTTGAAAAGGAGCACCTGAAGTTCTGGGAAGACACTGCCAGGTGGAGAAGACAAAGCAAGGCTAGGAGAAATTATCCCAAGAAGTAGTGGCTTCTTTCAGGATTCTCTCAATTGATCCCGAGTGACTGCTCTGTAAGGTAATCATGAGTGGTCCCAAAAGTGCTTTTTCAAAAGGCAATTGGACTTTGTTTTTTCCTTGAAAACGTTTCAAGGAAACGTTTCTTGGATGAGAAGCGAAATGTCTTCAAGGAAAAAACAAAGTCCAGCTGCCTTTTGAAAAAGCACTTTTGGGACAGCCATGACCTGGATGATTGAGACTCTCCATAGATATTCTTGTGTGAGTTTTCTTTTGACTCAGCAGTGATTAAACCTCTAAAGAATGAATCACCGGTTCAACCAATGGAGCCTTCTCAAAGCCACAGGTTAGAGAGAGAGAGAAAATTATAATAGCTTACTTCTCATAGTAGTAGTATGCTTGTCCTGTCCAGTTAAGGATAACAGTATTTCAAGAATGATCCTTTACAGAACTATATGCATTAAACTAAGTCTCAACTTGGAGCTATTGGGAAATGCTGAATAGCAATTCCCAGAATAACTTTCTAACACTTCTGGAGGTCAGAACTTGTTGGAAAAAGCTATGCTGCCCAACCAAACTGTAAACTAGATAGTCATACATGGTAGAGATGAGGTACAATTTGGGAATTAATGAATGATGCTGGGCTGGAGTTGTGTTCCCTCATTTTAGAGATCAGAGCCATATTTAATTAACTATAGAGAAAACTAGTCAGCTACTTACAAGATGTTCATTTGAAATTGGGAAAATTCCTTTCAACGAAATTTTGGATATATATATATATATATATAGCTTTAAAGTACTGACAGCCCGGACTGAATGGAGTGTCGATCTGAGTCAGTCTCAGGTAACTCCTTATATCTCTGCCCTCGATTGAACTAAACATTTTTTCCCCGAGCTAAATCCATGCTTTCAAAGGTGCTTGCTCCAAGCCACTCTTTCTCAGCATTTTGCAGATTTTTTATAATCCTAGATGTTGTTCCAGAATTTGGCAGCTTTGCATATTCTTGCCATGTTGGCAAAAATAATAATAATAAAAAAATGCTTTGTGGTTGTTGAGCATGAAGTACACCAGAAGGCCACAGCTGCTCCCAGCTGCTGTAAGAAGAATAAAACGGGCACTAGGACCGAAGGGCTGCCTGGCACTCCAGCCTCGAAGGATTTGGCAGTCTTTGTGGCTAAGACTGAACCGAAAGCCAACAGCAGCAGCAGCAGCAGGTTATGAATCATTTCCTCCTGTTGCCAACACCCCCTGCCGCAGGGGCTGCCCTCTTTCTGCCTTCAGCCCCAGCATGTTTCCTGAAGGAGCACATCCTCTTTTCTTCCCCTCAGCCCCATCCACAAGTCCTCCCAGTCACTCTCAATGAAGAGGTCTTTGCAAGCAGGAATAGGTGAGTTGAACCGACGTCCATGGAGTTTTCAGGGCTTTGCCAGGAAACGTCCTACGCGAACATCTGGTGTTTCAGATAAACCTTTGCATCTTCTTTTGGTGAAGTGCTCTCACTGAAAAAAACACTGCTGTCACGATGCTGGAGGTCAGGATTTTCGGTCACTGGCACAATGTCACAATCCCCCCCCCCCCCCGGTCGTTTGTACTAGCATAAGTACTTCATTGGTCCAGCTCTTCAGTATAATAATCTAAACCAAACTCTCCCTGAAGCGTTAACAACAGAAGAGTGGGGTAACCAATTAAAGCATGTGGCTGACTCTGTGCATGGTGTAAACTTTCTGGAAAGAGCTTATTATTCTTTGCTGCTGCTGCTGCTGCTGCTACAGATGCAGAAATGACTGCTTTTCTTGCAACAGACTTGTCCTCAAGCGAAAAACAAGATGCTCTGCCCTTGCCCAGAACTGACTTGCAGGCCCTTTCCTTTAACTGCATGAGGACTGGGTGGAATATGACTCTCGTGAGCAGCCAGACTCCCTGCCATGCCCGTTTCCATTCACACACACACCTGTGATGTGTTGTAGATGTTTTTTTAGTAATTTTAAAGCGCAGGAGAATTCAGGTAGCCATTAGGGGAATTGAAATGCTCTGTCTGGTCGACCTTTTCCTCGCTCTGCCCAGCAACAGGGACTCCTTGTGTTTCTGTCTCACTAACCTTTGCATTTTGTACATCTGCTTTCCCGCAACAGAGTTTGCATTTTGCAGAATATTAGTTTCCGCACAATGGAATTTTTTGGTTTCCATATATGTCAAACCAATATCCTTTCACAAATGATGGGCGGGGGGGAAACATTCATATATAAAGCACTAGTCACAGTATGAGGTGAAACATCCTTGATAAGAGCTCATGACATCCTGTGATCAAGACAACAGTGAGTGCTGAAGCCTGGGCAGTAAAAGCACCCCATATCCACAGCTGCTTGATCTCTAAAACAACTCTTAGTCCATCTTCATGTTTTTTTTAAATCTAACCATGCCACATAAGTAGGACAGAGAGATCTAGGTATAGCAATAGCACTGAAGACTTATATACTGCTTCACAGTGCTTTATAGCCTTCTCTAAGTGGTTTACAGAGTCAGCCTATTGCCCCCAACAATCTGGGTCCTCATTTTACCGAGCTGGGAAGGATGGAAGGCTGAGTCAACCTTGAGCCGGTCGGGATCGAACTGCTAGCAGTGACCTGAATTAGCCCGCAATACAGCATTCTAGCCACTGTGCCACCACAGCTCTTGGAATGCTTTTAGTATTGTTTATGGTACAGTAATTAGTAATTCAGTTCAGCTGTGGGTGTATCACAACATTCACACCCAGGATACCCTTTGTTGTGTTCTGATGTTATCTTCATTGCTTTCTCACTTGCAGCCTTACTCTGCTAGGAATGGCTCAGTTTATTCCCTTAGTTTAGAATACTCATCACTCACTGGGAAGCCTACCAATTGTAATTCCGTAGATTTATGGACCTCTAGGATCAGTTAGGTGATTAGAACAGGAAGAGGAAGTTCACCAAGAGAAGGGCCATCTTCTAAACTGGCCATTATAGCGGTGTTCACCCTTAGGCCTATTGGCTGCCAGAAGCAGGATTTCTGCATGGCACAGTAGGGCAGGTAACAAAAATTAAGGAGGGGATAAGTGGGGCTAGCTATGTTACTGTATGTTGCATTGTGTGGTTTTGGTAGTGGCGGTGATCATATAACGGGCAACTCAATAGTAGTAGTGGCTGCGCTCATAACATCCACCTAATATTTGCCTGTGGTTTGCTCAACTTGGCTTTCTAGGTTTTATCAAGACATAGTCCATTGTACTAATCACATAGGGTGGGTTTGCCCATGCTAGGCTAAATTGTTGCAGGCTGGCAGTCAGTGTTTCTACAACAAGAAGCCTTTACTCAGTTTCCAGATTGGAAGATGGCAATCCTATAACCATCTAGAAGGCTTATTTGTATATAGGATGGTGATTTCTGTCAGAGGAACCTCTACCTCTTTACAGCTACCTACAGTTGTTTTTAAAAGAAGCCCATAACACTGGAACTGGGAAACTAGCCTATTTTTCAAATGTCTCTGCAGTGTTTTATAGTGGATGACAAAGGAAAACATGTGACAAGCAGTCTTAAAAATTGAGAATTTGGAGCATTCTCATCCATTGTAAACAAGGTGTCAACATTCCTGTCTAGCTGACTTTTTATTAAAAAATACTGAGAATCCTCTAGCAACTTAAAGACTAATTAATTCACTACCATATTCATATTCTTCACATCACTTCATCAAATGGACAGCTTTCTCTGTAATAATTGTATTACTCTTAATGTGCCTTGGCTCACTCCTGTGGAAAATTGTGGAGCTGTGTCAGTAGCTGAATACAAGGGTGTGAAATTGGACCAGGTATGTGACCACTATAAGAAAGTGACCAAGTTATGGGCACTTCCATATAAAGGTAATCCTCAACTTACAACAGTTCATTTAGTGACCATTTGAAGTTACAACAGCACTGAAAAAGTGACTTATGACCGTTTTTTGCACTTATGACCGTTGCATCATCCCCGTGGTGAGGTGATCAAAATCCAGACGTTTGGCAACTGACTCATATTTATAACGGTTGCAGTGTCCCGGGATCATGTGATCATCTTTTGCAACCTTCTGAAAAAGCAAAGTCAATGGGGAAGCCAGATTCACTTAACAACCACGTTACTCACTTAACAACTATGGCAAGAACGGTGGTAAAATGGGGCAAAATTCACTTAACAAATATCTCACTTAGCAACATAAATTTTGGGCTCAATTGTGGACATAACTCAAGGACTACCTATACAACCCAGCTTGACCCTTTATTCCCTTTGCAGCAGTTTTGCCACACCCATGATTTTGCTGTCGATTATGCTGTATCCCCCCTTGGGGCTTATCTGTCTTCCTTCCAGCAGACCACTACAAAATGTGAAAAAATGGGTTAAAAATAAAAAGCAGCCCAAATGGCCGGTATGTGGGATGGTAGCAAAGTCACTCCATAGAAGAACTAGGAAGGACTCGGTGAAGATACCAACATTGCCTTGACTCTTGAGTCTGGCAGAAGGAAGAAACCCAAAGAGTGGAGAAAACAGGAGTCCCCACCAGTGGGGAAACCACCTGCTTTGCAGCTCCTGAAGCAGCACAGCGAAACTTGTCTGTTTGAGCATTTCTTTTGGAGCAGAAGCTGAGCTGAAAGTTACTCAGCTCAGCTTGCAATCACCCACACAAGGTCCCTAAGCATTGTGGAGGCATAAAAGCATGATGCCAATCTCAGATTGATGCAGCTCTTGCATAGGGAAGGAGCCTATTGCAGTCGATAGTGATTTGCAAAACTAGTGGATTAATTTAGTGCCTCTCAGGCTCTTAATTTCCTGGCAGCTGGGCAGCACCTGAGGTTTAAAGAATCTCAGTCTGAAAGACTTCTAGAGAAGGATTAAACCTGTGGAGGAGAGGAGGATCTGCCATAATAATGAAAAACTCCATATTGTCTGTGGAAAGCTTAGAATGATAATCTGTACCTATTGCTAAGTTAAATTACTATCCAACCATTCTTGAATCGGCAGAAGTCTACACAAGCAGAAGGTTTGCTGTTCCCACTCTCTGCCTTGCATCAATTCCTTCTTTTTTTGATTTGTTGTTGATTGGTGTTGTCTCGATAATGCATGTGCATGGCACGTTAAGTGATTTGTTAAACCTTCTGGATTAACTGCCATTCCCTTTGCAAATGTCACCAATCAGTGGGACACATCTTCCAGTCATGATGCAGAGATGGGGCCTGGAGAAGGGGTGAGTTTCAGCAGGTGACTTGGCTTGGCTTTCCTGTGCACAGCAAAAAAAGCACAGAGCTTTTCTCATCCACTCTGCAAGCTCATTGGACTAGCGTTTGGGTAGCGAGCTTTGCAGGTGGCTCAGCCTGTGTTTTTGTACTTCCTCTTGGGAGAGTGCAGGTGAGTGCTCTTTCTGTGCTTCTGCAGGCCTGCTGAGTGGTTGAAGAAACTCTGGGAGACATGGAGCTTTGAAAGAACAGCAAAAGGTCTTTCAAAACCTGGCATCTTTGCAAGCCCACTGAATTTGAAAGATCTGCAGTCTTCAACTTTGCCACACTCTTGGTAGAGAGTGACTCTTTTCAAAGCCTCTCCCCTTTGCAAAGGCACTGAGCTCAATGGCAGTCTTCTATGTTTTGGAAATAAGTCCCCTGAGACCAGAGGGAGGGTTGTGTGCCTGCACTGGTTGAGGTAACCAACAGGCGCTTGGTTGATCCAACACTTTACAAGACATCTGACTGCATTGCCAGCCGCATGGATGGTGATGGGGGCCAGACCTGGGAGGCCTTGAAAAAGCCACTGCTTGCTATTGGTTGAAGGGGAAAACTCTTATCTTTAACACTGGTGTAGTTAGAGATTACGTATGGCAGTCTCTTGTACGGGCTGCGTACAAGATGAAGGTAAAACATCATGAAGACATAGCAGAGTAAAATGTTGCCAGGGCAGTGTTCAGACAATGGTAAGATGCAAATGGGGAAAGACTCTTTTTTCTGATGCCTACTCTTTAGAAACCTGTGTTCCTTGCTATATAGTAAGATAAGCACCAGGGTTGATAGAAACCTAGAATGAAAGAACTGGAAGAACTGTTAGAGGGAGATCAAGTCATTTAACCTGCCATCTCTCTAAATGCAGAAATCTCCTACAGCAGCATCCCTGACAGATGGCCACTCAGTCTGTTTATATACCTGATGCAAAGGAGAGGCCACCACCACCTCCAAGGGCAGTCAAGCAGCTTTTACCATTAAGATGCCTCTTCTGATATCTAACCCATGTCTACTTCCTTGTGACTGAAACCTACTGTTTCTTGCCCTGCCTCCAGGAGCAACTTGCTTGCAGCAGTCTTAAATCCAAATGTTTGTCTATTTATAACACTTCTAACCTGCTGCAGTCAAATGACTCTAAGTGGCCTAAAGGCTACACGAACAAGTCTCGAAATATGCACAATAAAACCAATTTTAACAACAAAAACTACATCAGCTCCCGTGTAGAAAGGAGGACACAAAAACAAATGAGAAGCAAGAAGCAAGATGGCATCGGACATGGACTTGAGGAAAGGCCTGCCAGAATGATCCATTTTTTTAAAAAAGAGTTTCTGGAAACCTGAAAAGGAAGGGACCAACCTCATCTCTATTGGGAGGCTGTTCCAGAGTATTAGCACAGCCAGAGAAAAGCTGTCTAGCCCCCACCCCACAAATCTTTTAGAAATGAGATGTAGAAGAAATTTCTCCCAGCTGTTCTAACCAGTGAAAACAAATACAGTACTGGTTGGATCAGATGATCCTGAAAGTAATATTTAGTGGTAAATACAAAAGGCAAAGATTTATGGTAGAAAGAACAGAATAAGTTTTTGGTTTCTTTCTCCATTTTTACTCTCTCACTGTGCAAAACTTTGAATAGGATTTCAGGATGACTACAACATGTTGACTGGAGTCTTCAGTGGAAACATTTCTTAAGGCCAGTACGGGTCCTCACTTCTACAAACAAATAGAACCAATTCCTTGGCTAATTTACCTTGTTCCCTTTGCCAGCTACTCAGGCAGCAAAATTCAGTTCAGCAATGTATTTTAACAATATTGGACCTACTGAAGCGCTGCATTTGGCAAAGGCTGTTTTCAGGAGACTGTTTGACCTGAACAGGTAACAACGTTATGCCATCTCCAAGTCACTGGGCCCTGCTGAGTTTTGATGTCTGGATTAACAAACATCCTTTTGTTTGTCTGTGTAGTATATAAAAAAGGGAACTTGTCAGCACCCCTCACACACGCGTATGTCTTTGTCTGCATGTATTTGAGTATCTAGTAGTTTGGGGAGAAGGAAAATCTTGAAAGGCTGGTATAGGGATAGGAGTGGTGAAGGAGGATTGGTTGTAAAAATGTAAACAGAGCCCTTGGGATTCTGTATGTTCACAGTGGCTCCAAAATTACAGCCACCTGAATTGTGTAGTTGACCTTGTTTTCAAAGGTCTTACCTTTCTTATTTGCTGTGTTTGTGGTTGCTTGTTAGTAAACTAGGAGAGTGAAAGATCTGCTCTGTGATACACACACAACCAGGCTATTGGAAGTTGATTTTCCAATGCACAACTCCATTCTTTTCACATAGTAGTAAAATAGCTGAATAGCAATGGAGGCGAGAGGTGTGCAAGAATTTCCTTCAGGGCGAAATAGATCATCCACATTGGCCAAAGAAGCCTGGATGGGCTTCCCTGCCTACTAGTAATGGTGGCCTGTGATGGATTTTAAAGTAACAGCGATATTTCCTTGTTAGAGAAATTGACAGAGAAGGGAACCGCATACATCACATTAGCAATGGCATAATGGCTGCATGGCTCAAAGTGCCAGCACATATGTATTCTGCCAGCTGATTAAAAAGGGAATCTGAAAGGGTCCTGCCTGGTACATTTTTTTTGTACTTTCAAAACTTAAAGAAGGGGAGTGTACGATTGCTGTGTATGCGCATCATGCTTTGTCTTCAGAACACAATCTGTACAGCTGGTTGCCGAACATTGTGCCTGTTGGCTCCTTGCCTTATGCACGAAGCAAACTGCCAGTCCTTGGCATCATTTTGATTTCCAGGAATACCTGTGAGCCCCATAAGCTTTCTTAGAAAGTAAAACTAACAGAGATTTAAAACCCAATGCTTTGAAAAGTGCTTTGAAATCTCCCCATGCCTCCAAGGATAAAGCTAATCGGGAGCAGTAGAAAGAATCCTGCAGGAATAGACACAGGTAGCAGTTTGGCAAATCAGTGCTTTGCAATTGTTTATAACTGCCTCAGCAGCAGTTTTATGAAAAGGTAGAGTATCCCTCCACGACTTCCAAATGTGCTCAGCTGCCCCAAAGGTTGCGGACTCCTGGCATACATGTAAGTCAATTATATTAATTTGAGTCACATTCCTAATATAGCTTCCCATGTTTTCTTTCTAAATAATACCAGCTGACCCACTGCAAAATTTAGCTTAACCTTGCAGAGGACAAGCTCATGCTAAGAGCAGTGACTTAAGCTTGCAGGGATGCTCTTGTGCTTGTCTTTTGTTGCTGTCAGCAAAGTTGTATAGAGAGGAAAGCTCCTAGGATTAAACTGGACAGAAGACCAGGAGATACACTTGAAAATGATGCTAACAAAATTCAAAAGAGAAAGTAGATGTCTTTCAATGTTTATCTTCCATGATTTCTATAGATCAAGAGAAGGCAGCCTGCTGCCCACTAAATTTTAGTTTTGGGGATACTAGCTTCATTAGCAGCAGCTACTACAGCTGATGGTGAGGAATTTGAAGAACTATAATCTTAAGTGCTATATAGTTCATGTTTGCAGGTTTGTGGACCAGCACTCCTTTCTGATTCAAGTAAAAGCATTTAGAAGAGCGAGCCATCCATTCCATTACTGCTAAATCGGAATATTTCTTCAAGTAAGAATAAGATTCTGTTATTCCAGCAGAACAAGGTTCGTCTCCCTTGGGACTCTAAAGCTCAGAGGTCCAGCAGGCAAAAGCTGGAACAAGACCAATCCAAGTGCCCTAGATTAGGAAGAGTCACATATTTTTAAAAATTGTATATGTATTTTGTTTTATGAAGTCGTTAAATGTTGTGGGAGAATACACTTATATTGAATATGCAGGGTATAATTTACAAAAAAAGGAAAAATGTCTACATCTATTTTTTTCAGAGGTTTTTGATTCTTGATACTGGTCTCAAATTTAAAGTGAGATAAGAAGAAGTAATGATAGAATCTATCTTCCTTCTAGAACGGGTGTCAAACTGCCGGCCCGCGGGCCGGACGCGTCATCCGGAAGCCGTGCCCACCCCATTGCCGGCATTGGCGAAACCGTCCCGATACGTTGCGCGACATCACATGACATCGCGAGTTTGACATGTCTGTTCTAGAACATGAGGTTTCTTGAGTCCTGAAAGACCTGGAATCAATCAGCTGGGGGGAAAAACTTGTGCAAGTTTTTACAGACCAGAGTTATGATGTTTTACTAATAAGTTGTGTGAATGTGTTCTTTAGCACTTCTGTAGACAGAAGTTGGAATGGTGGAGTTTGACCTGTTTCAGAGTGGTGTTGCTTTTTAAAAAACTCTTCTCTAAGAAAAATAGTCCCTTTCCTCAAAGCTACTATTAGGAAAATGAACACACAACTTCTTTTCATTACATGCATCCATATGAAACTAAAAGATGACTCCCACAACACATTTGGATGACTGTCTCTCACTGGGGGACACAATAGAGAATCAGCAGAGCAGGTTGGAACAGGCACCTTGCCAGCATGTGAAAGGGGTGGGCCAAGGCAGCTGAGCTAGCATTTCATTCGTCTATGCATCTGTCAGTTCCATTGGGAAGATGTCTGTGCAGTTAAAGCACCTGTTAAGAGTTCTCTTCGATCATGGGTATGAAACTCGCCGCGTGACGTGACGTGACGTGTCGTGATGTATCGCGACTTTTTTTGCATTGCTGGAGCTGGGGTGGGCATCCCTTCATATGATGCAACCAGCCCACAGGCCAGCAGTTTGACATCCCTGTCTTAGATGATCTTCTATTTTCGCCCTGCAAGAGAACTGGTCTTGTAGGTCTCCATCCGGTGGAAAATTCCACTGTGAGAGGGGGGAGCCATCACTAGGAAAGCCCTGTAATTTTTCTTCTTCATGGCATTAGAGTTCATATTTATTTATATACTGGAGCAAATAGGCTGCTGTTAGAGTTGCCACCCCTCAAAGTACCTGTGTTAGTGTAGGCCCTCATTTGTTCACTTGGAGCGACGCTTCCTTTTCATCCCATTAGGTTAATTTATCTATGCATCCATGCACCCGTCGAAAATGTAAACTTTACTGGAAAAGAAACCTTGTAATCCCCAACAGCAAACTTCTCCAAAGGAGAACGTTCCATTGGGTGTGTTTACAATTTTTTGAAAAAATTCTTTTCTTTGCCATAACACACACAGGTATCTCATATTCTTTCAAGTCCTTAGGGTACAGATCTTGAATATAAAGTGCTCTTAACAATCTTGAGAGTTAGGTAGAGAGTAGTCCAAGAATTTGAACGACAGATGGCTGCCCTAGGAATGCATCCAGCTAGTTGGTGTCCCTTTCAAGTTGAACCTCCTACATCTGTCTAATGCTCCTTCTTAGCAGCCACTGATCAGTCTGTCTGTCCATCATCCTTCCTGAAAAGGGGGTATTTGTGTTAGCTTAGGCCACTAAGACCAAGACATGCAGTGGGCTTCTGGTTTTGCAAGACTATTGCCCCTAATAAATGCTCTGATTTACCAGGATGAAGATAATAAGTTGTTTCAAATACCTTAGTCTAGAGCTCAAGCTGTTTCATCAAAGCTGGCCATCTAAGGACTGCTCAGGTGAGACGGATCTATACGGCTGAGAAGGGGAATTTACGCTCCTTTGAGGAATACTAAGCTGTCATGCTGGTGACTGATCAACTAGCTAAGCATAGATCTGAGCCGAGTCTGTCACATCTGCGATATAGTTGTGATGTTTTATAAAACGGGTGACCTTGTGGATTTTCATTTACTTCCTCATCCTGTCCTTGGAAAATATGGATTGGCACAAGGGAGATCCTGTCCAACACTATGAGCCCGGACATAGGAAATCCAAGACAGAAAGAGGAAATATTGGTTGTATCTTTTTTTTTTGACAGGCTTAGTCTGAAGATTTTATAAAGCTCCAGTTGGCCTCCTATCAGAAAGCTGCAAGGCTTCCCATAGAAAAAAAAAACATTTGTTCCATTTTAAATCAGTCATTAAGCTTTTCCCACACTGAGGCATTCAGGATGTGTGGTGGAGATGGTACCTTTCTTAATTATCAACCAACCTTCTATGAAATGCATTACAGCAGAGGTCTCCAACCTTTTGGGCACCAGGGACCGGTTCCGTGGAGAGAGGTTTTGTGTGCTGCCTGCATCCCATGGATGGGGCTTTGCTTGTTTGTGCGGACTGATTGCTGGCATGCCACGGACCAGTACTGGTCCACGGACTGGAGGTTGGGGACCCCTGTATTACAGCACATCTAGAAGTAATCTAGATAGATTTTTTTTAATGTCAGTGTATATATATAATGATTTCTTGCAGATTGGAAAGTCTTCTCTTCATTGGGGGAAAGGCATGAATGATCTCCTTCCCTCAAAAGAACCTGGATTTATGTGGTACTTTTCTGAATGAATTTTGCTTTTGGAATAAAACCAACTTTTCTGGGACTGCAGGCTGAATCTTCTCAGTTGGGTACATAAATTTTATTCACACAACACATCCTACATATAACATGTATAATTTTGTACGCGGTCTGGGTTTAATGCCTATTACGCATGGAATAGGAACTTTTGCACAGTTTATATGCTTCTATTTACGAATTACAGGTAGTCCTCAACTTATGACTACAATTGAGCCCAAAATTTCTGTTGTTAAGTGAGACATTTGTTCAGTGAGTTTTACCCCATTTTACAGCCTTTCTTCCCACAGTTGTTAAGTGAATCACTGCAGTTTTTAAGTTAGTAGCCTGGTTAAGCGAATCTAGCTTCCCCATTGACTTTGCTTGTCAGAAGGTCGCAAAAGGGGATCACATGACCTTGGGATACAGCAACCGTCATAAATATGAACCAGTTGCCAAGCATCTGAATTTTGATCACGTGATCCTGGGGATGCTGCAAAGGTTATAACTGAAAAATGATCATAAGTCACATTTTTCAGTGCTGTTGTAACTTTGAACGGTCACTAAATGAACTGTTGTAAGTCGAGGACTACCTTTACAATTTATTGTTATTGCTTTACTGGTTTTCCTCTCTTTTTAAATATTGTAAGAAATGTGAATGTTTCATTTACTGAAAGAACCTCAGCTGGATTTGCACACCTCTCTATTAGCCCACGGTCTAGCAGTCAGTATAATAGATACCAATGTCACCATCTTTCTGGGACTTCTCTCGCTGCTGAATTGAAATGTTCTCTGCCCACTCTTGAGTCAGCAAAAAGCTATGCTTGTGTGAAATATGCATTCTATTGGCAATCCCTATCCTGTCTCTATTGTCTCTGTTTCAAGTCTCTGCAGTCCCCTGCCTTCCTTCAGCCTAGCAGGTTTTATACACCTTGAGGCAGTTCTTGGACAGTGCCGGGTCAAGAGGGAAAATATTTCAAAACCTGTTCAGCTAAGGATCTTTAAGCCTGCCTCCCTTGTGGGGTGGGGATGAGAGGAATGTGACATCATGCAGACATAGCAGGAAAAAGATGCCTACAATCTCCCACTGGGGAGTTGCAGAAATTTGCTGAATTGCAACCCTCCCCATCTTGCTGGAATGGACTGCTAGGAGATTTAGTTCATGTCTACTTTTATAGCAGTAAAAACTGGTTGAAGAACTAGAGATGGTGGCATGCTGGCAAAGAAAGGGTATCATCCAAAAGACTGATCAAAAGAATAGAGAAATTGGCTGGCTTTTCAAATAAAAAAACCGTTGCTGGCTATAGCTTCTCTCTACATATGATTGATTAATCATCTTCTTCACCAGCACTGAGAGGGCATTTTAAATATTCCTTCCTTCCTTTTAAAAATTAGGAGAATTTCTCCAAGCAACACGCCCAGGCTAACTTAGCAATAGCTATAGAGAAAGGCTGCACTTCTTTTAATTTAGGCTTTCTTTTGGTCGAATTGTTCAGAAACGTCTTTTAAAATAGTTTCATAGCATGCTGGAAAGAGATTGTGAGAAATTATTTGTGACAAATCTGCAGTTGTAGTTTATATTACAAATGGAGACAGTGGTTGATGGTAATTTTGCCGCCTGATCAATAAGTAGCATTATTCCTCCATTGTTAATGGGAACGGGTCTGATGCGAGGATTATAGTTTACCACAACCCTGAAGTACAGCCCATTGTTACAGTTTGGGGGATTATGTTTGGAAAGAACAAACTTAATAGTCGGTCTTCAATATATTTGACTATTAAGATCTCAGTCAAGTTCAGGCATGGTTGAAATACCCATCCCCTACACCACGGGTGTCAAAGTCGCCTTGTCACGTGACGTGTCGCGACATATCGCGACTCTTTTTGCATTGCTGGCAATGGGGTGGGTGCGGCTTTGGTATGATGAAACCGGCCCGTGGGCTGGCAGTTTGACACCCCTGCCCTACACCATCATAATTTCACCTTATTCAGTTGCCCCTTATATTTCCTAATTGTAGGCCAGCTAGCATTATCAGGAAGAAGCCTCTTGCTCCACTGATCTGAGGCTAAGATTTTATATATTCAAAAACAAAAGAACAATATACCTTGAATATTATATGAATGGAATAAAGACGATCAATTCTGTCAAAAAGCTAGGGTTTTGTAGCTGTGATACAAGTATCACTGTGAACCTTCCATGAGATTGAACAGCACTCCTAGATTGGATAAAAACTCTGTATCTCAAGCCTGTATTTTAACTGCTGTTAAGTAATCCATTACTAGGAGCCATGGAAGCACAAAATATATCAACTGTATGTTCAGAAAATTCATGGTTAGCTATTCTATTTTTTCTAATTTATGTTATTGACCACTAGTTCGATATGCTGTGAGATTATTGATTATATTTGTCCACTATGCTCAAGCTAATCTTATTGATTATACAAGATAACTGTATGTGTTTATGGCTAATAGAAATTAAGCCTGAGCTAAATCTTCTCAGATTTTCATGTAATATTGGTCTTGACTAGCTTTGAGAAAACTCTGTCTATCAAAAATAAAACAGATTCTCAACCTAGATTTATAAAAGAATCCAAGCTGTACTCCAGAAATCAGTAATTTCAGCATGCCAAGGAGTGTTCATCATAGCCAAATACTTTATCAGCATTTTGTGCCCCAAACTTAAAACAAAATTTGCATTAACCAGGCAAACTGTCTTACTTTTAGCTCCTTTAAGAAAGGATTCACATAAAATGGTTTATACCCAAGTTCCTTGGAAAAAAATAAATCAATAATACATATCCATCTGAATAAAATTTTGTCCTGCGCTGAAATGGACAGGTTAACTCTAGAGATCAAAAATAAAACTGAAACAGAGTATTATGAAATTTGGAAAAATTTGTACGATTGGTTAGAGATAAGGAGGATCGCTGAGATGATTATTGATTATTGATTGATTAGTAGATAACGCAAGGATTTCCTAGTAGCATCTATATCAGGACACAACGGAAAGATATGTAAATACAGAAGTTTTTTGCAGAAGTTATATGTACAGCTTGTTATACTCTGTCCTGTTATAGGTATTTTAAGTTTCTGTTTTTCTTTCTGTAATAGCAGTGCTATACACAGGGAGGTTGAATTATGTCCACTTTTGTTTTTAAATGTACATTTAATAAAATCTTTAAAAATAATAATAATAATAATACATATCCATCTGTATTGACTTTTCTGTCAAGTTGGCATTAACTTTTTTTAATTTAACTTCTTTTAGCATCTAGTCCTAGCAAATCAAAGGCGAGTCTTGCTCTATCCCAGGGGTTTTCAAACTTGGCCCTTTTGTGACTTGTGGACTTCAACTCCCAGAATTCCTCAGCCAGGCACGCTGGCTTAGGAATTCTGGGAGTTGAAGTCCATAAGTCATAAAAGGGCCAAGTTTGAAGACCCCTGCTCTATCCTGTCGAGCAGAACTTCAGAGTGGCCTCCAGGAGTGGCCTGTAGGAACAGCAATCCTGCTTACCAGGCAGTTGTTTAGTTTTCCCTGTTTAGAGTCTTATGGCTGGAATAGAATTTTAAAAATGTAATCTTAGTATTTTACAGTGCTGAATAACAGTCAGTGATAGATAATAAACTTGTATTCATTCATTGGTAAACTTAAATATACTGACTCATCACGAAAATAGCTCAAGCTTTTAGTTGCAATTGAATTAAAATTTAGATATTTAATTCTGTTTATTTTTAATATTTTATTCCTTTTGTTTTTACTAACTTGTAATTTGTTTAATAATTATTTTAGCCAGCTAGCTCTTACATTTTTAAAAGTTCTATTTTGTTTTATTTTATTGCAGTCCGTGTCTATCCTGTTTTGAGATTTTATTTGAGTTGTTGTCTCTAAAAGTAAAGGTACCATTGTTACATTTATTTATTGAAGTCAAACTTCGTTTTAAACCATGGCTTTAATTGGAAATTTAAAGCTGTCATTTTGGTACAGTGTTTCCAATGGAGTACCCATTATTTCAATGTATGGTTGTAAATTAAAATAGGAATTAAAGAGTCATCCCGGTTCTATTTAGTAGATTTATAGCCATGTACAAATAGTCTTCGACGTGCAATCATAATTTCAGCAAGATGGTTTTAAGTGAGTTTTGCCCCATTTTATGACCTTTCTTGCCACAGTTGTTAAAAGAATCACTGCAGTTGATAAGTTAGTAACCTGGTTGTTAAGTAAATTTGGCTTCCCCATTGACGTTGCCTGTCAGAAGGTTGCGAAAGGGGGTCACATGACCCGGGGACACTGTGCAACCGTCATAACCGTCATGCTCGTTGCCAAGTGTTTGAATTTTGATCACTTGACCGTGGGGATGCTGCAACAGTCGTAAGTGTGAAAAACGGTCATAAGTTACTTTTTCCCGTGCCGTTGTGACTTCAGATAGTCGTTAAACGAATGATTGTAAGTCGAGACCTATCGGTAATCAGTGTGGTAACTAGATGAGAAGGCAAAACTGGGCTGCTTTTATTTTTTTAATGTGGAGCAGGACACATACCCCGGCCTACTTCTCTGAGCCTTGTGTCCCATTCTGATTTTGCTCTGCTTCCTTTAAAGCCCCTTCTGATCCCAGCCTGTGGCCTCTCTTGAGCGTCGAGCCAGGCCTGCTGAATAGCTGAGCAGTTTTGCAATGGAAGTACTCCACCCCGCGTGTCCCTGTGGGCAGGGCAGACTCAGTGACTTCAGCAGCACTTTGCAAGGGAAGGTTGGGAGTACAGCCTCTTCTTGCACAGCCAAACATATGTACATCTGGTCTTGTCCTGCACATGCCCCGGAGCGGAGAAATAACTTGGAAAAGCTCCACCTTCTTCCCTTTGCATCTCCTCCTCCTCTGCTTCCCACAATCGGAGGACCTTGTAAAAAAAAAGTGCCTGAGGAATCATGGGATATAGAGGGATCTTAGAAAGAGACCGAGCGATCTTTTGGATGAGCAAGTTAGTTTGGCAAAATCGTAGTTCTAAAAATACTAGCTTGTTTTTCATTGACGAAGAAAGTAAACCGAAGTATATAAGAATAAGAATGAGAATGAACTCTGCTTCTGGGCCTTTAAAATCAGTCTGATTTGCAGACGTTAGCAGGCACTGCTAGGATTATACTGTGAAAAGAATAATCACCTGACTTTTGAAGCTAACACTGCTAGATGTCTGGGTAGACACAAAATCTTTTTCCCCCTCCATACTGGCCAGGTGACCATTTCGGATATGAATATTTTTTTAGTATTTTCAAATCTCCAAGAGACTGTCCAGACTTTTAAAAAAAAACTTACAAGAAAAAAGGACATATTTTCACTATAAGTATATATTGGATTTATACTGTTAAAATTTCCCCCCTTCCCAAATCCTGGAAATTTTAGTTTGATGTGCTGAGAACTTTGTTAAGTGATTAGTTCTCTTTCTTAAGAAGCACAAATTCCCAGAATTACCTGGCAAAGTAAATTTCTTTGTATTAACTCCCAATTTAGTGCCAGTCACATGTTAGTGGCAACAGAATGGTGCATCAGAGTATTTGCTTCCTAAAAAACTGTAGAGATGGTCACATAAACAGTATGAACAAAAGGAAAAACTGCATCCTTTGGCCTTATAGATCATATTGAACATTAATCACCATACCTTGCATTAAACTATACTTGATTTAAATCTAGTGTACTGAATCACAATTGGATGGATTTGCATAAGATGGGAAGCCAGAAACTATGGCTTACAAACCAAAATTGCTGAATTTCTACAATGTGCTAAATTAAACCTAAATAGAGCTTATTATGGTTTGGTGCAAGCTCACTATATTAAAGCAAAAACATTCAATGGGGCAAACACAGTCACCAATAAGAATGAATACGTTAGTTAGAAAGCTAAAATTCTGCAGCAAAATTGTTGTTTGGGTACTGAAAAATAGGGTGGTTTTGGGATGGAACAGCCCTTGCACTTCTGAAACATGAGCAAAGACTCTACGACAGGGGTCTTCAAACTTGGCCCTTTTATGACTTGTGGACTTCAACTCCCAGAATTCTTCAGCCAGCGTGCCTGGCTGAGGAATTCTGGGAGTTGAAGTCCACAAGTCATAAAAGGGCCAAGTTTGAAGACCCCTGCTGTACGGGTTCATTGCACGGAGACAGGAATTGTCTATAAAAAGAGTCCAAGCTGAGAATGTTCTAACCAAATTTACTTGCTGACTGTATGATTATGACATCAAAGGTGTCTTGACCAATGATAGCAAGGCTGTTTTTTTCCCCCTTCCTTTTATACTATCCTCTCTGATGGTGGCAGTGTTTGGGGGCCTTTGTTACATTCAGGGGTTCAGATCCATCGGGAGGGTGGAACTTCTGATCATCCTGGATGAAGAAACCTCTTTACTTCTCCCCATCCGGGGACTGAAGGCAATTGATCAGGGACCCCTTTGGGGCCTAGGATGGGTGGTGTGAGGGGATTCTAGCCCTGAGAGGGGAAAGGGGCTTGAAACTCTCTGCCCCAATCTGATCTTACAATTGTATGTTTTAATTTTATTCAACTTGTAAAGGCTTCCACCTCTAGGAAGCAGAACAGAAGAAATCTTTGTCTCAAGGGTCTCTCCCTCTGATGCAGATCCATTATGGGTAAATTAGCTGGGGTCTTTGTACCAAAAGGAGACAAGACAATTCTTCTTATCTTCCACCTTTTCAGCAAGGCATTCTGCATATATAACTTACAGTTTCTTTATACTCATAGTGATTAGAGGTCAGAGTTGCCCATTTATGAAGAACTGAAAGAAAAATTAGACCAAGTGCAATGGGAATTCCACACTGCTCACTGTGTCTCTGTCATCCACAATGGAGCGTTGTCTTGCTAGCTGTCTTTGCCTTGCCTGACCCAACAGCCATTTAACAAGCTCTCTCTCTTCTTTGCCATGCAGCCTTATGTCTCAGTGGCCCAGCAGATGGCACCCCCAAGCCCCAGTGGCAGCTGCAACAACAATAGCAGCAGCAGCAGCAGCAGTGGGCCAGGTGGTGGCGGAGGTGGCGGGGACCAGCTGAGCAAAACAAACTTGTATATCCGGGGCCTGCATCCTGGTACCACCGATCAGGATCTTGTCAAGCTCTGCCAACCGTAAGTTACCATCATCCAAGAAACATTGACAGTCACTCATAGGGTGGGAAGTAAATCCAGGTGGCCAAATGTTGTGTACTTACTATTTAGACCTTGGTCTGTAGTATTCTGTTTTCAGTGGGAATTGAACTTAGCGGTCTTCTCCAGTACCGAATGCTATCCACACTTCCTGAATTCAGCAAAAAAAACCTATACTGGCATGTAACGTGTGTCCCCATTGCTAATCCCTATCCTGTCTGTACAACTGCTCTTTCAAGCCATTGCAGTCCCTGACTTCCTCCAGGTGACAAGTCCTATCAATCCTCTTGAGGAGGCCCTCGGATAGAGCTGGGGATAAAAAGAGAAAATAGTTCTGTAACATTAGTAGTACAGGTAAGGATGAATGAAGTCTCATTACGAGGGCAACATGAAGGCAGTCATATGAAACATAGCATGTACAAAAATGTTTGTATATGTTTGGGGGCAAATGGCATGGTTGTGCATTGTTGGATCAGGGTTGGATCAGGCTCTTGGAGAGGATACAGTTCCTTCTCGCTAGTAAATAGAGGGGCCGTGATGTCGCAGTGGTTGGAAAGCAGTAGTGCAGGCTACTTCTGCTGACTGCTGGCTGCCTGCAGTTTGGCAGTTCGATTCTCACCGGCTCAAGGTTGACTCAGCCTTCCATCCTTCCGAGGTCGGTAAAATGAGGACCCAGATTGCTGTGGGCAATAGGCTGACTCTGTTTAAACTGCTTAGAGAGGGCTGTAAAGCACTGTGAAGTGGTATATGTCTAAATGCTGTTGCTATTGCTCACGTGATGTGGCAACAAGCCAAATGTATGATTTACTAAGAAATATAGGCAGTAAGCCACTTTCGCATCATGTGCCTATGTTGAAGCCATGAGATTATTCATGTTGATGAAGCAGAAAGAGACTTAGCCATGTCACCAAAATCAAAGGAGAAGTTTAAGCGTTCCACAAACCTAGAACTCTCAGAGATTCAATGATCACCCAGTTATTGTCAAGTGTGGATCGGGTTTGCCTACAGATTTAGGGGCTTTTTTCTGCAAAGAGACAGGAATCAGGAATGTTCATTCCTTTGCCCTATTCTCCTATTTCCTCACTGTGGTTCTTCACCCATTTTCCTTTCTTTTCCCCATTCCACAACTTAAACTGGAGCCAAACTTGAAAGTGTATGGACAACAGTTTGGCTTTCTTCTACCTGGCCCCTTTAGGATATTTTGGGTGAGAAGTCAAAAAAAGAAAGAAAGAAAGAAAGAATAAATGTAAGCTATCCCAGCTCTTTCCAGCACTTTGGTGAAGGACCATGTCCTTCTTTGTAAGGATGGGAAGCTGGCAGCATGAGGTCTGAATCCAGCCTTCTGCTCTGGGTTTTACAGTCTCCTGGAACTGAAGTACAGCCCGAATAGAAAGGTCATTATGTGTAGGAAGTTGATCAGCTTTGGAGTGCTGCTACCGCTGTGGCTCACCTGTTTCTTGGATCCTCATGGAAACTTGTAATTCAGTGTCCTTGTTTTAAGGATATCAAAAGCCTAAGACCTTAGTGCTATCTGCTGTATTGAACTCCCACATCTTCCAGAAGCTCAGGGCAATACTGGAGCCTTGACTAATAATCAGTGTTGCCTTGGTATCCCCCTCATTTGCCAAGTTATCTAAAAAGTGATGGGAAGGCGTCTGATTCCCAGCTAAAGAGTTCTGGAAGTGACTTCCGGGGGGAGGGGGGAAATTGAAGGGGCCTAAGTAGAGTGCAGTCACGTACACATTGCCTGCAGCAACATATTGACGTTGTGAAGTCTGTGGCTCCCTAATTGCCTGCCAGGGTTTGCTCTACTCTTCCGTCTCCGAGCCTTGCCCAAAGGAGACTGAGCAAAGCTATAGTACTTGAAGCCAGGAGGCCAGGAGGGGTGGGTGGGCAGGGGGCTGTTCCTCGTTTACCTCAGCTCACCCCAGTCTGGAATGCTGGATCTGGCCCCAAAGCCACACTTGACAAACACGCCTGCTTCATACCAGGAATGTGTGAGAGAAGGGATCATGGATGAGAGCTGCAACCAGCAGTGGAGAGTTTGGGGAGGACCAAAGGGAAGGGAAGGAAACAAGTCCAGAGACTAATACTGGGCAGGAGCTGGGAATTATGGGCAGCGTTCCTGATTCTGCCCCTATCTTGCAACATTTATGTGCAGTGCCCTCCTCCTATGCCTTAATTCCCACATCTGCAAAGCAGTAGATCCCCCTTCTTCCCCCCCCCCGCATTGGAGGTCTGACCACAACCACAGCATTCAGCCTGATTCATCTCACTCTGAAACCCTGCAGCTGGACTCCCCTGAGTCCTGGCTGGGAGGCGCCAGGACTCGGCTGTTCTTGGCGCCGGTCGGATTTCCTGGGCTTGTCCTTCCCTGGGCAGGAAATCCTGCTCAGGGTGAACAGGAAGCATTGCGGGTGGGGTCATAGGGCAGCTGGGATGGACTCTGTAGGGCTCAGCACTTGGGGGGAGGGGAAGAGAGCCAGAGTTCGCTGGCTATTTTTAAAGGGAAACTAATTCAGGGCTTGCACTGGCGGCGGGGGGGGGGAGTGTTGTGATAGGATGGAGGAATTTAAGGGTGTCCTAGGAAGACTGGCCCAAAGAATTGCATGCATTACTGTGACTTCCCTCGCAAGATAGTGATAAGGAAGCTAATCAAGTGGTTGACAAGAAAAGGGCTATTAGGGCCATTCTTAGCAAATGATTACACCACCAAGGCTTTTTCTAATTGTCCCAGAACTATTCAGAGGATGTTGGAATAACCATTACCTCTTTCTTCACTTCTGTGGGAAACTGTGGCAGGAGCATATCCGAGTCACCATCTTTTCTGGCCCTGTCTTGGTGCTGCTGCTTTCCTTTCCTCCAGGAGCCGTACCTGAAGCAGTTCAAAATTGCCCTTAGCTGTTCCAGAGTTAAAACCTTACTTATCTCTTTAAGCATTCGGTAAGTTCCCATGGTTTTGACACGGGAGGTGTCTGGTACCCTTCCGCAGCTATTTGGCTAGTGTTGCAGCCAGGTCATCCCCTAAAGGGCGAGATTGGCCAGGGACCTGTGGCACACCCACTTTCCTCTGAGCCCTGGGCGTTCTCTTCAAAAGCCTTTCCGCTTAAGCAGCAGGAGAGCTCTCATCCTCTACCAGCCGTCCGATCCCATGCTTGGTGATCTGCATCAGCTTAAACGGTAGAGGTGGGGCAGGCTTCACAGTGAAGCAGGAGAGACAGCCAGCCCTCTCTCTGCTGCTTTCCGGTGTAATTTTCCCCTTGAACTGTTCTCCAGGCCGCTTTTGAACACAGTTCTAGTGCCCTGCTAGAACAGCTCTGAACCCCTATTTGAAATGAGCTTGAGCCAGTTGATACTTGGGCTCCCTTTGACGGCACCTGTGCAAAACGTGCGCGCAAAACCAAAGCAAGTTTTGACAGGTAGTGCGGCTCACTGATTTAGCCCTCCGTCAAAAGTTGCCTCTGCCTCATATCTCACTCACATTAACCTCACCCACATTAAGGAAAGCGTTTTCCCGCCACTTTTGTGATGCCCCGAGAGAGGAAGGAATAAAAGTCAGTAGAAAACGTATTAATCCCTGCTGTTAGTGGGTGTCCTGCTTGCTTATTAATAAGAACAGCACCATTTGCCATCATCGTATCTGTGGCAGGATAGAGGTCATCACTGGGGGCAGCTTATGTTATGCTGGTATAGTTTTCTGCTAGCTCAAGGACTGGTGGGAACCAGCCAAGGGAATAGCCGTGGCTATTTTAATATTCCCAGCTCTCACCTTTCGGGGTTTTAATGTAGGCTCCTGTAAGGACAACATTCAGGCTTTTATATGTGTCTATGGAAGTTCTACCACCCAGACTCAGCGTTCTGTACTTCTAGGACTGTATTGTGCAAGACTGGAATTTCAGATCCGGTGAGGAATTGCACATCTTCCAGAGTTTGACATTTTATTTGCAAGTTATAATTAGGAGTGTGCAGTTTCTTTCTTTCTTTTTTTCTTTTAAAGCTGAACCTCAAATATCACAAAGGTCATTCTTCTGTGCACAGTATATAAACTGTTGGAGGCACCAACGTTGACTGTTCTCTAGTGCAGAGATGGATAACCTCGGCTAACGCAGTTTCTGAAAGGGTTTCTTTGGGCTCTCAAGCCCGTGTCTGACCATGCTACTAAATACCGACTGCAGGATTGTTAATTGGAGCAACACGATTTCCCACCATTTGGAGGCACTCAAGGATGGGAATAATAATATAAATAGGAAAAACACAAAATTCCCATTCAAAAAATGGAAGTTTAGCTCCATCCTGGTGCGTGGCCAGCCTCCTTCCAGTTCGTATCACTTGAGCTCTCAGTAGTCCTCACTCCCCAAAAGTCTTTGAATGTGGCTTACATCACAAAACTCGCCTGGCCTTGTTATACAGGTCGCCTTCAATTTTGCAATCCCAATTGGGATCATAATCTCATTGCTAAGCAAAGGGGTTGATAAGTGAGTCGCATCTGAGGTTACGACTCTTTTTTTTGCCCACAGTTGTTAAGCAAATCACTGCAGTTGTTAAACGGGTTATGTGGTCATTAAGCAAATCTGGCTTCCCCCCCCCCCATTGACTTTGCTTGTTGGAAGCTGGCTAGGAAGGAGCGAATGACAATCAGGTGACCCCACCGGGACGCTGCAACCGTTGTAATTCCATGCCCGTTGCCTAGCGCCCAAACTTTGATTGCGTGACTGTGGCGATGTTGTGACAGTTGTTAGCGTGAGGACTGGTCGTAAGTGCCTTTTTTCCCCAGTGCTGTTGTAACGTCGAACAGCCACTAAACGAACGGGTGTAAGTTGAGGACTACCTGTAATGATTCACGTGAAATCCAGCGTTACTTTGCCATTCGTTTGCTGTCAGAACTCGAGCTGTGGAGCCTTTGAAATGGGAAGAGCCTGCAGTTAATCTAGGGATACCTCTTTGACACTGAAGGCTGCTCCATGTCTGCGAACCGACTGGGATCTTGACCAACCACTGGTCAAGATGGGCCACCTACTATCACCCCCCCCCCCGATACATGCCAGCTATATGTTCTAATACTTTAAAATGTCATGGCTGTCCCTTTGGAGACCCAGACCCTTTTTTTGCCAATAAATAAATAAATAAATAAGTAGCAACTGGCTCATTGTCAGGTTCTGTCCAAATAAAGGCACCTATGGAGAGTTTCACGGTGGTAAATGAGAGCTGTGCTAGATGATCAGTTGTCTTTTTTCTCGTTGCTTCGTTCACCTTCATGGCTAAGGGTCCCTTCACAGAGATGGTACATCACAGCTTACAAAAATATGTGACAGAGCTATCCAGGGGATTACACATGTCTGAATAAACTTTTCTAGACACTTTCAGCTTCT
Source organism: Azemiops feae (assembly GCA_023970755.1). Lineage (NCBI taxonomy): Eukaryota > Metazoa > Chordata > Lepidosauria > Squamata > Viperidae > Azemiops > Azemiops feae. The sequence continues at coordinate 378,180 of JALGBA010004142.1, read as the reverse complement.
TGACTGTTACGGTGAAGAATTTACAGTTCTTCTGTAGGATTTGGGTGGGAAACCAAGGGCCCAAATAACAGCCCTTGAAACATTCTTTTCTCACCGGTAGTGGACCCTGCTTGTCCTGCAATTAATTGAAGAGCAGCTCTTAATTCCTGAGTAGAGACAAACTTTATTTTTCAGTCTTCTTGGGTGGAGGGTGGGGGAGCAGAGAAGAGTCCACGAAGGGGAAGTATTTCCGGGAAGGATAGTCAGGACTATTATATCCATTTCCCAAACTTGCTTTAAGAGCTGTGCTTATTCCATCCCTTATCTCGATGCTTTTCTGTACTTATAGATACGGCAAAATTGTCTCCACCAAGGCCATCCTGGATAAAACAACTAATAAATGCAAAGGTGAGCTCAGCCTGGATTTTCCTCTCGTATGTATGGAGTAATATTGTGGCATCCACGGGACCCGAACCAGAGTCTGGATAACAAGTGTGGGTTTTGCTTGGGGTTTCTCAAAGGGGGAAGCGCAGAGCTGTCCTGTTTTGCTACATCCTTATCACACACAGACTCTTGCAGCGGTCGGAGAATTTAATCTCTCCTTCAAAAGAGGGTTTCTTCCATCCACAGCTTTGAGGCTGGCAAAGTTTGAAACCTATGTGAGGCCGGGGCACGGGACGGGTTCAGAATCTGGATTCTGGAGCCAAGCTTCCTGAGGAGGATGGGCTCGGTCTGAAGGTGGGGATGGTTTATTGGCATGAGGGTGATGGTTGTGGGGGGGGAGGGAGGAGGAGTTGCATTCCTGAAATGCCAGACGTTGCTGGGGGAGAAAAAAAAGATGGAGCATCCACTCAGAGTACTAGCTGGAGGAGGAGGAGAGGGAAGAGGAAGAAGAGAAGGGGAATCCTGCAGTCTGTATGGCTTAACGGTGAGACAGACCCTCCCTCTCTTGCCTTCGTGCCAATGTTTGCGAACCCGCCAGATAACATTAGTCTTGCCCCTCAGAATGATTGCTGGTTGTGGTGTGCTAGAGGGTGTGGTGCAGCTGAGAATGCAAAGGAGGTGGGTGAGGCAGGAGGGCTTTGCTCCCGCTGCAAAGGTAAGTCTCTTTGCTACTCACCCAGAAGTAGAGGGCTGTAGGAAGGATCCTCTATACAGGTAGTCCTCAACGTACGACCACAATTGAGCTCAACATTTATGTTGCTAAGTGAAATACGTCTTAAGTGAGTTTGGCCCCATTTTACAATCTTTCTTAACCCGCAGTTGTTAAGTGAATCACCACAGTTGTTAAGTTAGTAGCAGGGCTGTTAAGTGAATCTGGCTTCCCCCATGGATTTGGCATAAATATGAGTCCCTTGCCAAGCCTCTGAATTTTGATCATGTGACCAGGGGGATGCCGCAGTGGTCATAAGTGTGAAAAACGGTCTTCAGTGACGTCGTAACTTTGAACGGTCACCAAGTGAACTGCTGTAAGTCGAGGACTGCCTGTCCAAGCTAGAACTGGAATCTCTAAGGTCAACAAGATTAATCTTTCCTCTCCTTGAACCTTCAGGTTATGGCTTTGTGGATTTTGACAGCCCCACAGCAGCTCAGAAGGCCGTGACGGCACTCAAGGCCAGTGGGGTCCAAGCCCAGATGGCCAAGGTAAGCCTCGAGCTGCAGGCCTACATGGCAGAGCCCTCCTCCTCCCTTCAACAAATGAGAATGGGAATCTTCCTGACTTAAGACAATCACGGTTAAACTTCTAGTTTAACCTTGTTCCTTGTGACGTAGCCCTGTTGAAGCGAGATCTTTCTTATAACCTGCCAGAGGCTCTTCTGCAGAGCGTATTCCCCAGCATTGCTGTGTTGCCCAGGGTTTCAAGGGTACCACTGGTGCTTCATGCCATGTGGTTGGAGTGGGTGGTGCTGGGTACAGTCATGACAAGTAGATGTGGTGGTAAATTCTGCAGGAACCTGGGTTTTCTATGCAAGCCATCATTCAGACAAGTAGACAAGAGCAGCACTCACAGCTAATGTATCTTAGTATTATATGTGAATCGGACCCCAGCAGTTACATGAGGCTCTACCATAGCAGATTGAATTATGTATCCATTAAGTTCAATATCCTGGCCTTAGAATCCCAGAATAATTCCAGTATTACTCAGTCTCACTTGGTCAGACGATGATTCCTTTCCCAAGTTCTCTGGGAAAAGAACACTTCCCCCCCCCCCAAAAAAAAAAACGTCTTTAAAGCTAGAGATGTTAATGATTGAAGATAAACTGTTCAGTTATAGGATGTATTAATTTCTCTCCAAACATACACCTTGTATCTTGCTGATCACTTTAATTCCACTTTCCCCAAGCTGGTGCTTTCCAGATATATTGGGAGATGTTCTGGAAATTACGATGCCACCATTTGGTTGGGGCTGATTGCTTGAACCAGGTGGCAACGTTGATACTGAATTAAGCTGCAGATCCTCTTTCTCCTCCAACAGAGAGAGAGCGAGAGAGAGAGAGAGAGAGAACATGAGAAAGAGAAAGCCTTCTCTAGCAAGGGGTCCTCAATCCCCAGTCCACAGCCCATTGGAAACTAGGTTGTGGCCCCTTGGGAACTGGGCCTTGCATGGAACCATCCCCCCTTCCCCCCCCCCCCGTCCGCTGCTGGTCCGGAAAGGTTGGGTACCGGAAAGGTTGGGTACCACTGTTCTGTAGGCCAAGATCAGCTACTACTCAAAGAAACAGAGAGCATCATTGTGGTGCCATGTAAGAAATAAGTAATGCTGTCTTAGCCCAAGAATATCTACACATTCAATGGGTGGCAGAGGTTGTACTCTGGTACTCCAGTAGATTTGGATTTACTCAGAGTAAATTACACTGTAATCAGGGGCTGTGGACTGGGGATTGAGGACCCCTGCTAGAGAAGGCTTTCTCTTTCTCATTTTCTTTCTCTAAATATATCCTCTACATTTTCGTAAATTAAAGCCATGGCCAGCGGTGGGATTCCCTTGAAATGTCTTTGACAATCTGAGTCTATCTATTTGGAAAGAACACACAGCGTTCACACATGCACGTAGGGCATGTATGTCATTCCCAGGGTGCAGCTCTTGCAGTTAGCACACTTGTATGTGTGCTATAGGCAACAGTACTTATAGGCCATGTTTGCTGCCTCACTTGCTCTCCTGGATGCTGGATATTTCTAATGCATCAGCCTCTCTTCATTCTGCTTCACAACAGTGAGTCTCACTGGTGGGGGTTGCCCAGAGCAGAAACTGGGCTCTCTACCGAGATAATATGTTGAGTTCTCTTCATAAATGGAAAGGCCTCGGTGTGCCTAGAGAAAGAGAGGCAGCAAGCGTCTCAACAGAGGCAGGTGACACGTTCAGGAAGGGAAGGGAAAGTCCAAAGGAATGCGTCCCTGGGATGGGATGGACTATTGCTAGGCAACAGCCTGACTTCTTGTTTCCATAGCAACAGGAGCAGGATCCTACCAACCTCTACCTGTCAAACTTGCCTTTGGGCATGGATGAGGCTGAATTGGAGTCGATGCTGAAGCCATTCGGACAAGTCATCTCTACACGTATCCTACGTGATGCCAGCGGCACCAGCCGAGGAGTTGGCTTTGCCAGGTCAGGCAGGATGGCTGGGACAGGGTTGGGGATCATTTGATTTAATGATACACTTCTTCAGTTATATACAGTAGTGCTAGCTTAAAAAGACAAACAGGCCTAGCCTATGTTCACTCAGGGAGCCCTCAGAAATGTGGTCCATTCACATCCCGTATGTGAGCAAGCACCTTGAACCATTCCTTTGTCCAAGGATGGTCTTCTGTCAGAATACCTGCACAGAGATATTTGCTTGGCTAAATATTCCCTTACGCATGGAGCATGTGCAAATATGCTGAGCATTTGCAAATATTTCCCTCTTGGTTCAAGGTGGTGATGGGCATTTGCCTTTTTTACTCTTCCATGGCCTATTCCTATGTTGTAGGGTTGGGATGGCTATAGCTACACTCTTCTGAGTTGATTCACTGGGAACTAGATATGGACATTTGGCTGTTCTGTGGAAGTTTTTCTACATGCCTCTGAAATCATATTATTTTAGCTCACTGTGTGTCTTTCAGTTTCTTTTTCCCTAAATATGCCATCACCAAATGTTCCTAAAAGATTAAGGTAGGCTGCAGCGAAAAATGGTTGAGCACTGACACTCAAAATGATTCCTTTCCATGTTTGGCAGGCAGAAAAAGTTGAACTTCAGTGGCACTTTGTCTGTCCTAAAGCCTTATAACATGTGGCTAACTTGTGGGCCAAAGAAATGTCCCAGATGTTTTGATGCGGAGTATAAAGCCCTAGGTTACCTCCCTCACTTTTCCCATGGCACCCAACTGCTGTTCAGTCTTCAGTTTAGCCTTAGGGAGAAGCAAGATATTTAGCCAATTGCTTGAGAGGGGACAGGAAGAAAACTGGTAGCAGAAAACTAGTGATTTAGAAATGGCTTGATGTGGAACAGGAATGCTGAAAGACAGAAGCACCATTGATCCTATAGTTTCCCGATTCACAATGACGTTTAGCATTGTTGCTAAGAAAGAGGAAAATACATCTGTATGCATTTGGTTCCTAACCCAAGATCCCTGCTAAAGATTTGTCTAACTGTAGAATTACTTTTAGGCATAGAAGGGAACCTCCAAGCTGCTCCTTTGCTGCTCAGACATCCACCTGGGTGGGCAGTTTTGTTCTGTATTCTCCCTTTCCTGTGTTAGCTTGGCCATTCTTTTCTATCCTACATTGCCCTCTACTGCCAACTTTGCACATTGCAACAGACAGATCCTGGCTCCTCCATATTTATTTCCTTCATACCTGAAAAAGTAAACTTGGTTGAATTAGCAATGGTTGGTTAATTATATATCCCTGTTTCCTATAGCTGGTTGTAATGGATGAGGTTGGTCCTCATAAAGAGAGGAGAGAAACTAAAACACTGATTTCTCTCTCTGTCAAAGCTGATTTGCTTTCTTTCAAAGTCTACAGCTCTAAAATATTTTCCCGGAGTCCTTAGATGTAGCACTTGAAAGCCAAAAGGGATAACAAGCAAATGAGATGTTTAATCATCATAGCAGAGCCATGTGGAAACACAGGCCAGCATCAGGAAAGCAAAGGCTCAGAATGAACAAAGACTTGCAACAAAAGTCAAAGGTATTAAAAGTTTCTTTCAACATATAAATGACAAGAAAAAAAATCAGGAAAACAGTCAGTCCACTAAAGAGAGAAGATGGAAAGGAAGTAACAGGCAGTAGAGAAAAAGCAGAGCTGCTTAACTTATTCTTTGCATCAGTCTTCACGCAAAAAGGAACTATAGCCCAACCTACTAAAAACGTAACTGTAAAAGACAGACTAGAAATAAAAATTAAAATAAGCAAGAAAATGGTAAGAGAACACCTGTCTGATCTTGATGAATATAAATCACCGGGACCTGACGGATTACATCCCAGAGTTCTAAAGGAGCTGGCAGAGGTCATCTCAGAACCACTGTACCATATCTTTCAAAAATCCAGAAGCACCAGGGAACTACCAGAGGACTGGAAAAGAGCTGATGTGGTTCCTATCTTCAAAAAAGAAAAAAAAACAGATTCAGAAACTACAGACCAATCAGCCTAACATCAAAAAACAGATCTCTGAACATCTAGAAACAAATAAAGTAATAACTAGAAGTCAGCACGGGTTTGTTAAAAACAGATCATGCCAAACCAATCCCATTTTGTTATTTGAGAAAGTGACTAAATTAGTAGACCAGTGAAATACTGTGGGCATACTATGCTTAGACTTCAGCTAAGCATTCGACAAAGTAGACCACAACCTACTTCTTGGTAAGCTGGAAAAAAGTGGGATAGATAGCATCACCACCAAGTGGATTTGTAACTGGCTGACAAACCGTGCTCAACGAGTAGTCCTTAATGGTACTATGTCTACATGAAGGGAAGTAAGCAGTGGAGTACCACAAGGTTCCGTCTTAGGCCCAGTACTCTTCAATATCTTCATAAACGACATAGATGAGGGAATAGAAGGGGAACTCATCAAATTTGCAGATGATACTAAGCTGGCAGGAATAGCCAACACCCTAGACTCAGGATCCTGGTGGATCTTGACAGACCTGAACACTGGGCCCTATCTAACAAAATGAAATTCAGTGTAGAGAAAAGTAAAGTCTTACACTTAGGTGAGAGAAACCAGAAGTACACATATAGATTGGGTGAAACCTGGCTTAATAGCAGTAATTGTGAAAGGGATCTTGGGAGTCTTAATAGACAGTCAATTAAATGTGAACCAGCAGTGTGCGGCGGCAGCCAAAAAAGCCAATGCAATCCTAAGTTGCATTAACAGAGAGATTCAATCAAGATCACGTGAGGTATTAATACCACTCTATAAAGCCTTAGTAAGACCACACCTAGAATGCTGCATCCAGTTTTGGTCACCACACTATAAGAAAGATGTTGAGACTCTAGAAAAAGTGTAGAGAAGAGCAAGAAAGATGATTAGTGGACTGGAGGCTAAAACATATGAAGAACGGTTGCAGGAACTGGGCATAGCTAGTCCAGTGAAGAGAAGGAACAGAGGTGACATGATAGCAGTCTTCCAATATTTGAGGGGCTGTCACAGAGAGGAGGGGGGTCAACCTATTTTCCAAAGCACCTGAAGGCCAGACAAGGAACAATGGATGGAAACTGATCAAGGAGAGATTCAACCTAGAAATAAGGAGAAATTTTCTGACAGTGAGAACAATCAACCAATTGAACAGTTTGCCTTCAGATGTTGTGGGTGCTTCATCACTGGAAGCTTTCAAGAAGAGACTGGACAGCCATCTGTCAGAAATGATATAGGGTCTCCTGCTTAAGCAGGGGGTTGGACTAGATGACCTATAAGGTCCCTTCCAACTCTGTTATTCTATTCTATTCTATTTTGAAAGCTCCTTGCAATATTGGAGCTACTTGGAATCATAAATTCATATCCAACTAGAGATTCAAAACCAGTGGATTGGTTTGCATAGTCCAAGTTAATTCTGATGTCAGATTTTGCATTCTTGGATTCATTTTTAGTAATCTCCCCAAGGAAATGTTGCCTAGGAACGGACTATCTCATAAATTTTCCAGATTTGATCTGTTAGCTTTGATGAATCTTGATTAGGAGATTCTAGGAGAATCACGAGCTATTAATTCCTATCTAATTTTTCCAAATACTGATGCTCATCACAAGTCTCTGAGCTTAAGAGAAAGTTAAGTACATGGATTTCTTATTACAGTGTTTTCCCTCAAGAACTCACCCTAATGCCCCTGTTCCTTCCTCTCTGCAAAGTCCTCTAAATCAATGTTTCTCAACCTTGGCAAGTTTAAGATGTGTAGATTTCAACTCCCAGATTTCCCCAACCAGCGTGATGGCTGGGGAATTCTGGGAGTTGAAGTCCACACATCTTAAAAAGTTGCTGAGATTGGGAAACGCTGTTTTAAATGGAAGCAGCGCCATTTAAAGGACTGTTTCTCAATCTTGACAACTTGAAGATGAGTGTTGACATGAATTGGAGTTGACATGGAGCTGTTTTTCGTTCAGCTCCTCGTCAGTTCAGCCAAGTATAAACCAATGAATTTCTCCATAGGAATTATGAGTCGGTAACTCTCACATCTGCTATATTTTGAGCTGCAGGTCCTATCAATTAGGAGCACGTTGCCTAGATGTCTTGCTGAGATTGTCCACATCCCTTTTCATGGCTGTGTTGCTCATGTCTGAGAGACTTGGAATTCCACAGCACTTGTTAACAGAGCACATTCTTCTCCCTCCTTATTCCTGCATAGAAACATTTGGCATTTTCTCCATCCCAGCTTCATGGACACTTTCTTTTCATTGCTTCTCCAGGATGGAGTCTACAGAAAAGTGTGAAGCCATCATCACCCACTTCAATGGCAAATATATCAAGACACCTCCTGGGGTCCCAGGTGAGAAAGGACTATAAGAGGGAGGGTGAATTGGTTCCTTTCCAGAGGAACAAAAGTTTAAGGTAGTAGAAGCAGCAACAGCAGCAAGACTAGTAGTGTTTTTCTTGCATCTGTAAAAGGGCACCATACAAAATAATAAAACAACATCGAGACATTAGTACAGTAACTTCCTATACTACAATTAAGGTCACAACTACTGTATAAAGACTCGAGTGAGCCAGCAATTAAAGTTGGTACCTTTCATAAATACTAATCACTTTGGAGCCCACTGATAGAAGGAAGGAAGGATTCATTCAGGGAAGGTTCAGAATAGCACACACTGTGCTGTTCTAGATCCAGATCACCAGATAAGGAAAAATGTTAGGTGACCTGCTAAGAGACTGCTGCAATAATCCAGCTGAGGGATGATCAGGGCACGAAGCCATTGCTTTGCTGTTTCTGTGATGAGGAACTGATAAAGCCAGTGAATATTCTTTAAATAAAATCTCCGAAGTTTTTTTTTATTATTACCTGTTCACAACAATGTGAAGTCAAAGCTGCCATTTTTAAAACTGTGTTAGCCTTCATACACACAGAGTTCTTCCCAAGAACCTAGAAAGTCATACTGTTATCAGTGTATAGTATATGTGTGGATCCAAGCAGTGGTCTTTTTCAAATGACAGGTGGAAATTTTGTGTAAGTGCAGATTTTTAAAATTCTGTCCCAGATTTTTTTGGTTTGGTACCCAGTATGCCAATAAACACTGGGATGCAACCGGGCCCCTTTATGCCACATTCATTCAGTTTTGATGATTAGTTCTTGATACTTTGTGACGTTCTCCAATTCTTTGTCTTCTATCTACTATCCCTTGGTATTTTCACATCAGTTATCCACATTTTCTTTTCAACCACAGTTAAATCGTTGTCGGTTTGTATCCAGAAATCTCACAATATTTTAACCTACTCATTTTCAACTACTTTTTCAGCTCTATGTTCCCACCAATTTTTCATTATTGGTACATGGTCATTTTTACAGATATTCTAGCGAATTGTTTTTTGTTTTTTTAAGTTTTTATCCTGCCTTTTAAAAAATTTGGTCAATTCAAGGGAGTGAACATATGTTCAGCCTCCTACTTTTCCCCCAGGACAAAATTATCAGTGAAGGTTCTTTTTTTTTTTAATGAAAATGGATCATTGAGTTGGACTTGCTGGTGGCAACTGGCTGCCCAAACCCAGAAACAGAGAGAGAAGGGTTGAGACACAATAGCCTTCCCATTTAGTTTGAGATGGAGGGAACCCATCCAGCCCAATATCAACATCCATCCAGGCATTTGGAAAGATACCCCCCCCCCCCGGCTGCCTCACTCAAAAGTACACCTGTGTGTTGTCTATGAAAAAGCTAGGATACTGTAACGTTCCACATCACAGAAAAAGTGTTCTGTGATAAGTAGGAGTAAAACCATTGAAATACAGTTCCAAGGTAACTTCAGAAGAGGGCAGTGTGGCTGAATGGTCAGGGTTTCAAGTGCAGCGGAAAGAGGTTACAGCCCTGAAACTGGAGCTACATGGTTCTCCATTTATAATGTGTAAAAATGTGTTGCTGATTGAACCTGATTGAAACAGGGCGATGAGATTGCTGACGGTGAGACAGGGAAGGAACTGAGAGCTACTGAAAAAGAACAATTTACCAGCCTAATGAGTAGAGGCAGGGGAAAAGGCCACGTAGTAAATAAAGGAAGGAGGGAATTGGATCAGAAGGGCTGTTCTGATCTGCTAAAATTATTTTGGCCAGAGGCCCCCAACCTTTGGGGCACCAAGGACTGGTTCCGTGGGGAGAGGTTTTTCTGCGGACCGGAGGGGGTGTGGTTTCGTGTGCTGCCCGCATCCCGCGGATGGGGCTTTCTTTGTGCGGACCGGTTGCTGGTTGGGGATCCCTGATTTTGGCTACTGCCTCTTCCTGTGAAGTATGAATTAAGTCATCTAAATCTGACCCAGTGCTAAAATTGTGGCCTGAAGAGGAGGGGTAAAACACTTCAAGCAGGAAGAGACATGACTGGAGTAAGCAGATAAACAAGTTATCTTAAGAGCAGGATGCTCTTAAGAGGCATGTGTGGCGAAGGGTTTGGAGTCATTTCCTATGTGCAGCAGAGTTAAGGAATCATACTTTTCCCGTGGAGTAAATTTCACAGCGTGGTTCTTGTGGAATAGTTAGACTTCACTCCAACAAAGGTATTTATAAGAGGGGCATTTTTATTTCCTTATTTGTGTCCAGCTCACCACATCTCAAATAAGTGGGGCCGCTACCAAAAGAATTAAGGGTTTCTTGCCATTTCCAGGCTATGATCAATTGATCATGTCTGATAAATACAATATTGCTTTCCCTTAGCTGCCTTCTATAGGTTGCTCCTTGGTGGTGGTGGTGAGGCTGTTGTTATTGCATTTGTGTCCCAAATTTTGTCTGAACACTCCAGGAGCTTAGATAGAGACTGACCTTAATTTAATTCCCACAACAATAAAGATGGATTATGTTGAGAGAAGATGACCGTCCCCAAATCACCTAAACAATATTTGTGTCAGAGAAGTGCTTGATCAAGTCCATGATACACATCCAATGCTGCAATGGCTACAGCTGCAAGCTCTCCAGTGCAGGCTGCGATAAAACTAGGCTGCATAACGAAGCTGAGCTTGGGGAGAGGGAACACAACCACTCCACTCAGAGGAAGCATATATGATTGGGGCATAAAAAAGCATGTCTGTCCAACTATTTTTTTTTTTTGCCTTCTTTCTGACAAGCTATCTTAATAATCTGCTTTTCCAAAGTGGCCATAGCTTGTGCCCTTCCCCCCCACCCCCCAATAACTCACAGATTAGCGGCTCCTTGATTTTGGTGCATGTATCAGCTGGCCCTTCTGACTTGTTGGCCAAGGGCCCAGTGGAGGGAAGTAGGAGTATCCTCTTGTACATAAGTGCTGCTCATGTGGTAGTAATTCAGAATGCTATGTAGCTCTGTACACTCTCCCTGTTGTGGGAGAAGAGAGTAGTTGCTTGGCAACAAAAAGGAAGGTTAACCACAAGAGCTCAAGGAAAACAGTAGCACGACACTGAAGTCTGCAAGCCTTTAAATGGAAAGCTGCCTGGGCCACACACACACTATGGATGGAGGCTGTTGCATTCCCGACAAAATGCTAATATGCCTACCACTAATGTGAAAATAAAAGTCTGCAGATGGTCTCACAAAAGTCACAGGATTGATGCTAACTAGCTGTTCTGACTTCCCCTGGGCACGGCTGGATCCTGAACAATGGCAGAAGGTTTCACTCTCTGTTCTAGCCGTGAAGGGTGAAAAAAAGAGAGAGGAGGGGTATCCTCTGTGGTTCAGAGGTAGGATGAAGTCAAGGAGAGGAAGAAAGGGTGAGCAGCACTGTGTCCAATGTGATCAGCCGTGGTTGTCCATTTTGGATCTTCAGGTTGATGTAACAGTTACTGCTACAAAGCAAAGTAGCATCCTGTCAGTGAGTGCACCAAAGACGGAGCGGTGCGTCGAGTGGAATTCAGTGTATCAAGTCAGCTGTGAAGAGAAGGTTTATGTTTAGATTCGAGGGCACTGAGAGAATACCGAGCCCTAGGGATATCATTCAAACTAGGAGCGTCCAGATCTGTTACAACAAAAGTCCCAAGGCTAATCCCAGGTTTTATTTTTTCTGCAGCTCCTCCAGATCCACTGCTTTGCAAGTTTGCTGACGGTGGCCAGAAGAAGCGCCAGAATCAGGGCAAATATGTGCAAAATGGACGAGCCTGGCCAAGAGAAAGTGACACGGTAAGCGTGAGGGTCAGATTAGAGGGCTTCGACGGACACAGAATACCCTTGGGTCATCATATATGGTGGCCCAACGAGAACTTGATAAAAAAAGTTTATTTGTCATGTTCGCTCCTAGCATGGAACTTCCTTTTTTGCAATAATTTTATTAAGAATTGCATTGTAGAAATAAAACTAATACAAACTGCAAAAGATTTAAAAAAAGCCCAGGAAGCATAGTTAACATTAACAACTTTTCACTCTCTCTTAAAATACAACCGATCATTTCTTCATCCCGTATCCCATCCCATTCTCTATCAACAAATCTTTAAAACCGCACCACTCCATCTCCGTCAGTAAAAGTCCATTAAGATTTAAGAAGTAGCAACATTATTATAAACTATGTTCAATAAATCCATTTTGAATCCTTGTTTTTACATTTATTTCTGATTTTCTTTAAACAAATCCCCCTATATCATTTTTTCAAATATTTATTTATACCCCACTTTTATTATTTTTACAAATACCTGAAGGCCGTGAAGTTATCCGACACATCCTCCTCCTCCTATTTTCCCCACCACCAACCCTGTGAGGTGGGGTTGGGCTGAGAGAGAATGACTGGCCCAAAGTCACCCAGTTGGCTTTCATGGCTAAGTTGGGACTTGAACTCATGGCCTTCTGTTTTCTAGCCTAGACCAAACTGGTTTGTAAATAAACAAAACTTTTAAAACATAAAACAGTTCTAGCCCACATAAGTCTATTAAACATTACCAGAATTAGCAATCCATCTCTTTTAACCTTGGTCAAATAAACCAACTATGTAATCTTTCCCCTTTCTCATAACAACCTTTAGCCTCCTCAGATAATATCCAAACATCTGTTTTCTTTTCATGTTCTCTTTATGTCTTCTCACAAAGTCATTGGCACCTTTTTCAAAGCCCTTCTGTAGATCCAGTATAAAGGGGGTATCCACATCATTCTTCATAATCTCCATGTTTCTTCTCACAAAATTGTTGATAACTTTAACAAATTCCTTTTGCAAGTCCCATATGAAGAGATTATTCACATCACTCTTCTGGTTTACTATTTACGAGTTGCTTTTTTTAATCAACCAGTTTCACTTGTATGTCCAACAGCTCTTTTTTTTTGTTTCCACTATTCACCTTTTCCCTCTGCTTATAATTTTTAAATCTGCATTTAAATCAATTTCAACTTTATTCAATAAAATCTGTTTCTCTTCCACAACACCATCCAATTTATCTTATCCTGGCAAATAATTTGAAAATTATTTTTTGCGCCCAAAAGTCATATACCTCACTCAATAAATCTCTTGATACACTCATTTCCTTCTTGTGCCTTCAAAGTCATCAATTATTGTTTTCAAATATAAATACTGAATGCTTCTCACGGGAAAAATCCTTTTAATTAATTTCAAAGTTTTAATTCAAGTTCATCTAAACATTTAATCTATTTGAAAATTTCTAGAGCCCAGCACCCTAATCACTTTTTTTGCTATATTTAAAAAAAAAAAAGTTTCTACAAAATCTTAAATCCATGATTTTTCCTAAAGAAAAGAAAGAAAACTTGAAGAACAAAACCCTTACCCAGTGAATGCAATAAAACTTGTGGTTCTGAAGATTTTCAATCTTTAAAAAAACCTCACTTTAAGAAGTGAGGTTTTGTTGAACCTTGAGTTCAGGAAAGGCTTCAGTAATGTCTCCGGCTCGTGTACAGATAGTCCTCAACTTACAACCATTTGTTTAGTGATAGTTCGAAGTTACAAAAGCACTCAAAAAAGTGACTTACGACTGTTTTTCACACTTACAAGCATCGTAGCATCCCCTTGGTCACGTGATTAAAGTTGGGATGCTCAGCAACTGGCTCACATTTATGACGGTTGCAATTCCCGGGGTCACGTGATCCCCTTTGGTGACCTTCTGAAAAAGCAAAGTCAATGGGGAAGACAGATTCACTTAACAGCCACGTTACTAACTTAACAACTGCAGTGATTCACTTAACAACCGAGGCAAGAAAGGTAATAAAACAGGGCAAAACTCACTTCCCAACTGTCTCACTTAGCAACAGAAACTTTGGGCTCAATTGTGCTCATAATTCGAGGACTACCTGGAATCCCACGACTCCCAGCTGATTGCAAGCAGCGGCAAAATCCTTGGTTTCTGCCGTGTACTCACAAAAAAATAGCTGTCTGAAATACATATGAGTAATCTCAAATGTCTCTCCTTTCTCCGGAGAGATTTTGGCTGTCTGGATCCCGCCTCCTGCTACCATTTTCAACCATAATCTCTCCCACTGCTCCGTGGTAGGTCAGTGTGCTATTTCCTCACTGGAAGTCTACAACTGCATCCCTGGCATGGAACTTCCTAAGCAAACTGGTTTCCCATCTCTCCCTTTGGATTTTGTGAACCGGCCACAAGTTGTGCAGTATAAGCTTAGAGACAGGAGAAGTTCCCTAACAGCTTGACTGGCTGTACCTGACATGCCACACTAAGCTGGTTGACAGAACAGGCTCTCTACTGGCCTGGATAAGGCTTGCGACTTGTTTCTGGAAAGGTGAAATAATAACTACGGCTTCACTGAGCTGAGAACCTGGTGCACTGGGGAACAGGAAAAGGCGTGAGCCATATGTGAATTAACTATTGTTTCCTGCAGGGTGGGATGACCTTGACTTATGACCCTACAACAGCGTTACAAAACGGGTATGTCTTTGTTCTTGTGCCTTCACCTTTTATTGGTGCAGTAATATTTTCATTAGAAAATGGGGCCTGGTAGAATTAAACTGGCATGGCAACCAGTGGGAAGAGAGGTCTGCTGAGCGCTCTCTCAGTTTTTGGACAGACTTCTAACAGGCAGGCTTTGCTCCCCCTATTTTCTCTGCAGGTTTTATACAACGCCCTACAGCCTGGCCCCAAACAGGATGATTGCCCAGACTGCGCTCTCCCCTTATCTCCCATCACCTGTTTCCTCCTACCAGGTATGTTACTTTGGCAGCTAATACTGGAGAACGCAAACTGGGACCGGAGTCACAACAAGAGATGAGAGCTTGGAAATGGCTGTGCTAAGAATGGGGAGGAGAAGGAGGCAACCTTTTTTCTTCTTCTTCAGTTGTATGTGTTGGCCACGTACAATAACAAGATTCCGTGATTAACATGGCTTGGGTCACTAATAACAAGTCAGAAATGGCAAGAAATGATGTGATGGTATTGTGATGCATTTATTCAATCCCTTGTGTTTCCCCAGCAGAGGGGGGGGGGGGAAATGAGAACACATGTCTGATTTTTAGAACAAATAGAAGGTAACTCTGGTTAGCTTTCCTGTTGTACCTCCTATTCAGCTAGCAGAAGTCACCTTGTCTAGATGAAAAGTACTTTAATGAGAGAGAATGTAGCTATCCCTGCTACTTGTAAAAACCCCTGTTCGCTGACTCTGTGTGTGACGGGGAAGGTCTGCCTTTAAAGTGGCCTTCCAAATTGCATGATCCATGTTCAAAGATTATGGGAGTTGTAGTTCAAAATCCCAGTTTTTAGGAAGGAACTCAGAGTGGGGCAAGCCAGGTTAAGCGGAAAAGTCTACAAGGGTGTGAGCTGTGAACCAGAAGTCCTTGATTGAAATCTTATCTGCACTACTTGGATATTGTTTCTCAGCCTGCTTCATGACAGGGGGTTGAATAGCTCAATCAATCTACCTTTTAGGACTGTTTTGTTAAGATACCATGTATAAAACATGCTGCCTTATTCTAGGTCCACAGTCCATCTTGGATGCACCATCAGTCATACCTCATGCAGCCCACGGTGAGAGCTATTTCTGCCTGCCTGCCTGCCTGCCTACCTACCTACCTGCCTGCCTACCTGCCTGTCTACCTGCCTGCCTGCCTACCCGCCTACCTACTTACCTGGAATCCTCCATTAAGGAAAATGTTGCAAAAGTTCTCATAGTGCTAATTAGTCCTTTTAATTGTGAATTCAGATGGAACAGTGAAAGTTGGACTTGGGTTGTTGTTGTTTTTTAAACTTGCAAGAGTTTGGGCTTTCTCCCTTTCTAGTCCAAATGACAGGAAAAATGATTAAACTGTGTAACTGTTTTTTGTTTTGTTCGTCTTCCTGGACCAGGAGGGTAAAAACACTTACGTGTCATCCTTATGTGTTAACACTTACGTATTAACTAACAACTAATATACTTTACTACTCATAGGGAAGACCTTTTTTGCTTTTAATTCAAAGTGCTGTGTGGCCTAGAGTGCTGGTCAGCATGTCCCACCTTTTCTAATTATCCTCCAATTTGAACTTTTGGGAAATGCAGTGCTTTCATACCAGAGTCTGTTGTAATGCACATTGTTCTTAGGACGTTTCTAGACTCATCCCTTCATTGCTTTCCATTTTGTCTCAAATGGTGCCCTCTTTTACTCAGTATTTTGTTCCCAAGCAGGGGACGGTGCTCACACCTACCATGGACCACGCCATTTCCATCCAGCCCACTTCCATGATGGGGCCTCTCGCCCAACAGCTGGGCCATCTGTCCCTCAGCAGTGCTGGCACAGTAAGGACCCCTTTCCTCCTTCCCTTTTTTTTGTGGGGCTGAGACCCAGTCCTGCTGTGGCCTCTTGACATTTTCTCTCCTTCTTACCAGTATATGCCAGCGGCAGCAGCTATGCAAGGAGCCTATATTCCCCAGTATACACCGGTGCCTTCCTCTAGTGTCGCAGTTGAGGTAAGAGGCCCTATTCCCCTTCCTGCTTAAATTAGGAATGCTTCCTTGGTACAGATTTATGTCTTTAAATAAAAAAAAAACCCGCATGCTGAGTTCACATAACAACTTTGAGTAAGCTAAAATGGGGATGCGAAATGTGTGGCTTATTTTCTTCCAGGGTCTCAACCTTTGCCTTAGCAACTGGCTCTTATGTCAAACCATTAGGGGTGAGTGAGTCACATAACATGTTATGTGACCCATTAACTTGGGTTTGGGATTTGGTGTGTTGTGTGAACGCAGCCTCCGGACTGTATATGGTCTGGGGTAAACTACATGCCTATGCAGAGATTGTTTATCTTGCACTGATACACATGTTGGTTTTGTGTGTTTCCAGTAAAAAGGAGCAGATTAACTGAGGGTAAGATGATGGGTGGAAATCCAGAGCACGTTTTATAGATTTTTGAAATGGCATCCCATAGATGGAAGAGGATTCCATATTCCACTGCCACCCTTGCCATGACTTTTGTGACCTTTTCTTCTTCACACATCCTCCCAATTGTCTTTAGGAGCTAGGGCGTACATGCTTCGGATAATGATGTTTACCAAACTAGCTTAAATTACTCGGGGAAGTTGATTAGCCACTAATCTTTAATAGGTCCTATTCCGAAATGAGCTCTTGCTTCTACACACTGGTGTCTTCCCACAGAAGCCCTTGAATGCTTTTTCTTCCCAGCCACATAGAGTCTTTCAATGCCGAGCATAAAAAGCAACACGGGGGAAGCCCCCAAGTCCCATCGCAGGGTTGGGGATCTGAGTCTGTGTGGTGGGGAAAATGAGGAGTCTCTGGAGACCAGTTTCCTGTCGGTAGAAAAGGCACGTGGCCGGCTGCTGAGCTCTTAATGAGGGAAGTGGAGAGGTCTGATTCCCTATCTAGCCACGTGGCGATTTGACCTGGCTTATCTTAGTGGGGCTGAAAGGTTTGGGGAAGATATGGCTACCATCCCAATTCCCCCAATGGGTATTTTGTCACAGGAGAACAGTGGCCAGCAGAGCCACGTGACAGTGGAGTCTCCATCGGATCATGCTGCCTACTCGTATCAGTACAACAAGTAACAACAGGTAAGGACAGGAGGGGGGGACTGGCATATATATATATATATATATTAGTCTTCTTCTCCCAGAGATAGCTCCGTTCTTTTCATTTACTTGATCCTTTGCCAGTTCCGGGAAAAATAACTTGAGTTTGAAGCTCATGCCTGGTGCCTTGGGCAATGGCCCTTGACCACAGGAGGGTCCCTCTCAGGGTCATTTGAGCAATCTGGGTAGATTCACCCCCCTTTTCTCTCCTCCCAAAAGGAGGAAGAGAGGTGCAAGAGAAAGAAAGATAAGAGAAAGCAAGAGTTAGGAGTCCACTGAAGGTATTTTCTCCAGCGACTCCAGAAACCTGGATTTAGCTCTGTTTGTCTTATCCACATGCCAGGAAACTTCCTTAAAGGAGGTCAAGCATGGCACTTGAGAACTGGGCCACTGACTAGAACTGTGAATGAGTCATGGGGTATGTGTGTGTGACTTGTTACAGCATTCAGTCATGGCCAATTGGAAAATGAGATCCAGGGTCCTCCCCTCCCTGTTCTTTATTGTGGAGGGGCAGCAAACGTGGCTTGGAAATTAAACAACACTCCCCTCTCCTCCCCAAAATCAAAACCCACCCCATGTGATTTACGTAACTGCAGGAAACCAGTTTGCGGACTTGTGCTTAAGCAGGGTTTAATTTCTGAAAAGAAGAAAAGAGAGTTGCCAAGCGCAAGGCTTGTAGCGGAGCCCTGTGCGCCTTCCTGCTGCTTAATTTAAAAAAGGGTTTTGAGACGCTTTTAAGGACAGGCAGGAGGCTGAACTACTCCGTTACTCCTAAATAAGGAAAAAGGAAGCCAAGAGGCTTGACACTTGAGTCTCCACATCATGTTCCACAGAGCATTTCTGCAATGAGCTGGACATTGTTCAAGTGTGTGGCCTTTGTTCCCAGAATTCATAGCAGTAGCTGTGGTGACTGGGGCATTCTGGGAGCTGAAGTCTTCGCATCCGGAGGTCACCTAGGTTGGTGGAGGCTGTCCAACCTCCTGAGTTCCGAGAACGAAGAAGGATCAAACGTCTCACTGACCTAGGATGCAGAATCTACTTCTTGTCCCAGGAACAGGCCCAGTTTCTGTGTTGGCTTCAGTTTTTTTCTATCAGGACCCTCAGATACGGACCTTGGGCACAGCCACAAACTGAGTGAGCAGAGAGTGGAATGTCAATGAGACTAATAAGGATTCTCCCCTTTGCCTAGCCTGGCAATTTGTGACCAAGTGATCTCTTCATCAGGGGCCTGAAGGGTATGTTGACCTTCAGGGACAAGTGAAGATCCCCTGCTGAGCCATTTGCATGTTCAATGAGACCTATATTACCTATTGATCTTCCAAGGCGTCACAAAACGCACTTGTTTGTTCTCCCAAGCAGGCTAATATGGCTCTCTTCGCGTGGAATTCTGAGACCAACTCTCAGAATGACCTTTTTTTGAAGGAGCTCCTGGTGTGACCTCAACATTTCCCACAGTGAACACTTGAAGGAGGCCCATGTTCTGGGTCTCAGAACGGCGTCTCCTTCGTTCGCTGCAGGAAACGCAGGGCAAGGCTTCCTGCAGCAACTGTTCAGTCTGGAGTGGCCCTAACTAATTCAGACCTAGCCCTTCAGCCCAAAGGCCTTCTCCCACATAGGTAAGCAGCTGAAGGTTGAGGCCAAGTGGCTGAGAAGGTTGCGTGTGCTCAGATCGATCCTTCAAATGCTTCCCAACACATTGGACACCAGGGCGGTTGCCAAAATTGGGGGGGGGGGAAGAGAGGCTGAAGGAGGAAGGCTTGGGACCGAGACGGTTTCTCTTCTTGCTTACTACTTTGTGTGCCACACACACACACTACCTCCACGGATGTCTTTGTTGCCTGCTCTCGTAATTCCCTCCATTTTTCATCCCTTTAGTGCCACCGAGCAGCTCAACTCTGAGCAATCACTTCGAGGGAGACAACGTGTTCTTTTTTTTTTTTTTGTTGTTAAAATTTTGTGCTGCGTTTAGAAGATGTTGGAACCATTTTTGTTTTTGTTTCTTTTTTCTTCTTTTTCTTTTTGGCAAAGAAAAAGGTTGTTTTGTTTTTTAAAAAAGGAAATAACCGCAATAGACTTTTGTCACCGAGGAACCAAAGGAGGTTAGAATGGGGGTACAAAAAAAAAAAAATAATACCCCCAACCCTTAGATGTACAGATGGACTAAGGACTATTTTAATACGAGAACATTTGTGTGTGTATGTGTGCGCGTGTGCGTGCGTGTGTGCGTGCGTGTTTATTTTCTTGATAACAGCAAAGTCAAACGCTTTGGATGCCCCAGAATTCCCCAGAGAAGAAAATGAATTTTTTTCCCCTTCTTTTGGAAAGCTGGTTTGGTACCTCTGGGAGGAAGGTTTTTTTGCTCCTTTGAATTCATTTTGTTTTCTTTGGTCATGTAAAAGATTTTTTAAAGGACAAATATGCAAAAGTGTTTGAATATTTTTTTTGTTGTTGTTTTATAAGGAAAAAAATTGCTCTGAAAAGCCCCACCTCGCAGCTGTAGGATAAAAATCAGTGCGGAGTTCTTTTTTTTTCTTCTTCTTCTTCTTCCTTGGGGTGGGAGCGGGGAGGGAATTTTGCTTTGAAAGGATTATTTTATTATTTCAAGAGGGTATTTTTTTTCTAAAAAAGACAAATTTACAAAAAAATTAAAAAGAGGAAATTTACAAAAAAAAAATTCAGAAAAAAGGAAATCTTAAAAAAAAAAGTTGAACTTTGGCGGCAGCAAGAGGGGTTCGCTTAATGCTTGTCAAGTTGGAATGAAATGATGCGGCTGGAGGCATCCGATGAACTTAATCTTTTTTTTTTTTTTTTGGCATAAATTTTGCCTCAGCTGAGAGAGAGAGAAAAACAGAGTTTGCGCCAGACCTCAATTTCTGCCCTCTGTCCAATTGGACTGTTTTTTGCTGGATGTTTTGGACTCTGATTTGAGCTTCTGTGCAGACCTGTCTTTGCTTCCATGGGGAGGCCTCCCCCCCCCTCGCCTGCCCCGTCCTGCCCTGGACCAGGGGAACAATAAACGGACTAAGGAATCTGCCGCCAGTGATGCGTCATCACCTCTGGACTCTCGGACGTTGAATGGACACGTTGCCAGCAGCAGTGCTTCGCCCCGTCCCCATCCCCAGGATACACAAACACACACACACACACAGTGCCTTCTGCTGCCTGCGGTCCGGACTGTGCTGCCGTAAGCCCCCCCCCTTCCGCCCCCCAGTTCCTGCATGCCTGCCAAGCCCAGGTCCACAGTGCGTCCGTTCTCTCGACCAACTCAGCTGGGAACAGGTGCTTCTCCTTCCGACTGGTGGGGACTGCAGGAAGCCCGTCCCAATTGCTGTGAACCAAGCAACCAAGGAAGCATCGAGCACCTTGCAGGGGATGTTCCAGCTCCCAGCTCCCCCCCCCCGTCTCCAGAGATCCTAGTTACTATGCACGTTATCCCTTCCTCCCCCAGCCCTTGATTGCTGGCTGCCCCCTGAGATTTGCAATAGGAGGAGACTATGTGCAATAATTCAGCCTTTCCTACCTTGTGTTTCCCTGCAGGGCCTCCTGAAGTGCTTTAGACACCTCTGCATGTTCCCTTCCCCTCTCCCCCAACCAGATGGTGCTAAAAGTCATCCTCTCTTCCACCATAAAGTCACCCCCCAGCCCAGCTGGCATGTAGCTGACCCTTCCATCCTGTTGCTTTCTCCCCCCCCCCCCATGGGCTGTGATCACCTTGTCCCCCTTTTCTCTCCTCCCCCTCCTCCCTGCTGGCCCCTTCCTTTGAAGAAATGGCTCTTATGCAGCTGACAATCAGGAAGGAGCAATGGCGGAGGCCATACGGGTGTCACGTGAGTCTAGGAAAGCAAGAGTCTGTGTGCATGTGTCCCTATCTGTCTTGGTTTGTGTGTGTACCATCCATGTCTTTGAGGGAGGGGAGACAGAGCTGTGGTAGGGTGGCATTGGAGGAGGTGGCATTAATGTATCGGTGTAATTGGGTTTGTGCACTGCTCAGGATCCTTTTGTTGTCTTAACCACTTTTAAAGCATGGTCCTGACCCAGCAAGAGCAGGTTGACTTCCTGTGGGAGGTTTGGGGAGAGTTCGGTTCACCCCATCCTCATAATCCTTCAGCCAGGCTAGTTTAGATACCTTCCCGCATTGCTCGTGAGAAGGGACGACCCACAGACAGGAGACACAACTGTGATGCCCCCCAGGAAAGAGAGGCAAGACCGACAGTGCAGGAGCCCAGTGGATCCAAAGGCTGGCTACGTTTGGTGCCCCTTTCTCTGGCCCGGCCAGACCCTCTTGGTTGGCATAATCACACACCCCCACCCCACCTCCCCCTAGTGCTGAGAGAAACTGAAGTGCCTTTTTTGGGGCATGCAAGCTTGCCTTCATCTTTATGTTATGTGATCTTCGATGGGCCTCATCCGTAGCCAAATGGAGTTTTGCAGAGTCGGGTCCCAAAGTGGGTTGGGATGGCTAAAGAAACAAAACCAAAAACCAAAAATTACAGTAACTGAGATTCTGGTTCCAACTGTCCCTATTTGGGAGGCAAAGGCAGAGGAGCACACAGTCTCTGCAGGACTAATAAAGGAACTTCCCAGATAGGTCGGGGTTTATACCCACCCACCCTTCCCTGTCTTACTTGCCTGCAGTGCTCACACACCAAACTACAGGGAAACTTTGAAACACCTCACATCTGCACCCAGAATAAATACAAGCTATAAAAGGATTCTACTTGAGAAATTGATTCCAGATGTGCTCCAAATATGGGCTGCAACCTCAGACTACATCGGGGTACACCTGGTCCTTAACAGGCCACTCTCCTGCCTTCCCCCACCCCATTTTTTTTTGAGCAGCTTTTAGAAAGGATACAGCTGAGAAACTCATTACCTTGAATTTTCTTTCTTTAACCCCCTAGGACCTCTTCTTACAAAATTCCATGTGGGTTAAAGCATAGCTTCACATCTGGAAGACACCAGGTTAGGCAAGGCATCCTTTGAAATTTTCTTGGGACGCTTTCTTAGAGTGAGTGAGTGAGATCTGTAGAAATCTTGTTTTGATAGGATTCATGCTGCCAATTTTCTTTTGCTACATTAGGATTTATAGCTGCTTGTTCAAATCCCCCACAAGATCTTACTAAAACAACTAACTGTGGGTGGTTAGTGAAACCCGTGCTTTTTTTTTTTTAAGATAAAATGAAGGGGATATTGTCTACAGGGATCTCCTGATCCTTTAGTTCGATTCCTACAAATGGATGAATTTACAATTAAGATTATCCTGGTTTGTGTTAATAGACTTAAGTTCAATCACCTCCAAGCACCCCTGCCCCTACCTATTTCAGATTGGAGTGGGAAATATGCTAGATATTTAGGCATTTGATGATGGCAACTAAGAATCTTGATAGGTTTAAATTAAAATTTAGTCTGTGCTTGTAGAGCCTTTAGAGTGAGGCCATTTTTAAATGTAGCAGTAATAAAAAAATAAAATTAAAAAGTCCCTAGTCCTAAACTCTTACCCGGAAACCTGTTAGAAAATAAACACCAAGGATTAGGCTTAACCATCTTATGTTGCCTTTGGTGTAAATTCGAAGCAGGTAATGAAAACATGAGTTAGCTTTCCAGCCCTTTCATGGCTTAGGCATTCGGGTGTAACCATTAAAATCAGGGTTACCGTTTCCTTAAATAGTAGGAACATATTAAAATTAATTAAATTATATATTAAAAAATCATTAAGATAATTGATTAGTAAGTAAATAAAATTAGCAAATCGGGACTTTAAAACAGACCTTTAGACTTAGTTTGACACGGTTTTCAAGTTGTAAAA
The DNA here is from genome assembly GCA_023970755.1 of Azemiops feae. Lineage (NCBI taxonomy): Eukaryota > Metazoa > Chordata > Lepidosauria > Squamata > Viperidae > Azemiops > Azemiops feae. The sequence goes on along the minus strand of JALGBA010004142.1, from coordinate 354,824 downwards.
CACAGCAGCCCTCCGAAGGCATCTCTCCTAAAGCTCTATGCTGCAATCTAAGGGGAATTTTCTTTGAACCCAAGCTAATTTGGGAGATCAAAGGAGTTTAGTTAATTAGCTACCAAGTTTATTTTGCCCCGTATATGAAATGAGAAGTATCCTAGCTTTCTAAATTTTGTTTCTTCCCTCCAGCACTCAGAGGGAAAAAAAAAAAAAAAGCAAAGAAATTCAGGATTACAACTCGGTAAAATTCAATTATGGTTAAGAGACCAGTCCTCACCAAGAAGGAAATTCCCATAAATTCAGGAAACTGACTTTTAAGCAAATGTATTTTGTAATCGTAGTGAAACCTTAAACCTCCATGTGGCCAGTGAGTGGGGAAATGTTCAGGGTGAGTGGGGGATGTGGGTTTGTAGACCTGCCCCCAATATTTCTGTCCCTCTAGTGCAGGGGTGGGGAACCTGGGCTCTTTCATGACTTGTGGACTTCAACTCCCAGAATTCCTGAGCCAGCCATGCTGGCTCAGGGATTCTGGGAGTTGAAGTCCACAAGTCATAAAAGAGCCCAGGTTCCCCACCCCTGCTGTAGCGCAATGCTAATCTGACCCTCATTGAACTGCTGGGATGCTTATCTGTGCACAGAAATAAATGTCTGCATTGAAAGCCCCCAATGGCTCTGTAAAAATCAAGTGCCAGATCAAGTACTGCTTTGGAACAGAGAGTTCCTTCTTTCAGCGTACCTGCCTGCCTGGATTGCTTTCCTGAGCTCTTCATTTGGCATTCGGCTGCCATTAGATACCTAGCATATCCTAAGCAAGTTCCCACCCAGAAAGAACATGAAGCTTTCCTCTGGGTTGGCTGTCCCTTTGACAGCATTTGTCCCAGGCATATGATCCGTTTATTAAAAAAAAAGTAAAAATCCCACAGCCCTCTACCTTATGATGATGCTTAATGGATCCATAAATGTCTGTGGCAAAAAGCATGTTTTCCGGCAAGGGGGCAGCACACTTGCGGTCTAGTCTACGTGTATCCTGCTCCCATAATAATCTTGAACCCATAAGACAGAATCAGAGCACGCCCACTTGTCCCAACTGCCGTATTCATTTCTAAATGAAGATGAAAGCCCACTTTCCTCTTTTTCTTCTGATCTCTGAAAGCTGTTTCTTTTGAAGCGTTGCTGGGTCTTTCTCTTTTAGAACCAGAGATTAGGCTGGCTCACTGTTGGTCATCTTGAATGTGGAATAGGAGGTAGCATTTGGCAGAACCAAAGTCCAAGCTATAGGATGGGGGAAATTGTAAGGAGCGGTGTTTCAAAGCCAGTTCTGAGGATGAAGAGGGTGCTGGACTATGAATAGAAGTGGACTCAGCGTGGTCTACCAAATGCGACTCCCTAGGAATCTGAGTGATCACACAGCATATTAGAAACAAAAGTAGACCTGATTCTACAGTACAATTGGCACCCAGGAATTGCCACCCAAAGGTATTGAGACTATTGGGACAATTGTAAAAGAGAGGTTGAGATAGAGTAGCAGTGGCCAGTGTGTGGTGTGCATGCCAAGACAGAGATTGCTAAGAGTTTGGAAAAGAGGACAGCTGTAGATTAAAAATGTTTTGGAGGAGGTTTGCTATGGGTAAGATTGAAGAAGATCAAAGCTAGAGATGGATGGGTGCAAGAGTGAATGTAAGCTGATAGAAGAGAAATACACATGCAGACATGTATTCTTTCCCACACATTTTGCCCTAGCAAAGATTCCTTTTAAGCCTCAGCTCTATTCTCATTCCTCTTCCTGGACCACTGCCTCACAACCCTTTCATCCAAGCTAGACATTAGGTTTGTGCAACACTCTGGGTCTAGTTCCAAGCAGGTCCTTTGGAATGCAAGAGTGCACAGACATAGCGCATCTCTGCAACCCTTTAAAGCAGCCGGATTTTTATCTAGGAACCCAGGGCAGCTGAAGAGGACAAGTGTGTTATCCCAGGCAAAGATGCAGGGGGTTAAAAGAGTTGCGGACAGGTGCTATTTGCACACTCAAGATGCTCCTGTGCGATCTTACTAGATATGTGCTTTGGGGCAGTAACATTATTATTTTGAGTTTATTCCATCATATCCATACGGAACGTACGCATAGTGGGTGATGAGAAATGCTAGGCTCTTCTTTCAACCTCGGTAGGCTGCAGAGGGCACCTTGGATGGCAGCCTTTCTGCTCCAGCCCCATCTCATGGTGTCCGCTGAAAGCTTACAGGAAGGTTCCAGTTTCCTGGCAGACTGCAAGTCAAGTCCACAGCTACAGCCCACCTGCGGGCTGGGAAGATCACTGTTACAATGCTTTACTATATATAAAACCATCCCTTGCTTAAACCACGATATGGAAGCCTGCATGCTTTGTGCAGGGACCAAACACAAGCAGCTGGGACCTTTGGAGCCCACACCTCTGAGCTGCTGGTTTTTTTTTTATCTTGTGCCTTGATTTCCCCTGTCCCATTCTGACAGCGGGGGAAACCAGTCCCTGCACTTTATAAATGCCCAGTCCTAGTTCAGCCTTTCTCCGTGTCAGTTTTCAAAGCAAGGATGCTGTAGTCTTGTCCTTCCTTTCTACCTGGCTGCTGCTCCTTATTCCAGCTCCCCCTAACCCAGCCTTTACCCATCTTTCCACCCACCACACTGGAGGAGAATGCAGCAGGCTGCCTCCCAAGGCTAATAAGACGAGCCTCTCACATCTTATGTCCATTTCCAATGCGGATAGTTTAGAAAGCGAGCACCATCACCCCGAATTCTTTAGCTGTATCATGCTGGCATTGAAACCTGAACTCCTTGGAAGTTAGTGGTGTACGGGGGGTGGGGGTGAGGGAGGGTGGAGAGAGGAAACCCGGTTCAGAACTTCCCTTCATTTTTATGCTCATCAATTCCAGTTTTTGTCATTCTTAGCTACACATCTACCTCACATGCACTCGCAGTTCATTTGTATACCCAGAACCGGCAAACTGCACCTTCTCCAAGGGATACGTTCCCCACCTCATCCTTAAAAGAGAAAAACCCTTTAGGCTCCTCTTGCTTTTGGGAAGGGGGAGAGAGAGAAGAAAAATGTTGGTTTGAATGAAAAATGACCCCTGTGTTGCTGCTAATTAATACAGTTTTATGTTCAATGTACTCGTTTTTGCTTTGCTTTTCTAATTTTCCTTGTAAAATGTTATTAGTTTATTTAAAATGGAGCAGAAATGGTTTTATCTAGAGAAGCATTTTTGTGGCTCTGTTGTGAGACCCCAACTGGGCAATAGTTGACAAGACCACGAAGTTGCTTCCCTCTTTCTCCCTCTCCTTTTTTTGCCACAGTTCTCAGAGTTTTCCTAGGGCTTCACTGCTTGCACTGGAGATCAAGGGAGGTCCAGAATGACAGTGGGCACCATCAGTTTTGTTTTATAACAGAGAATGGTGGTTAAAGTTTTCTGGCAAAAGCAAGACATTACCCAATTTGGGAAGTATCAAAGCATAGAAGAGGCTACTGTCCTCCTAAGAGTTTTACAGTAGCTAAGTACAGTCTTCGCAAGGTTTCAACAACATAAAGCGAATCATTGCCCTAAGATACGCCACACTTTCTAAACCACCAATACCTGTTTCTCCTGTAAAAACCACTGAGAGGTAGAATGCAGACAACAAAAACCGGCCAGACCCTGTTAACAATATTAGTGGAAAGACTGCTTTTGAGTGAGGACTTTCATCATCTGTAAAAATTGTATAAGGTGATGTATGAATAATACGGCTTTGGGGATGATAAGAGGGGGGTAGAGATATATTTAGTGCTACTATACTGTTAAAATTTTTCCAAAGATCAAACTCTGGTTCCTTGTAAAGAAGACGTTATGTGGATCCTTCGTTTGGCTCAGGACGGCTGATCTAGAGCCCACCAAAAAGGATTACGTGCTTGATACAAACTTGCTCCCAGTAAGAGCTGTATAATGGTAGCCCACGTACCCTGGGAAGCCCTGTCCCCAAGGAATGTCAGCTCTTCGCCCCCCCCCAAAGCAAGCATGCAAGACTCGGCAGAGAGGATGGGCTTCAGCCATTCCAAATCGACTTGTAGTTAACCAGAAGTTGTACCCGGCCAATTATATTCCAGGACTCTCGGTGCTATGATTTCCTGCTTCCATTTTTGCTGCACACTTGGGTTTTCTAGAGACAGCCCCAACAGAACAGTGAGCAGCTGTCTCTGGGGATGGGTCAAAGGTAGGGCAGAAGAGGCGATGTTTTTTTTCTTCCAAACTTACCATGCGGGTGATGATTTGAAACTGTGTGTCTTAGAAAAAAAAAAAAAGTAATGAAATCAGAACAGCCCCCTCCCACTTTTTGACTATTGCTGTGGAATAAATGTGTATGGTTGCGGACTATTTAGTGTTCTTCCATAGTCTTCCCATCCCTAGCAGGAAGGGCCTGTGCGGATGAGCTTAAAGTAGGATCTCTGATTCAATGCAACAAGGTTCAACCTAACTTGTCTTGAACAAATCTCTAGCTTGTCTGCACTTTCCTCTGGAGCAATATGCCCTTAACCTGGGGGTTGTGATGGTTGCACTGATGCCTTGTCCTATAGCAAATTGCCCTTAAACAAATAGCAATAGGCATCCACCCTACGCAACGTCCTTCTCATGCTGGATCATGGCTATAACAAGCTACAGGCTATTTCATGTGCTTCAGTGTATTTGTACTTTTTCATGACTTGGGAACAAGTTAGCTAAATGTTTGCTTTAAGAAAAAAAAACGTCATGGATGTAAAAATGTATTTTGTTAAAACACATTTGGCAGTCAACCCAACTGAGGATGGAACCTCGTTTGCCTTTATCCCATTTCTTACTCAAGACCTTCAGAACTCCCATTTTGAAGGTACTGGAATTCTTAAAGGCTTCCATTTGCCACAAACCAGAGGAAAGTTCCTGCCCATCTCTCCATTCATTGTACTGACTAGTTTTATTTATATACTTAGGGACTATTTGTACAGGTTTTTTTAATTGAGAAGTTTCTATTGTTTTGTATCCTCCATGCTACATACCACCAGGCCTGTTTCTCTCTCTCTCTCTCTCTCTCTTTCTCAACCCTGTACAATTGCCCCCTCTGTGGAGCTCTGACTGGTCTCATTTTGAACAAATTTTTGTTTTGAAATAAAAGATGGAAAAAAAAGTGCTATGCCTCGATTGTTTCAAGTTTCGCTTTTAAGAGGGAACATGCACCTGATGATCATCATGTTTTAGTGGGATTTGGGCCATTTGTTAATATGAGAGCAATTATCAAGATTTAATAGGGATTATTTGTTAATAACAGCTTCAGGTTATATTCGAGAAAACCCTTTTGTCCACTGCTGTTCTTCCATCAGCCATGAAGTTACAGGAATAAGTGGTTAATTCTCCAGGCTGAAAACTGGGACATTGTCAGTTCTAGACCCACCTTTGACACAAAACCAGCTGGGTGACATGAGCCAGTCACTGTCTCAGCCCTGGAAAGGAGGCACTGACAAGCCACTTCCGAAAAACCTTGCCAAGACGACCACAGGGACTTGTCCGGACAGTTGCTAGGAGTCAACACTGACTCAAAAGCATGCACAAGCACACACTGTGTTCACAAGGAAGATGTACTTTTATGTGGCCAAGGGAAAAGGCACTGCTCCTAGGCTGGGTGATTCAAGACCTGGGCAAAAGGATGCAGGTTACTGAATCCCTTTTCTTTAAGCCAAGGGGCTAGCAAAAGCCACCCATAGCAGCAGGAGAGATCCTGAAGCAGAGAGCCAAAAGCCAGAAGCTCTCAGACATGAGGAACACTCTGCCCCCTAACAGCCTGTGGATTAAAATTGAGTACCATCCTGTTTACTAGTGACATATCATTGCTACACGCTAGACTATTGCACTGTGTGAGAACTTAAATTTCCAGCTGAACCAAAGCTTTATTAATGTACTCTTCTTTATATAACTCAGCTATGAAAACGTTTCAAATTGCTTACTGTGTGAAGAATGTGGATAGGAAAACCTAACCATAGGGACATAGGTGCTCAGATAGTTCACTTATCCTCAGGCCAAATGGAAGTACTTTGCCCCAGGCAAATTATAGACGTGATGGTAGTAACCACCACTTTTAAAGGGAAAGAACAGCTATATTTTTGGAGCTCTTTTTGCAGCTATCAACTCTCAATTCAAAGCCAGCAGGCCATTAAGTATTTGCTGTGGGAAGAAGATCTTTTCTTTGCTGGCAACTCTCCAAAGGTTTCCTGTATAAGCCATTAATTGGAAATAAAATGGTAAGACGGGGAGTTTGGGTTGCTCTGGAAGGGCTTTTCCTGTAGGACAAAATTAAGCCACTAACAATTTGTGGTGAAAATAACCTTTCTCAGAGTAGAACCACCCATTGTTAAATCCGATTACTTTGTAATTGGTTGCATGATTCAGCTTTTCTTGCCTGGAAAAGTCAGCTAGCCTGTTCTGCAGGCAAAGGAAAACGGACCACAAAAATGGAACATTATTTTGACAAAGAGAACTTTTATATCTTGGGTTGGGAGAAGTCAGACAGCAACCTGAGGTGTAATGGAATAGCCTTTCTCCCATACACAGGGCAAGATTTCCAGGTTTGGATTTGTTGGATTGGAACCAGGGGACTGGGAGTTCTAGTCCTGCCTTAAGCACCAAGCCAGCTAAGTGATTTTGGGCCCATCCCTCTCTCTTAGCCCTGGGAAGGAGGCAGGGGCAAACCACTTCCAAAACTATTTGCTCTAGCAGTCTCCGGTCAGGGGTTGACTCAATGGATTGTAATAATGACAACTTTTTTTCAAAAATCAAAAAATCCCAAACAATGTGCTTATACCCAGAAAACTAATCCACCATCTGGGAAACAGTTGTGAGGAAAAAAGGCAATATTTGAGCATTTTGTTTTGACAAACTCTTACAATAAAAATGTTTTTAAACATACACTGTCCATTAAGTGGAATCCTTCTCAGAATAAAAAGGGCAAAAACAATGCTAAAGCTAGTGCCAGTAACCCCTTAAAAAGGTCAGGTTCCAGTCCTGAACCTTTCCAATCACTTTAGATCCCACTATCATACTGTTATACACAGCTTTATACTTGTGACTTGCTTGGTATAGATTCTACACAACAACGGAGATTTAATGGGACGTTTAAACGGCCATTGCTCTACCCGATATCTTTTCTTGTGCGGTAACATGCGAGAACATGTCTACTAACACAGCCTGAGATTTTTGCAACGGTAGCGAGCAAACCAGCGTGAGCTGCGTGCAGACATGGCAACACAAGAGGATTTAGCTTTTGCCAATCTTAAAACTGCAGATTTTATTTTGGGGCTGGAAGGGGACTAATTTTTAGCACCTGTAATTGGCCATGTAAAACCTAAAGGATGAAAACAAAGTCTGATGAAATTGGAGAATCTAGAATAGGACTGGGTTTAAGTGCCTACAGAGAAAATCATTCGTCTCTGAATGAAAGTTACTCACGCTCTTCCTCCAAATCTTTTAAAGCAGTTGTAGTATACTGTAGTGAACAATGCCAACTGATTCCCCAAGCATTCAAAATGAGCAAAATTTGCTATTTACACACTTTTGTTCCAGGCAACTACATTATTGTGAGATGAAGGCTACAGTTCTGATACCAGTTCTGTAGTTCATGCTACAGTTTTGATATCATTGAGAACAGGTGGAGAACTGCAGGCCCTGCAGCTGCCTGTGGGCCAGACTACTGAAATTCAAGGCCAGAAAAGTAGAAAATTAGAATTGTGATTCTTTACTCGTTCCTAGCACGGAATGCAGAAGAAATGTGCCTTAAAAGACTAACCGGTGCATTGCATAAGAGCGGAGGAGGGGGAGGATCAAGGGGATGCACCCCCCCCCAAGCAGGGGTGATCAAGAGCTCCTATGAGAAAAGACAACATTCTCAGGCAGTTTCTTCTCTATCAAACATGGGTTGTTTTTGTTTATTCTTTGAAACTTGACAAGCACTCTAACATCTGTACTTGTGGAAACATCACAAGGAAACAAACAAGAATTCTAGACTTTTTTTCTTCCTTTTAAACCTTATTAAAAATGAGGTTGGTCCTAAAAATATAGAAAGAAATCAATTTAAATTCACAAAAAACTGTACATTATCAAAAATTCACTAAAACAAACACATTTGGTTATTTCATATAAAAAAGTTTTGATTTCCCCCCTCCCCTTCCTGCTGTTCAGAACATCTCACAGGATGATGGGTTAGTTGGTTCCTTTCCGATACCAAATTAAGATGAAAGGGGAAGAAAAAGCCAGTGGTGAATGATAAGGCCAATTCTAGTTGCAATTCTTAAATTAAATTCCAAAATCCATGTAACTTTCAATAAACAAGTTTTTTTTTTCCATAAACCGATTGAAATGACCATATCCCTTAATGAAGATCAAGATTAGGTCAAACCTGGATTCATTCTTTTAAGATGTGTGAGGCTTTGAATCCAAAAATCTAATGTTTCTATAACAAAAAAGAAACCCCAAAACCAAAACCATGAAACTCTAAATTAAAAACCAAAAATTAACATCTCCAACTCTAGTTCTCTCATGACTGATGAAGAAAAAAAAAAACCCAAATGATCCAGAAAAAAAAAATACTAAAAACCCACCCAAAAGAAGTTTTGTTACAGCACGTTTAGATAAAATATAAATATTTATGCATAATATAAAGTCAGTTTCAAATAGACTTCAACTCTACCTCTTTATTTTAAAAGCCAAAAAACAAAACAAAAAAACCCCAAATTTAAAATAAAATAAAGATTGAGGTTATTTGATATAAAAAGGCTACGTTTTGTTGAAAACAATTGGGAAGGAAAGTGAGGTTGGGGTGGAGGAAGCACAGTAAGGGAGGTTTCCGTCTCCAGGTTATATCACCTGTGGTTACATTTTACTTACATCAGTGCTCTTGCAATTGGATTGGTTGACGCGGATTGAGGAGAAAACACCCACACACGTGCACGCACACGCACACACTCGCACACACACCCTTACGTCACTCCGATGTAGCACAGGTGGATATCGGGGAGAAAGCCATCTCCTAATAGGACCCTGCCAGCCAAGTATCTGCCCCAAGTGATACCCGTAATTATAATGGTTTGAGGAGCCAGGCTGGATATGAAAGCAGCGAGGGAGGGAAGGTTCCAGGGGGGGTGGCTTTCTACGCCTCTGATCCACCAAGCGATGGAAGAAAAATGGAAGAACCAAGCTGTTTCCTCTGAACAGACGTCTAGACCTTCTGGAGGGTGCATTGGAATAGGGCTTGCTCCGTCCCCTGCTTCTGGGGGCAGGAACTGGCCAAGGGCCGAACAGCAGAGGCCCCTCGTTTGTAGTGTGCCTGGGCGATGGGATTCTCCCAGTCTGCAGCCCCTGAACCCAGCCCAGGCCAGTGAACAGGTTCTCTGGCAACTCTCACATTCTCAGCAATGGTGGGAAATGGGATCTCCTGGGTTGTGTTGGAATACAGGTTGCAAACAAGCCTTAACCTATCATCAGGGAATGGCTGAGAGAGAGGTTACACTGGGACTGAAAAGAACTGGCCAATTTATCTTATCTTTTGTTCAATGAAAATTCTCAGGGAGAGTTTTTTCTTTTTCTTTTAAAGGACCAACCAGCCAACTGGTGAATGCACTGGCATGCATGCGTGTATACACACACCTATGCATACACAGGCACGTATGGAGATGGAGCCTTTGTTGCGACCACAATCTACTTCTTGCTTCAATAAGAGATAAACAAGGGAGGGAATGACTTAAAGAGGAGATTGGCTTCAACCACTATTTCAATCTGGCAAGTCTCTAGCACCAGACACTCAAATGCACAGGACCAAATGACAAACTGGTAAAAATGATGTGCAGGAAAACTATTATGGTTGGACTAAATCAAAATTTTGCTTCCTCCTCTTGAAACATTCAGAACTACGTTCAAATATAAAGCAGATTAAAATATTCACACGTGGTATGTGTATAAATTAAATACTATATAGAAAATGTAGACCAAAAAGAAAAGGAAACATGTATAAACAGATCTGGATCTTTAAACAAGTCAGCTATGGATATTACACAAAGATGTCCAGCTGAGCACTGCTCTATTTCCAATTTTTGTGCTTCCCGTGTAGACGTACGAAGCAATAACTTGTAGCCCACCTCATGAGATACAAAGATTTCGACTCTTCCTTCACTTGCCTTAACATCCAAAGCTGCATTTAGGCTAAGTCTCAGCTTTGATAATCAAAGGAGGCTGCACTTTAGATTACATATATTAAAATATGATCAGGAAATAGAAACCTAACATAGAAGAAAACAATAACAATCCTCTTATCATCTTGTTGAGGTCCAAATAGCTACTGAAGAATGAAAGGATTGTATTCCTTCCATTACAATGGAGACAATCTCACAACTTTCTCATAAGGGAAGCAACCTTACAATAAGATTATGGTAGTCACATGCCAAGGCAAGAAACAAACAGTTCTGCCACACATACACAGAGATGGCAGATCAAGCTTTGTAGACGGAAGCTATCCCTGAGGAATAACACTGGGGCAGAGTTGGATGGGGAGAGCTGTGGACATTCAAATAAGGCTGAGTCCCCTTTATATGATCTTCAGAAGAACTGGCATCAAGCACCCAAAAGCCAGTTCCTCTAAAGATACCGACTGGAGCAGCCCAGCCTTGCAAGCTTGCGTACTTTGGTCCCTCATAGCCCAGTGAGTCATTCCAGCATATTGCCCGCTATTGGAAGGGAAATGAACTGTATGATCATTAGACAGAGGAACCTCCTCCCAAAATACTATGGTAATTCCATTGATTGCCCCTGTGGAGAGATCTGGAAGGGGAGAGAGTGTGAAGATTAGTCCGAGTCTATCACCGTTTGCACACCTAGAGAAAATTACAATCTGGGTGATACTGACTGCTTAGTGGATAACTGCTGCGGGTCATTTCCATGTTGTTGCCTTATTTCCTTAGAAATAAAATTTGGGATAACTCAGTAACTCTGAGCAACTGGGGGTTAAATGTGACAGCTGATGGCAATTAATCTGATCGTGGAATATAACCCCACCCACCCTTAACTTTTCACACAGAGGCTCGTGTTTGGATGCCTCTCCCGCGAAGGGGGCCATCTTGTCTGACTAGAAGGACTAAGCACTCTCAAAGGGGGGCGCGCCCCGCACCCTCACGGGCAGAGCCCCCTCAACTTCCTTTCCCAATGCACGTACCAACTCTAAACTCTACTCTGGGGTTTAGAAAAGGAAATCGGGCTAGAAAGAAAAAGTTGGCCACAGAAACGAAAGCTCTTCTGAGAGGGGGGAAGCAGGGGTGAGGCAGAGTTGGGAGGGGCAAGGGGAAAAGAAGCAGCACATTTTAGTTTCATCAAGGTTGTCATTCCCAGAGGCAGGAGTGATCTGCTTTTATACATTTCAATGAGAATCTAAGGAGGAAAACTTAACGTCCACATTACTGGCCATTAAATGTATGGTACTGACACTGCACAGAAAAAAAGTGTTCTTACACATTCACTAAGAACTATTGCTATTATTAAATAGCCCCAGCTAAGGTGGGGATGTGGGTGGTTGTTGTTTTTTTCCATTTTGAAAAGAGGAGATATATATATATTTTATTTGGCTTATACAGTCAAAGTTTGTGTTGCTTGGAGTGAAGAGAATTCAAGGCGTGATGTTAAATGCCAATCCAAGTCCAGTCATTGTGAGGGGGGGGGGGAATTAAATCAGCAGGTAACAAGATGAGCTCCAGAAGAGACAAGTGTGCAGCCCAGGGTAAAAGGGGAGGCACTTTCCCCTTTGGCTCCTTGCACTTCTCCCCGTTCTGCCAGCTTCATGGGTTTGTCTCATGTTTTCCCTGATAAAATTCCTCCCACCGGCTCTCAAAAAACTGGCGCATAGCCAGCCCTGCCTTGCCCACCTCCGACTCATCTTCATTAAAGGTCCGGCAGTTGTCAAACACCAGGAAAGCATCAGCAGCAAACTCCTCACAACTGCTGTATCTGTGGATCACAAAAAGCAGGGGTGAGTGTAAAAGTATGACACTAAGACACGCGTGTCAATTGTTGAAAATTTCCTTTTTTCAATAGCTCCATTCTCCTCTTTTCATTTCTTCTCACGACTGCTCCCTATTTTTTGACATGTCTTTCTGAATTTAATACAGGGCATATATAATTACATTTAGCAACTCCTCGAAACCATCCCAGTCTGATATGCCTCTCTTCAGATAAGCATTAGAACGTTCTCTCCACGGCATCCCTCTTTCCAGAAGCTCTGAGGTGGACTGCTGTGATGGCTCACCCTCCCTCTCTCAAACTGAGAGAAATGGAAATCCCCACCCCCGTCCTTACAGGAAGCAGCCCCAGCCATTTGGGCTCATCAGATCTCCCCAGGATTACCCTCCATCCTCCACCAGTTGCACAGCCCTGAAAAAGATGGGAAGTGCAAGTATTTTTGGAAGGAACAGCAGTTAATCGTTGACTAGCAACAAGCCAGCAGATAGAATGTTGCATGGGATCACAGTATCACTTAACTATGATAAACATGCTCCTTACAGTTGGGTTACTTAAATGGTCGCTTACTGACACTTACTTACTTACTGACGGTTGTATTTATTGATAAAGAGAAGAGAAGAAAAAGGAGGGTCTCTTTGCAATTCCAAATGCCTTGCCCTGGCTTTATTCACAGGTGCTGCCATGTACTCACCCACCACGCAACAACCGGGCCCTCATGGTGGCAAAGTCCATGGGATTCTTGATGATCTTCCGGTAGCCAGGCACTAGCCGGGGGTTAACAGGCTCCAAGAAGGGCCAAGCAGCTTCATGGGATTCTATCTCCATCAAGATGATCCTGAAAAAGAAGAGCCAACACTGAGTGGCATTGAAGGGAATAATGCTGGCCAGAAGCGAGGAGGGTTATTTGGCCTCTTTTAATTCAGAAAGTCACTTTTGAGTGACAGCTCTCTCTGTCTGTCTCTCTCTTTCTCCTTATTAACTTTTGCCGATGTGTACCTGAATCCCCGTTCCCACCTTTTCCAATTCCCTCTGGGAAATGTCCCATAAACCTCTCCCTGACCCTAATTTGCAGAGGTGAAACACCTACTCGCAGAAAGTCAGGTCAGCGCTCTGGCCTCGGGTAGACACTCTTCTTCGCTTGGAGGGAGAGAGGCCTTCACCTGAGTAGCGAGGGGATGTATTTGCCAGGATACTATGTTGTTGGGAGGCGGCTGCAGCTGCTGCCCGAGATCGAAGGCTGAGCTCTTCCTTTCCCCCAAAAGGCCCGGAAGTACCACTTTTCCGCTTCTTACCCCGTCGTGGAGAGCCATACTCATCTTGATATTCCCCTTGCATCTGCATCATGAAAACATTGGGAGACAGAAAGAGAGAAGAGAGAAAACTATCATCAAGTCCTGGATTAGGAGTCCCTTTCAGTGAAGTCAATGCTATCTGCTAGTAAACATGCCAGTTTCCTGATAGGTAAGCATCCCGCTGCATCCCGCCCTTTCTCCCCCGGAACACGAAGGCGCTCAGTGAGAACAAAAGAAAATCTTGCCAACCCAGGAAAAAAATCAGGGACTTGGAGACAGGACATGTAGCGGGTACCTGAGCGATGCAGAGAGAGCAGAACCAATCCCCATCTGGCACCTCTGCCATCTTGGGTCGATGGCAATAGAGATGGCAGCCGCGGTCACAGCTGTCACACAACAGCAGATTCTCATCATCATCCCCTTTTCGGCACACAAGGCAAGTCTGGAAAACAGAGAAGACCAAAACGGATAACCCCAAATCTCTTCACGAGATGAATACCACTCTCTTAACAGGATTTCCTCTTCTCTTTCTCTAAAGTGAAACATCTTCTCACCCCAAAGGTGAGCTCCTTCTAGATGAAATTCATCCAGGCTAAATCTTTGCTTGAGATACACCTCTTTCAAACAGAGATACCATCCCATACATCCAACAACTTTTTTTTAAACTTCTAGCCAAGCCAGAAGAAGAATCACTAACACTTTTTTCTGCACCAAGCATTTCACAGGTGACTTAACTGGCTTGGATTATCTCCTTTAGCCTTGGTTATACTTCCCAGCCTAAAACTCTTTCAGCCCAATGCCCCTTCCTCACCGCTCTGACAACCGATTTCTCCCATGCTATAGAGAGCTCCAGTTGGTAGATGCACAAAGAGACTTGTGCTGCACTATGGCATCTTTCCAAAGTCTGCCGCCACATTCGCATCCGTGGTGTGATTTCGTAGGTGCTGTAGAAAAAAAATAACCGTTAGATAAGGAATATCAATTTCAGTCAGCAAAATATATGATTAGTGAAGTGACATCAAAGAACCTTTGTAGAAGGTCAAGTCTAGGGGACCTGCATCTCAATCCTCACTTGTATAGTAGATACGCATAATGATAATCGGATTCAAGCCGCTAGAAGTTCAAATAGGCTGGGAATCAGGTGACCGAGAACCATACAATACCCATGTCCTAAAAGTATGTCCTTAGGAGCTTTGTTCCAGAACGCCAAGGAACCCAGAAGATGAAATGGGAACCAAAGGGCTCAAGCCTCTTATTCTATTAGAAGATATGGAAAACTATGACGATGTTTACCTCTGACTAAGAGCTGAGAAAATTGGGCTCAGAATCTCAGTAATAAGAACACTTAGATGAGGAGACAAAGGAATAAACTAACCATTTTCTTCTGGACAGTCTTTGATTAAAGTATTTGCTTTGACTGAACCATCTGCTCCCTGGAAGAGAATTCCTTTGGGGATCTGTAGGGCTCCCACCCTGCAGCTGTTCCACAAATTTGACTTAAGATTTAGAGAATGCCAAAGTCCAAGAGACGGGTGACTTTTGCTGCTTGAAGGCCACATTCCAAAAGCAGAGGATTTGAAATTGTGGGGATTTAGGGAGTTGATTTTTTAAGGAGTACAGGTAGTCCTTGACTTACAACCAATCATTTAGTGACCATTCAAAATTACAACAGCACTGAAAAAGTGATTTATGACCTTTTTTTAACACAACCGTTGCCGCAATTTGGACACTTGGCAACTGGCATGTTTTTATGATGGTTGTGGCGTCCTGGGGTCATTCACCTTTTGTGACCCTCTGACAAGCAAAGTCAATGGGAAGTCAGATTCACTTAACAACCACGTTTCTAGCAACTGAAGTGATTCGTTTAAGAACTGTGGCAAGAAAGGCTGTAAAATGGTCCCAAACAACTGTCTTGCTTAACCAAATTTTGGGCTCAACTATGGTCGCACGTTGAGAACTACCTGTAAAATGGGAACCTTAAGCCTTTGCAAAGCTCAAAGCACCATTTTTTGCCCCTTAAGTCTTCCCCCAGCACCCCAAAATGCAAGAATCAAACATTTTGGCCCCACCATTCCTGGGAAACCTCTAAGAGGTAATGAAAGGATGCTGGTGGGCTGCCCCAGAGCCTGAGTACAGTTTTTATAATTATAAACTTTTTAATTTTATTAATTATAAACTCTATTTAGATGCAGCAATACAATTTGTCATCCACAGATCACAAAGAACTTCTAGATCAGAGACTGCCTTTTCTGGTCACTTAAATTCCTTCTATTTTTAGTTCCCAAAATCTTCCAAAAGATTAGTTCCTAAAATGCCTTAGCTCGTGAACATGTATCTTTTTAGTAAATTTTAGCCATTTTGAAGAACGCTGACATTTTCCGGCAAATTTAAAATATTACCAAATTAAATGCGACAGTCCACTAACATACATTATTAACACGCAAGTATTATTTTCACACATTCAGTAGAAAGGTTCCGTTGTTTTCACCTGGTGCTACTGTACACTACAAAGAGACCTCAAAAACAAACTAACAAAAAAGAGCAAGGAAAATCTCCCTGAAGCTTGTTGTGGCCAACCTTGGGGTCTTTGTTCCTTTTAACACAGAGATACATACAAGCAGTGCTTTTTTTGTAAAAAAAAAAAAAAGAGGTGCCGGAACTCACACATCTCATACAACCCACTTTGCCTACCCTACAAGGTTCCATCCAAAAAAGGTGCCGGAACTCCGTTCTGAGCGTTCTATGAGAAAAAAAGCCCTGCATACAAGACAAGGAAAGTCTCAGATCTCCCCAGCCCATCTTTTTGTTTTTTTTTCCATTTATCTTCTTTTTATCTTTCCATTTTTTCCCTCTATGAAATTGGAGGTTATAGGGAAAATGCTGCTTTTCTTTTTCCCAACAATGTTTTTGCAGCAAGGGTGCCGTTTATAAAAGACAAGGAGAAGTAAGTATCAGAGGATGGGTAGCAAACAAACTTTACAGTAGTTCTTGACTATAGCTGAGCCCGGAATTACAGTGGTAAGTAGTTATGACCGTAAGTTGAGGCACTCACATAACCGGAAGTAATTTTCCAACTTGTTTTGCAATAGTTGTTAAGTGATTGCCATGGTCTTTCAGGGACCTTATTTATTTGAACTGGCATTTTTTGCTGGAAACTAGTAAAAGCCTTCATGGGTTGAAGTCACATGATTGCGGAACTCCATGATCATAAAGTTAACATGCTCGACGTGTGGTCATGTGACTGTGCCAGGGTGGGGAAAGCAACCATTTATGATGGATGTGGATGCTTTGCAGGCCATCAAGAACCCATGTCACGGCCATCATAACTTCAAGTGGTCATAAAAGGACCAGTTGTTAAGTGAGGACTACCTGTACTCAGTTCTATCCCGATAAAACAAGTTTTCTGCTCCTCTTGAATTAACTGCCATTGCGCAAACAACAGCAGTATTGTCTTATCATATCCTACTGTAATCTTCAATCTGGCAATTGGCCTGGAAATCAATCATTCTAAAAAGTTCATATCATGCCAGTCTACCGAACTGTAAAAAAAACCCAATCAACTGATTTTGGGGTTCCTAAGCCACTGTTTTTAACAACCTGGGATATAGAATCATGGATATAAATTTGCCAATTCAGCCATTAACAAAAGAAGACGCTCACATTTCTGTGGTATCCTGCTCCAAGGTACTGGGGCTACTCAGCAAAGCTTTTTCTACCACCACCTCATGCGGGGGCCAGAGGGGTTCTCTGAGGTATCTCCGTTCCAAGTTCTGCTCCAGCTCCGCAAGACGGAGCACCGCAAGATCCAGAGGGTTGTTAGAGTCACGCTGCAGGACAGGCCCCTCTCGCTTGTTTTTTACAGTGATGTCTTCCAGGAGTTCTAGTTCATGTTCACAGTACCGCAAGTCTTTCCTAACAGAATCAACATCTGAGCTCGTCCAGCCCTAGAGGAAAGGCAAAAGATCAAAACCAAAATGATAAATAAAAAATATTCAGAAGAAATGATTACAGCGCAAGCTGTGAACACTCAAATGCAATTTGGAATGTTTCTCCAAATAGTGATTCAAACCAGTCCTTATAGCTACTCTTTGGTATTTCAGACTATGCTGTTCCTCTCTGTCACTGCCCCTAGGAAGCTTCATGTCAAATGGTGACGATACTCATGGAACAGAAGTTCTGAGTAAGAGTTAGGAGTTCCGGTATTCTAGAAATAAAATAAAATCTACCCATCTAAACAAAAAAGCCTAAATTATGACTACAGGGAAGCAGTGTTTATGCAACTGTAATTTGCCACGGAAAGCTAGCTATATTCAAAATACTTACTATCTAAAATCAACTAGTATTTTGCAGTTTCATTTAGCTGCTGTTTCCAATTCAGTGCAACTGTCCCTTCAGGAGAGTAACATCAGTAAGTTAAAAATGAAAATGTTACATCCATCCTACTGTTTTAAGATGGCCTAGCCCTAGTATGATCTCTCTAGTCCAGTGGTCCCCAACCTTTTGGGCACCAGGTACCAGTTCCATAGAGTGAGTTTTTTCCCGTGGACTGGAGGGGGCATGGTTTCACATGCTCCCTGCATCCCACAGATGGGGCTTTGCTTGTTGGAGCGGCCCAGTTTCTGGCATCCCGCAGCCCAGTGTCGGTCCACGGACCGGGGGTTGGGGCCCCCTGCTTTAGTCCTCTTGAGTTCTAATCTTCAAAACTTAACTTCATTTAGCATCGAATGATTATTTTCAGGATGACCTTTGGAATCTAAGCCTCCTTCAACATCCTGGTCAAAGGGCATACCACTGTCAACAGGAGAACAGATTCCACAGAATCTTATCACTTACTCGAATCTGTAGATCAGCCATGAGCACCCGCTGCTCAAGCTCCTCCACCCACTGAAGCACTGATAGGTCTGTCTCAAAGGCACGCTCACACATGGACCACTGCACCAGGGCTTCTTGAGAGATAAGGTGGCTGGCAACCTCAGAATGAATCTTGACGATGGGATCTAGGTAGGAAGGTCATAAAAGTCAGTCAAAAAATCAAGCTTCTGCTCACAGGCACCGGACCACAGAATGGGAATTTCTTACCATTGGCAGCTCGAGCACAGACATCCCGTAGGTAATCCTTGTGCTTGGTAAGGTGCTTCTGCAGGGCTTTTTCCCGGATGCCTCGTGGGTGTAGTACCTCCACCACAGCTTCCAGCTCCTCTGGATCCTGCAACCACCACCAGCCACTCTGCATCTCTGCAAGGGAAGAACAGGAGAAACTCAGAGCCTGGCACCTTCCCAAAATTACCAATTCCAATAGAAGCTAATATCTATGGCTCAGGTTTGAACCGTGGAGACCTTGGCGCTCGCTGAATTTGCTTGCAGATGTTTCATTACCTGATTACATTTCATCATCAGTGTGCACTGAAGATTTTACCTACTTAGCAAGCAAACAACCACTATCAATTTCATCAAGATGCTTGACATCATGGCATATCCAGTGTATCCACAGTTTGAGTATACAGGTAGTCCTCGAGTTACGAGTGTAATGGAGCCTGCCCATTCCACTCGTAACTTGTAGAGTGAATCTCGTACCTCGAACGAGATCACTCCCTTGCTCGTTAAAACGCACACGGCTTGTTAAGCGAAGATGAGGTATCTCAGGGTGGGGAAGGCCATGGAGGGCCTAGTGATGGAACAGGCCCCCAAGGCCTCCCCGACCCACTAAGATACCTCATGCTTCCCCCTCCCTTCCTGCCCTGCCGGACTCACCTGGAAAAAATCCGTCTCCTCTCTGCCGCGGTTCCTGCTGCCACCCGGATCTGAGGCCGGGGGATGCTTCCATGCCCCCCCTGCAGCCTGATCTGGGCTCCGGAGGCCTTTTGCAGGCTGCTGCCGCCCTGAAACAGGCCGCCAGAGAGCTACGTAAGATTCGGGCGGCAGCAGCCTGGAAAAGGCCTCCGGGGCCCCGATCCAGCCTCCGGAGGCATGTGGAAGCGTCCCACTCTCTGATGCAGTGAACAGAGGCCTAAAGTACCTTGAGATCACGCGAGATCAGTAGCATGAGATCTCACCCCACTGATCTCGCGTGATCTTGCGTTACTTTAGGCCTCCATTCTCCGCAAACGCACCAAAGGCTTGGAGCAGCCAAGCAAGTGAAGGATCTCGATCTTCGCAAGGTGGGTATTGAAGGCCTGGTGCCTAGGGAGACCCGGGGCGGGCGTGGGGAAGGGAGGGAATAACCAGGGCGAATGTTGCAGAGCCACTGCGGTCGCTTGTAAGGGCGAACGACTGCCGTGGTGCTGCAATATTCGTAACTTCGGGACTTGCTCGTAAGCACTAGAGGGCGCTTGTCACGTAACTTTGAACAAGCGTTAAGTGAACGCTCGTAACTCGGGGATTACCTGTATTGTCAAAAATGTATACATGTGTATATATATATATTAAAAAACATGCTCCCTCATCACCAAAAAGTTTCTTGTCCCTTGGTTACTGAATGGCTCACAACTTAGTTGTGCATCACCTACACATGAAACTGAACTAATTTTCCCAACTGTGCTTTTGCAAAACATAAAACATTATTTTTTTCACTTTCTCTGTCATCCCTTCAAAGAATCCAGCAGATGGACCAGGAACTCCAGATGTGTTTGTCACTTACCAGGAGGTATAGGCTGTGCTGTCATCTGGGTCAGGTATTTCTGCTCAATTTGTTTGAAAAGTTTAGTGGGGGGGCGCCCCCTTCGCCTTGGCTGCCCTACAGGCTCAAGGATCTTTTTGGAACTATCCTTGGCTCTGGAGCAAGTGCTGTGGACCCTGGAGCTGGAATGCAACGGAGTAGAGGACAGTGGTGGTGGCAATGCTGGGCTAGAGGTGGAATAGCCATTCAGCTGTGAAAGGGAAAATTCAAAAAGCATTTGCATTAAGCATTGCTACAGGAAGCATAACAACATTTAGAAAAGAATAACACCATTAGAGAATTGGAAGGAAGCTTAGAGGATGCCAAGTCCTTGATCAGTACAGGATTCTCTAGAGCAGGGGTAGGCAACCTTGGCTCTTTTATGACTCGTGGACTTCAACTCCCAGAATTCCTGAGCCAGCCAGGAATTCTGGGAGTTGAAGTCCACGAGTCATAAAAGAGCCAAGGTTGCCTACCCCTGCTCTAGAGCATCTTTGACAGATGACCATCTATGTCTGAAGACTGCTACTGTGTTTCCCCGAAGATACAACCTACCCGGAAAATAAGACCTAGCTTGATTTTGGGGGGTGGGCCTAATATAAGCCCTACCCCCAAAAATAAGACCTACTTAAGAGCCTGCCCACTCTGTCCCACCGTAGGTTTTTTGGCAGGCCGGATTGCATGCCTCCCCCCACCCCGCCTTGCCTGCTGCCGGTCCGCCTTGCCTGCTGCCGGTGCCGCCGCTGCGAGATGGCCTGAATGTTATGAAAGCCGGGGCCTGAGGCAAGCAGAGGCTGCCTCCTTTCTATCCCTGCCTTGGATTAGGGAATCCAACAGGCAGGCGGGGGTGGGGACTGGCCAGGGCCTCAACCAGCAGCTTCTCTCTTTCGCTCTTGTCCCAAAGCAGCCTCCGGAGGCGGCCTGCACTGCCCCCGCCGGCTTTGCTGGCTTTCTCTTCCTTGCAGAAGGGCGGGAAAGAAAGCTGGGCGTCCCGAGACGTCCCACTCTGGGAGGCGACTCAGGTTTCCCTCGGTGGGGGAGGAAGGCTTTGGAAACTGCCTTTTCATTTATATTTATCATCAATATTGTAATCCGTCCCTTTATTTAAAAAAAATAATGATTTGTATTTACCACGATTAGCCTCCTTGATCACCAATGGGAAGGCACGGTGTGAATTCTGCGCATGAAATACAGGCACTCGCACCCTCAAAGCTCACGCCGCTTCCTCGCTCGGGGCGCACCACTGCTTTACGTGAGCGTTCAACTTTGTGGCTCAGCTAAACTCTTCAGCTGAGGCGTGCCGCAGTTCTCATCACCTTCAGGAAGCCTGGGCGATGGAAACCTTAGGCCAGGATCCTGCCAGCTGAAACAATCTGGCTCACCTGGGGTCAGGTTGGCCGTTGCCAGAGGCGTGGCCCATCCCCGTCCTCCAGCTCCGCCGCACATGCGGGACGAACTTCCCACGACGGCCAACCTGACCCTGGGCGAGCCAGACTGCTTACAGGGAGGGGCTGCGTGTTGCAGGAGGATGACTGCAAAGGGCGCCCGCGGATCCCTGCAGCTCCTGGAGGCTCTGAGCACTGTTTTCGGTGCCGCTCGGTTTCCTACCCCCGCTAGGCTGATCTGGTGGGCAGGACTGCCTTCCGCCTTCCCCGCCACTGCATTGGCAGCTGATGCTGCCCTCCCGAGGCGGCGTAGTGATTGGACGGCAGCTACGCTACGAGTGGGAATAGACCATCCCTCAAACCTCAGCCATCCTCTCCACAGCAAGCTGCAGCTGATCCAAACCGCTGCCTAAAACAGCGAGGCAGACACGTACACAAACGCAGTGCCAAAAACAGCACTTGGAGCCTCCAGGAGCTGTGGGAATCTGCGTGTGCCCTTTGCAGCCATCCTACTGCAACGTGCTGCCTCTCCCTGTAAGCCAGACATGTCAAACACAAGGCCCGGGGGCCGGATGTGGCCTGCGACCTGGTTTCATGTGGCCCGCGAAGCCATCCTGGAAACAGTGAGGGAATGGCCCCCGCTGCCTTGGCCCCGGCCCAGGCCACCCGGGAGCCAAAGTACAATTTTGTGGTGGCCATCTATGCTGAAAGGCATTCAGTCTTAGCTCCACAAGGCCGTCTGGAAACAGCAAGGGACTGGCCCCTGCCGCATTGCCCCCGCCCCCTCGGCGCGCGCTGGGGAGGTGTCACCCTTTGTGAGGAATGAAGAAATGCACCATCGCCTGGAAGTGGCCAGCAAATGGCCCTCGCCTACTTCACATATCTGGGTGGGTGGGCTCCGGGGGAGGGGTTTCAGCAGGCTCTTCCAGTGGATCATGCCTTGGCGCTTGCCCCGGTCCCACCCCCTTCTGCCAGAGACCCTCAGATCTGTCCCACTCCTGCCCAGGCCCCCACAGGCCCCCAGTAGGCCACACCCACTTCAGCCATGCCCACCCAATAGGCCGCACCCACCCTGGCCACACCTACCCAGCCCCCCGAGGACAACTGCAATGCTGATGCGGCCCTCAATGAAATTGAGTTTGACACCCCTGCTGTAAGCTATCTGGCTCGCCTGACCCCGGGTGAGCCGGATTGCTTCAGCTGCGAGGAGCCTGGCCTAAGGTTTCCATCACCCAGGTTTCCTGAAGCTGATGGGAACTGCGGCCCGCCGCAGCTGAAGAGTTTAGCTGAGCCACAAAGTTGAATGCTCACGTAAAGCACTGGTGCGCCCCGAGCGAGGAAGCGGTGTGAGCTTTGAGGGTGCGAGTGTCTGTATTTCCGCGGCTCATGCGCAGAATTCACACTGCGTTGTCCCATTGGCGATCGAGGCGGCTAATCGTGGTAAATACAAATCATTTTTTAAAAAAAATAAAAAATAAAGGGACGGATTACAATATTGATGATGAATGTCAATGAAAAGGCAGTTTCTAAAGCCTTCCTCCCCCACTGAGGGAAACTTGAGTCACCTGGTGGGGAGAGCCGACAGCCGGGCCTGGCCTTGTGGTGAAAAAAAAAAGACGTCCTCCGAAAATAAGCCCTAATGGGTCTTTTGGACCAAAAATAAGACCCGGGCTTATTTCCGGAGAAACACGGTAGTGATCATCACCACCACTTTATTCGGTGTTTTGTTTCACTTGCTGACAGCTCATAGATTCAGGAAGTTCCTCCTGATATTACTCTGAACCTCCATCCATGTACTTTTAACCCATGTTTAAAGTCTTACAGAAAATAAGTTCTCTCCTTTTTCTGTTTAACAGCCCTTTCAGATAGTTTAAAACTGCTATCGTACCTCATCTTTTCTCTAGGCTAAAGATAGCCACATCCTTTAAGGGTTCTCATTGGGCTTGGTTTCCAGGTCCTTTGCCGTCAAGGTAGCCTTCCTCAGAATTTGCTCCAATTTGTCACTGTCCCTTTTTGATCTGTTGTATCTAGAACTGGACTCAGTACCCCACATGGGGGTCTGATCAAGGCAGAGTAGAACAACTAACTTCTGTTATCTGGACTCTCTGCTTCTGTTAATGTACCCCAAGATAGCATTTGTCTTTTTAGCAGCTGCATCAACTGTTGGCTTAAGTTTAACTTACGGTCAACAAAGACACTCAGAAGTCTTTCACACGTGGTACTGCCAAGCCAAGGCTCCCCCATTCTACATTTGTGCCATACCATTTTCCTACTCGTTTTGTTCTTCTAAAAACATTTTTTTTAAAAAAAATGTTTTCCCTGCAAAAGCCATACCATTCTTAAGGAAATGGATCTTACGTGATAGTAATATGTGATCTCCAAACCCAAAAAGTTCCAAGCCTTTGTCTCAGAAGTGAATAAAGCTTTACCCCCAACTCCTTTTATATCCACAGGAACAATTTCCTTCTGCCGATTCAAAGTGAAGCTTTTAAGCTGGTGTTGAAGCACTCACCTGCTGAGCTGAAGTCTTTGACTGGTCCTTGGCAGGTGGCTTGCAGAGCTGCGAAGTTCGGGAGGGTCGCTCAGCGGAAGGAGCAAGTGAAGAGTCATTACATGATGTCCTAGGCAGCAAATTGAACCAGGTCACCTGTGTTTCTGAGATACTTTCATCATCTGCTGTAGAGTCCGGCAGATCATCTGGGGGCAACTGATCCCCTTTGCCAGGGCTACTGTCTGGGGTGAGCACAGAGCTGTTAAACAATGAAGAGGCCTGCTGTGTCTGGCTGAGCCAAGATAGAAAGGCTGACTGACTGAGGTCGTGCTGAGACTGGCCCAGGGACACTGGATCTTCCAAAAACCCATTGACAGACAAGGGCGTGGGCTCTGGCAACTTGGATTCCAGATGCTCCGGTGGCGACATGCCTACGTTGCCTCTCCACGGCCAACTCCACGATCTTGAAGTTGTGCAGTTCATATAATCAGGATCTGAGGGTGTGTCAGCGTTTTCCTTTTTGATTGACGGTGCTTCATGTTCTTCCTCTTTCAGAGCCTCTCCCTTTTCCAATGAGTTCTTGGACACTGGGAGGGACACTGCTTGGGGGGGGGGGGGGACAACAAAGCAGAGAAAGTTGGGTAACTTTCACCACTAGATGGTGCTCAAACCTACTGAAGTGAAAGAAGCAACAGAATCTAATGTCCCAGTGAAGCAACACAAGGGAAGTTCGCAGCAGATATTTTTTCTTTTGCTCCCTAGGAGAAAAACATCTGCCGCTACCTAGGATTGAACTCTCAACCTTCCAAATGGGAGGCGAGTGTCTTCACCACTAGGCCACCATGCCACTCACTACCAAAAGTATCTACACCACTGAAAGTACCCCCCCCCCCAGTTGCCAGATACACATTGCAAGGTAAATATCACACTAGAAAAATGACAGAGGATGTTTTAGAAGGGGAAAAAAATGGAACAAAGAAAATAGTACTTTCCTCTTCCCATTATAAATTACCCGGCTCACAATTTTTTTTCAACTGACGGCATGATGGTCGAATTGTACAACCAAAATCCAGAGGGCAATTTGGTCAACAGATACTGTAATTCAGTGGTGGAGTTATTAAGGAAGGCTTTGTAAAAGACTATTCTTTATTTTCTATTCTTCTATCCTAAATACCAGACTGATATTACACTTCTTTAAATTTGTCTTTATTAGTTGTCATTTATTGCCAATGGTAACCATCCTGCTCCTTGAGTGCCAGTAATGGAAGGTGTACTGTATATAAGTAGCCTTCAACTTACCGCTGGTCAATTAACAACCATTCGGGATTATGACGGACTTGAAAAGTTACCTGTCCTTGAAGGTACCTCTGTGGTCCCAACTGCATTTCAAGGACTTGGCAACTGGCTCATATTTATGACTGGTTGCAGCATCCCACGGTCACCTGATAGCATTTTGTGATGCTTTTTGCCATTTTCCAGCAAAAAAAAAACCCCAATGGATAAAATGGATTTGCACTTACAACCGTGTGGTTCACTGAATGATTATGTGGCTTGCTTAACAACTGTGGCAACTCACTTAACCACCATAAAGCAGTCACATAGTGCCTCAATGTATGACTGTAATGACTTACAATCAAAATTCCAGTCCTAATGGAGGTTGTAAATCAAGGACTACCTGTACTGGATGATACCACTTAGAATCCAAACCTTCCTTCCTTCCTTCGCAAAGAAGGAACCACCCACCCACATTCTAGGCTCTGCATACCTTCTGAGGCCTCACAGCCTTCTATAAAGATCCCACCTAGGTGGGGCAGGACCCAATACCGCCGTCGATATCGATCTTGCCCAAGTGATGATGCGCGCAACAATTGTGAGGAGTGGAGCAGCTTTTTGCGAAAGAACATCTGGCGCTGCAGGAAAAATCAGAACACCAAGAACGTGAAAGGAAAAAGTCATTGCTTTAAACTTTAATGTTTCCAGCCATCACCCTTACAGGAAACCCCAATAACCAGTGCTACATCTGGCAGAAGCTTCAATTCTTCTTATTTTATTTATTTTTTTCAACAGCAAACATTTACCTTGGAAAGTTTTTCAATTTGCCTCTCTAGCTCTGGCACGCTGGAAATCAAACTTTCGTTCTGTGGACGGAGGAGACAAGTTAAAACCAGATTCCTGATTACCTCCCCAACTAAGTTTTGTTTTGAAAGCACTGTATCTCCCAAAGGTAAAAACATCAACTCTTTTGCTTCTCTTGGCAGTTGAAATGTTTCTCATTAAAAAGCCAAGAGGGAAGTATGACAAATGTATTGGTTGATAGCTGTAACTCTTTAGGAAAATGCAAACTTCATTTAAAGACAAAGAAGATGCAAAAAAAAAAACCTCTTAAGAATTTTTGAAAAGAATATTGTGATGCTTACAATAGAAGTCCTCAAACATCCTTCCTTAAAAAAAACCATTTTATGCCAGAAGTTGCAACATAAATGTAGGGTTCCAGTTATTCAGTATTTGCTGTGTTAAGAGATTAACATATTTCTGTCCAAACTTGTTATCATTATTAGATGACAAGAACACATCATATTCCTCACTGACTCAGTTGTGCTAAGACCTACTTCATTATCTCTCCGGGTTTTGCATGCCCTTCTTCTTTCCTCTTCTTCTATTTCTTTGTCCTCATTTTCCTCGATGAGGCGGGAGCTCCGTCGCCATCGTCCTTCCTCCAAACCAGTGATTTCCGATTCAGGTCGCCCAGTCTTCTTAGCTAGGGCAATCTTTAATCTTCAATACAACAAGAAGAACGGGAAGTGTAAAGAAAAGGAGGAAAGGAACATGTTGCCTTACTACGAAGGGCTTAGATGATCCATATAGTAAAGGGGAAGAACTAGAGAAAAAGTTGTTATTCCTAAATCCTCTGGTAAATAAAAAGTGGTAGAATCCTAGGGTCACAATAATATTCCATACTACTGTGATTTTCACATTAAATAAATTTGTGATCAGTATGTTTTTGATTCTTCTTCTTGTCATGGCGTTCCCATAAATAGAATACTTCTGCAATAGGCCTAAATTAATTCTACAGATACATACCTGCGTAACTTTCCCTCAATGATCCACTTATTTCTCCTATGGTTGGACATGCTCTCCAGAGTCTTGTCAATTTCACTGCAGGGATGTAGAAAGAATTGTTAAGGAAATGGGGAGGATAACAGAAGAATGACATTCCTTTATCAACATCTGTGTGTAATGCTAATTTCAAAAGACATCTGAAAATGCAATCTGGCTTATAACAAGGGAAATTCACCATTCCTTCCTTTAGGACAGATACCCCCAGGTTATGCAGGTATAATGTTTTGGACCCTGCTTCCACTCCCATTTCATCAATACTATTTTACTACTGTTTCCTAAGTTTGAGTATCAGTGGCAACATGTCTGCACTGTGAATACATTCTCTACCTGTCTCAGAGAAGGCCATTGCAAGTACCTGCACAGGTTCTCCTGTGGATCAAAGCTGCATCCTGACATATGGCAGCCAGAATTCTTATGGCCAATACATATGTCTAAACCTAAACAGCACATATGTTGAGAAACTGGTGCCGAGGGCCATGTATGCATGCCTGCCCACCCTGCAGCTTTTGAATGTGGCCACCTTGGAATTTTCCAAAAGTTCTTACCAAATTCTAACGTTTTAAGCTAATTTGTTGTTAGTTGCGAAGTCGTGTCCGACCCATCGCGACCCCATGGACAACGTTCCTCCAGGTCTTCCTGTCCTCTACCATCTTCTGGAGTCCATTTAAGCTCACGCCTACTGCTTCAGTGACTCCATCCAGCCACCTCATTCTCTGTCGTCCCCTTCTTCTATTGCCCTCAATCTTTCCCAGCATCAGGCTCTTCTCCAGTGAGTCCTTCCTTCTCATTAGGTGGCCAAAGTACTTGAGTTTCAACTTCAGGATCTGGCCTTCTAAGGAGCAGTCAGGGTTGATCTCCTCTAGGACTGACCGGTTTGATCGCCTTGCAGTCCAAGGGACTCGCAGGAGTCTTCTCCAGCACCATAGTTCAAAGGCTTCAATTCTTTTGCGCTCAGCCTTTCTTATGGTCCAACTTTCACAGCCATACATTGCAACTGGGAAAACCATGGCCTTGACTATACGTACTTTTGTTGGCAGGGTGAGGTCTCTGCTTTTTAGTATGCTGTCTAAATTTGCCATAGCTTTCCTCCCCAGGAGCGTCTTTTAATTTCTTGGCTGCAGTCCCCATCTGTGTTGATCTTGGAGCCCAGGAAGATAAAATCTGTCACTACCTCCATTTCTTCCCCATCTATTTGCCAGGAATTGAGACGGCCGGATGCCATGATCTTGGTTTTCTTAATGTTGAGTTTCAAGCCAGCTTTTGCACTCTCCTTCTTCACCCGCATCAAGAGGCTCTTTAGTTCCTCTTCACTTTCTGCCATTAGAGTGGTATCATCTGCATATCTTAGGTTGTTGATATTTCTCCCGGCAATCTTAATTCCAACTTTTGATTCATCTAGCCCTGCCTTTCTCATGATGTGCTCTGCATTAAGCTAATATGAAATGGGAAATATTACATTCAGGTACTGCAAGCTGGTGGCTACAGCCACACTCCAAAGCTGCTTTTGAAGAAAGGTGTGTGGCACTATGCTATAGGGCTCTCTTGCATGCTTTTATCCTCCATCTCATGATAACAACAGAATTGTGAGACTCACACTCTACCCGATCCATATCAATATTAAATGTTCGATGCCACACATAAGATGACACATAAGTCACACCTAGCAGTGAGAAGCACAACTGCAGGAGTCACCTAACCTGACATCACTTACTTGATGATAAGGGTGCTGCTGTTGAGTTCATTCACCAAGAAGGCCAGGATGGCAGCCTTTTTATCTGGAGGCAGTGCCTGGAAGGGTTTAGTTCTCAAGCTGTCACACAGGCTTTCGTCTCCCCCATAGGCTATGAGGAAGCAGCGCAAGACCTCAGACACGGTGTCACGGTTTAGGCTTATTTCTGTAAGTTTTTCACCAAGGATCTTCAAAGTCTGGCAAGCAAAATAAAAAAAAAGGACCAGAGATATTTTTTGTTGTTGTTGACACACATATATCCCACATATTCCTCCTATCAACAACAGATAGAAATGAAGGGCACTGTGTACAAAATTTTAAAAATAATTGTCACCTTTGCTGAGGAAGCAAGTTTTTATGTGACAACTAAGCAAGCATTTAAAAATTCTACAATCTATATAACTTGTACTAGATTGTATTTTCTGCAATAAATGTAAAATAGAGCAATGGTGAAAAGGGGAAAAAAAAACCAGATATTTAACCTGGATCTTGTGAATTCTTCAGTTATGTTATACTTTGTAGTTCAAGGTCTACTATGGGATAAACAAAGTCCAGCAGTCTTTAAAAGCCAACTTTCACTTAAAAGAACAAAATCTAAAACAAACTGGCTGGAGAGAGAGATATGAAAATATGTTGACTGCACCTGGTGAAACCTCAAAGCCAGTGGTGGGGTGGAAATAAATTTGCAAGTTATCAAGGGAATTGCACATGTTGCATAGTTTCTCCCTATCTTACTAGAGATATATCAAAAGTATAATGGGCAGTTTTTGCACTATTGTTTATACAGCATGGTTATTTTATTATCTTTCTCCACCACTTTTAGTGATGCACAGCCTACGGCCTCACGTAGCTGGGATCGGATTAATATGAAGGAATACAAAAACAACTTGAAGCACAATCAGTCAACCTTCCTTTTCAAGGATTCCTCTCATAAAAGGCATCTACGTTTTCGCTCTGCAACCTTGAAAACTAACAACAGGTTCAGGGAAACTGATGGATGCCTTAAGAGT
The DNA here is from genome assembly GCA_023970755.1 of Azemiops feae. Classification (NCBI taxonomy): domain Eukaryota; kingdom Metazoa; phylum Chordata; class Lepidosauria; order Squamata; family Viperidae; genus Azemiops; species Azemiops feae. The sequence goes on along the minus strand of JALGBA010004142.1, from coordinate 325,124 downwards.
TCCTTTGTGTCAGAACTGAACCCATAAAGCAATGGTTCCTACAAAAGCAACATTCCAGTTTCTCTTCATTGTAAAACAGAATTTATATTACAAGCAAACATTCTCCAGTATGAAAGGCAAAAGAGTCTGAAAACTATCTGAACACTAGCCAAGGACTTAACACCAACATTTAAAAAACCTGCCCTTTCCCCTTTAAACATACCTTTTATTCTCCCTTCTTTATTTTCTGCCCAACCTGTCTATTGTGTTAGCTGGAAAAGAAAACTTGAAACTCTGGGCTTCTAATAAGGAAAACAGCAGAAATGCTTGCCACACCTCTGTAGCCATTTGTTAGCTCTTTGTTTCAGTACGGCAACTACCAAGTATGTTTGTACATCCAGTAAGCTTTAGCTTGTTTAATTGTAGTTTACTGAACACACCACAGCTAGCTAGGTTCATATGTAATAGTGAATCATAAACTATGCAAAGTGTAAGATAGGCCATTCAATTCAGACTTTTGCTATTAGCTTAATCTGCATAAAAATCAAATTATCAATACAAAAGTATCCCCTGGATACAGAGGTTTTGTAGGACTGTGCAGCATTTTGGATTTGAAGGGGTGGGGGAAATGCTCCGGAGGATATAGAGGCTCTCAGGTAGCTGCTGTCAACAACTCCTTAAAGCCACTGAATCTCTTCATGGGATTGTTCGTGGGACTCTGCAGCAGAAACTGGGAAAAGACCATTCGACTCAAGAACCAGGGTTAGGATAGTGCTGCTATGTGCTCCAAAACACTTTTCCCCCTTTGAATCCAAAGCATTATACAGCAATCTTACTCTGAACTTGGGATTTAAGTCAACTGGTCCATGTTAATATGTAGATCTTTTCAGTGGCTACAGCAGGACAATCCCTGTTAGTCTACAAGGCTGACTTCCAGTGTTGGCATTTGGTGACAAGCCATCTTAGTCCATATCCTATTAACAGGATATATGTTGAAATAAAGCCAACCCTGCATGTATTCCTCATTTCCACAGCAGAGCAAAAACCATTAGGTGCAGCTTTCTCATACTTGGCTCTTCCTTATTTCTAACTGTTAGGACTCTGTTATCTGCTTGAAAATGTGGCTGTAGTATTCTTAAGTCCTAAAGGTTGGCTAAATAGGATGCTCAACATTTGAGTTATAGCTTCAGTTCTTTGCAGTCCATTGACTTGCCTGATGATAAAAGAATTTACATGATAAATAAAGTTAAGTTTTGCAGCATTATGCAAAGTAAAAAAATTATTCAGTATTATCTCATTTTTCTTGGTAAAGAATTTGGACTGCTTGAGGGTAGGGGCATCCTGACAACACATATACGATCATACCTGACAGCATGAAGGAAGGCCAGGGTCATACAACGCCACTTTCACCAGCTTTATCAGAAGATCCAACACTTCACCCAAACTATCTCCTACATTGAAGAGGCCTTCTTGGAGGGTACTCAAACTGGGAATTTCCCTGGCTACATCAAAACCCAGCACTTTGCCATAGTTATGTAGGAATTCCACAATGGCTAAGCAATCTGAGAAGGCTTGGCTGGGCAAAACCAATCCAGGAATGCGAGAAAATTCTGGCAGAGGCTGCAGAAAATGGAGAAAAGGCAAAAATATTAACACAATACAAAAGGGAGGTGTGGCACAAACTGACATAAGAGGTAATAGCGATTACTGGTTCCAGTGAGGCAGAGCCCAAGAATATTTATATATTAGTAAAAATCTTGTTCCCACAATCGTTAACTGGTCGAAATGTATCATAGGGCAACAATTTTTGAACCAAATGGACAAACTTACAGAATGTGTCCAAAGTCTGTGACCCATGAATCCCATGAAATTGGAATTTGACAAATTTTATAAAATCTTTTATGACATAAACATAAAACAGTTTATGACATAATACAAAACATAAGATATTTCTGTGCTGATGTTCGACTGTGCTATATAGTTCAATATGAGTTATTTTTAAAACAGATATATCACTGACTGCATCGCAACTTTTCCAATGAAACTCAGTATACTAGAAACTCAGTCACTGATAAATGCATTGAAGAATCTGGTAAGAAAATATTTCTGAAATGATGACCCAAGGAATCACAGGTTGTCTAGTACAGTGGTCCCCAATCCCCAGGCCATGGCCGACTACCTGGCCACAGCACGTTTGGAACCGGGCCGCACAAGTGGCGGGCGTGCACGTGCGCACATGCAGCTCCACTTGCTCAAGCAGGGGACACTCGTGCTCACACCCGCAGCTCCACTTGTGCAAGCAGCGGGCGCTCATGCATGCAGCTCCACTTAATAAGTACTTTCATCCTGGTACTAGCTGATAGGACACATTATATATACTACGGTCTGTGCACTGCACATTTCTTCCCACATATAATCTGGGAGAAGATATTTCAGTTCTGGCACTTTTTTCATTGGCTGCTACATGAAGAAACTGAAGACACCTTCCAAATTAGTAAGGGTTCTATTCTAGGTATAGCTTTAACAATTTGCATAGGTTAATCTTTCTATTACTATTTTTTCCCCATTTTCCCAATCTATTTATCCTATATTCCCAAAAACATCAAATGTTTTCCAAGGACTACAAAGACTACAAAATGCATTCACAAATATTCTAAAGATTTAAAAATTAAAACAAATTAAGAATTTACATGTGACAAATTGCTGAAGGTACTTTTTATGCAGCATTCACGTTCTTCTGGTGCAGAAATCCCTTCTTTATTGAAAAAGATACCTTTGAAGCAGAAGGATGAACTAGTACCTTACAACATGAATCTAGCCAAGCAGATCAACATACCTGGTGGTCTCCTAAACACATATCCTCAGTGGGCTTTTTCATTTCCTCCAAAATCATTTGCTGCCGCTGCCGTTCTTCCTGACGGCGCTGAGCAAGGAGATTCTTATCAGCCTTCCGGGGAACCTTCCCTGAGGGTGCCGCTTTCTTTTCCTTGGGCTTTGCTTTTTCTTTCAATTTCACTTTCTCATTCGGCTTCTCTGGTTTGCTCTTTTCTGGCTTGCTCTTCTCCTTCTTGATTTGGGGCTGGGGGGGGGGATGGGAGAGAGAAGGTAAGTTGTTAAGCTTCGCCTAAGGTTATTCCCAACCTGGCAACTTTCCTCTTTTTCAAGAAATCCCTCATAATCACTATCTACCTTAGGTTTCTTTTTCGCTTCCTTAGACTTGGTCTCCTTGGACTTTGTGGTCTTGGCTTCTTGCTTCTGCCTATTTTGTACCTAGGGAGAAAACCAACCATGCTGAGAACACAAGGGAAAACACCAAGGAAAAAAAAATAATTGCTCCATTTTTATTAAAACAGTGGTTTCCCCCAATTTCTACAGCATAGATTTATCCATCATATTTTGCCTGTCTCACATTCTAACCAAAGCATTCTAAACCCCCAAGATTCTGCTAACCAAGACATGATCTACTTCATACTGCTTAGATTCACCAGGAAGTGAATTGCAGGATTTGGCATTTAAGTGCTTTGGTTTTAACAAATATCTCCTCCCCTTCCCCCTACAACTGTAGAGAAACAGCTGTAGAAATACTGGGGCATTCATTCCTTCCCAATGTCAAAATTCAGGTAATTTTGGTTCTCAATTCTTTTTTGCTATTCTAATCCTTTCACTAAAACCACTCCCCCCCCCATGTCACATTATTTTAAAATATGAAAAAGGTATGTGAACATAAATTCAGTTTTGGATTTTCTCCTGTACACTATGGAAAGCTTATTAAACCTCTGCATATCTGCAGCCTTACTAGTAACCAAGAAAGAAGGTCTTACAATATCACCTCCATCCTCTACATTTTTGAAATCAGGAATGCCTTTTCTCTCTCAAAAACTGCCCACAAGGATGACTTAAGCAAAATGCACAAGCTTTTTCTATTTTGCGTACCTTTTGTCTCATTTTCTTCTTGATCTTGGACATCTTCAGCTTATCTTCATCACTCAGAAACTCTGCAAATACAAAAAGGGAGAATGAGACTAAACTAGCTCTACATCTGATGTCTAACAATACCTTTATTCTTTAGAGGAAAGTATTAATTTTCCAAAAGACATTGCTGACATGGGCCAAAAGAAATATACTCAGCATGAACACAACACAATCTTTTTTCATAGCTAAAGTTTTGTTCCTTTCTCAGATTTAACTGTTTCAGCCATTAAACAAGCTTTCGTGATCATGAATTGTTTTTAATATAAGCTCCATTATGAGGAATGAAATCTGCAGACTCTACCCATATATAAACTAATGAGCTGTTTTAAAGATATTTTGTGAACTGCAAGAATATAAATAATCTAAAGATCACGAAACACTGAGCAATCTACTCACAGGTCCAACAGCAAATATGAATCTATTGCATGATTTTAGTGCTGCTTAGTAAATAAAAATAAAAATAAAATACTTTCTGTGGACTATAAGGTCAGATCAAGTGCAGACAAGATATGTCGACATGTGGCACTGAGGATTTTAGTTCATTGTATAATGAATAAAAAATTCTTCCTATTTGCCTCCATCTCTTGTGTATTCTGCACAGTGGCTTCACCAGATGAAACTGGCAGCAAGCCCAAAGAGTCATAATTAAATCAATGTGGCTAAATTGCTCTCCCCTACAATACCCAGGCAGAGCTGTAGCTTTATTAGGAAGCATTCAGTATTCATGATAGCGAGAGCATGTTACTGCTTAAAGTATAATAATTATGGAGACTAGGACACCCTGGATACTTCAAATTTCTTTCAATTAAAACAGAGGTAGGCTATCTCTGCCCCAGAACAGCATGTGACCTGTAAGTCCCTTCTGTGTGGCCTCAGAATATCCTCTGCTCATATTTGCTGAAGAGTAATAACATAGTTCCTCACCATATTGAGTCAGAATGGAAACCGTAGTGATGAATCCAACAGGGGCTTAAAATAGATTAAGATATAAAAAACCCACACAAAATCCATTCCCCACCCCAACAAAATTTAGCCCAACCCAATTTGCCTCACTGCCCACCTACTATGGTCCTAAGGCTACCCAAAAATATTCAGTGACCTGATTTGAAGCTGCTTACAATAAGACAGGACTGATGGAGCACCCATGGCTGCACTCCACAAAGATTCTATTTATATATCTGATCCTAATCTTTCAGCTTTTTAAATAACAACAACAAAAAAAGGTCTAGCCCCCACTGCAGTGGAAACATAACTGAGAGCTAGGAAGAAGATGGTACCTGCAAGTACTTCCAGTTCTGAAAAGCACATCTCTTATTTTCTGTGTAACTACCTGCCCCTCCCCTCAAATTCTCCAGTCATGTTCTCTTACCTATATATTCTTACTGCCCCTTGCTTATCCGTTCCTCTCTTCCTGCTGCCACACCGCTCCTTGACAAGAAATTCCAAATTTTGCAAAAACTCACACATCAGTTTCCAGAAAAGGCATGCAAACGAAAAATAAGCAGATTTGCATGCATCTTGTTGATTGGCATTATTTTTGAGAGCAAAAGTTGAATTTTCTTGCTGCACATAATGAACAGCCTTTCCTCCAGAAACTGACAAACAACCACTGCCACAAGCTAGAATGTTTTCTTGTGAAAGCTACAAGCATGCAAAAAAAAAAAGGCTGGTCCAACTGGTACCTTGGGTTTCCAGTCTTTTCAAAACTCTGACGTCCGTCTTGCTCAGCAGGTCAGGCACTTTCACTTTGGGAGGTCGGCCCCGTCCACGTTTCACTTTGGGCATTTCCTTAGCCTTGATTTTCTCGGTATTTCGAGGGCGGCCACGCTTTCCCGTGATGGCCTGGATACGTGAAGGGATTTCTTCATGTGACAATTTTACCCACTGCAAGCCCTGTGAAATGAAGAAAAGGATGCTGCAGATGTTGTAGCTTACACAGGTCAGTATCCCTTTTGCTGGCCATACTGGTTAGTGCTGATGGAAACTGAAGACCGCAATATCTGCAGGGCAAAGGGCATATCCTCAGAATCCACAGAAACAAATCCTTCCATACATCCCTGTAACATACTTTTGGTCTAGAACAGGGGTAGGCAACCTTGCCTCTTTTATGACTCGTGGACTTCAACTCCCAGAATTCCTGAGCCAGCCACGCTGAGGGGAAAGGGAGAGGTTTCCAAGCTGAGCCATGCTGACTCAGGAATTCTGGGAGTTGAAGTCCACGAGTCATAAAAGAGCCAAGGTTGCCTACCCCTGGTCTAGAAGCAGAAAAACAATTTGGGGAGAGGATGAAGAGTGGACTAACTATGTGTTTCAAACTCAGTTTACTAAGCCATTACGCCAGATACAAATAGTCCTTGACCTACAACCACAATTGAGCCCAACACTCCTGTTGCTTAGCAAGTGAGTCTTGCCCCATTTTATAACCTTTCTTGCCAGAGTTGTTAAGTAAATCACTGCAGTTGTTAAATTAGTAACATGGTTGTTAAGTGAATCTGGCTTCCCCATTGACTTTGCTTGTCAGAGGGTTGCACAAGGTGATCACATGACTCGGGGACACTGCAATCATCATAAATACATATCAGTTACCCAGTGTCCAAATGTTGATCATGCATTCGTGGGGACGCTGCAATGGTCATAAGTGTGAAAAAGTCACTTAAGTCACTTTTTTTCAAGTGCCACTGCAACTTTGAACGGTCACTAAATAAACGGCTGTAAGTCAAGGACTACCTGTACTATGCTTCAAGAGATATAGCTGTTCATGAGAATGTCCTCCCTTACTTAAAATACTGAAACTAGGATCTATGTAGATACTCTGTTGTAAAATGTCATTACTTGGCCCCAGGATTGCCAGCACAATCTTGACAAAAGGACAGATTGCTAAAAAAAATCACAAGATCCAATGATTCCTCAGAAGAGGAAGATCTACCTCAGATGTATCTCGCTCTTCGAAGAAATCGCCCACTGGCATTCGGGGACTGAAGCTGAAGTGTTCACGGCGGACTTTCTGCCCATCATTTCTGCTCAGGTACTACAGGAGAATAAACCACCAAAACATTAATCAAGCACTTAGTTTCTTTTTAAGATGGAGGTTCTCTCTGAAGTGAACATAGTACCTTTGGAACTACTGAAATACTCTAAATCAGTGTCCAGATAAGCATGCAATCTAAACAAGCATATTGGATAACATCTATTATAACTGATTAACAATCTTATTAGATTCTGCTTGGTGCCTTACAAGAAGTATTCAAAAAGGGCAAAGCAAATCTTATTCCAAGACCAAGACAGGAACTACATTCATATTCTGATAGAGAAGATGATGAAGGTAGTTTCATGATAATAAAAGGCAGGGGATGCTACACGATAGGCCTGATGGCAACTGGAGTTTACGAGGAAGAAATGAAGGAGTCTTGGATAACAAGAGGCCACAGTCTGAAATAGAGGATCAAAGAACAATAATGCAAGCAGATGAATAGTATTGAACCTCGTGTTACAGCTCTGCTTAAGAAGCGGGAGGGTAGCCATGGTTCGGGGAGGTCTTTGAAAAAATTTATCTAGTGTGGCAATTGTGCCCTTTCCTAGACCAGGAGAGTTTGCTCACGGTCAGTATTCCCTGGTCACCTCCATCTGAATTACTGCAATGTGCTCTAGATGGGGTTGCTCTTGAAGACTACCCAAAAACTTCAACTGGTCTAGAATGCACTGGAACACACAGTAATTTGAGGCCCCTAGTAACACCTCTCTTGCACAAGCTGCTCTTGCTTCCAGTTTCTTTCTGGGTACAATTCAAGTGCTGGGTCATCCCCTTTAAAGCCCTGTATGTCATGGGATGATTAACTAAAGGACTTGCTTTCCCTAAAGACACCTACCCATCCTACCAGGTCAGATGGGGTGGGCATACTCCTAGTCCCTTTCCCTAAACATTGCCATCTTATGGGAGCTAGGAAGCCTGATTTTTCTCTGGCAGCCCCTGTTTCATGGAACATTCTTTGCCCTCAGATTGTTTGGGAAGCATTGAAGTGACTGCAGATCAGAACTTTGATCTGGCACCAAATGTTTCTAAAAGAAAGAAAGAAAGAAAGAAAGAAAGAAAGAAAGAAAGAAAGAAAGAAAGAAAGAAAGAAAGAAAGAAAGAAAGAAAGAAAGAAAGAAAGAAAGAAAGAAAGAAAGAAAGAAAGAAAGAAAGACAGAAAGAAAGAAAGAAAGAAAGACAGAAAGAAAGAAAGAAAGAGTGAAAAAAGAGGAACTTTGTCTGGACTGGAAAAAAAAGCAACATTATTCTCAGCAGACAAAATAAATGTTCAAGAATGATTTTAAAACCGTGTTGCAGAATAGTATATAAAATGGAGAAGTCACTTACAAAAGAAATCAGCCACCAACACTTCCTATCTGGGAAACTTTTTTTTTACCTTGATCACCTCTGGAAACTGCTTCATCCTTTTGCCACAGGGTCCATAGTACCAGGTTTCTCCCTGCCATCGGTTGCTCCCTTTCTTGATGCGCACCTCTCTTCGCCATCTGAGTACAAAGGTAGCCTATCAAAGACTGGAAACCTGCATCCTAACTCAGAAATATTATTTGCTGTGCATGTACTAGCACTATACAAAAGCAATCCTTCGTGCCAGGAAAATGGGAAAACTTACCCATGTTTCAAGGGGTAGTACACCTCTTCTACTGTGGCTATTCTCCTTCTTGGAACATCACCTGTCAGAACAAACAACCATTACCAGTGCTATCAACTAAGTTAGATTTAAAGGCAGCCAAGTAGTTTAGAAGCATGAAGAAAAGAGTTTACTTACTTTTGGCAGATACATTTAGCAGCGAAGCTTCTTTGCTGTCCCTGTCTGTTACAGATATAGGATTGTCTGGATCACTGCTCTTGACTGCCTCTTCCAAAGAGGCATTTAGAGATTCTGGTTCAAGGGATGCCTGCGAATCCAGAAATTCTGTGCCCTCTTGCCCTACTTCACTTACACCTGTCAGCTCCAGGCTGCTCTCTATAACAAAAGAGAAGAAACAGAGAAATAGAATGGCACAGAGAAAAGAATGAACACACAATGAAAAAAGTTCGTTGAGCATTGCAGAGAATAAGACATTTCTTACTTCTGCTGCATTCCTAGTCACTTAGTGGAATGCTACAAGCTGTTTAACAGTATACAGTATAAGACTTGGGATACAGGTTTCAAGTACTTAGCCTCGTCACTTGGAAGCTCTTTCAAGAATTCAAACCTTCACATGATAATTACAATTGTTATGTGAACAACATAGTCCTTCGTAACTTACTCGGGATTAATATGCAGTATTGTCTTTTCTTCTAAATACTGTTAGAGAAGGATTTTCTACACTTATTTTTAAAAAATAAACTTCTAGCTGAATAAAATAGCTACCGAGGACTCCGTTAAGCAAATATATATTGTACTGTGTATGGCATTCCAATATACGCCTTTCCAAAGTTCTATACAGTTAAATTTGATTTATCTCCTTCTAATTAAATTCCTAACCATACCAAAAGTTTGTAATAGCTTCCCCTCCCACAGATCTATGCAATTTCTTACTTGGAAATGTATACCTCTAGATCCCACAATTCCCTTTGCAAGTACTAAGCAAAAGCTACTGTATTTGAAGACAGAGAATTGATCAGTGATGAGAACGGAGCAATGGGTGGGTCTTGCTTACCTTGCAAAACAGACTCTCCAAGAACAGGAGGCAAACTGGCACTTCCAAAAAGAGAAGTGTCAGGCTGACTGTCATCTGCCAATAGGCTGAAGGAGTCAGAGTGGTTGAGAGAGGGACTGCCAGGACAATCCAGGGCAGAAATGTCAGGAGGATCCTCCAGTGGAGACTTGCCACTCACAAGTTCAGATGTATCCATTTCATACAGATCTCCTGTCCCTGGGTCTACAAATCATATATTTGTAAAGTTCTTACAAGCTATTCAAACTAGCAATTTAATTCCAACGTCTTTGCATTACTATCCATAATTTAAACACTAAATATACATAGTGCTCCTTACATTTCTCTGTGTAATTAGACTGGCCCTTAGAAATGCTATACTAAAGAAACATGCTTGGGGCTTAGCATCCTAACCATTTGTTACACCAACTTCCAAATCTGAGCCATTGTGCATCTTTTAGAAATCCATTTTAGGAAAGGAAAAAAATTAAGAGTCAAATAGAAAAATATGGAAGTTAGCCTGTTACTAGCAACATTTAGATGAAGTGTTTGCATCTGTTTCTACTGCTTACATCTACAAGACATATAAGCAAAAAGCACAGTGGTTAAGATGTTGGACTAGGAACCGGGAGACTGCAATTTCTAGTCCTCCCTTGGACATGAAAGCTAGCTGGATGACTTTCAGCCAGTCATTCTCTCTCAGCCCAATCTCCTTCAATGGATTGTTGTTGTAGGAAAAACAGGACATGGGAATATTATGTATGCCATCTTGAATTGGACAAAATAAACATAGGATATAAATCTAATAATAAATAAGCAGAATGGATAGAATGGTTGGACAATATAATTGAAGGAAAAGGCACACAGGTTGTTGGGTTGGAACTTATATATTCACATAATAACTGATATATACATGACCCCTTTATTTATTTACCCACTCAAAAACACTACTAAAAACATTTCTTTTTCCCTTGTTCTCCTTTCTCCCACTGATCCCATATTACTGAAACTAAAAGCTACTATTGGAACTGGAGATCATTTAGACATAAACTGTGGGCAGCAATCAGAACTAACCATTAATCTTTTGTCTTCTAAATCTAACTAGTTGCCTCCATCATGGTATTGGTCTCTTTTGATGTTTATAATTAAATTATAAAACTGGATTTTAAATCTAGATGCATTGACACAATACAAAATATAATTGAATAATAAATTCACGAAGGAGACTGTGCCTCTACCACTAGTCAGCAAAGTGTTTGCTTAAGCGTCTAGCCATGAACAGCAATAAGATAGGAAAGAGCAAAGTAACAGGGCTGCAGGGGAATTGTTTGTTTGTTGTTTTGTATATTGCTAGTTAGGTCTAAATATAAGTGTTTACATTTCCAAGAAATGCTGCTGCTGGAGAAGTTGCACATCAACGATAGTAACAGCAAACATTGATATAGAAGCCACATTTAGGCAAGGTAGTTTTCTTCACTGCCATTAGTTTTAAGACCTTAAGAAAAATATTGCCAACAAAACAGTTTTCACAAGGTACCATGTTAACTCATTTACAGAAATATTAAAGTCACCGTGCATCTTAAAAGTTAATCCAGTTTACAATGGGATAATCTTTTATGTCTCACAGCCGCCTACTTCTTACCATTCCACATGAAATGCATGGAATACTGTGACAATTGGTAAAACATGGGATACCCAGATCTCTGCAAAAGAGCTCTTGCATTTTGAATAGTAGAGAGGGAAATTTCACCATGAATAGCTTGTATAACAAACTACATTTGCTGAAATTTTCTTATTTACTCAAGTATGTGGATGTCTTATATTTTTTCATATATTTTTTTCATTCTACAAGGACATCATTTCTAAGAAACCACCAGCTCAAATTGTATAGATACAAAAATGCAAAGAAGAAAAATTTCACCCACTTACCTCTGTCTAGTGACTCAAAAGGCTCCAAAGAGTCTTCCAAAGGAGGAGGGATCCGAGAAGCATCTTCAAGGCAACTAGCTCCAGCATCAGGTTCCAAGACAGAGGCCTCTTGGCTAAGAGGCTCGACCACTGGAGAAGAACCATTGTAGCCGCATATTTTCAATTCTACAGGAAATATTATTAAAAATGTCACACTGAACTTTCTAAATTGTGATTTTAAAAATTATATTTCACTTCGGGTCTTGAGAAAGCTTTAAAAATAAGCAGAATCTCACAGCAAACACACACGCGCACCATTTTAAATTAGTCAAAGAACTTTTCATTCCTTATCTCAGTAATTCTAACCCTATCGCTTCATTTGCCTGGAAAAAATAGTTTATCATTATTCTACAAATGCCGTTCATGTCCACGGTACCTGGCAAAACAAGACAAAAACTGGCAGATCCCAGCTTCAAGTACAATAGTCTGCAATATAGATTTAAAAGAAGGCCATAGTCCTTGGTAAACCCAAAAACCATGTTACTAGTCAAACTTGGAAAAGCAATATATTACAGTAAAGTAATCTGACTGTTGGTGGTTGGTAAGTAAAGAACCGAGTATTGGGAATTACTATTGTAAGATGTATTTCAAGGCCACACAGATGCCAAGGTGGATATGCTACTACTGTACTGAAGTATAGGAGGCACAGTCATTTATTTCTAGAAATTTAAAGAAACAATTAGAAGTGGCAGATATTGAAATCTTAACAGTAAGCAAGACTTGTACAGTACCTACTCTTCCAGCCTAAGTTGGAATTAATCATAAGGTATTACTGGGCTTAAGATAAGTCAAATTTCAGCATGTCCTGAAATACTATTGAATATAATTCAATAGTAATAAGCATTCTGAATAAAAATTCCGAGGACCATTTGTGAGTTATACCTGGCTGTGCATTTTCCAGCTCCATACTGCCCAACAATCTGGAGCCATTTTCTGCAGCTGTAGATGGTGGTTCTTTCACAGCCTCTTCATTGCCTGGCTCATCCTGCTGTGGCGAGAAGTCCTGATTCCCTGAAGCAAGCATGGGAGAAGGCTGAGATGATGTGTAGAAGCTTGTTGGGCCATTTTGTAGGATTTCAAAGTTCTGATCATCAGGGAAAGAGTCGTAGAGCTCTGCTGAGTCAAAATTTAATCCCATGGTCCCTGGGGTACCATTGGCCCAGAACTCTTGCCCACTGCTTCCCCTCAGACTGGTGTTATGTCCAGGTGAGTTCTGCCGATTGTTCTCAAGGGTACCATTCAATGGATACTGGGAGAACAGTGGACCATCTTTGAGATTGTTGCCATTGCCAGAGGGATACTGGGAATAATTCCACAGATAGTCATAGGGATGATGGAGGTGAGAGTTGTTTGAGGAACGGGTCCCTGAAGTACTAGCATGAGATACAGTAGATAAGCCATTAACATTCATGTCTCCATTTAAACCTGCCATGAGGGAAAAAAGAAGAAGAAAGAACAAATACTGAGAGCTAGTTTGGTCAGCATCAAAGTTGATACCAGCCAGAGCATAGAAAAACTCAAAGAAGCAATGCAATATCGGTAGATTGGAGAGACTTGGCCCATGGAATCGCTAAGAGGCAGAATGGATAACATAATCATCAGTTTGGTGCAGTAGTTAAGGCGCTGGCCTAGAAGCCAGGAGACGGTGAGTTCTAGTCCTGCCTTAGGCATGAAAGCTGACTGAGCAGGACTAGACTAGGACTTGGGCCAGTCACTCTCTCTCAGCTCAACTCACCTCACAGGGTTGTTGTCATGGGGAAAACAGGAGAAGGAAGACGTTATGTATGTTCACCATCTTGAGTTACTTATGAAGTAATAAAGGTGGTATTAAAAAGATCTAATAAATCAATAAAAAATAAATACCAGGAACAGTGACTAAGAGAGAGATTATCTTCTTCTTTTTTAGGCCTGCCTTCTTTTTCAAAGTAGAACCAGCAAAATGAGATAAGACATAATAAAGCTGAATACTCTACTCCATTAATGCAAGTCAGCATCCTCTCACATTTTCTCAGCCCACATCATTTTCTGGCTATTTCCAACTCCATCCTTCAATTTCTCCCACTACGGAGTTGCTTGAAGACGTAAAAAAAATGCATGGATACAATTGTATTCTCATTCTTTCTTTTTGCACTGCGTTTTGAACCACAGCCATATTTCATGCACTTCTGGCTCAATTCACTTTCTGCTACAGATATGCTTATCCCTGCAATGTACACCACAAGAATAAAAAAAGTTTTCCCACGTCTGTCACACAAGGAGCAGTCAGAAAGGGTATTTTATTTTACTTTTATCTTGCATTAAAATGTTAAGGGTGGAAGTTGTTGCTGAAAGAGAAGTATAATGTAACAAAGAATGTAGGCAAAGAGAAGAGTGATGAAGGCAAAGAGAAGCAAAAATGATTCTAAATGAATTGGGAAGAGGAAGAATAAGCACTCAGTTTTTATGTTATGTTCTAGTTTCTAAAGATTTGTCATATTCTACTGTATGTCATGGTTTTGACGATAACCAGGAATGATAAAATACTTATGAAATCTCCTGCTCTATGCAGACAAATGGTATTGTTTCAGTATGAAAAAAGGTAGAATCAAGCTGTTGTTTATGTTCTACCATTTTCCCTTAATTCATCCATAAACTGAATGACTTCAAGGATTGTGCTGATTTTTATAGTACAAGTAGTCCTTGAATTATGATCATAATTCAGCCCAGAATCATACATCATGGCAGACATTAAGAGGATCATCACATGACCATACCCAATTTTACAACCTTTTTTGTGGCAGTTGTTAAACAAATGCCATGGTTAAGTAAACCTGATTTCTTCAATGGGCATTTTTTGCCAGAAGTTGGAACTGAATGCTGGAAATTAGAAAAAAACCCCACAAATCACAGTCACATGATTGTGGGACACTGCAAACAGCCACAAATCTGAGTCAGTTGCCAAATGCCCAAAATGTGATCATGTGACTGTGAGGGTGCAGCCATTTGGATTGTTTACCTTTTAGCAACAAGACAAAGCAATAGCAGCAATGTTTCCAAACTTTTCAAAATAATGTGAAGTTTAACATATGGTAAGGAAAATTACATTTGATTAACAATTTCTATTCATAGCAAGCAGATTACCTTTAGATGTTCATTAGACAACCTATGACTTGTCAGGTCATTGTTTCAGAGATATTTCCTTACCTAACACTTGCACATCCTCCTCTTATCAAATCGTTCTAGTATCCTGACACATCTTCCACAACATGCGCCCCCTCGCACACACCCTCCCCATCTCCCGCACTGCATCCTGTGCAATCTCTCACACACTTGCACAATGTCCCCAACCCGCACTGTGCTTCTTGTGAACTCCCTTGTATTCCTGCAACCCACAGGGTGCCTCCTCCCCACAGGGAGATATGCAGGGATATGGTGCGGGTCAGGAAGGATGTGCAGGGGTGCATGAGGCGCCCCACATATCAGGGAGGGCACAGGGGGTGCATGGGGATGGGGAGGGCATAGGGGTGCAGAATGGGTTAAGGTCCAGCACAAGTACAGAGAGGTTGGGGAAGTTGCAAAGGTGGGGGAGACTTAACCAAGCAACCTGCGATCTTCCCTGCCAGCTTCCCCTTTTGCCAACACTCCCTGCAAGCTTTCCATAAAAAAACATTTTTCTTGTGGGAGGTGGCAGAAGTGTTGGCAATCACGATCGGGTTTATACTTCCGGCTGGCTTCCCGACTGACTTATGAGAGAGAATGGTGGAAATAACATCATGTGACATGGCTGACTGCAACAGTGTGGCAGTGCTGAAGCAGTCACTTCCCCAAATTTCATTCCCAGGGAAGCAATGGGTAGTTTGGGGTAGTTTGGTTCAAAAATCATTGCCCTATGATGCACCATTTTGCTCAAATGAAGGTTTCAAGCAGATACAAGAGATTTTGTAGTATATAGATATTTTCAACCTAAACTAAAAAAATCATATAAGGTCTAGTCTAGACCCTTTTCTCCCCTAATAATAAAATAGGAAAGCTCAGACTTTTTGTGCACCAACTCTACTATCTGCATGGATGTAAGGATACACAAAATCTTTTTTATTACTGAATTCTCCATCTCTATTAAGACCTTCTGAACCTCACATTTCATTGCAAAGTAATAAAGTGATAATTCTGTACCCAGAGAACCATACACCAAAAAGAGAAGAGCTGGTAGCATTAGTAACTGGACCGTGTATAATCAAGGATCAAGTCTACTATTAATATCACAGTAATGGTCAGGTCCATTGGTCTTCACTTACTTTTGCCTTGTTGGGGGAAGTTCATAGGAGATCCATTTGTGTAGACATTGTCCCCTGAGGAAGGAGCAGGTTTCAGTCCTGAGGCAGCAGGTGAAGAGGGAAGGCCAGTGAAATTAAAATGATTGTTTGCTTCCATTTCTAAAACAAAAAGACATTCAAGAAAGACTTAAAGGCAATAGAAAGATGCATTCTAAGTGTGCATTAGTATACTGCATATGCCCACCTAGTTGATGGATGGGAACAACAGTATGTTGGTTTCCATGGTAAATTAGAGATTTAAAACCTTAACTTGCATAGAATAACGGGAGCATGCCTGCGGTAAAACTGAGTTTTGGTAGAACATTTGACATACTAGCCTACGTCTGCCAAAATTGATTGATATTGTACTGTAGATAAGAGTTAGCAATCAATGCAGCATGTGGCACAGGTAACCTAGTGTACACCCTCTCTGTCTTACTAAAAACCATTAGCTTGAAACCCCAATTGACAAAAGCTGACAGGCAGAGATGAACAAGCAGAAATCAATATCTATGGATTTGACTGGGTGATAAACACCTGGAATGAGTTTTAAATAAGTTTTCTCTTCTTGTTCATGCCTTTAATATAATTCACTTATTGTTGTTTTTTGCTATTCTATGCTTTTATTAATGTTGCTTCTCCTTGAAAAGTTATGCAAGTGGTCCTCAATGTATGTCTGGTCACTTAGCAACTGTTCTATGTTATCAGAAGCCGCCCCCACCCCCAAAAGATACTTATGACCTGGTTCCAAAGTTGTAATGGCTGACCTGCCCCGTGGTCACATGATCATATTTCGAGTGCTTGGCAACCAATCTGTACTTACAGCAACGTGACTGTGATTTATTTCCCCCCCCAAAACCAGCACTTATTTTGGGTTTTGGTAAAAATGTCCCATAGCAAAAATGGGTTCGTTTAATGACCACAGTGTTCATTTACTGACTGCTGCAAAAAAGGTTGGAAAATTGGGTCCGTCATGTGGGTGATCCTCTTTACGACCATCACAACCTACGACCATAATGGGCAGGCTCCACCACAGTTGTAAGTCCTTACAGTTTTAAGTCCATTATGGTCATAAGTTGTGATGGTTATTTAATGATGATTCAAAGTTACAACCTGTACTCAATTAAAACCCTAGGAGCACATGTTCGCAATTTGGGCAATTCTATCCAACTGATATAGGATTTTTTTTCTCTTAATATTTTGAGAGGAAAATGTTTCAACTACGAATGAAAGCAAACCAGGCTGTAGTCCACTCTGCCAACAGAGGCAGCCCTCGGCTTATGTTCATTTCTTCTACAACTGCTCAAGGTTGCAGCAGTGCTGAAAAAAATGGAACCTATGACCAGTCGTCAAAATTCCAGCCATTGCAGCATCCCCACGGTCATGTGACCATGATCTAGGTGTTGGAGTCGCAATTACAATGTCCTAGTGAGTCATATCATGTGATAGTCATTTGTTATCTTCCCTGCCAGCCTCCCACAACCAAAGTTGTTTGTTTATTTTTCACATTTCTGTATTGCCCATCTCCCTGAAAGAGGGACTTTTGGCAGCGTATACTAAAATGTTAAATTATAAAACAGTTTATATAAACGTTTTAAAAAATTAAAAAGTTTAAGAAGAGGCAAGAGATTAAAATTAGTTAAAAGGTGAAGGGAGGGCTTTCAGGTTACGGAGGAAGCCGGCAGGGAAGGTTGGAAATTGGGCCAATAAGTCGCTTCCACTGCTTTTTTTTCTCAGTGAGTCTGCCACGGACTATGTGATCCAAAAGATCTGGTACTACGTAGGGCCCCCTGCCTGCTCACACTCCATAGTGTGTGCCAATCATCCTACAGGCCCTCTCGCAGCCTCTGCCAACCCTCGTGCACTTTCTAGTACACCCCCCCCCAAAGCCTTCCCCTATGCTCCTTACCTAGGACTCCTGCCTTTTCCCTTGTAATGATCTGCAAGTCCTAGGCCAGCTGCTCCCAACCTTTTCTATACCCCACGCCCCTAGAACGCTTCTGATACATTCTCGCACCCCTTACAAGAGTTCGAAATAACGGCAACGAATTATGCATATACACTATAATTTTGAAAACCCAAGTTTTCGCATCCCCTGGAATATCGTCTCGCACCCCCGGTTGGGAACCCCTGTCCTAGGCTTACAATGGCCACCAGCCTGCTGGGATTTCTGTCAGTAAGTGATGCATGTACAAGTAGTCCTTATTTACCATCTACAACTGGAACCAGCAGTTCACTATCATTAAGCAACATGGTCACTAAGCGGAAAATAATGAGACTGTGCTGGACTCATGCTTCTTTCACTCCCATTGCTAAGCAAATCACCACTGTCATTAGGTGAGATATCACGTGACCATGACTTTCAATTTCACTTCATTGTTCTCCATTAATTCTGCTTATTGGAAGTCGGTTATGAAGCTCCCAAATGGCAATCACATGACTACAGGACACTGCAATGCTTGTAAATGTGCACCAGTTGCAAAGTGCCTGAATGGCAATTATGTGATGGTGGAATGCTACCATGGCTATAAATGTGACTATTAATTACAGTGCTTTTTCCCCCCAACCATAACTCTGAATGGTTGCTAAACAAAGCTATCGCTAAGTGAGGACTACCTCTGACAGTAAAGTTAAAGGTCAAGAACTGCTTTTTTTCATCTATTTTGCAAGATGAAAAAGAAATAAACTAGAACAAAAAAATAGTAATGCTGTAGAATTAGAAGGAATAACAGTTAAGAAATCCAATGAGTATACTTAAAAAAAGGAGAGGGAAATAAACACATTCATAAATAAACTTGAGGATAAATATGAACATTTTCAGATTTCCTGCCAAAATTGTATTTCTACATATGAAATGAATCAATTTCTTGTGAAGGGTTGACATTTGTTAGGAAATATGCGAAGTAAATCAGCCTCAAATTTCATATAAAATATTGTGGGTGATTTTCTTCAAAAATTAATGCTTAAGAACTTAAAAAATGTTAGTAAGAGATTTTTAACTTGTCCTATGGCACAATAAAGATGATTTACTGGAAAATCTCACTTCATCCTCCACCAAGAAGCTCAGCTAGAAAAGTGCTGTCTGTGGCTCCTTTGGAACTTAGTTGTGTCTGTAGGATAATTCTGTGAGGGTTTCCATGGATTGTTTGGGTTTTCTACAGCAAGGCCATCTGATTAGCTGCTCCTAGAAGTAAATTCTAAACAAGCCACAAACAGCAATTACCAGCAGAATTTCCAGCAATTTCTCTATGATCTGACAAGTACTTGGGTATGTTTCCCAATCAGCTATTTTTATAGGTTACAAATCATCTAAGCCATGCTTAATAATTAATTTGAGAGTCAATGAAAAAAAGAAAGGCTGGATAATCCCCAAAAGTAAGAACAAACTCAATCAGAAACTGATGCATTTGGTGAGGGTCACAGCTATATTCTGAATGCAACAGCAACTTTAGAGCATGTTTATATATATTATTCAGATTCTAAAATAAACCAAGAACATGTCATGAATGAAGTATATACATGTGTGTATGTGTACTTCATTCATGACATATTCTTAGTTTATTTTAGAATATGAATAACCAAACTGTGCAAAAGAAATAATTAGAAGAAAAGCAAATAAGAGTCCCGTTTCTCAGTTGCTTATTCAAATAACATGAGAATCTATATATACACATATACACACACATCACACACACTGTGTGTGGTGTGTGCGCGTGCATAATTGCTCTGCTACTATATTTACATGGTATTTGTTAGAAAACAATGCTTCCAAGCTATCTGTGATTGCTAAAAGTTGAAAACAATTTGATGGCACATTATCATTATCATTATCACATACTGGAAAGCCACTATTATTTAAAAGAAACTGTCAGGGGATATTTAGGGGGAGGGCATTCCTTAATGTGAGGGTCATTATAGAGAAGCATCTACTTCTGATTTTTACATCTTAATATCATAGCAATTCCTAGCAGAATTCCCAGGAATTTCTTTCAGGATATTTTTACTGGACAGACTGATTCTAGCAGCAGAAAGTGCAGAAAGAGTAATGCTACCTGAGTCTCACAATCATTCTCTCTAATCTAGTAATTCATTTGTTTGTAACTCAAGTTCTTCTTTTCAAGATAACAATAAATTCCCCAATAGAACAGCTGAAAGTACCACATGAATTATTTTAATCATAAGCCCAGGATTCTAATAGAAGGTATAAGCACGGTATTGCTTGCTTGGTACGCAGATCCAATGGCCATCAAGATTTCCTTAAGAGATAGCAGATTGAGGTTTCAGGCAGACAGTGGCCCCAGATGATTTTCATATATTGAGCATAAACTGGTTAGATATATGTTAGTGGTCATCATTGAGAATGAACGGATACTAATTTGGAGAAAGCCACTGGACAGAATCATGTAGACTGAAAATTCAGAGATACTATAAAGCAAAGAGGCTTTCAGGACTGCAAGCGGGAAAGTAATTTTGGGTTCCCATGCTGGCAAAACACATTTCTACCACATGTGATTCAAAGACAAACTGTTCCATATTGTTTATTTTGTTTCAAGAATTTTAGGACTAATAATAAGTGTACACTACACTGTATTTCCCCCTAAGACAAAGAAAACAGCAAAAAAGGCCATCTGTTGTGGAAAAATTTATACCTCACCTTTTAATGTTCTTAAATAAAAGCTCTTCTACCGAAAAGATGCTATTGGCAGCAATAATGTAAACAGAATAAGTATACTATGACCCAAATATATAAAAATAAAAGTGCAAACTGTCAGAAAAATATGGGGATAAAAAGGACCAACTATTCTAGATTAAATTGGTAGAAAAGGTTGTTCTTGTTGCTGAATGATGAGTGAAAACTATATATAGGAAAACATGGAATTTTCTCTTTAGGTATGTGCATTTCTTTTGACAAGCAGATTCCACACCCAATTCTAGAAGGCACAGAAAATCATCTGCACATAGTTAAATACATGAAAAAAACTACAGTTTTAAGGGCCCTTACTCTCAGGCACAATCTTATGAGGATTTCATATACTCACAAGCATAGGAAGAGATGAGTGATTTAAAAAGGGGACAATTTTAAAGGGAGAAAACAAAAATGTAGAGAATTTTAGAATATATTTTTCCTTGCCACCCTGAAATCTATTCATGTGATTGATCTGGTCTAAATAACTATTCCTTTGCAGATTCAATAAATCTCACATTAGGGAGCTTTTTTCTCATACACAAACACAACCTTCTATTCCTGCAATGTCATATCAAGCTTTATC
This sequence comes from Azemiops feae, assembly GCA_023970755.1. Classification (NCBI taxonomy): domain Eukaryota; kingdom Metazoa; phylum Chordata; class Lepidosauria; order Squamata; family Viperidae; genus Azemiops; species Azemiops feae. The sequence continues at coordinate 303,973 of JALGBA010004142.1, read as the reverse complement.
ATCTAAACTAGAAAGCTTCTATAACTGCAAAGAAAAGGGGGAAAGGGCAACAGCTAGAAGGAACACAGGAAATATTGTTCCCTATATCTTCCAAAACTATATTAAGGACATCCTATGCCACTTACTGTTTCCCCTTCAAAAAAGCAATGGATGATATCCCAACAAGTGTCCTAAGTCATAACATTGCTTTGAATATCCCTTTAAGGGCCAGGGTATCAGGAGAAAAAACAGCTGCTGTTCCAGCACAGAGAGCTGGGAGTTGAGTTGAAGGGAGGTGCTAGGAAAGTATTGTAATTAAAGGGGAAAGCAGAATGGCTTGCTAGGAAAAAGGCCAAGCAAAATGGTTGAATTAATTGTAGTCAACACAGGGGGAAAAAGTGTAAAGGGTGTGTGTGTGTGTGTGTGTGGTTAAACAGAAACACTGGGATAATGCTGAGCAGTTGTTAAGTCGAAGAGGCTTCATTTATATCAAAACTATATTTCTTTTATGACACTGTAACACTTCATGTTTAAATATACAAGAGTAGTAGTAATAAAAGCATGATAGTCTAAAGAGGGCTAAGAGATAACAACGTATTTCTTTCACATAGTATTTAACCAGGTACAGTTGTTTCCACCTGGAGAGGAATGGCATTTGCAAATAACTTAGGTGAAGCATACTCTTGTGTAGTTATAACATTTCCCATTCTTAATTATGCTTTAACAAATGATTTATGGAGTTTATATAATCCTGCACATCCTCAAAGAAACAAGGAATTGTGCCTAAAAACCGGAGAATTCCTGATTTAAGCACTGTGAACTTATTTTAATTTGGTCTATTCTCCTGGCCAATCCTATCCCCAGACTTGTCTTGAAATGTTATGCTTTCCTGTTCTACCAAAATTAGTATTTCTTAAAAAGGATATTTAAGAATTGTATTTAAAGGATCTGTTTGGTCTTGCAAAAATTCTAATGATCTGACCAGACTACAAAGATCTAAAGCTGTGAAATGCCCATCAACTCCATATTTTAAAAGTATTTCACAATATCAGGTTTTTTTTACCAAGAAAATATCTGATAGACAATATTTTATTGAAGCTTTCCTTGCATGAAAGATAAGGAAAATCCCAGACATGTAATAGAAAGTCAGAACTTTCTTAAAAATCAATACTCAGCTTTGTGCAGTGCAAGGAAATTTACCAATAATGCCACATCCAAAATGAAAGCGTACAAAAAGAACATACAATTTTTTAGGCAACAACTGTTCTCAGCCACTATGAACTATGAAACCTCTTTATCTATTTAACTGGATCTTTAAAAAAAAAAATATCAAAAAGATGGATGTCTTTTTTGTAGCCTGAGGCTTCATTTTTGTTATTGTTGTTAGATGGAGCAAGGAGCAAGGTTTTCTTAGCTGTAAAGAATCAGGATCATTAATACAGTTGCAGCATGGAAAATTCATTCAAAGCTTAAATAGGAATCTAGTCAACTAACAGTACTAAATCGGCGCTAGATAAGGGTCAACAGAACTCAAGTAGGGCTGGACTTGGATTGCTTGTGGTAATTCAACAACTCTAAACTGATGATTTGTTTAACTCCACTCCCAGTTCTGCCTGCTCTTCTACAGATTTTGAGCCCTTTTTTTTTTTTTACTCTCCAAGATTTGGGGATTTCCCGACTTGGGGGCTGGGGTAGCTGTCCACATATAAGTTTAAAAGTTTAAGGCACCTGGTTTATTTGTCTTTATTTTTCATAAGTTTGAAGAAGAAATAAGAGGATCCATTCTTTTAAATTTGATACTAACCAATAGGGATGAGCAGTGAGAACTTTGAAAGGAAGTAACCATGTCATCTTCTGGTTCAGGACATTACAGAAAGACAAATTGGAACCTAGTCATCTATTTAGTTAATTTCAAAAGCTTAGAGAAGTATTTTAGCATTCATCAAGAGAAGTCCTTTGGCGAAAGAGTGCAGAATGGTTGGGATAAAATAAAAATAAAATATTGAAAGTACATCACACACCAGTTTAATGAGTACTATAAAAAAAGAGAAAATTTGGGAAATGGAAAGTGAGCGTAATAAGGAAAATGCAGACCGGACAAAGATGGAGGGGGCTGGGGGGGGATGGTTTACAAGTTAGTAACAAGATCCATCCTGACAACTTGAAACACTGAGTAGAGGACAGTAAGATGAACTTCAACAGGGACAAATGCAAAATCCTACACTGGATAGGAAAAAAACCAGAGGCATCAGTATAGGTTGGGAGAATACCATGCTATGTAGCAGAGCACGTGCAATTCTACATGCAATTCTTGTTGCGTCAACAGTTGGTCAGACTGTATCTAGAATATTATGTTCAAATTTTAGGAAGAACACTAACAAACTGGAATATATCAAGAACAGAACGATCAAAATAATAGGATGCTTGGAAAGTGAACATATGAGCAACAGTTGGTATGGTTAGCCTAAGAGAAAACTGCAAAAAGATGCAATAGTTATCTTCAATTATAAAAAGGCCTCTTATATAGAAGACAGGACAAAATTGTTCAAAGTTTTTCAAAAAGACAAAAAATAGATTACAAGGAGATTTTGGTTGGATCCCAGGAAAAATTTCCTAAGTATCCAACAGCAGAAGAGATTGGAGATAATAGATTCTTCTACACTGAAACTGTTTAAACAGAGGCTGCATGGCCACCAGTCAAGGATGCTATCTATACTCCTGTACTAGATAGGACAAAGGTTGGCAATCTTCCTCTCCCTAGGAGTCAGAGGCCATGCTGCTGCCACTGTTGTTTCCTCCTCAGTTTTTTCTAACTAGCACCTGGCAGGGGACTTGTTGCTCCACCTATGCCAGGGCAGCTGGTGATACTGTCACCAAACCATATGTCCGAGGTGGTGAACTGTCACTGTCAGTGAATAGCTGCTCTTCCTTTCTCTCTTGTGGGCTGGAGGGTGTATTTCATTTGGGGACTATAGACAAGTTGATTTCAGGTGGTGGCCGCATCTGGCCCATGAACCATAGATTCCAATCCCTGGAATACAGAATTGATGATTAAGATTTCCAACTTTGATTATGATTTGCACTTCCTGCAAAAAAATAAATCACACCACAAAGGTACGAAGAAAGGAGTTTAGATCACATGGGTTCTTCCATCTCTATTTCAAAATATGGCTCAATTTAATTTTCAAAAAAATTGGGGTTTCTTTTAATTTACGGTATACATAATTTATCGCTGTTAACAAAATAATCCTATAAGTGTTTGCCCCACAAAACCAATTCTCTTCAAAATGCTTGGTGAAAACGAATAATCTGGAATGGTCTACTAACAACTACCTATAAGAAAATTGCTTATTCTGGGCTAGTATTTTCTCAACCAGTAGCATGCATACCATTGATGATAAACAAAAGTAACGTAATTCCCCTCCATAAATATGTGATAAGCCAGGTAGAAAAGAAGGGCAGAGCTGCCATTTTTCAGTCAAGTGGCAAAGGAAAAAGAACTAAGCATTCTGGCCAAACCAGACTGAGAAGTTTGGGCTTAGGAGCAAAACAAAGTGAAATAAAATAATTCTGTGTTAGCTCTCATTTGGATTTTTGTTAGGGTATAAGGAAAAACTATTCTAACATTGCTTCAGTGACGTTTCATTTATTAGTGTACAATTATGGTACAAGTAGTCCTCAATGTACAATCATTTATTTAGTGACCGTTAGAAGTTATAATGGCACTGAAAAAAGTGTAAGTTGCTTTACAACTGGTCTCACACTTAAAACCGTCACAGCATTCCCATGGTCACTTGAACAAAATTCAGGCACGTGGTAAATGGAATGTATTTATGACAACTGCAGCGTCCCAGAATCATGTGATCACTTTTGTTACCTTTCCACCTGGCTTCCAACAAGCAAACTCATTGAGAGAAACCATATTCACTTAACATGATTCATTTAACAACCGCAGTGATTCGCTTTACAACTGTGGCAAAAAGTTCGTAAAATGAGTTGTAATTGACTTAACAACTGGCTTAGCAACAGAAATTTTGGGCTCAATTGTGGTCATAAGTCAAGGACTACCTGTAGCAGTATTAGCTGTATTATTGAATTTTAATGCAAAAATTTAAACAGGTATATTTAGGCTTTAAATTACTTGAAATTATCCCTCAGGCTGACAAAACCATTTTTTCCTTTGCTGAGAAATAATAAAAAAATTGCTGGGGAGAAAAATATTTTTCTCCAAACATTACCTACCCTGTTATGACTTCCTATGTAAGATCATTTACATGCATTTATATATTCCAGTTATTCCCCGAATTTATGCACTGAAGAGCAGATGTAAAGTATTAAAACTGTAATAATAAATAAAAAAAGGATATGGTTTAGTTAGTACAAAGCCCAATTTAGGGCACCCTCTAATACAGAGGTGTCAAACTGCCGGCCCACGGGCCGGATGCCTCATGCCGAAACCATGCCCACCCCATTGCCGGCAATGGAAAAAAAGTCGTGATACGTCGCAACACATCACGTGACGTTGCGAGTTTGACACCCCTGTTCTAATAGATATCAATGACGAATTAAGACTCCTTTTCAATTTGAGCTCAACTCCTGTCATATTTATGCAGGTTTTATGTAGTTTTCTTAGCCGCAATATAACAATAGTTTGCTAATATCTTTGCCCGGAATTATTTTCTGACTCTCTAGTCTAGTTTATAGCACAGGCATTCTTTGAAAATCCCTCCAAATTTGAGCCAAGCTTGACTGTTTAGTTCCTGAAATCAGACTAAGTCAAGGTCAAGTCAAGTGCTGCCACCTGCTGAGACACCAATGAAAGGGTTTCAGTATCTCTTCATTTCAAATGTAAATTATTTAAAGTATATTTTTTATTGAAAATCATTTAAACATCTGGGCACCTTTGGAGCTATATTTACCCAAGGTTATGTTCCTCTGTCTTAAAAACAACTCTGAATAGGAAACCATAAGAAAATATTTATGTGTGAGAAACATAGTAAATTCTTTAAATTTAATTTTAATTAAGTATAGAAATATATGTCTACCTGAAAAGGGTTAGCGTCTTTGAGCAAGTCACACTGTAGGATTTGCCATTTTGCTAGATTAAAAGATATGCATATGACTGCCTAAATCTTATATAATATTTTTAAAAGGCAATATCTTCAAACTGCAGGAATTTTATTTACTTCCTTAATTCCTTACAGAGAAACGGGGATCATCTAATCAAGGAGCTTAGGGAAAGTTATAAAGTGAAACCATTTCTGGTTAAAAAGAAAATTTCAAAAAGCAACAAACACAGCTGCCATTTCCAGGCAACTTCCTGCAAGGATGGGGGAGGGAGCAGAAGAAAAGGATTGTTTGCATCAGGTTCAGCACACATGATTCAGCAAGGGAAAACAACAGCTCTGAGCATTCATTCACCCTAGAGCCACTTAAGGCTCTTTCACTACGCTTGCATCCCACCTCCACCCACACAAAAGACTCTCAGCCTTAGCCATTATCTACCTGAACTATTCTCTCAAGTCTCCCAAAACAGGTATATTGGCCTTTCCAAGAATTTAAGAGATCGCCACTAAATATCGCCTCAGATTATCTACACAGGCAAGACTATTTCTCACAGGCACGATACGCCCATGGAAAAAAGGAGATTCCCTGGCATCAGACTGCACCTCCCCCACTAAGTATGCCAGCGATGATGCCAGAATCTCAAGCTCTGCTACCGGCAAGAAACCCAGGTTCTTTCTCATATGCCCAGCAAAAAAAAAGCTCCTCTTGCCAGCGCCAATCACACTCGAGGTAGCAACGGACGCCGACCAGCCAATACAGAAGCTCCGGGTCCCGTGCCTTGCTCTTTTACCCGTATCTCTTTTCCAAAGCCATTTTCTTCCCAGCAGGGAAGGATCCAAAAAAGCTTAGTTAGACGACGTTCTTCGGCTGGGCCACCTCCTCCCTCCCTCCAAGAAAGTCTTCCTATAACCTCATCGGATATAACGCTCTTCCTGCATCCCCGGGAGCCCTCTCCCCGCAGCCCTCCGCCTCCTCTCTTTAAAAGCAGCGAAAAGATGGGAGTTCTTCGCTCGCGTCCCAAACTCCCCGTTCGAGGCCCATCACCGGCCTCCCCCCGCCCCACGAAAAGTGCGGAAACACCACCCCCACCGCCCAAGTTTTCGGGGTTCTTCGCTTCACAGGCGAGGCTGCTATGGTGGCGAATGATACTCTCCTCGTCTTTTCTTCACCACCAGGCCAGGCCTCCCGGCCGGCTTCTCCGCCGCCGAGCCTCCCTCGCTCACCCCCTAGAAAGCTCTTTAGTCTTTTTTTTCCCCTTCCCCCCCCCCCGCCAAACCCCTACAAGAGCCGCGTCCCCGCCGCCCTTTAACACGGGAGAAGCGCAGCCGCCCTGACTCTACCCCACCCGGCTGGGCTTTCCCACGAAAACGTCTCGCACCGACTCCTTCCCCAGGAGGCGGCTCTCGCCCGGCCTCTCTCCTCCCCACCCCTGAGGGATGGCCGCCAGGACTTCCCATCCCGCCGGGGCCATTACCGCTCTCCCCTCACACCCATCCCCCGCGCCTTTCCTCACCGCCCGTGCGGGGCGAGGACGGACTTGTTTCCCGGCGGTCGCCAGACCCCTCGCCCGCTCTGCCGAAGTAGCGCTGCTGCTGCCGCCGCCACTCCTCCTCCTCCTCAGGGATCCGGGCCCAAACTTCCTTCCCTCACTTCCTCTCAGAAAGAAAAACGGGGCCGCGTCCCAGGCGCCCCGCGGCCTCCTGGAGGAGCTCTTTCCCCTCACCTGTGGGAGGTGTCAGCCGGCTCCCCTCACATGGCCCGCCGAGGAGCGGAGTCGGCCCCTGCGGGGGGCAACCTGGCCGGGGCCGGCGAGCGGAAGGAGCCGCCGGCCGAGGCGAGCGCAGGCAAAGGCGGCAGGCCGGAGCCAGGCCAGGCGGCCGTTGTCGTTGTTACCCTCCTGGTCGTCGTCGTCGTCCCTGGCCAGGAAGCCGAGCCAGCTTGCGAAGGACCAAGAGAGCGCCGGGACCACGGTCGACGGCAGCCGCCGCCACTACTGCCGCCGCTGCTACCAGGTCCTAGCGCCCGCCCGCCCTCGAGAGCAGCGCTGAAGATGGAGTAGGAGGCGCGAGCGCCACCTCCGCCGTCAGAGGAGTCGCGCGGCCTAAAGGAAGAGCGAGTCGGTCCGAGATCGCCCTCCCCGTGCAAAAGCGAAGCTGCTGAGGCGGAAGAAGCCCTGCAAAGAATACCAAGATAAGGTCTACTTCCTTCTGCGAGGAGGCGACGTAGGGATTGGGATTGCCAGTGGAGGTCAGTCTAAGGCTATGGAATCTTGCGGGTTCAGCGAATGCTCTGCATGCACACACGTACAGTTGTGCCCTCCTCCCGCTAGGGCTGGGCTTGGGAAGGACCCTGCTCTCAAACTCTGGACAATCTTCGCCAGGAAATACTACGAAGATGATTAGCCTCAGGCAACTTCGGTTTACGTTCCAGATTTGGGAAGGGTTTTGTTTTGTGATTAAGTAAAGGCACCCTGGATACGATTCTCCATTGCCTCATTCTATTTCACAACAGATGTCAGGATGACAGAAAGGAACTGAGTGAGCCACATAGTGGCTGAGGAGCTAAACCAGCACTTCCTTGACCCATTGTGTCCTTTTGCAACCCTGGCTCCAACCATTGTCAGGTTATCAAAGGATAAGAAATAGAGTACGGGTAGTCCTCGACTTACAGTTCATTTAGTGACCAAAATTACAATGGCACTGAAAAAAGTGACATGATCATTTTTCACACGACTGTTGCAGCATCCCCAGAGTCACATGATCAACTGACTCATATTTATGATGATGCAGTACCCTGGGGTCATGTGATCACCTTCTGCAACCTTCTTAAAAGCAAAGTCAATGGGAAAGCCAGATTCACGTAACAATCATGTTACTAACTTAACTGCAGTGGTTCACTTAATAACTGTGGCAAGAAAGGTTGTAAAATGGGACAAAATTCACTTAACTCTCACTTAGCAATAGACATTTTGGGCTCAATTGTAGTCATAAGTCAAGGACTACCTGTAATTTGTTGTGCATGGGCCATCAAGCTAGCTTCAATGTGAAGCATCTTGTGGGAAGTGAGGGAATGCGTGTGCTTAAAAGCAATTGTTTGGGAAATCAGGAAGGGCTTAATTTGTCACTATATGACAAAACATCAATTCTTTGATTTTACAGATGTGTGATTGTCATAGAGCAGGGGTCCCCAACCCCTGGTCCGTGGACCAGTACCGGTCCGTGGCATACCAGCAACCGGTCCGCACAAACAAGCAAAGCCCCATCTGTGGGGTGCAGGCAGCATACAAAACCACGCACTCTCCGGTCCACGGAAAAACCTTTCTCCACGGAACCGGTCCCTGGTGCCCAAAAGGTTGGGGACCTCTGTCATAGAGTGAATTTAGACTGATGTAGGCTGATGCAATAAGGAACAGGAAAGAATATCACAAAAGGCTTGTTGCACAGAGACAAGCTAAAAAGGGTTTCTAGTGACCAAGGGTGCTTAGAATGGTAACTATCAGACAAGGGGCAACTGACTGCTATAATACCAGCAATAAAGAAAAATCCCTTAAACAGAAAAAAAGGCATACAAAGCAATACAGGGAGCAGGGGGATTGGCTCCTAGCCTGATCTAGGATCTATCAAAATAAGAACATGGTGCCAATGAAACAAATTCTTAATGGAAATGAAGAGTAGTTCTTGGAGGTTAAGATTGTGTGGCCATGGGCCTTTGACTACCATGTACAGTAGCCTGTTTTGGGGATCAGTGTGGAGGCATGTATATACCATTTAATATGCCATTTATTATTTATTGTCAGAGAATTGAACTGTAGTAACAGGAAGAACAGGAAGAGTATGGGTGTATATAGAGATATACAAATCGGTGGATCTGGAGAACAAGCATTTGGGAAAGAGCTGTTAACACAAGGATTTAAACTGAACAGCAAGTCTCTGGTGTCACCATTCCTAATCTATAAAGAATTAAAGGGATGGTAACAGAATTAGACAACTGCCCACTCATAGGCTCTATGTGCATCTTTAGGAATACAGTACTGGAATATTTTCTGCTGCAATATCAGAGCTCTCTTTAGTTGCCATAAAAGAAATAAAATTGTATACTTCTGTCTTCTTAACTAGGGTGTGGGAATCTGTGAAACTCTCCTCCCAGTGTTACCAGGCTTTGTTTCTATACTATAACAATGCAAACCTGAGGGGATCTGGGAATGCCCAAGGTTGATCTGCTGAGTAAGGGGACAGAAAACCAGCAGTTTTAAGCAGCTGTAAACCTGTAGATGGCCATTTCTGTTATTTAAAAGGCAGTGGAATGACTCTCAGTCTGTCCTAATTATATTCCAAAATTTACAAAATTTGTGTTTTTGTAAATCTACTGTAATGACATAGGAGTATGTCTGGATTGAACCAAGTGTCCTATTCTGGCAATAGTATCAAGCTATTTTGTTTTAGAACAACCCACCCATTGTTCCCCATCCTCAAAACTACGCATTTCAAAAAAAATTTATCATTCTGTTTTCCTTTGAAAATTATTGGCCCTCACTGATGCATGCAGCAGCATATTTTATGTTAAGTGTATAGCGAATGAGGAATCTTTTTAGCTGTTTGTGTGTGTGTGTGTGTATGTATGTGTGTACCTTTGAGTCAATCTTGACTCAGGCAACTGCTTGGAGGAGTCCATGCAATCTTTTTGACAACACTTTCAAAAGTGGTTTGTCGTTGTTGTCTTTGTAGCACTGAGAAAGAATGGCTAGCACAAAGTTACCAGCTAGCTTCATGGCTAGGCTAAGCTAATCCAAGGCTAGAATTTAGTGCGCTCTGGTTTTTAGTCCCATGTCTTTAACCATTACACAGAACTGACTCCTTCATAGCATTATGAAGAGGGAAATCTCTACAAATAATTGTCTGGATGTATGGAAGGTATAGATAGCTGTGTTGGTGCATGAGCAGCCAATTCAAAAACGGAGGGGGGTGGTAATAGCTATTTTTGGATCAGCTGAAATGTCACAATCATTCACAGTAATGTGGCAATTTTGTTGGTTCCAATAAAGCAAGAGTAAGCAATTGTGCCCTTTGCATATTTAATACTACAACTCCCACAACCTTTTACAATTGGTCACATTGATTTGGGCAAAAGGGAGCTAACATCCAAAATGAAGTGAACATCAGGTTACCTCCTGCTGTAGTAAAGATAGCTCTGTTGTGTTTTTTTGACTAAATGCAGCTGTGTTATACAAAGTCAGCACAAACTGGTCTACTTGGACTGGCAGCAATTTTCTGGCATAGCTTTTATCATGAGTTTATAATGACAATTTCTATGAAAGATCAATCAGATCTTATGTGTAGCTATCCCCTTAGGTTATTTTATTAATACAAGACACTATCCCTAAGCCTGTTGCTTTTCAGATGTGTTGAACTAACTTGATCGTGCCCAGCTGGTATGGAGGGGAATTATGGGATGGATCCACTCTGAGAAGGGCTTATGAAATTGTTGTACTTCATTTATGCAGTCTAACAGTATTTCTTCCTGATACACTTCTATTAATATTAGTGATTCTTTTGTAGTGATAACGTGGAAAAACTGTAGATGACAACAATTTGCATTTTTCTCTAATAGGAGGGGGGGAAATCAAAAACACATCTCTTGCAGCCTTACTCTTTCAGCTACAGCTATCTGGATTTCCTCATCCACAAATTTCTTATCTTTTTTAAAAAGCAAATGAGGGAATTAAATTCTCCTTATAGAGTGCAAGATTCTAAAAATATAAGACCTCTAATCCCTGTTTTATGAATGTCTAGTTTATTTTATGGCATGCTCATCCATAGCATTAAAACCATTCACAAACTTGGAGGAGCAGGGCACAAGATTGCTTGGGACAAGACTATACAGAACTCCTTTTCACAAGCCCACTCAACAAGAGGCACGTAGTGTATGTCGGACTACAAAAGCAGCAGCTTCCCCATGCAGATGCCCACTGCTAAGTTCAGCTTTCCCAGCTGCTTGTGGTATGAGGAGACTGGAACTGCCACAACTCACCCACCCCTCCTTTTCTGAGATACAGAAGCTGACGCCAACAATGCTCACAAAATACATCTCTTGTGGCTGCAGGAAAAATCTGAACCAGAGGGCGGGGGATGGAATCAGAGGGCAGCTGGAGGACACAGGGAAAACACGAACGTAAAAAATCCCGCTAGCAAAGGGAAGAACGGAAGAAGCACGCATGCTTGCACCCCACCTGGAGACTGTAATGGGGAAAGACTACAATCTATAGGGAGTGGGACCTAGATCATAATGGATTGGAAGAAAACGAAGCAGAACGCATCTTCCTCTCTTCCCAGTTCCCTCCATTCTGTGCTGAATCCGGCTGGTTGAGTCAGCCAGACGCAGCAAAACAACTCATTATTCTTATCTTCCCTCAGCTCAGCCTCCCACCTCGTATGCTGAAAGGCACTTATTAATTAACCACTGATAACGATTTAGCTATACTCTGCAGTTGGGGAAATAGAGAGACATGAAGCATTACTCTCAAGTAAGTCAGCAGAGGAGAATACATCAGGGCCAAGCAGCGTTACATGCTCCCTCTCACAGCATGTTTGTATTGGCTCTGCTATCTCCCTTTAAAACAACAATGTGCTTTTAAACTGGTTTCAAGCCTTTATGGCCAAAAGCACCCTTTTCCCTCTGGAGAACCTGCCCACTCTGCATTATCATGGAAGCCATTTCTGCCATAAAAAGCTTAGATATCCTTCATATCATTATAGTTTATATTAGGTCTGTATCCAAAGGTTTGATATGAAGAAGGCAGGCAGGCTGGCCACCCTGAAGAATATAACCACTACCCACAACATTTAATGTCAGAGATTACTCATGACACATACATTTTCTATTCCACAAAACATGGAAGAATATAATTGCTAAAATTATGTTGTAACAAATCTATCACTGGCAAAAACTATAATAAAGCGATTGACAACACTTATGTTTCTACAAAATAAATGGCTTGAAGGTTGCATGCTTAGAACTGCAGTGAGAGTATTTGATATACCTCTGGATAGATACGAAAGGAACAGCTAACACCCTGTTCCAATCGAAATAGGAATTCCTTACATGTTTTGCCCAAAATGCAGTACAAAAATGTCGGTATAAAGCCCCATCAATTTCCCACAAGGCCTCCTCAGATCTCACCTATGCAAGGGGAGGCTGAAGGACTTCACTACTATGGAAAAGGAAGCCTGCATGCAAATATTAGATGCATAGATTTCAAAACAATGCTGTGTATCCATCAGCTTTTAGGTTTGAAATAATCATTGATATTTGATCAATTCCATTAAATGCATTCTTAACACATATATTTCCTAAATTCTTATGCTTCCTAGGGGCTTAGTGGATAATTACAAGTGAAGTTACAGTACAGGAATTAGGCTTCTCAAAAATACTACAGTATTGTCTGCTTACTAAAGACATGGCCCAGGCTGGTACAGAATATCTAATTACACAGAGTTCCAATCACTTTGCAGACTGGAAAACAAGAACAACAATGATCACTTTAGGAATGCTAGCCTAAACCAGAATCTGACCACTTCTGCTTCATCGGGACAGATATTGTAATCTATGATGAAAGCATGCTGGCTCATCTTTCAACCTGCAGCCAAACCTGCTTGCAGCTATTTTCCAGTTTGTCCAGCATTTTCTGAGCCAGACTCTCTGCAGGAGTGCATCAGACAAACCCATTAACCAAGAGCTGCAAGCTCTCAAAATCCAGCGAGTGGAAGGGAGGTTTTCCCGGCCCTGTTTGCTGGGAGCAAAAGTAGGTTAGAGCGTGTTGCAGGAACCTTTCTGTGCATTCAAGCATAGGGCGGGGGATATATTGGATCTGAGAGGCTGTCTGACAAGGAAATATAAAGACAGCTGCCTCATGGTTAGGTAGCAGTAAAATGAGTTCTCATTTGCCAGCACTTTTCCTTGGAAAAATACTTGGGTCTTTACAGGAATTGAATTCTGAGGTTTTTGTTTTGTTTTTTTCTTCCAAGTTCAGGAAATCTGCCTAGGAACTGTCCAGAAATAATACAATCAAGTAAGGAAATAATTGCTTCACAACTGAAGCTACTGTCCCTCAGCGCCCCCTTGTGTAGTACAAGGATACTTAGAGTGTCCTATAAACTCCAACACAAACTTAATATAAACTTAATATACGTGTTATGGTAAAGTTGGATCTGAATTCAGATTCTTATTCAGATATATAAGCTACTAGGTAACTTTGGGGCATGTCAGATCCGGTCCACACTATGCTAATATCCCACCTTAATTATTGCAATATGCATTATATATGGATCTATCCTTGAAAAGCGTCTTGAGGTTGCAGTGTAGCAAGTCTGCTAAAGGATACAAGGATCATATGATGCCAATATGGAAATATCTACTCTGTTTGCCAGATGATAAATTAAGGTTTTTATACTGAACTTTTAAACCTCTAAAATGATTAGGGCAACTATCTGAAGGACTGCCATTCTCTTTTCAAACCTGTCCACTCATAAGGATCTACAAGAGAGGCCTTTTGAAGATGCTCTGCTGTCAGAGGCTTGTCTATAACATACATGGATGCATTACTTGCATTACTCCAAGGATGCAGAATGTATCACATTTAAGGAGTTTTGTCTGGACCCTTCTTCTGTATTTGGAAAGTCTCTGAAGATGCACCTTTCAATCAATCTCTTAATTGGTTTTGTGTTACAGTACTACTTAATCTTTTAATATTAATTAATCTTTTGTAGTTTTGCAAACTTGCTAATTGCCATACTTGTCCGAACAGAACAAAATGGTATAAATTCAGTAGAAGCTGAATTAATGAATATATATATATATATATATGAACAGTATAATTAGAGATAATGAATATATATATATAATATATATATATATTCACACACACACACACACACGTTCTTACTCTCACCTACATTATAGCTTAAGATGATGAAATATACATTATCTGTGCTTTTTTAAGTGAAAACCAAGATTCAGCAGTGACAAATTTGAAATAATACATGGTGAATATCTCCCCCATGGTGATTTTATCCTTTTATTCTGCTTCCTTCATTTAACACTCTGCCCTCAATAGATTTGCATCTAAGAATTCTAAATTTAGTTTTTGTGCACATCTCTCTCCCGTAACACCATCAAGTTCACTGCAAATTATTTTTAGTCGAATAAAATACTGCAGTGACATGGTCCCTGTGTAGAAAATGTATGGGTTTTCAGATTCTGCCTTTGCTTTTCATAGCAGAAAAGAAGAAAACAAAAGCAGGGGTTCAAGATGTGTTTACTATAAAATACTATCAGATCATGGCACGACATTGCTGTTGGCTAAAACTTATTCAAAATCCAATACTTGAGCAGTTGGGAGTAACAGCACCATTTGCAAATTCATTAAACATCAGAAAAGAAAAATCAGAATTTATCATATGTCCCTGTACCTTACACAACTATAGGTTTCTTGTACATTCCAAACATATAGAGATTTTTGTATGCAGATTTTCCTTTGCAGATGCCCACACATCTGCTGCATAAAACATTCAGGGTAGCACCACTGTGGCAACCATAGAGACTGAGTAACAGCATGAATCCTCAGTGTAATTCTATGAAAGGACCTATTGTATTAATTAGAGGGCTTGGGGTGTGTGTGTGTGGGAGAGGGAGAGAGAGAGAGAGAGAGAGAGAGATGGAATCAACTTTTCAAAATAAAATATGATACCAATTCCTTTTAAAAGTGGAGATATTGTTCAGATTGATCCTCTCGTCTCACAACAGTCCTACACTAAAATCTATACAGGGCATCATGTTGAAAAAACAGATCTTTGAAATCCCAAAGATCTGCACGAACAGGAACTCTGCCAATGGCTGTGTCTGCCTGTAGACAGGAGTATCCTATAAATCCATTCACCAGCAATAGTCTCTGTCCTGTCAGTCTCAGAAGCGTCAACAAAGGGTGAATAAAACAAGGGTGTGGGATGTCACAGTGACTGGACAAGACATGGCAAGTTTCTTCTGGATGCTGAATGGACAAAGTTGCTGATGTATTATTTCTTTTTTTATATATTTCAGAGAAAAGACCTTCCTTTTCTCTGAGAGATCCCAAGCTGAGGGAAATGCATCTCAAGCTAGAGCGATTGGAAACAGTGACCTGGAACTCTGTGGGAACCAGCTAGGTTCTGCAAGGACCTCTGTGGGTCCTTGCAGAAGCTCAGGCTGAAGGGCCTCCAAGACTATGAGTCGGGGAGTCAGTTGTTCAGCTTGGGCCCCACTTCAGGCCTCCCTTTGACCAGCCGAGGTAAGCCGGTAAGCCCTGGTTTTCTAAGCCTCAGTCTTCTTAGCAAAATGGGGACAGCAATACTTGAACTCCTTACAGAACAAGGATTACTAAAAGCACATACATGGAGTCAGTGGTGGAATTCAGATATGTGAACAACCAGTTGTGTGTGTGGATGCCACTTCCGGAAGTCCATTCTGGACCTGGGCAACGAAAATTAGCTACCAGTTCTGCCGAATTGGCTGAATTCCATCACTGCATGAAGTGCTTTGAATATTAAGTATTATTGAGGGGTCCTTGGTGCTCTCTGAGCTTGCTTTTTCTTGCAGACGTTTCATTACCCTAACTAGGTAAATCATCAGTACTGATGATGCACTGATGGGAGCACTGATGATGTTACCACCAAGGACCTTTCATTTCAACCCCGAGCTACAAATATTCTCTTCACTGGAAGTATTAATTAGCAGGCCATTTCTTTTACAGCCAAAGACTCAGGAGTACATTGCTCATCTCGCTCTGCAGGTTTGAAGGCATTTCGTTTCTGAAGGAAAATATGCTTCTTATAGAATTTATCCTCCTTTGTGTGAGGAAGCTGAGAGGGGTTTAATGCTCATTTAGCAGACAGGGGAAACTGCCTCGGACTAGCCCAGGCAAGGCCTCTGATTGCAAACTGAAATAAACTCGCTGCGTCAGAAGGGAAAACATAGAGGTCAAAGGGATGCCAAACATAAGCATTCTGGGATGGAAGTTTGTATTTCGGGACGAGGGGAGACTTCTTCCGAGAAAGGCGCTTCGCCTGGAGCCTTTGGCACGTCCTTCATCCGCTCCGCAGTGACAACCCAAATGCCCTTCTCCGAGAGACCCCCGGCGGCTGTGATACGATTTTCTACCTCGCCTCCCCTAGAAGGCTCGAGCTGCAGGCGGGAGGGGCTCGGGAGAGGACTGAGAAGCAACTTCCTCGAGTCACGGGGGATATAAAACAGTGGGGCGGGCCGCGCGCCCAGACAACACAGAAAAGCACGCAGCGGCTTCTCAGGGAGTTGGCGGGGGGGGGGGGGAGGTTGCGATGGCTGCTCCCAGGAGGACGGCTGGACGGGGCCGGGATTGGTTCTCTGAGGCAGCTGGGAAACTCCCCATCTCTCTTATCTCCTCCTTCCCGCTCCATTTCGTTTGTCGCTCCCAAGATCTGTCGACACCCACCCACAAACAAGAAAACAAACCCAGAGGCCATTAGAGGCTGCGTGCGCTGCACGACGCTGCTGCAAGGTGCAGGCTGGTAAGCAAGGAGAGGCAGATGGTTTAGGTTTTGCGAGTCCCTCCTCTCTCCCCAGCCTTGCCCAGCTGCAGCCGCCAAAGGCTTCCTTTTCTACCCAGCGAAGTAGCGGCAGAAACGGGTGGGCGCTCGCACTCTCCCCCTGCCTGCGTTCCTCCCTCCCAGGGCCTTTAGCCCAAACCACCCTGTTCTCCGCCAGCGTGTGAGTCACACTCAGGGACTGACTAGCACAGAAGCCTTTCCCGCCCTCAGTAAGGCGGCCTGGTAATTATCCTCACTAGGGAGACCGGCAAGAAGAAAAGGCGAGCTTGAATCCAGCATTATTGCCCTTCTGATTCAATTCCAGCCCAGTCCAAACTGCTGTTCACCCGGTAACGTGGTGACTACATAACAGCCAGAAGTCTCAGCCAGTCCAGCAATGAGTTTCCAACAGATTAAAGAGGGGACCCTGTGTTGTGGAAGACTGCACTATATTTATAGAAATAAGATGAGGAATCGTCCTTGTAACGACCTCAGCAACTCCAGCATATCTATAAGAATTCGTGAATGCATCTGGGTTATTTTTTAAATGTAAGGATAGCTTTCTAAAGCACCTTACACTGATGAATTGAAACAATTTGATGGAACCACAGTCATATGGTGCAGGAATCCCCATGCCTGCAGAATATGGGGATGATTAGGTGACTGGTCTGGTATAAAAGCTTCCTAGACTTTGAGCCTGTTACTCTCAGTCCGATCTACCTCACAGGGTTGTTGCCATGGGGAAAAATGAGGCCATGCCATGTCTGACATCTTGAACTCCTCAAAAATGAGATAACAAACTAATCGATAAGGAATCAAATGATTGCTCATTTGCAAAGAAGCTGAGAAGAGACTTCGGATATCATATAAAGGTAGTCCTTGACTAACAATTGACCCCAAAATTTCTGTTACTAAGCAAGCCAGCGAATGTTAAGTGAATTTTGCTCCGTTTTATGATCTTTCTTGCCAGGGTTCTTAAATGAATCTGCCTTCCCCATTGACTTTGCTTATCAGAAGGTTGCTAAAGGTGAGCACATGACCCTGGGACACTGCATAAATATGAAGCAGCTGCCAAGCAGCTGAATTTTGATCATGTGACCAAATGCTGAAAAATGGTCATAAGTCACTTTTTTCAGTGCTCTTATACCTTCAAATGGTCACTAAATGAATTGTTATAAGTCGAGGACTACCTGTACTGCAACCCCTGCCTAGTACAAGGATCCACTTCTGCAACAATCCCTATAGATGTCCATCTGGCTTGTTTAAATATTTTTAACAAAAGAAAAATGTCTACCACTTTCAAAGCATTCTGTTCCATTTGAACAGCTCCACTGTTAAGAAATTCTTCCTGGTGTTTAAATGAAATAAACATAACAATACATGCATTACATTTATATGCATTCTTCCTGGTGTTTAAATGAAATAAACATAACAATACATGCATTACATTTATATGCCGCCCAACTCCCAGTGACTGTTTCTTGTCATTTAAATCAAGTATTTGTCTTGTAGTCTAAAACAACAGTGAACAAATTTACCTCGTCATCTGCATGGCAGCCCTTCAGGAGAAGCTGTCATGTCTCCCTGTTCTCTTAGACTGAACAAACTCAGTGCTTCTGGCCTTCCTTCTAAGTTTTTTCTTCCATGCCCAGAGCTAATTTTCTTCCTGAAAAATGGTGCTCACAACTGGCCATAGCATTTAGTTGCAGATCAACAAAGAAAAGAATGTTAACTTCTCAAGCATGACATATTTCTATTGATGTAGTTAGGATTGCATTGCTTCCCCCCCCCCGCTTTATTACACTATCACCTCATATTCATTTTGTAATTAACCAAGATGCCCAGATCCTTTTCACACACACTGCTGTTCGACATAGTGTCTTCCATCCTAAATTCATGCCTGTGATTTTTCTACCTAAATGAAGGATTTTGCATTTGTCCTTGATAAATTCATCTTGCTCGCTTCTCCCCATTGTTCCAACTTGTCAGGGCCTTCCTGAATCTTGATGTGGTCCTCTAAAGTGTTAACCCATCCACTCATTTTGGTGTCATCCACAGATCTGATAATCGTATTTTCTAGCCTTTCTTCCAAGTCTTATATATAAATATGTTGAACAGCACAGAGCCCTGTGATGTGCTATTCAACTCCTAGCCTGATGCAGTGCCACTAATGTATATCATTGGGTACAACTATTCAACCAGTTCTACATCTATCTAATGGTAGTATAATCCACCCTACATTTTCCCATCTCTGCCCTTAGAATTTCATAAAAGGCTTTTTCAACAAAAGGCGATTTAAGCAATAAATATCAGTTGTTAAGGAGTGGATAGAAAAGCTTTGGAATTTGGACCAGTGAACTGTCAAATTTGGGTTAAGTGGTCATCTCAAACATCTTCCATTGCCTTGTGACCTTTGAAACTTATTGGGTCTTCCATTTTAAGAAACCCTTACCTAATCTGTAAACTCTTATGTCAGGTGCAACCCTAGATTCTGAAACACATGTTTCTGAAAGAAATTCCAGTAATGCATAAACATTTGATTTATCACTGTTTTTTGAAGGAACAAGAGTTGACTGGATTTACAGAATCGACAAAACCACAAAGACTAAATTCCCACAGCTTGCCAAGTGATTATTAGTATGGCTTGTGTGAAGCCAGTCATATTCTCTTTTTCCAAGCCACTGCATCTATTGGCTAAGGTAAATAATCCTAGAATACTAAAGGAACTGCCCTTCAATAAGTCAATGGAAAGGGAGTAGTTAGTGAGTTTATATTAGTGGCATAATAGAAATCTCTGGCCAAGAATTGCATTGCTGTCCTGAAACCTGAGAACTATTTTACCACATCTAAGCCACTAGAGAAATGATTACATGTAGTTTAGGTATCCTAAAATAGTGTTTTGCTAGGCTGATTAATAAACTATGGTTAAACGAGTGAGCCCAACATGTGAACTCATTTATTGGCTCAGCTCTGATGTCATGTTAAATAATGGCTCAAACTAACAACAAAGTGTGATTTAGTTCTATTAGTCCTGATTCTTGACCCAAAATCCTTCCAAGCTGAATGAGAGTCAATTTAAAATGCAAATAATGGATTAATCTGCCAAATCATATTTTCTTTCTGTTTTAGCCGAATCACAGTCAGCTTAACTATTTTCAATTTCTTTCTACTTAGCATCTTGCATTCAGAAGCTAAGGTAGATCAGACTTATTGTTTTAAGCCTGAAAATTCTAACCTGCAAATATTACAGTCACAGTTAGCAAACTCAGTTCAGACTATAATTTCTAATGTAGATTTGCTGGCTGGTTGCAATCCATTTCTGGTCAGGTCATGTCCAACTCTTGATTAAAATCTCCTTAGCAAGGAATAAGATATAAAAATGTGCTTACCTCTTTAAGCATAAAGAAACACCTAATTTGGGGCACATTTTTTTCATAATTTAGATCTATTACATGCCTTACAAAATCTTAAGTACCTGAAAAGGAAACCTAATTCCAAAAAAAAATAAACTCCATAAGATATAACTTTGTTTTTATTTACATTATTTATTTAAATTTATTGGCTGCCAACTCCTGTGGATTCCATTTTTATAATAGAATTGAGGTTTTGGTTCAAAGAGGAGAATTGTTGCACTTTTTTTTTCTTTGCTGTGATTCTGTTAGAGCTTGAGTAAAACATAAATATAAATTATTTATAGTTACAGGTAGTCCTCGACTTACAACAGTTCATTTAGTGACTGGTCAAAGTTACAACATCACTGAAAAGTGACTTATGACCATTTTTCACACTTACAACCGTTGCAGCATCCTCATGGTCATGTGATCAAAATTCAGACTGTTGGCAACTGTCTCACATTTATGACAGTTGCGATGTCCCAGCATCATGTGCCAACCTTTTGTGACCTTCTGACAAAGTCAATGGATAAACCAGATTCACTTAACAACTGTGTTACTAATTTAACTGCCATGATTCACTTAACAACTGTGGCAAGAAAGGTCGTAAAATGGGGCAAAACTCGCTTAACAATTGTCTCCCTTAGCAACATAAATTTTGGGCTCAGTCGTGGTTGTCTGTTGAGGACTACCTGTATTTTTTTTCTTGTGAGCTGCCCAGAGCTGTTGGAAATCAGGCAGTTAAAAAAAGTTAAATAAGAACTATGTTTGCACTTTGTACTATGCTAATGTTGTAGCTTGTTTGGTTTAGCTTTAGCTTTTCTATTCACCCATCCAAACATGGTTTATTGAATAAACCCCTGTCTTAAACCATGCCTTAGTCATGGGTCTTGGGAATAGAATACAACTTTGAGAAGTCCTCTGATCCTTTTTAGGATTTAAAATGTAGTTAAAAATGTCTATCCAATATTTGCTGAAAGAGTAAAAATTGTTTGGGAGAGACTTTCAGCGCGAAGGTTAATTTGCCATCCCTCCTCATCTCTAGAAAAACCAGAATAAGTTATGAGAAATGTTAAATTTGCACAAAATAAAGTGCCAGTTTCTATTCTCTGTCTGGTTTTGCATAATTCTACATTAAAATGAATGAGAATTAGGTATATAAGATTCAGCTTTTCTCATTATAGAAGCTCAAGTTTTCTTATTGCATGCATCTTTTTAAAAGATCCTGTAGTCTACCGGATATGTTTCTCAACAGAAGAGTAGACTAGAACAAACAAACACAGGAACGTTTAATTCATGTGATCTAGTTTAGGAAGCACCATTTTCTAATATTCTGAGCACTGAATCAAAAGCCATTACCTGAAGCAAGAATTGCTCTTTTTCCTGCCACACTGGTTTTTCAAATCAGGATGCATGCACTACAGAGATGTATTCAGACAATGCAAAGGCCAAGGTCACAAAGGGATTTTCAGGGTCAGACCTGAGATTTGAGAGGGAAGGGGTATATGGTCATCCTGTGTAGATTATTACAGACAGGAAAAGAAAGCATTCTATTGTTACAAGTAGTCCTTGACTTACTACAATTGAGCTCAAAATTTCTGTTGCTAAGTGAGACAGTGAACTGATTTTCGCCCCATTTAGGACCTTTTTTGCCACAGCTGTTGTAAATCACTACAGCTGTTAAATTAGAAACACAGTTGTTAAAAATCTGGCTTCCCCATTGACTATGCTTGCCAGAAGGTTGCAAAAGGTGATCACATGACGCCCGGGACACCGCAGTTGTCATAAAAATGAGTCAGTTGCCAAGCGTCAGAGTTTTGATCACATGACCATGGGGACGCACCAGCCATAAGTTTGAAAAACTGTCATAAGTCACTTTTTAAGTGCCGTTGTAATTTTGAATGGTACTACATGAACTGTTGTAAGTCGAGGACTACCTGTATTGCATTTATTTCATCTAAGGACAAGGAGAGAAGAATCTTGTGGGACTTCCTGTATTATGGAGCAAAACTCACAGCTATCATGAAGGAGTATGTGAATTTGCTGCTCTGACTTGGGTAGGCCAATATCTTGAGCTGAATCTGTAGCCATGCTGTTGGCAGAAATCACAAACTAGCAAACCATGTTTCAGTCCAGCATGCTGGCTAAACCCAAACCATGTTATCAGTTTATAGTTCATTGCATCACATGAACCCAGGAAACACTGTTATTAAGATTGGTTAAGAACGTATGCAGTGCCCTGCTGGATCATACACTTGGCCCAACTAGTCCAGGAGTCTGTTCTCACAGTGGCCAACCAACTGCATAAGGAAACTCACTAGTGTGCCAGGAGATGGCCTTAAGAGACAGGCACACTGCCATTGAGCTCCAGAACTTTCATGAATTGGTCCAGTCCTTTTCTGAAGCCAGCCAAGCTGGTAGCCAAGTTAAACCATGGGCAAGTATGTTATATGACTGTAATTAAGTTACATGGGTTGTGGGTTACACCTATTGTCTACATTGATTAACAAGTTACAATTAACTGTATTCATGCATTTCACCAAAAGACAAATGATTTATAGACTCGATGTGTGAATTCACCCAAGACAAGATAAAATCAAACACAACAGATTATGACTTAATGTGATATGTTGATCTAGTCAATCAATAGCAGCTTGTTCATCAGTTTGGAAGTAGGCTAAGAACCAACTAGACCCCATTCAGGAAGATTGGGATTTACCTGGGACCAAAACACAAGGTCAACAGCAGAAAATTCTAGAGCAAAAGCATTAACCCACCCCCGGGACTTAGCCAACCCAAGCTTCAGAAATGAGGACTTTTGCTAGCGCTTGAAATGAGAAAAGGGCTCTCCAGTCAGATTTCATTCCCCTTCTTCCTATGAAGGTGAAGAAGCTAGCTAAGAGGTCTCATTAGCATACCCACCTCTTCCAGGGTGAAACGGCTCCACCGAAAGTGCTTTTCATGAAGACTATGACAATCCAGGAGCTGCAAAGCAAATGCATTTATTCTGCAAACTCATTCACCTTCTTATGGGATAGGAATACCGTCTCCCAATTTCACCTGAGAGGCAGCTGAGAGAGCACCGCCTCCCAGAATAGCTTTTCACCCGTCTCTCCCCAGAGCTGAAGGGTTGTTATTACCAATATCCTTTTTATATAATTTAAAAACCCCAGCCCTGTGTTCTGGATGCCCAAATACCTTCAGGGGTCTGTTCAGGCTCTATTAAAACACCGTTCTCGACTTAAATGTTCGTAACAAGAGGACAGAGCTGTGCTTCCCCCATTTCTAATCAACTGTGGATAAAGCCAATTCACGATCAAGGGAAGTTCCGAAAAGGAAAACACCCAATGGCTCACTTCAGGATCTTCAGAGAATTGCTCAGGTAGCCCAAGTACTAGATAACACGTCTTTCTAGTTGCTTCGTTTCATTCAGGGGATTTCTAGAAGCCAGGATTTCCTCTAAGCCGCCCGCTAGCCTTCCAATTTTAGATCTCTTTTCGGATTTAATAGGAATTTACTGTTTCTTAAGGGCTCTAATGGCTCGGGATTGGACTGCAAGAAGAAAAATGAACACTCGGGGAGAACTTGCTTCAGAGAGAGCCCCCCCCCTCCCCCGTTCGAATCCCTCTTCTTAAGAGTGGGGAGGTGGTGTTGTCGCCCCCGCCAGGGCTCTCCACGGCTTAAAACAATGTCAAGGAAAACAGAAACCGCACGGAATCGTTCTGGCTTTGGGACCCGGGGGATTCCGAGCAGCGGCAGCTGCCGCAGGCAGGGCATGAAGGACGAGAGAATAAGGCGGGGGAAAAGTGATGGTGAAGCAAGGACTCCCAGGCTCCGCCTGGATCGGATCCGATCAACTCGGTGGGATCGTCTGGGGTTCCCCCCCACGCTCCCCCCGCGCCACGCGTCCTGCACGTCCCGTGCCCGCTTACCTGGTGGAGGAAGCTTCTCCGGAGGCAGAGCGGGTCTGGGGAGCCGGGCTGGAGGGCGGCGGCGGATCCGACGGGGGTTCCCAGCCGTTTCCTCTCTTCCTTCGTCTCCGTCGGGGAGCAGGTGGCTGTTGAAGCCCTGGCGCTGATGTCACCAGGCTGCTGCTGCTGCTGTCTCCTCCCCAGCCCCATGCAGGAGGCAGAGGCGAAGGCAGGACGATGAATTATTTAAAGGTGCAGGAGCCTTGCAGGCAAAGGCGAGGGAGATCGCAAGGGGGGGGGGCACTCCCGTTTCCTAGTCCAGTTACCGCCAGCCTCCCGCTGTAGCCAGAAATGGGGACACCGGGGAGATCCCTCCGGCTAAGGAGCGAGTCGGGAGGGGGCAGAAAAGAACCTTAGTAATAGGGATTTCTCTCCTCCTCCCCCCTTCTTCGTACTCCAGGAGGTCACTAACGGGTCTATGTCACGCGGTTGGTTGCAGGCGGACGCACCATCCTGGGTACCTTAATGCACCCTGGGGAACAAACAGCCCTGAGTTCTTTCCCTACAGCCCTCGGATGAAGGCACCGGCCCTCCCTTCCTCTCTCTCGCCCGCTCTCTGGGAAACCACGAAGGCTGCGAGCGTACACGGGATCATCTCCGTGGATAGAAGTAAATCCTACCGCAGTCAAGAGGATTTATTCCAGCGGGAGAAAGACGCTTTACGTCGGGCAGTATTAATTGCGCCTTGCGGAGGGGGAGTAAAGCATACGAACTGAAAGAAATGCCCTATCTATCCAGACTTCCCAGTCGGACTGAGTAACCTTGTCAACAAGCTACTCCAAGCTCACAGTGAGGGGCCCTAAGTAGGACACATATTGGCCCCACCCCGCTTTTATAACTCTTTTGGCAGGAGCAGCTCCAAAACGGATTATGGTCCTATGGTAATGGTACTATATAATCCCCTCCCACAGAAAGCCCCGTTTCAGTAAATGCTCCCCGCCCCCTACATTCAATTGCTATGTAAGAGATGGGGTGGTAGTGAGAGACTTAATGAGTATCCTGTTTCTTCCCATTACTGAGAATACATATATGTCAATCACCTTTTTCAAAGAAGCGTCGCTTGTATTCATTGCTGTTATTTCTTAGCTTCAGCTTTTAACAAATTCTGCAGCCTACCTGAGCAACTAGGATTATACTGGTGCTTTAGCATCAGATTTAGCCTGGCCACCAGAAGTGCTGCAAAATAAGGAAAATTTTATAAGAAGTTATTAAATTCTGTACAACACCAGCACCATTTGCCATCACTTTCCTCAGGGAGGGCTCTTTTTTCTAACTTCCTAGTCTAGTCTGTAATTTATACAAATGACAGGTTAAATTAAATTTGCCGTCTTTTTTTGTTTTTCTTTATATTAAAAAAAATCTGAGACAAATTCTATTGTTTATTGACTTGAAAAGGGATATTATATTTTAAATCAAATTCAGAAAGTGTAGAACGAGGGGCAAATCTAGCTGAATTCCAAAAAGCCTTTAGAAGATTGGATCCTTTTAAAAAAGGTCTAGGGCAGGGATAGGCAACCTTGGCTCTTTTATGACTCGTGGACTTCAACTCCCAGAATTCCTGAGCCAGCCAGGCTGGCTCAGGAATTCTGGGAGTTGAAGTCCACGAGTCATAAAAGAGCCAAGGTTGCCTACCCCTGGTCTAGGGCATCCCTGTCTTATAAGTAAGTTGGGGTTGCTAAGCAAAATTGGGATCCACCATATCTGGGATGCAAAAATTCAGACAACCACTAGGTCACTGTTTCTCAATCTCAGAAACTTTAAGATGTATGTACTTAAACTCCCAGAATTCCCTGGCCAGCATGGATGATGGTAGCAAAGAATTAGAGATTCTGTATCACTTTGCTGTTGTCTAGTGGCTGTCCAGATGTTTGCAACGTGATCTTAAGCAAAGCATCTACAATTGGTTTTGCTGTTCACGTTAACTGTTTAAGTGGGAACCTGTAACAGAAGAAAGACCTCCAACAAGATAGTTCCAGAGCAGAATGACCTCAAAACAAACTGGCCTAAGGAAAATCAGTGGCAGCATCACAAGTTCAAGGAAAACAGCAGAAAGAGTAGGTGGGCCCACAAATGCATACGGGCTGGATTATTATATACCTGAAATAATGGAAGTGCTACCCAGTCAGTTAAAGAAAACATACGACCATTAAATCCATAATCTAAGATGATCTGGAGCATTGCTAAAATGAAGGGCTAGCATAGAAAAAGATGTAAAATAATTGGGCTATTGGGGTGGCAAAAGCTAGATGAAGGCTGCAAACAAATCAGATGACCACTAGATGGCAGCAAAGATATGCAATACCGCAAACTTTTAGTCCTTGGCAGCCACCTAGTGTTCCTCTGAATTGTTGCTGCCCAAGTCTGGGAACCCTGCAAAAACTACAGAAAACAACTAACTTCTGATACACCGTGCCAAGGGGAGGGGAGACCTCCAAGCTCCCAGTCATTCGTAGATTTGTATTAGAATATATACATTCAAAGTACATTCTTAATAATCTATATATTGAAAAAGTAATTCAAAGATTTAGGAGCTGTTCCAAAGTTGAAATATCAAAACTCTTATCAACCCATAGTTGGATTGATTAAATCATCTAAAATTATTTATTGTTCTGTCAAACAGCCAATCAGTCTGCAGCATTTTGTAATGAACAACCACACTTGGCCAATGTTGTTGGAGGAGGCTGATTTTATATGTGCCTTTACAGGCATGTTCTGATGTCTGCAGTTAGTTACTAGAAAAGGTAGCTCAAGAAACAAACTGGGTGTGGCTTCAATACTTAAAAGTTTCTGTTCCCATGGGCACATTTTTCCCTGTACTGAGTTATCATCAGTGTGATTACCTAGCTTTTGCCAGGCCAAATCAGGATTATTTGCTCTATCAGACAACAGAAGAAGGAGAAACAAAATGGAAAGAAGAAGGGGGAAATGCAATCATTTCTTAATTTCTTTAAGACGGTTAGTAGGCAGGTATGGGACAGCAACTTTGCACCAGGCTACATTCTCCAGATAAACATTCTTTAATCTTTCCTGCCCTGATATCTTCTAGGACAGGGGTCCCCAACCCCCGGTCCGTGGACCAGTACTGGGCTGCGGCATGCCAGCAACCGGTCCGCACAAACAAAGCCCCATCCACGGGATGCAGGCAGCACACAAAACCACGCACCCTCCAGTCCGCGGAAAAACCTCTCTCCATGGAACCAGTTCCTGGTGCCTAAAAGCTCTAGGAATCGAGTGAGTGAGCTGGGAATGATGGGACCTATAGTCTAATGTGCCTGGGAGACAATAGATAAGAAAAGACATTTTTATGTATGCCATCGTATCTGGTAAAGAGGCTTTGGTGGGGGGGGGGTGTTGATATCCCTGTTAAAGATAATAAATTTTTAGGATGTAGACTTGCCCTCTTGGTAGTATCTCATGCTGCATTGTGGAATCTTTCTGATGAAAGCTCACTTGGGCTATCTTTTAAGCAGTTTAATAGCAATTTAAATGCCAGCTAAATTGCAGTCCTTTCTATGTTACTTAACAGTAAGTCTTACAATGGGACTTACTATGTGTAGTCATTCCCAGAGTGAATCTATGGAACATTTTTTGCTTCTTGTTAGATTTGACTGTGATTGTTTTAATTCTGGTTTGTTTTGTTTTAACTGATTTGATAGGCTACCCTAATGCATTGGCTTTTGTAAAGAATTGCAGTGCACAAATGCTAATTATAAAATAACTATAATGGAGAATGTTAAGCATTTAATAAATGTTATAGAACTTTCAACACATTCAGAATGAAAACTAAGCTATTAGTTTGGACCTCATGGGTTGCTTTGTAAAGAAATGAATATATATCACTAGGATGATAAAACTAGCACATACAAAAACATGTTAAGCCTCTGAAATGTGTGGTAGATACCAGTTTATCTAGCAGCCACAGCTGTGAAAAAGGACTTGGATAATTAACCAAATTAATCAAACTGAACCAAAACTCTTTTTTTCCTTTTCTTGCTCTTATTTTTTGTGCTCTTGTAGCTGCCTCTTTAACAACAATGGTTAAAAATAGGAAAGTCAATTTCCTACCATTTCAAGAAATCAGATGGAATCTGATAGCACTTTTTCCAGCTAACAAATTGTATTTAAAGACATAAGCTTTCTTGAGCTGCAGTGTCAAATGAAGAAAGTTATAATCTTGTAATAACATTCGTTAAACAGAAATGGTACTCCCAGGTTTCTCATTTTTTTGCTACTGTAAACTAATGTGGCTCTACCATTGTGGGTCATTTTGAGGCAACTAAAACGTTCAAACTGTAGCGAAATTCCTAAAATAGACTTCATTATTGAAATGTAGGAGAACCTCAAAGACATCTCCAAACCCAAGAAAACTCCCACACCCAATCTTGGCCTTGTTTTGATAAGTCATACATGGTTTTGCCTACTTTGCATAATTGCTCAGCCTTCTGCCTCTCTTGGTACCTTTCCAAAATTACAGGTAGCAACTGTGACCCCAAATTAAAGCTATGTCTAAATGAATTCTGAAATGTGAAGGGTTGCCTTTTATTTTCTGTGTCAGTTCCAGAGAAAGTTGCAAACGTTACTGAACCGGTGCTATTCAGGAAACCTTACTTCCCATTTCCTATCATGTAAAGACAAGTCCCCAGTTACTCAGTGGTGAAGAAATGATACTGCACATGCTCAGATGCACCCTTGGGTCTTGTATTATTGCTGATATATTCTGTGCAGAGACCTGTGCTAGAAAATAATCTTGAAACCTTGCAATATGTTAATCTTAACTTGAATTGAGCATTCTTCCTTAGATGCTCCATTGTTAGGAACAGATCCGCTTCTACATATTCCTTCTTCTACTTTAAAGGGAATCAAGCCAGGTTGGAGATTTCACTTCAGGTAATTCAGTGTGCTCCCTGGGTAGATAATTAGGTGCTCGGTGAGCATGTAATATTATACACTAATAAGGATTGAAATTGTCAGTTTGAGCAGAAATGGGGGGGGGGGAGATGTGAATCTCATGGGAGGTAAGGTAGGCTAGCTGGGGCAATTGTTAAAACATGAGTCCGGTTGCTGCAGGGCAGGGCGGATGGTAAAAGGCAATTAGGTGTGTTATCTCGAAAGACCAGGGCAATGCAGATTGCTAATATCACTCAGGAAAGCTGTCTAGGTTTTGTTAAATTACAAAGAATACATACTGTCTCTTTCTGTCTTGATTTCTGCCTACACTAGCCATCTAGACTAGGATCCGGCTGTAGTGCTTTATTTTTCAACGTGTTGCAAGGTTAAGTGGCCATCATTCTATTTTCTCACTCTTCAATTCCAACCTGACTCCTAAGTAATGGCTTAGATGGGACAGGAAGTGATGGTGTGATTGTGGTTCATAAGAATTGCATCTTATTGACTAGAACAGTGATGGCGAACCTTTTAGAGACCGAGTGCCCAAAAACCGCCCCACCCCCGCCCTGCTCTGCCCTCACCCCGCCTGCCCTCAGGGCCATCCACGGCCCGCCGCGGATCGCCCAGGCGGCCCTACAGTGCCATGGTGGCCACGCCCTCTGCCCGTGCCCCGCAGCATCATCTGCTGCCCAGCTGCTATGTGCTTGGCTGCACTGCTCCGTGCGGGCCGCACCCGGGGGTGACTCTCCTCCGGGGGGGCTGCTGGTGAGTGGGCTGCGGGGGGGAGGCGGGGCTGGGGCGATGGCATGCATGCCCACAGAGAGGGCTCCGAGTGCCGCCTCTGGCACTCGTGCCATAGGTTCGCCACCACTGGACTAGAAGCTCCATCCAATAGCCTGCAGATTTTCAGTATCATCATTAGATGGCTAGAATAGTGTAAGGATACTGTTAGTGTATTGTCCACCCTACTGCACTCCAGTTAGCTGTGGTGATTTCTAGTTTAGCATTGGACTGTCCTGGGTTTATGTTGAGGAATTTAATGACCTTCCAGAGACTGCCAATCAGGGATTACTCAAAGTTTAATGTTCACTATGATGACTATGGACTTTTCTCAAGCGGTATATAGTGTAGCAAGTATCTAGTGTAGCAAGGTATCTAGTGTAGCTAGTGTTGAATGGGCTATGCCAGTGGTGGCGAACCTATGGCACGGGTGCCAGAGGCGGCACTCAGAGCCCTCTCTGTGGGCACACCTGCCATGCCCGAGATGGCAACCGTCCCTCTTCAACCAGCCACCTACTAACTTGCCGAGGTCCCACGTGGCCGGATGCATCCCAGTACCCATGCGCTCGCTGGCCTCTGTGTGTGGGGGCCGATGGTGTCAGGCAGCAGCCACCCTGGCCCCTGCCTCACCTTGCCCTGTGACAATGGCACCCCCGCCCTATCTCGCCTTGCCTCATCCTGCAGGACGAACCTCCTGCCTACCACCCCACCTGCCAGAGACCCCCTGGATCTCCCCCAACCCTGCCTGGCCCCCACAGGTGTCCCCATGAGCAACATCGAGGTGATCATGCCCACCTTGGCCACGCCCACCTAGTCTGCCATGACCACCACAGCCACGCCCACCCAGTGAGCCACGCCCACCTGGCACCCGGCGATAAATAAGTGAGTTTTGGGTTGCAGTTTGGGCACTCAGTCTCTAAAAGGTTCGACATCACTGGGCTATGCCATTTGGTTGGTGTTAATGATCTGAGAGTGGAGGAGCTTTCTGCAAATCTTGTTGCCATAGTAGGCAAAGTTGATTTTAATCTACAGATCTCTGCAGGAATAGTGGAGTGGTTAATCAGTATAGATTCCTAATTAATTTGGTCAGTCTGTAGGATAGAAATATTGACTAGGTAGGGTGACAATACTATCAAGTCTGCTCATCTACCCTTCAGTCAGAATACTGTAAAAAGGCTTCTCAACAAAAAAAAAATTGCATTTACTTTTACTAGTTTCCCCCATTAATGTAATAATAGCATCCTTCCGATTGCCAGGCACAGAGGCTTTGCACATACATTAAACAAGTTGCACACCACTTGATAAGCAAACTATATTCATTTTTTACCATTTCTTCTGTAACGTAAACTAAAACTTGACTGGTGTCCAACATTTTCACAGTACTTACAATTTGCCTTTTATCATAGTTTTTTCTGAACACTAGGATTTATGGCATTTGTTTCAATTTCACTCTGTGATACCATAGAAATTTCTAAAATTCCAGCATTCATTTATTTAATTTTAATCTCAAATAATTTCTCCACTTATATTTTTAATCCTATTCACTGCACTGAATAGGATTCTTTTTTCATATTTCAAACTTCCTCTTTTCATGTTTCTATCCAATTCGCTCTGCATTTTCCCAGCCTTTTAAAATTTTAACTGTTCCTTGCTCTCTCTAATTACATTTGCAACTGTATTTTTTTCTATGAGTATTGTAGAATATCTTTCTCTCATCTTCATTTTTTGCAACTATCATTCTCTTGAGTATATATTATGTGTCATCCACAGGCTCTTCCAGTTCATCATGCCACTCAGTTTTTCATACATTACAATAATGGAGCTCAAGAAACTTCTGTAGTACTTTGTAGAATTTATTTATTTTTTACTCTGTTCCAAATAGTTTCTATATCCTCTTT
The DNA here is from genome assembly GCA_023970755.1 of Azemiops feae. Classification (NCBI taxonomy): domain Eukaryota; kingdom Metazoa; phylum Chordata; class Lepidosauria; order Squamata; family Viperidae; genus Azemiops; species Azemiops feae. The sequence continues at coordinate 272,408 of JALGBA010004142.1, read as the reverse complement.
CCTTATGTCTACTTTGCGTTCATTCTTTGTGGATATTATCTTCTGACACGTCTTTATACAGGAATCATACCTGCACCCTGCAGTTATTCTATTTTCATTTCTTTTACTTGATCCCTTTTCTTCAATGTCCATTTCATCTGAATATTATTCCTTGGTGCAATGAAAAAAAAAGGATGTTCCCACAGTCAGAACTCTCATCACCCTATTTCTATAACTGAATCAATCTTTCATCATAAATCATGATATTAGCCATACTATCTCATATATATTCATACCTTTGCCATCTGTACCTATGAACAGACTTAACTATTTCTGGCTATTTGGAAGCAGAAAACAATACCCTAATCAGGAACTACCAAAGACAAAACCACACTCCCACCAACACTGGCAGGGCAAGCTACAGTATATAAACAGGGAGCAAACCGCCCAGTCATTAGCACTGATGTTGTTACCTAGTTGGGTAATGAAATGTCTGCAAGCAAATGACCAAACTCAGAGAGCACCAAGGACTTCACAGTTAAAGCAAATCTTTCTTTCTAAGCAGATACTTATCCCTCACCATTTTCATTCATTCTTAGATCTCCAAATGTCTCAATCACTTTTTCTGTTCTCCCGCCCATTCCCATCTACTCATGTCATTTAACAGTGTATTTTTCTGGATCACATACAACACTGTACATTCCTTCCCCAACTAATTCTTATTTAGTGGTAACTATTCATTAGAGCACATCATGTGACTATCGCCATCCTATGGATTCCTACTTTCATATACAATGACAACAACCTTGATGACTTTCTGACAGACATTTTAGTTCTTTCATTCATAATTAAACCATTTCCCTAAATATATTCATTAGCTGTACTCCACACAATCTGGCTCCTTTCATTCACATCAATTACACCCCTCCCCTTTCTCTTGGCTTCACAGACATAACACATTTTTGTTTTTCTTCTGTAATTTCACATGTTAATTCATATTCTTTACCATTTAATCCTCTTCCATTCCTAGCCACACTGTTCCATATGCTGTGATTGGGCCCCCACCATGAATCATTATGGCTTTCACATAACACTGTTTCGTAGGGACTGAGTTACCAGCCTAAGTCATTCTATATCACACACAATATTCTCTACTAACAGAGAATACAGAATAACAGAGTTGGAAAGGACCTTGGAGGTCTTCTTGCAGGAGACAGAGGGGTCAATTCAGGCACATTTTTACTACAATGCCACAAGTGGAAACCAAGCTGTTTGCTCCAGCATCCTTATACTGTATTATGCAAGTTAGGCTAATAATTACCTTACAATAAATATATTGTTGCCCACAGCCCATTAATTAAGGAGCACATGGAGTGTACAGAAACATTATCAGCATGCAAGTGTGGTTTGTGGTTTACTCAATATATGCATGTACAGAATTCAAGTGTAATTTACTCAGTAAACTATGGTTAAACAAATCATGAGTCGGGATGTTGCATAAATGCAGCCACTTTATCATGTGCAATTTCCCAACACTCACATATCATAGCATTTTTTTCATTTCTGATTTGAAATATCATAAAAATGACTGAACTGTGTCCTGTGGAAATAATTGTGCATAAGATCAGAAACACATTTCAGATATTCAGCAGAGATCCAGCTATAAAAATATTGAAGATTCCACTTTTCATGTTGTTTTTCTTATCTGATAGATACAGGTTGAAAACAAACAGATCGGAGGAGGGACAAAGCAGATTGACTCATCCCCCCTCCTCCCAAACTTGGGTTACAGTAGGAGAAGAGAAATTAAAATTGCCCTGTGCTTTTGATCTAGAATATTCCCTCCATATGTACGTACACAAAATTACATTTTAGTAAGGAAAGGAAAAATATAGCTGCAGGCAACATCCTAATATATGATTTAACTCTTAGGTGTGTATCTCCTAATCCTTCATATCAGAAGTAGAATTTTAAGGCCACAGATTCTTAATGAACCAATAAAATGGGAATTTCTTGCATCAGAAGTCTTCGAGTTTGATCAACCAGGAGTATCATCTTAATGGAATGAAAAATAATAAGCTTTTGGATAAAGGAGAAATTACTGAGGAAGCAAAGGAGGGAAGTTCCATAGTCCTGCTTCAGATTATTTATTAAACTTCTATGCCACCTGCCTCGTCAAGGCAACTCTAGGCGGCTTATAGTCATTCAATAAAAATACTATATAAAACATTAGAACAATAAAGACCATAAATGTAAAATTCAATTGACCAAGATGGAGAGTAAGGGAACAAAGTGTACATGGGGAGGAGGTGGGGTCTGTCTAATCTACTAACCACCTCCAAGATACCACTTCCCCATTGGGGCCCAGGCTAGCTGGCAGAGCCAGGTCTTCAAGCCCTTTCCGAAGGGAAGGTGCGTATCTCATCTGGGGAGGCATAATGTTCCAGAAGGTGGGCACCACGGCAGAAAAGGCTCTTGTCCTGGACTCTTGTCAGCTGAAATTCCTTGATTGACAGGATCCGCAGCATGCCTCTTCTGCCGGCATGGAGTGTGTGTGTGTGTGGGGGGGGGCAGGCTAATTGCATCAGGGTGAGAAGGTTCCTCAGATCAGGGATCCCCGACCTGAGGGCCACGGCCCACTACTGGGCTGCGGCCTACTGGCCTACTGGCCACCGGGCTGCGAGACAGGCTGGCCAGTGCGCGCATGTGTGCACGCACACCCCACTTGCACTAATGCTGGGCCATGGGGCAAGGTGCAAAAATGGTCGATGACACGCGGAAACAAGGCGCTGCACCATGCAAGAACGGGGCAGGGCTAGTATCGCGCGCACGCTAGCCCTGCCCCATTTGCAGTGCACGCATACACACGTGTAAAATGCTTCCCCCTCCCTTTTCCTCCGGTCCGCCAACTGACAAAGGTTGGTGACCTCTGCCTCAGATAACCTGGGCCCATGCCATAAAGGGCTTTAAAGGTGATAGCCATCACCTTGAATTGGACCCAGAAGCAAACTGGCAACCAGTGCAGCTTGCGGAAACTGGAGGGAAGGGCTTTGAAACTATTGAGAACCCCCTTGTCCTCCATTATAGTTATAATGAAAGGAAGCAAAACATGATGCTGCATTATTAGGAAAGAGAGAGCATCAGAGAAAGCAACAACTCCCTCCTCTGTTCTACACCGAATAGTTCCAGAGGCATTGGTCTCAGGTACATATTCTGCCAATTTCATTATTTTGCTAAATTAAACTGATCAGGATAGGGAACTTCTAAGGACCCAAATCCCCAGGGACAAAAAGTAATGAACTAGAGCAATGTAAACAAAGAAAATGTGCGTCAGTTCTGACATGCTGCTCATCCTTTTTGTTTCCTCCTCCTCCTCTCTGCCATTTCTTCACTGACAAGGTGGGGGGGGAAGAGTAATTAAAAGAGGACGCTTTCTCTTATTCTTCCAGTGCTCAGCGGAGAAAATTTCAGAAACTGGAGGTGGAAGGGGGGTTGAAAAAAAGAAAAAGAAAAGGCAGATTCGCTTTTTCTGTTGCTGCTGCATTGAAGACAGCGCACCCTGACCTCTCCCCACGGATGGGAATGACGCAGGCCTCCTCATCTTGCTAATTAAAGGGGAGTGGAGGCGGAAGAGAACCACGTGGCACCCCCACAGCTCTGCCTGCAATAAGCCAGGATTTCGCAGACATCAGGCAGAACTGCAGGTTGAAGGCTGCCCTGGCAGTTAGATGGTACCCTAGCAACTCCCTAGGGGAAGAAGGAAGAAGACCTTTTGAGGTCTGCAGAAAATTTCCAAAGAACAGGAATGGACCACTAGGGAATAAACAGGACATTGCATCGGATGACCGGTAGCTATATCCATCTCAAGACTGCATGGAACAGCAATCCCAGGGTCTTATATTTTTGCCCGCTGTGTTTGCCGCACACAGCCAGTCCAACCAGCACTGTCACATTCGCCACGTCAAAATTTGCACCAATCAGACCATTTTGAGAAGGGCAGTAGCTTGCAGTTAGTTGCGGGGTGAACTAATCTGCAAAAGGCAAAAGGAGGCAGGCATTTAGGCTGCTGTTTTAAACAAAACCAGAGCTGTCTGATCCAGTGCAGTATCAGCTACCATTAAGAGCAGCAGCTCTCCAGGGAGAGAGAGAGAGAGAGAGAAGATGCGTTTCTAAAATTGTACATTTAGAAATTCATACAATATGGCTTTCCATCCTCTTTAATATTGCAAGAGTTTACGGTCATCTCAACTTCTTTTGTGATGGGTTCAGAACAGACAAAAAGAAGTATTTCTTCAGGAGAGGCATAATTTAATTGTGGCAGTTTTCATTCAGTTAGCTTGCTTTCAGAAATTATTAGATCAAGAAATACGGGGCTATTCACCGTTACAAATCTCAGTAAGCAAATGGGATTTATCTGATCTAGACAATCGGTGGCTGGAGACAACCTCATGGAAGAGATCTGCCACGTTTCTTGACCTTTGGGTGCCTCATGGAGATAAAAAAAAGTCAAAATGATCATAACTGGCAGTAAAGTGATACAGAAAGCTCGAACACATTGCTGATGCTAACAACTGTCCAGATTTTTGCAGTATGTATGTGTGTGTGTATACATACATAGACACACATTCATTCACACACACACAGAGTATATCTACCCCTGGTTATAAGCACAGATCCCCATAGTGTAGAAGACTCCAAATGAGAAGCCATACAATCTTTCTTTGTTAAAAAAAAATAGGTTCCCGTCTTCCTTCAAAAAAGGAATGTGAGCAGCTTATGTGGCCTCAGATCCATTTTGTAGCCTTCAAGGAACACCCACTTTGTTTTTCAGTAAAAAGACATCATTTAGCTATCTTTAAGCCTTCACAATACAAGACACATTACCCCCCCCCCGCCAATGGGGGGATATATTTGTCCCTGGTTACTTCAATAACGCAATCAATTGACAAAACTCACTCCTGTTGGTCCTCAGAGGGCTCTCTCTATAGGACTCCAACCAAAGAAAGAGTGAGGTCATATGGATCAGGACATCATCGGACATATGGTGCAATGTTCATAACTGGTGTCATCTGGGTAATTACGTCCTGTTTTAGAGGAAGGCAGAACGGAAAGAAAAAATGGAAAGAGGAGGAGAGAGCATGAAGGGGAGCTGGGGGAATGATGGGGAAATTGAGGAAAGGGAGGGATGGCAAAATGGGGTTTGAGGTGGTTCTTTGCTGGGCATCCATGCTGGCATTGCCAGGATTTAGCAAGTAAATGATTTTCATACCTGAAATTGTAGAAGTCTTGTATATACAAGGTTCTGCATATTTGTTTTTTTTTGTTTTTAAATGTAATGATGTTTTTAGTGCACAATCCTGTATTCCAAGGATCACAAAAACTGATGTTTAATCCTGTTTCATCAGTGGCAATAGTGATGCTGCCAGCAAGCTGGAATTGCTGCATTGAAATGCTGTAAATACCCTGCTGGTGAACGATGCCAGACCCAAAGCAAGAAGCAGTGGGGCTATATGAGACAGCCATGAGTGAGATTTATCTTTTGAGCCTCATCAAAGGCTCCTTGTAGCCTGATGGCACTTTCTGGGTTTGGAAGTAATGTCACTAAGTTTTCTCAATGAAGTTGATGGAGGGAGGGGGGACCCCACCCACTTGAAAGTGATGGTATTCTATGTGGTGTGTCTCAGCAGCCTAAATAACAATGCACTATCATGTATATATAAAGACCAACCAGAGGGAATACTCGTCAGGTATCCTGCGGGTGCATGTCATTCGTCAGACTCACGAAGAAAGGAGCGGTGATGTTGGGAGATTCCAGAAAAAGGAACTTATAAGGTAAGGGAGCAGCTTGCATTCAGTCCTCCTCTTGAACTCCCATGTGAATTTGCGTCCAGTCCTGGCACTTACAGAAAGCCTGTATCCTTCCTCCCAGCTCTATTTTCCCTCTCCTGAGGGCACCAGGAAGAACATCTCATATGCATACGCAAAGACAGGAAAAAAAATCATTCTGCTCCAGTTAATTGCTTGGAGTTTTCCTGCCTCCATCTCCTCCACCTGCCTTGCACTAAAGAAACACAGCATCTTGGCTAAACGTTACTGCTTTGCACCTTTCCTTTCAGCAGTTGCTTTGTTGCATCTCCTCCCCCTTTTTTACTTAAAGACCATGCAAATTAGATGCCAAGCATCCTTCCTACACATATACAGATGACAACCTTTTGCTCTGCTCTGCACTGGTGAAACAAAAGGGGGGGTAGTTTTTTACAAATCCATCAGGAGTATGTCAGGGCACAGTAAGCTATTTCCACACATGCCAGTCTTTCATAACGCCATACTTCCAAAGGGAAGGGCATTCTCACTTATTTTTCTTTTCCAAAGGCGAGAGGCTGTGGTATATGAGTAAACTACATACAGTGGGGCAAAAAAGTATTTAGTCAGCCACCAATTGTGCAAGTTCTCCCACTTAAAAAGATGAGAGAGGCCTGTAATTGTCATCATAGGTAGACCTCAACTATGAGAGACAAAATGAGAAAACAAATCCAGACAATCACATTGTCTGATTTGGAAAGAATTTATTTGCAAATTATGGTGGAAAATACGTATTTGGTCAATATCAAACGTTCATCTCAATACTTTGTTATATATCCTTTGTTGGCAATGACAGAGGTCAAACGTTTTCTGTAAGTCTTCACAAGGTTGGCACACACTGTTGCTGGTATGTTGGCCCATTCCTCCATGCACATCTCCTCTAGAGCAGTGATGTTTTGGGGCTGTCGCTGGGCAACACGGACTTTCAACTCCCTCCAAAGGTTTTCTATGGGGTTGAGATCTGGAGACTGGCTAGGCCACTCCAGGACCTTGAAATGCTTCTTACGAAGCCACTCCTTCGTTGCCCGGGCGGTGTGTTTGGGATCATTGTCATGCTGAAAGACCCAGCCACGTTTCATCTTCAATGCCCTTGCTGATGGAAGGAGGTTTGCACTCAAAATCTCACGATACATGGCCCCATTCATTCTTTCCTGTACACGGATCAGTCGTCCTGGTCCCTTTGCAGAGAAATAGCCCCAAAGCATGATGTTGCCACCCCCATGCTTCACAGTAGGTATGGTGTTCTTTGGATGCAACTCAGCATTCTCTCGCCTCCAAACACGACGAGTCGTGTTTCTACCAAACAGTTCTACTTTGGTTTCATCTGACCATATGACATTCTCCCAATCCTCTTCTGGATCATCCAAATGCTCTCTAGCAAACTTCAAACGGGCCCGGACATGTACTGGCTTAAGCAGGGGGACACGTCTGGCACTGCAGGATCTGAGTCCCTGGCGGCGTAGTGTGTTACTGATGGTAGCCTTTGTTACGTTGATCCCAGCTCTCTGCAGGTCATTCACTAGGTCCCCCCGTGTGGTTCTGGGATTTTTGCTCACCATTCCTGTGATCATTTTGACCCCACGGGGTGAGATCTTGCGTGGAGCCCCAGATCGAGGGAGATTATCAGTGGTCTTGTATGTCTTCCATTTTCTAATTATTGCTCCCAGTTGATTTCTTCCCACCAAGCTGCTTGCCTATTGCAGATTCAGTCTTCCCAGCCTGGTGCAGGTCTACAATTTTGTTTCTGGTGTCCTTCGACAGCTCTTTGGTCTTCACCATAGTGGAGTTTGGAGTGTGACTGTTTGAGGTTGTGGACAGGTGTCTTTTATACTGATAACAAGTTCAAACAGGTGCCATTAATACAGGTAATGAGTGGAGGACAGAGAAGCCTCTTAAAGAAGAAGTTACAGGTCTGTGAGAGCCAGAAATCTTGCTTGTTTGTAGGTGACCAAATACTTATTTTCCACCATAATTTGCAAATAAATTCTTTCCAAATCAGACAATGTGATTGTCTGGATTTGTTTTCTCATTTTGTCTCTCATAGTTGAGGTCTACCTATGATGACAATTACAGGCCTCTCTCATCTTTTTAAGTGGGAGAACTTGCACAATTGGTGGCTGACTAAATACTTTTTTGCCCCACTGTATAGTTGACTCAGTTGTGGTTTACTCCATTCACCCAATTGCTGAGCTCAGTACAACACAACATACTATCTGCTATCTGCTTAAACAAAGCAGATTGTAGCCTGGTGCATTGCATAGTTTTCAAACCAAATCGCCTTTTCTACCCAGTTTTTCTTTTGGCAGCCACTCAAGGATTGCTATTCTTAATGGCTCACTCTTATAGATCAAGTCTCCTTTGAGTTCCTCTCCTGGTTAAGTCCACAGACATATTGATATAGTTTTCTCAACAGAATGCAGTAATGGTTTATTGTCAACTTTTTCAGGCCATCTTTTAACCTACAATTCTGAAATCTTTTATCCAAAGATTAATCTGATTAATCAGTATTAATCCCACTTGGCGTTCTAGCTCAGCCAAGATCAGCTAGCTGATCTGAATCATTATTCCAGGGCTAGAGAGGAGAGCTTAAAAGTCAGAACTGCAGTTCCCAGAACCCCAGCATCGTGGACCAGTATGTCAAATACTTCAGCAACATTTGCACAGAATAATTCCCTTTTCCTGTTTTATCCCACATTCTGCTTCAATGGCAACTACTAGCAATACCCACCCGCTTACATCACTACTTTGACATCCTCACTAACAAGTTGTATTGTAGTTGATGTTCTTATGCCCCAGGCCAGGCAGTGTGCAACAGATAACATGATGTAAAAAACACAGCGTCTGTCACCTGTCTTTACAGTGGTTATCTAGCTGAACAGCTCTCCTATAGTGATTACTTGGCATCCTGCAAATCCTCTTTTTCATTCAAGTTCATTTGGCTGTAAGATAGCACAAAAGAGATGCAAAGAGCCTAGAATGTACAGAAAGAAAACTGGATCCTTTCCAGGACCACTAGGTAGCAAAGGAAGCCATTGCAATGTGTACAAATTCTGCTGCTGGAGTATGTAAAATTGCAAGATTAGTGTGGTTAGATTTGCTATGCCAGTAGTGCCAAGTAGAATCTTATTAGGCATGGGAAAAGGGTGGTGCCAAAGGACTGGTTGACCCATACTAGAGTTAAGTTACTGATCTAAGTCAGTTGCAGACAACCTGTCCCATCCAGCTGATCCTAGTCAGGAAATTAGCTACTACTGTAGTTAGATGCAAAGGTGACCCATCAAGACGTGCTGCATTAAACAATAGGATATCAGGTCACATGGCATTAAACTATTTGAAAGGGTGGCAAATGGATATTTCTAAGTTTATACGACAAGGGGAAAAAACAAACCCAAAATAGATATAAATTATTGCAAGATACTAAAGGGGTTTGAGTTTACTAGATTTGAAATTGTACTTCGATGGCTTGCTGTTTGGCCTAGCTAAAAGAATGGGTGACTCCAAAATAAAAAGGTTATTCCACTTGGGAGGGCCACGAATTAAGATTTGGATGGCATGCCTGCTTATGGTATGACAAGATTAAAATAAATGATTTCAATAACCACTTTGTTAGATGTGCCATCCTAAGTGTTTGGAATAGAAGTAAGATTCTCTGCAAAGATACCTCTGGGTGTCACGCCAGAAAGCTATCTTTAGAAAAGAAAGGACAGTGAGGTCAGACTGGTGGACCTATGGTTAAATATATTTTTAATCAAGGCGAACCTACCCCCAAATCTAAAGAAGAGTTGGAATCAGAAGTTATGTGTCTGTCACTGGTTTACCTATTTACAGTTGAAAGGTAGTTTTAAAATAGATGAAAAAGTTATGGATTTGACTTTGCAAAAAAATGATTTGGAAACTCTTATGTGGTAATGATGAACATATTACCAAGGTTTACAAACCGCTACTGAAATTGAAGAATAAGTATGTGAACCATTGTTATGACCCGATGGGTAAATATTTTTGAATAGAATGGTTGAACAATGGGAAAATATGTGAAGGGTTTAAAACTTACATTAAATTATACTTCAAAAGAAAATTTTTATAAGATGATGTGCCAATAGATAAATATCCCAAAGATGCTTTTTCACGAGGCAACTGGACTTTTGTTTTTCTTTGAAGAGTTTCGCTGCTTCTCATCCAAGAAGCTTCTTCAGCTCTGACTGGATGGTGGGGAATGAAAGGATTTATATTCCTTGCACAGTTGTTCATTTGCTTTCTTTTAGCCAGTCATTAGTGCTAACTGGAGGCTTATCTATGTCCTCAGGGTCACCCGAGTGGTGCAAATGGGTGTGGAGCCTTCTTGGAATTGTTGAAAGGACTGTTGATGTCAGATCCCTCCCCGTTGAGCTGTCTGCAAGGAATATAAATCCTTCCATTGCCCACCATCCAGTCAGAGCTGAAGAAGCTTCTTGGATGAGAAGTGAAACAAGCAAGTCCAGTTGCCTCATGAAAAAAGTATCTTTGGGATAATGATGACCTGGATGACTGAGAATCTCCATAGACACCAGATAAATAGTAAAAAAATGTATAAAGGTATTTCAAATGCATGCTGGAAATGTAAATGAAAAGGGACCTTTTACCATCTCTGGTGAACTTGTGACAAAGCAAAAAATTATTGGAGTAGGATTGGTATCTTAATACAGAAGATTCTCAAAGTGAATATAAAAGTAAAATCAAACTTGTCTATTAGGTAGGCTTAATGGACAAAGAATTTGAAAACAAAAATAGAACTTTGATGTTATACAATGGTACCTTGGTATTCCTCATTAATTGGTACCAGGAGGCACAATGAGTACCAAAACTGATGAGTACATTTTTCCCATAAGGAATAATGTAATGAATCACAACGCAGCCAATACCAAGAAGTTCTAGCTTGTGCACTGAATGCCAAACAATGAGTACCAGGACAATTTTTTTGTGTCAAAATGCATTGAGTACCAAATCTGATGAGTTACAAAATAGTTGAGTACCAAGGTACCACTGTATATACTGAAAGCAGCAAGAATGCTCTATGCACAAAAATGGATACTTTTAATTCTGATTGCAAAAACTGATGGAGTTAGTAGAGATAGCTAAATTGCCTGCTTTAATTAAAGAATAGAGCTAGCTTTGTTTCCATTTGGAAATTGCTTCTGGACTTTGAGTTTGAGGTGGAAAAAATGAAACTTTGGGTTTTGCTGGACAGGTTTATGTTATAAAAATGTTTAGTATATATTACTATGTAAGTTTAAGAATTGAGGATGTATGTTATTATCTTATTGCACTGCCCTAAAGAGTTGGAAGTCAATGTTTTTTTCTTTTTCCTCTTACTTTTCCATTGTTTTCATTCTCCTTTATATATTTTGGTAAATTAATAAAAAATTTAAAAGGCAAAATGGGAAATGATAGCATGTCAAGGTGTCAAAAATGAAATCATAATAAATATTTCCAAATATTATATATATATATTCTAAATTCTCAACAAAGATAAATTACAAAATGTAAGGCCTGGTGCAATAGCCTGTATGTGGCATTTAATTGGGCAGTTCTGCATTATAGAATATAACTTCTCAAAAAAAAAATGAAAAGGCACTCCTACAGCAAGTATGCATGTTTTAAGATGAATCCTAGGATTAAAATCCTAGACTGAATGAAATGGGCAATTCTACTTCCCTTGAACAGAATACCCCATGGTTCACACATTGCATGGTTTGATCAGTTAACCAAAACTTATCAGGTACAGAATACATCAAATCCAAGATAGGATTCACAACTGCCCTGCACCCTAACACAAGCTAGGTTTACTAGGAATCTCTCATTTATATGAAGGGTGTGATTTTTGTTGTAATTGTTCCCAATGTTTATTATAACTTTTGCCATGGATCTTCTGTTTGTCAATTCTAATGGCAGCAGAGTAGAAATGTAATAAATAGCACGTAACTATCAAATCTCAGTTTTGCAGGACACAACCTACGTGTGATAAACCTTCTCAGCCATAAAGGACCCTCTGATAAGTTCTTTTCCTAAAACCCTACTTGCTTTAGATCTCTTCATTACAACCAACTTCTGCCAAATTGACTTGTTTTGTGTTTTTGAAAAGGTATCAGGAGATTCTGTAACCAAACACTCCCAGACATGGGCAGAGCAATAAGCTGGAGAAATTGATAGAGCAATTACAGATCCCTTGAGTCTTAGCCGATTAATCCCAATTACTTTCATTTTACAGCAAGTTATTGATTCTTTGAGCATCCAGGCATAACACCTTTAAAATGAGTTTCTGATGACAAACTGTTTATAGATGGCAACCACATCAAGGTTAATGTTGCCCAGTTTCCTTACAGCAGGCAAAGGAAAAGAGAATTGTTGTCCCCCTCCCTTTCCAAAGGCAACTTTAATGGCCATGGTAGGGTAAGGGAAAGAGAAACACATCTCTCTATGTGTAGTGTGGGAGTCAGTTAATGAGATTCAGGAGGAAGTTGCTTAAGTACTTAAAAACCAAAGCTAGCTCAAGATTGAAAAAGCCAAAGTGGATAATATCTCTTTTAAACATACTTTGTTGCATCAGATTAACAGTGGCAGCTTTCTTTTTAGGTTTATGTAGTAAGGTAGTTTTTAAACTTATATATTACTGAACTGGAGTCACACAATACATTAAGCCAGAGGTGTCAAACTGGCAGCCCGTGGGCCAGATGCGCATCCATGCCCACCCCGGCTCTGCAATGGCAAAAACCATCACGACACATCGCGTGACGCGATCGAGTTTGACACCCATGCATTAAGCCAAAACTAGATAGGTAGTGTTATGGCTTGGTACAAAGTTGTTTGAATGTCAATGAATCTTTAGATTCTATTCTAGGATTAAGATTTAGCAACATCTGAGCATTCTTTCAATAATGGTCTTTTCAAAGACTTATGCAGCCAAAAGATTTCCATCCCAACCTTCCAAGTTGTATCCATTCAATTGCATTAGAGAACATGGCACTTACTTGACCAAACCTGGGTGAAGCTGCCTACAAAAAACTGAACAGAGTTTTGGAATTCATAGCAAATATGCCTGTTCTGGGAGAACAAGATTTAAATGCACGCTATCTAGAATATTCAGAGGCATTTCTGGACTGCTAGCCAAGGAATCTCCGCCTGCATTAGTAGCTGGCTGTAGGCCAGCATATTAACTATGCTAATCTGTCTTATTTGGCAAATGCTTTGGAGAAGAGGAAGGAATCACTAAGTGCCAGCACTTAATGATCTTTACAGGGTAAAAGGATTTTCTGCATCAATCCAGTTCCCATCAATTCTCTCTGTGGAATATTCTGGGCAATCACCACACTGGAATTAAACAGCACAATCTTGCTTTCCAATACAGTCAGCAAGAATGCCTTACTCGTGGTCAGTGAATCCAGAATCAGCAAATTTGGTCTGCTTCAAGCTATAGCTTCTCTTCCTGTTCCTGATGCAACAGTACCATTAACTACTTCCATAATCGCACCAGATGGTTTATTGGAAACTTAAATATTTTCAAGAAATTTCCAAGAGGTTCAAGAACTGTGGGGTGGGACAAAGTGAACCACTGGACATTTGAAAGTATACAGGATTTGCCTCAAAGGTAAACTCATGAGTGTTCTTCCGCTAACTTTTCAGCCTTGGCCACAGCTTCCTCAATGGGCCCCACCATATAGAAAGCCTGTTCTGGGAGGTGGTCATATTCTCCTGCAGAGACAAAAAGTCAAAAATTGAAAATCAGTAAAATTGTTAAGAAGAAACAGATCACGATTACGTGCCTTTTCTGCTCATTCTACCATCATCTAAATAACAAATAGTAACTGAGGCAGAGCACGGTGAGGTTGGGGATGGCTGCTGCTGGTGTGGGAGCGTTTGCAGTAGCCGCTGTAGTGTCTCACACTTCAGGAAGGGTGCTGTGGGCATGTGTGCACAGAATAGAGTACAAGATTCTTGGGGCTTTGTACCCCTTAGTCAGGCTCCTCAGGAGAAAAAGCATCAAAACCAACTTGCGACCTCCTTTGCCGCCTTCCCCTAAATTGACTTTGTTTGTGGGAAGCTGGCTGGGAAGGGTTGCAAATAGTGATCATGTGACTGCAAGATGCTGCAGCCATCATTAAGCACAAACGTGGCTTGCCAAGTGCCCGGATTATAATCGCATGACCTTAGGCAATGCTGGGACCTTCAATGACCAATTGTTAAGTACTTGTTCAGCACTGCCATAACTTCAAACTATTGCTGAACGAGGGGTTGTCAACTGAGGACCGTAGTCTCATTACAGAAGGCTATTATTTTCCTAGATTTGAATGGAAAAATGTTGACGGCAATCACTAGACAAATTACTTGGAAAAATGCCTATATTATATCTGAAAAGCAATTAGATTGTAGTGCGGCAGATGCCTTATGAGTAGAATAGGGAAAATTATCAATGAGAAAAGATGGCAACAAGACGGCCAGCAGCTTCAGGGGTTTTCAGTTCCAGTTGTCATACATACCTATCAGAATCTGTTGGAATCCTTTGATTGTTTCTTTCAAAGGCACCAGCTTGCCTGCATGGCCAGTAAAAACCTCAGCCACCTGGAAGGGCTGGGACAAAAATCTCTGGATCTTACGGGCACGTGCCACTGTCAGCTTATCCTCTTCAGATAATTCATCCATACCCAAAATAGCGATAATGTCTTGGAGGGATTTGTAGTCCTAGAGAGGAAGCCTACAGGTGAGTTGAGACAGCAAGGGCACCATGGAGTAGATCAAGCCATAGGCCACTCTCTCTACATTCTGCCTCTTCCAAGCAGCTGTTGCTGGTTTGCAGTATCACCAGTCTCACTTGCTATAAAAATGTGTTAATATTCTACCTACGCAATTAAAAAGAATACAAAAAGCATTCACTAATTCATAAGTTAGGACTCCATGATTTTCATGCCATTCACCTGCAAGATCTTTTGCACCCCACGGGCCACATCGTAATGCTCCTGTCCCACAATATTAGGATCCATGATACGTGAAGTCGAGTCCAGAGGATCTACGGCTGGGTAAATGCCCAGCTCTGCAATGGCACGAGACAGCACAGTGGTGGCATCCAAGTGGGCAAATGTGGTTGCAGGAGCTGGATCTGTCAAGTCATCAGCTGGTACATAGATGGCCTTGGGAGAAAGAAGATGATTTATGGGCAGTTTTAATGCTAACCATTAGCAGCTTTGTGTAGCTCTTCATATGGAAGGGGAGCAATTCCATCAGATCCCACAGGGAATGGTGGAGATGAAAATAGAATCGCCTTCCAGAAATGAGACAGTAACATCGTACACCCTGAATTGGTAGAATATAACTGGAGAAACACATTTATAATAGCAAATTACCTGCACAGAGGTGATAGATCCCTTTCTTGTGGTTGTGATTCTCTCCTGCATGGTACCCATATCAGTAGCCAGAGTAGGTTGGTAGCCCACAGCCGAGGGGATTCTACCCAGCAAGGCGGATACCTGGAAGAGAAGATTAAAATCTTCTGCATTTGCCAAGGTTGTCTCTTTTATACATAGTCTCTCACACAACACATCTATGCTTTCCCTGTCCACAATTTAGGAAGATCCTAATCTTAATATTATTAATCTATTCTGTTTTGATTGACAAATTGGTTTAAAGCTTACCTCAGATCCAGCCTGTGTGAAACGGAAGATGTTATCGATGAAGAGCAGCACGTCCTGACCCTCCTGGTCTCTGAAATATTCAGCAACAGTCAAGCCTGTCAAAGCAACTCTAGCACGAGCACCAGGTGGCTCATTCATCTGCCCATACACAAGAGCAACCTGTGGGAGAGCAAAGAAACTTAAAATAACACAATGTTAACAATAACATACCATTTCATTAGCATGTGGCTAAAATTTTCCTGCTCCATAGCAATAAATTGGTGTACTATGATCTATATCCAGAAATATCCTAGCTGATGTCTTATTATCCTACCAACTCTAATATGTCTTTCTGAAACATAATGCAGATTTACTTCTAATAACGTACTACTTCTTTCAGCCTATGTAATTCCTTCATAGAGTGACTGTCTAATATCTGTACACTTTGTATTTTGTTCAAAATATTCCAGGTGCACTAGAAATATCTTCAGTCCTTGAAACTTTCTCTAGTACTGTCAACCCATGATTCAAGATCAACATTGGAAATTTAGAAGTGCATGCCCTCAAGAATAATGGCCAATTTTGGGTGCAAGCAAGCCAGATTAAGCCAACCCATATCACACTTTTGGAGTCTAGGGCCACAGCTAAAGCCTGACTAGTTTGCTCACCTTGGATGTGGTGTCCTTCAAGTTGATGACACCGGACTCTATCATTTCATGGTACAAATCATTCCCTTCACGGGTTCTTTCTCCAACACCAGCAAATACTGAGTAGCCACCATGAGCTTTGGCAACATTGTTGATCAGCTCCATGATCAATACAGTCTTGCCTACACCAGCACCACCAAACAGACCTGAAGAAAAAAGCTGTTTCAGTACTAGAGAACGATCAGGAGCTCCTCTACAATTTCACATTTTCCTTCTCAGAAGATGAATTGCTTCAGCAATCTCAGAAGAACGAAAGTCAAGAGTTTTGCTCATCAGTGAAGGAAAGACATCTAACATAATGTGTATGTAAAACATTGAGACCAGTAATGATTTAAAGTCCATGCTGTGGCAAGGGCAAGGAAGCGGCAAAAACACAACTGGTCACCATTCTACCTCACTTAACTTACCAATTTTACCACCCTTTGCGTATGGGGCAAGAAGGTCCACAACTTTAATGCCAGTCACAAGGATTTCTTGTTCAACGCTCATTTCCACAAACTCAGGTGCTTCAGCATGAATAGCAGCAAACCTGAAAAAGGTGGTCATATGTTAAGTATATCTTTTCCCAAGATGACCCACACTATACTGTTCCTTAAATGCAGACATATATTTCAGTGTCATATTTCATATTAATGTTGGCATTTTTATTTTCTATTTCTTTTCTAATGATCCCTAATATGGAATATTCTTGTCAACTGCAACTATATACTAAGTCAACATTCACTAGGACTCATCTAAGACCATTTTCCCCAGTTAGGTAGACCAGAGTTCCCCAACCTTTCTGGCTTTGCGGACTGGAGTGGAGGAGATGGTTCCGTGTGAGCAGATGGCAAGCAGATGCGCTTGCCCGCTTCTGCAGCCCGGTTCCAAACGGTTCACAGCCCAGTAGTGGGCCACAGCCTGAGGGTTGGAGACCCCTGAGGTAGATAATTCAGACACCACATATATGCAAAATTAAGTTTTCTTGCCCCTTAAAACGTTTGGGAAGTGGCATGGAAATCAGTGGGTACACGTCTCTCCTTTTCCATTTTACTGATGGGATTTTGTGGTTAAAATATAGTTCCCTAGGTGGGGAGGAACACCAAATAAACAAGGCCAACCAAATGATGAATGATGGTTGCCTTACTGCTTCCTCCAAATTCATGCTTACTGTTTGGTTTTTATTGGACCTCTTTCATCTATTGGCTCTCCAATCACATTCATGATTCTGCCAAGGGTCTCAGGTCCTACAGGAATTCTGATTGGTGCTCCGGAATCCAAAACCTTTTGGCCTCTCACCAAACCTTCAGTACCATCCATAGCAATGGTACGAACAGTATTCTCACCTGGAAAAGAAGAAATATAATAGAAGATGCCTTTACCCTAAAAGAATGCTTGAGCAACAGAAATGTATTCTGTAATTTGAAAAGTTATTTTTTACCAATGGGTAAAAATAAAGAATCCAAATAACTTTTAGGAAAGTTGGTAGAAGGTTGTTTATAGAAACAACATGTCTTCTATTATGTAGGTAATGCCAGCTCTAGAGATACGCAAAATTCATGCAGTCAAAAAAATATTTTAACAGAAATAATTTTGGCTGAAAAATTAACTGGTATTGAATGCCCAGTTAAGACATGCAAAATGTTAAGTATTCTTTTATCCGAGAGCTTCAGGGACATGTTGAGCCTTGAAACACAACAGGAGGCTCATAAAAGCTGCTCCACAATATCAATCACTAATGCTAGCCTAAAAGACCTTCCTTTTCAGATCATAAATATGGCTTCATTATGTTCAGAAGAACGAAAGTCATTTTTATTAATCATCACGAGGAGCATTAACAGACTTACAAGTCAGGTTTATCAATGTCATTTACCTAAATGCTGAGCCACTTCTAGCACCAAGCGTGTATCTCTGCCTTGCACCTCAAGGGCATTGAGGATTGGTGGCAGGGCCTCATCGAACTGGACATCAACCACAGCACCAATGACTGCCACAATATGTCCAGTGGCAATTCCAGCTTTAGCTGCAGGAGCTGTTTGTGCAGCATAGTTCCGGCCTACAAAAGAAAGTACAACCATCATCAGGCAAATTAGATTCTTAATTATACAACTTCACATTCAGCAACTTATAAACACCTTCCCCTTCCTGAAAAAGATTTAAGATTGAGATTCTCCTCTTTGCAAGATAACATCAAAGAACTTCAGTTTGTAGTTTCATTCCCAGAGTTGTTGGGAGTTGAGCAACATACATTTTATAAATAATTCTGGCAATTATGCAAAATCACTCAAAGCAGCAATCCAGTCAAATATTGTCAAATGCAGAACCCTGGAGGAAAATGAGTCTCAGGTTTCCATAATGTTTTGAAGGGATTTTATTCTAACAATATATTAGTACCAAGCTTTAAAGAAAAACTTAGAAATAACTGTTATATTAGACACCTGTATGAGCTATAGAAAGCCAGGCTTTTGCAGTGGTCATCCAGGAGAGTCCCTTGAAGGAAACATTTCCTTATCACAACTGGAATTCTCACAGATCAACAATAAGCTCTGAAAAAAATCAAAATGCAGATGCCTAAATAGCTCCCTCCCTAACACCAAATTATTGATAAAATAATTTCCTCCTCACAAAGTCTGGATTGTTAATACCTCGGGGCCAGGTTATATTAAAGATCTTACCCACCCAAACCTCATGAAACCAATGATCACAAAAAACTGAAACCAATGAAGCATTGTGGAAAATTCGTTGTTTTTTTAAACTCCTAGATCGATCAAGCATTATTGATTCTTGTAAATCGTTCCTAAATCCTGTCCGCGCAATTTAAAAATTGTCTCTATATACACCATAGAAATTCATGGAGAAAGGTCCGTGCCTAGATCTGAAGAGAACCGCGTGGCAAAATCTTGCTTGTTTTATCTTGCTCGGCCATTCTGCCCTGCCTTTCTTTCCATCTTCGCCCGGCTTACTGTACCCACAGATGAGGGGATGGCAAAAAGGCGTCCAGGATCTGAAAAAGAGCTCCGCAATGCCTTCCCGTGCCCTCTAGTGCCGAAGGACGCCATCTTTGTCCTTGGCAAAAGAGCGACAGGCTCCGTGGTCCCCAGGTCGTCTTCCTCGCTCTCTCTTCGGAGGCGGCGGACGACGGAGTCCATCGTCCCCGGGCATCTTATTATACGGAAGCAGAAGGTCTTCCCGTCCATGCGGAAAGGCCGGACCCGAAACCATCGTTTCCCCCGTAATCTAACGGGGTGGGCAAAAACTGAAGGATGAGATGATCGTGGCGAAAACCCATCCATGTGGTCGCTAAGAAGAGACCACCGCGGACACGTAACCAACGACCGGGGTTCGGCATCTGTGCGTTTCTGCAGAGGAAGGCGTTGGGGGGGAGGGGCAACACGCCGTCCCGTCTTTATATATATATATATATATAAATACACACAAACACACGGAGAATCAAACCACGTTCTGGGTTCTCACGGGCGCATGCACCCTTCTAGGGGAGGTGCGTGGCTCGATGAGCCGTGAGAATCCAGCAAGAAAAAGGGGCAAGCGAGAACTCTGCTTCCCCTTCTTCGAGGGCAGCGCCGAGGAGACGTGGGCAGAATTAAGACGGGGAAAGGGAAGCCTCCCGTCCGGGCCGAGCAGCGCCCTCGGTGCAGATGCTTTTCTCGGTACTCCTGAATCCTCCCGAAGCCAGTCCCCGCCACCACTAGGCCGCAAGGTGACCCCGCCCTCGAGCTCCCACTGTGCTTCGCCCACCACTTACGGGCCTCGGCGGCAGCGGCAACAACACCACCCCGAAGTTGCAGCAGATCCTGGAGGGGACTCGACGCGCCCCGCGCCCCCCTCAGTAAAAAAGAGGCCGAAGAGGCGCAGCAGCGACCCACGAGCCCCAACATGGCGGCCACCGGCGAAGTGGAAGAGCAGCCCTACCGCCAACCTAGATCGGCTTCTAAAGGGCTCGCTTTATAAATTCTGGATCGGGATTGGCCAACGACCTTGCCTTTCTAAAGTCTAATTGGGTATCCTCCTGTCACTCACTTGCTTGAGGACTTGCTGATTGGGGAAATTTTAACTCCCTCTGCGTCGTTCAGGCTTCAAAGGGCGGAACTATGGCATATGCTGAGCTCTCCCAATACTTAGCTTCCTGGGCGTGAGCTACTCGCTTCATTAAAGGGCCTCTCGTATTGGATAGCATCGATGCGCTTCGAAGAAATCCTGCTTATTAATTGGACAAGTTTTAAAAGCCACGCCTCTAAAGGAACTAATGAGTAGAAAAAAGCGGTTAGAAAATAAGAGGTAGTGTTTTTTTCTAGACTGAAAGCTGAACAAATGTCCTAGGTTTGTCCTTGTGTAAAATGAAAGCTTCGGTTGTTTGGTAGGTCATAGAAAACATTGCGAAACGTAGAGTGCATTAAGAATTATTCGGATTAGATTTGTATTTAATTGAAAAGTTATGATCTTGTGCAGTTAACCATATTTAAACCCATTGAACTAATGATATAAAATATGATTCTGATCTAAGTTAAATTAGGTCATTAAGTTTCCAGTATAACTGTACAAAGGATTGCAATGTAAAAATATTAACTCTCAGTAGAATCAGGGGAACATACCTCACAGGCATGCTTCTGAGTAAATATGTGTAAAATGGATAATGAACAGCTACAGTCTCTATTTAGGAAGAAGCGAGCTAGCTGTTTAAGATGGGGCATATATTAGATTTTAACACTTTTCCGTAAGATTATACCTACAGTACCAAGATTCCTTCAATTTTAAAGATTGGTGGCTCATGTTAACACTGTAGCAAAACATATACCTAACATCTGCATTTTGGGATCAATTTAGAGAATAACCCATACTTGAAACTATAGGACAGACCAGGGCATCCTGCTTTCCTTTCCATATTAGAGCTGATATTTGGTCTTACATGATAATTTGAGGAATATTTCCTTATACCTGTTAGTAACTTTACAGAACTATAAGGGTCTCTTCTATTATCATTTAATTGTCCTTTTACAAAGTAAGTATTGGTTTAATATCTTACTTTTCCCCGCTTCCATTCCATCATGTTTGATTCGGAGAGACTGGTTGGACAAGTCTCTGCAGTTTTCTTGGCAAGACTTTTCAGAATGGTTTGCCATTGCCTCCTTAGTGTTGAGAGAAAGTCACTGACTCAAGATCATCGGGCTTTGTTCTTAAGGTGGGACTAGAACTCAGGCTGTCCTTTTTTTCCTGATGCCTTAACTACTATTCCAAACTGGCTCTCAATATCTCATTAGAACTTACTATTTCAATGGACTAAATAACTAGGGATAGATCTAATTAGGGGGGTTAATTTTCCAAGGCATATTTCAGCCTTGCCTGCCACATGTTGTTCAGAAAGGTAAACATAATTTCCTAAACTCAGCAATTAAAATTTAATCTCAGTACTATTAATGCATTTTATGAAAAGAGAAACATGCTTCTACAATGTCTATGGAGATTCTAAGTAATCCAGGTCATGGTTGTCCCAAAGGTGCTTTTTCACGAAGCAACTGGACTTTCTTTTTTCTCTTTGATGATGTTTTGCTTCTCATCCAACAGAGGGGAAGGATACGACATCATCTATTTCTAGTCTACAACACAGTCCTTTCAACAGTTCAAGAAGGCTCCACACCCATCTGCACTACTCAGGTGACCCTGACGACACAGATAAGCCTCCAGGTGGCATCAACGACTCTCTAAAAGAATGCAAATGACCAGCTGTCTGCAAGGAGTATAAATCCTTCCATTCCCCACCATCCAGTTAAACTGAAGAAGCTTCTTGGATGAGAAGTGAAACATCTCAAAGAGAAAAAAGAAAGTCGAGTTGCCTCATGAAAAAGCATCTTTGGGACATGCTTCTACAATGTATATACTTGGATAAACGGGGTTAATAGCTCACCTCATTATAATGTAAGTATGTGTTATTTGGATTACAATATCTACCAATATATTCACAATCCAAGTTTTTAGTGGGAAATAAATTTTGACATTTTTCCTAATTATCAGAAATCTCAGATATATATCTGGTTTTATATTGTTTATAAAACAATAAGAAAACTAGGTTGAGCAACAGAATAACTCAAATTCATCGTGTGAACTTAACATGGCATTTCCAAGCTTCACTTCTGCCAAATGGAACTCAAAAACACATCACGAAGCATAACTGAATTCAGCATTGATATCAGGATTGAAACTGATTTCAAGGATTATCAATCAAAGTTAAATAAATTGGAATAATTCAGGCCTCTTTGAGTGTATGTTAGTTCAAAACTATTTTGTATTATAGAAAGTTACGACACAAAAGACAGGAATTTTCTTTTTATTCTTAGATTATTTTATACATATAATATTACACTGGTAAAATATATACAAAACATGAATTTTCTTTTTCTAGAAATACAGGCTACAGATTTCAAACTCTACTGAAAAATATAGGTATGTAGAATGGGTCCTTTTTTGTAATTTTTACTCACAAAAAAGGGGGAAAGCTTGAAACCCTTACACACTCCCACCCTGAAGTCATGCACCTAGAAGCAAAAATGTATTTATTCCAAAGCTAGAGATGAGCTAACAATTAGGTAATCAGGAAGGAAGGCACACTTTTTGCCAAGAAAAGTAACCTTAGCCTTGGCAGCCTTGTAGAAGATCTCAAAATCAAGAAATCAGGGAATCTACCCTACATATTAGTTTACGGCTCATTGATAGTGCAAATGTTGGTATTATCTTATGTGTATTAGGTGCTACCAAAATACTTATGAAGCATGCATACCATCTTTTCCCATAGACACACTGTAGTTCATCTAATGGAATTGGATTTAACAGAAAAGGACATTGAAGAGGTCTCTTGGTTTCTATTCTCTATTGCAATTGAAAGAAGTTGGGATCTGGTGAACTGGTGGACAAGCTAATTCTAGCCTTGACCTGTAATAGTTAGTGAATGAGAACAGGATGTATGGATGTCAAGAATCCAACATTTTCTGAGAATAATGGATTTGGTAGTCTGGGGCTAGTTGAGAGCAGAAAACCAGTTGCTTGTGTTGCTTTTCAAAAATGTCTGGTCCATGATATCCTGGACATCAGAGTGCCAAGGTGTCCTTGATGAGACGACGCATGGTGGTGGTGACAGAGGTCCCAAGTGAGTCAGTGATTTGGTAAGAAATCTTGTATAAGTAGGGCTGGACATCCCTCAGCCCTGTATCAAAGACGTTATCCACCTCTGACTGGGTAGGCATCTTGGGCAGGTACTCATGTCGGTTCATCACTTCTACAATGTTGATAATCTTTTCACAAAGTTTTTCACCCACCTTTTCACGACATATCTGCCGTTCCTGCTCATTAGCCAGACTCACTACATTTACCTTGACTGTCCAAACTTCCCAAGGGATACACTCATCTGAGAAAGGCCATCGTGATTTCTTCTTCTGATAAAACTCCAGGGAAATTTGGCCCATCCCATCACTGCCTGAGTTTCGCAATGCGTCCTGGGGGAGAAAAAAGCATTATTCCATGTTTCACTGGAATAATTTTATGTTTTCAGTATATTTATAGTAAAATATTATCAATATTTACTTGGAACAAAGTTATGCCATGCTCAACGATGTTTTCTTTTTCTGTAGAGAAGATATTCTAAAACCGAAGTCTCACTAATGAAACGAAGACAATTTTGTTTTCATATGGTACCCTCTAATAAAAAGACTTGAAGAAGGATCCTTATAGTAGGTCTTAACACATGGGTATTGTTTCAGTCATAGACTATTTTCTCAACATCTGTTTCTAGTTCTCAATTTACAACTGGTCATTTAACAACCATTCAAAATTACAATTGTCTTCTCCAGGCTTACTTATAACCTGTTTTTGAAGTTACAACAGCAGCACCCCACCCTGGCAGTCATATGATTGCATTTTGGGCACCTGGCAACTGGCTCATCTTTATGGCCATTTGCAGCCTCCTGCAATCACATGACAGTGATTTGCAACATCTTTTGCCAGTTTCCAGCATTTACTTTGGTTTGCAACAAAAAATATCCATAACAAAAGCAACTGCAAAAGTAAAAAACCATCAGATCCAGTCACGTGACTTGCAACTGCAATGACTTACAGCTTTTATACAGATACAAAAGTGGCAACTTAGATTGTTATCTAGGGGAGGAAAAGAAGCAATTACCGATCCTAATTTACTGAAAAAAAGATGATAGAAATATAACACTTTCTAGAACAATAGCCATTTAGCCTGTTGCAGTATAAACTATTCTGTGGCACCATCTTAAAGACAACATATTTATTATGGCATCACCTTTCATGTGTACCAAGTATTTCATCAGATGCATGCTTTGTAATATATTTACTTTCATGGCAGCAGAAGAGGAAGAAAAGATTGTTAGCAATGTAATGTAAAAAATATAGCCAAGAATAATTGCCTTCTAACAGTGGCCATTTATAAAATGATTATTGACTTGTCAATGTATGAACTTATGTACTTTTGCAGTGGAAAGCTGTAAATGATAGCATCCACAGAATCTTACCAATATGCACATTTTTTCAATAATGATACTCCTAACACAGTATTGAAATTGTGATCATATTAATGCATATACATTTAAAGTTCTTTTTTTTAAAGGACTCTCTCTCCCCCTCCATCAATTTATTCAAATAGCAATCTAGAATGTTTGCATTTTGTATTGTACATTTCAAATGGGGGTTTCTGTTGGTAGTTCATTCTGCTGATTGGGATGCTCCCTGCCTGAGCTGTTAGAGACAGTTTCAGATTTGATGTGTAAGAATATTGGTTCTAGAATACTACAGTATTTAAACTGGGACTGCCTTACAGGAGCCACTGAAACTGTCATAACTCTCTTGATAATGAGTGTCTTAACTTGTTACTGCGCCAACACAAATAGCAAGTCACACTCTGGATTTTTTTTCCTAGTGAGCAAGTGGATGGTGGTTTGAAAAGAGGGCTACGTTTATATCTGTTCTTCTGTCATAGATTATTTTCTATTGAAAATGAAGCTTGCAGAGACTACTTTTCACTGCAGAGGTGAGGAACTCTATCATCTCAGAAGATGATAGATTCCAATGGCTTCCAGAAGGCTCTGAAGCATTTTCCATGATCCCTGTCAAATATTTGGCTACAGAAATGATGACAGCAATTGAAGTAATTGCTCTTCAATCTCCTCTTCCCAATGCAGAGTCCATTCAGTCCCTTGATATACATCTCAGCTGAGTGCAAAGCAGGCAGTTGGAGGAAGACTAAAACACAGGTAGAAGAAAACTCATCTTGAATCTGATTGGATGCTAGTAAGAACTTATTATCAAGCCTATACTGTACTGTGACAATATTGGAAGATTTTTTCTCCTTCTGTTGTGTACCCTCAGCACCAGTGGAACTTTTTTAGTGGTGCAAGCAGTTCAGGGGTCTGGCTCAGATATGAATTATATGAAAAAAAATTGATAGTTGCTGACGACATGTCAGCTAAATACTTCAAGAACAAAGTCAGTCTAATTTGGCACGACAGACTCTACTATTTCAACTGTTCAGGCTGTAAAAATGTCCAAGGACCTGTCAGATATTTGGGGATGAGTTTCAGTTCTTAAGGCTTGATGATGCGGATAAAGTGCTTGATTATGTTTGGCTAGCCATGCTTGTTTTATATTTGCTTCTCATGGCTTAGTAGAAAGGGAGTGTTTTCTGGAACTAGAGGAGTATAAATATGTTGCTGCAAGAAGTGGTCCTAGCTTTATTAAAGGAAGCTACAGTGAGATGATTACTAAAAAAATGTAAATATTTATAGGCCAGTATCCCTCTTCTGATTAAGGGGATTGAGCATACAGTGGTTCATCATATCCAAACATTTTTAGATGAAATTTTCTAAGTCCCTTTCAATAAGAATGTAGACCTAATTTAGGCCCTGAAACTGCCTTGGTCATCATGTTGAATGATCTTTACTGGGAAAGAGACAGGGAGAGTGAAAACCTCTTGATTCTCTTGGATCTCTCGCTTGCTACCACCAGAGTGATATTCTTTTGCACAGGGTGTCTACTTTAAAAGTGAGTAAATGGGCTTTGAGTGGCTCAGCTCATACATGGATAGCTTTATCCATGGCATTTATGCTGTCTAGTTCTGTAAGGTTTCACTGTTATCCCCCATGCTATTCAATTTTTTACATTGAATCGTTGAATGTGTTGAATATTTTAAAGTAAAATATTAGCATGCTGATATTAACCTCAATCGTGCCTTTGAAACATTGAAACTGCTGAATCAATGCCTGGTTCCAGTAAGGGCCAACAAACTGAAATCACTCCAGAGAAGACAGGAATGCTGTTAGTGGATAGTTTATCTATTCAGAAGAGCAGAATTCCAACTGTTTTGGATGAAGTTATGCTTCTCAAAAAGGATTAAATATGTGCCCTAGCATGTTTCTGGATCAATTCTGGCTCCAGTGTATTCTTCCTCAAACTCTTACAGTTCTTACACTCTGTGTCAAATTGGAATTTGTTGAGTAGCAAAGATATTTTTATATTCCTAGGGCTTTCAAAACTATGTTAATGATACTATGTTCTTAAACTTTTCAGTGGCAGTTTTTGTTCTATGTATTAACAGTATCTTGCTAATTTTTCATTTTAATGAAAGTTTTAAATTTTGTAAACTGACTGTATTTCATTAATTACAATTTTAATTATAAATTGCTTTGAGATTTAATATGAACTGATGCAGAAACATATTAAATACATAACAAAAATGCAGCAATTTAAGTGAAGTAATTCAAATCATTATAAAGAGAATAAATATTTAAATAATACAGAAGTAATATTGTTTTCCCAGCTTGCTGATGTGTACTGATAGAATCAAGAATATTTCCCTAAACAAATTGTTCCATAATCTGCATGTGGAGACTCCCTCTTTTAGGAACACTCATTGCCTGAAAAATAGTAAACAATTTCAGCAAAGGAACAGAATTCTTGGACACTAATTTGAGATATGTTCCAATCCCAATCTGATTTGGGCTTTGAAAATTAAAGTCAACCTTGAATTAATCCTAGAAACAGTCTGTTAACTATCTGGCATCTGTATTCTGGGACAAAGAATGTTTCTGAACCAGCAACATGGGAACACATATCATTCTGAAATAAACACAGTAGCTTTTACCTTGAATTCTCCAACTGCCTTTCTCAATGCACGATCAAGTTCCTCAGAAGAAACCCTGACATGGGTGAAGTCAATGAAGTCGCAATCAACATCTTGTGTGCCAACTGTCCCAATCGAATAGGTTCCTTCTTTCTTGTAATGGAATTTCCCTGTGCTGCGATGAAGTAATATGGTGTGCAAAAGTGCCAGCATAGCTTCTTCAATCTGGCGACCTTCAACTGATATCTCCAGCACCTCTGAACGGCAATTCATTGTGACTTCTGCAAAGGAAAAATAAGCAAACAATCCTGAAAAAAAAGCTACATGAGCAGACTGGAAAACTGTCGCCTTGATGGTAGGATAGATATGTACAGGTGGGAAGTAATATGGAAAATGTCGTTCCAAACTCTTCTAAGAACAGCATAAAATGTGCCATTTTAAAGATTTTGCTATTGTTCTGAGTTGCATGCTAAACAGCTATTTTACAGTTCAATCCCTTCAGGACTGCTCCAAATTATCGCACGGTTTTCTGGAACTACAAAGTTCTAATAAAAATGCTGACATTGAATAAATTATAAAGAAGCATTCTAAAGCAAATCAAAATCAGTCTAAATTCTACAGTAGTTTTAAAAATTGCTTTCTGAAAATGGAGACAGTCCTTAACAATAATGCTAAAAAGGTTCGATTTATTCCTTAAACTGATTTAACATTAACTTTTCAACCAGTATTATTAATTCACTGGAAGCAAAATAAGTAATAGAGCCAAATATGGCAACAACCCAATGTTTTGTGTCATCAAATGCATTGACTGAAACTGATCTACAAACAAACAAAAAAGAATCCCATTATTTCCCAACAATTTTGAAAGAGGCAATAGTCCTCAAAGTAGCAGCACTGTAACTAGAAAAATTGCTCTTAAGGCCACCCATTGCTCCAACAATAAAAGTAAGGATGTTCTTTTGTCCTCATGTACCTACCTAGAGATGAGATCACTTTTATGTTTTAATTATTTCCGAATGACCTGATTAGCTGGGACATTTAAACCTATATAATCCAGCCTTTTCACCAATACAACACGCTGGGTTTTGAACCCCACCAGGGAAGAACATGTTTTGTTCCTAACGCAGGTCGCAGCCCTGAAGCTCGGGATGGGTGGGTGGCTGGGTGGGTAAACCTCTTGTGACTTCCGCAGTCCTGTGATCAAAAACACTTTCCTCGGGGGAGGAGGCGCTCGGTAACTAAGGTAACCGACCGGACACGGGCTCGCGCCTTCTGGAAGGGGGGGGGGAGGTAGAGGGGTGCCCGGTGGGAATAACAGCTGGCAACTCACCTGTCCCAGATCTGGGTGCTTCCCTACACAAGCAATTTAATCTTCGGATTGGCCCAACTAAGAAAACATGGGAGAGAGGGATTTGAAAAATCATCCTCAAGGGCGAGTCGAAGCTATTCTTCTTGCCACGGGTCGCTTCTGCCCTCCCTCAGACGGAAGGAACTTCTGAATTTCATTTACCTAGGGCCTTTAACCCTTTTCAGGCTTTTAAAATATAAATTGCTGATAGCCTTTCCCCTGCCGCTCTTGGTACCGTCCAAGGAAGCAAACCACCGACGAAACCATGAAGGGTCAACTTCCGGTTTTTAGAGAACCAGTTTCGCCCTTTGCTGCCCCCTGCAAATTGGAGATGCGCTCGTAGGGCGCTCTGCAGTAAAAAGTCGAAAGTTTGGTGATGCTTTTTACTGGTTAAAAAGAAAGCCAATAAAATAAAATAATGGTATGAAACAAAAACAAATGAGTAACAAACTCCCGCCCTCGTTCATTTTTGTATAGCATCTCGAGGGCGGGAGTTTGTTACTCATTTGTTTTTGTTTCATACCCTGAGCGATTGCGTAACAAGATGCAGTTTTCCCCTTCCCGTCCAGAAAACTCCAGCCCCAAAATATGTTTTAATTGGCGGAGAAGCAGGGGAAGGAAAAAAAGCTGCATATGCGTGTTTCTTCTACAGTAATAAAACCCAGTCGTCCTTTTTAGTTCCGATCTCCCTGGACCGACTTATTCTATTGCCACAAGATTTGCATTTCCCCCACACCTTATAGCTGATGGTTCAAACTGACTGTTGAGAAGGCATTATTTATTAATAGGACTCTAGTACGGCAGACACAGAGCAAATCAAATTATTTCTCGGAAAAAGGAGTGATCTCCGAGACGTACATTTTCATTCTTATGCTGCAGAGCCAACAGCCGATTTGCCATAGTTTTGCGTTCCTCGTTACAAACATTGGAGTAAATGTCTATGGAGATTCTCAGTCATGCGGACTACGGCTGTCCCAAAGGTGCTTTTTTCAAAGAAAAACAAGAAAGTCCAGTTGTCTCTTGAAACGGGACATCATTCGAGTACCATACCTAATTTATACCAACCGGAACTATGTAGGCCGCGGCTGCAAATGCGCATGCGCCTTGCCTCTTCCTATGCAAGAGATAATGCGTCATTCGTGTGCAGCTTCAATACCGGAAGAGGCTGGCAAAAAGCGAAAGAGTAGAAGTGAGGCGTAGCGGGAATCCTGAGGTCGGTCGAGCGACGTTCTGTGCGAGGGTGGAGGCTCCCACGATGGTGAATCTTTGGTGTTTGTGAATAAAAACGGCGGCTGCCAGGTTATATCAATTTCTGCGTCTTCTGTGCGTCTTGCTGTTCCTTTGTCCTTCTCCCGTTTCTTTTTTGCAGCAATGCTTTGCACCAGTTCTTTGGTGTCTCTTTTGATTGTCCCAAAGGTGCTTTTTTAAGAGGCAACTGGACTTTCTTGTTTTTCTTTGAAATTGATGCTAAAGGTGGTTCAATTTCAAAGAAAATTTGAAACAATTTCAAAGAAAAGTCCAGTTACCTCTTGAAAAAGCACCTTTGGGACAATCATGACCTGGATGACAGAATCTCCATAGACGCCTCTTTTGATTCCATCTTCATTCATTTCGGGTTTTACAAGGTCTCCCAACTCAAGAAGTATGACTGAGCGGCATACAACATAAATATAAGATAAAGAGAATAATAAGTTATTTACAAGTGACCAATATATAAATACAAAATCTAGAAGCTAAACCAACTTATTACAAATAAGTGCTTTTATATCGTAACTGTTTTTCATGGTTTTTTGGGGGTAATTAAAAACTACGTACACCAGAAACACTTGTTTTTTTTGCTGGCAAAAGAATTTGTTCAGTCCAGTTTAGGAAGCTTCATGTCTGGTTCTCACAATTTTATTTACATAAACTTGAACATACTTGTAGAAATGTAATCCCTTTCAGATGTCAAAGGTTGATCTATTTACAAAATAATTAGAATAATTAAAAAGACTATCAAAGAGACTTTGTCTCCCCCCCCCCCAGACATAAGAACATGCATATTTAAGGGTTCAGTTCCACAGTCTTTAAAGGTAGCCTAAAACATAAATTATTGGGGACTAAAATAAAAAGATATCTACTCTGAATCTGGACGGAAGTGAACCACTAAAAGTGATAGCTGATCCAACTTTTATTTTTCATCTTTGCTCTTGAAATGTTGGATTCTCCCTCACTTCTAATGGCTGATCCAAAGTGCCTCCAAATGTTTGAGCCCCCCTTTTATGCCTTACTGCAATATAAGACTTTTTTTCTCCCTTAGTAATTAGAGAATGGAACTATTCTACTGATGGTATTTCTAATTGTTTCTTTTATGGAATATATTTCAGTAAAATTTTTGAAAAGGTAAATGACTCATGATGACAGATTTTAAAATTGTCTCTGCTGCCGATAGCTATAAATATAGGTTACTTGTTTCTGACATTTATGAAAACTTGATTGGTCATAGGGTTTCTTCATTTCTATTTGTCTGAATTGCCATGGAAATGCAGAAAAAATGCATTAGGAATAGTACAATGTATTCTGTTTTAGGCTACCCTTTCTCCAAACGTGTAGGCAGTATATATGATTGTTTTCATCCTACTTCAGGCTGAAGAAAAGTGGCTGATCTCATACAACATTGCTTGTTTAAGTATGGTTTACTGAGTAAATCATGCTTAGCTGGATGTACGTTACATGCTAAACTAAAAACATGCTACATTTTGGCATAGCTTGTTGTCTATTCAGTATTACTGATCTTAAAGCCACAACTGAATTTAACTATTTGAGTTAATACCAGAATTGTGCAGCTGTAGACTCTTGTTTAATAATAAAAACAATAAATTTTTCCTCAGATTTTTTTTTAAAACCCTCAAATGTTGAGAGGAATCTTTCCATGCTTGTAACTGCTTTTGCTATTTTGGTTCCTATCCTTCCCCCCCTTCCCCTTTTAAAGTCAGAAGAGAGTATGCATGAGCTACAGGAAAACGTGGATCGTGAAGCCAGATAGCAGCAATAAATCTCTCTTTCTGAGTGCTCACAGCTGAAGCTGCTCTAGAGTGACAGCAGTCTTAACAGATCATAGGACCCCACACTTTCCGAAGGGCCACAAAAAGATTTAGTGTAACGTTGATTAGTTTCATTCAATTCAACAGAAACATGTTTTACTCATTGCTTTCTTAAGGTATTCAATAATGAAGGAAAACAAAAATAGACAGAATCCCAGGTTAAGTAGAAAATCGCTCACTCTTTCACCCAAGACTCCAAAAGCCCAGCCCAGTGAGGCATGTACAGGTCTTCAATTCCTCCCATGCAGTTTTGAAATCAGACAAACAATCCTGACCAACAAAGTTGAGAGCTTCTCGCTCATACTCACTAAGGGGGGGGGGGGGGGGGGGGGGGCGGAGAGAAGTTGTTCAATATGGCATGACTTATTGAACACAGATTTCAAACAATGAAGAGTAAAT
Source organism: Azemiops feae (assembly GCA_023970755.1). NCBI lineage: Eukaryota > Metazoa > Chordata > Lepidosauria > Squamata > Viperidae > Azemiops > Azemiops feae. The sequence continues at coordinate 240,267 of JALGBA010004142.1, read as the reverse complement.
GGCAGATAGCAAACAAGAAATTTCCTAATTTCTATTATGCATGCAACGTACACAAAGAGAATACAAATGGCTGGATACATGGCATGGTCACAGCTTGCTTCCAATTGTGGGGAGATTCAGTTTTCACAGGACAGACCCACATTGCTTTTAATTTTCTCCGGTTCCAAATAGTTTCCAAATTTAACATTTTATATACAGTACATATATACATGCATACACAAACACCATATAACTTGAGAATAAGGTGAATACTGGTGCCTTATTCATCTCTTTTTTTTTTTTTATCAAAAGCAAAATTAGCTATTCTGTGCAATTCCTAGGATACAAGTCTGATCAGTTATATAGGATTGTTTAAAAAAAATGTTGCCTGAATCAGGTGCTGCCTGATTTACAAGAGCAGCATTTACAATCCTCAGTTTTTACTTGGTTTGGCATGATAAGCATGAGGGTTTTATCAACCTTTTGTTAAGCGCTTTGATGTTCTGGCCAGTTCAGAGATCTTTTAGTCATTTCCTCCAAGGTTTGCAATAAATTAGGAAGTGCCCAATTGTATATTTGTGTGGGCAATTCCCATCTGACAAGTTAGCTCATATATATCAATACTGCTGAGATGCCAAGTCTTTAAGACAGCACCAGAAGAGTTTTAACTGACTATTGAGAAATACCAATTTTTCTTTGCCAATTATCTAAATACCTGGTTCATTTGCAACACCCAAGCATGAATTTTTGACACAGTTGGTTGAACAGAAAGCTTTCTTTCACACCAACAAGCAAAGAGTTTAACTGGGGCAAATTCTTAGGGATTATATTCCCCCCCCCAATCTATGTCCCTATTTAAAAGCTGACATACATGTCCAGTACATTTTAGGTTCCTTCCAGGAGACTCATTGAGTTCCTAATAAGATGCCACTCCTTTAAAATGTAGCATGTTCAATCTATAACAACAACTTTTTTGTGTGTGGTGCAGAATAACCAAATATCAAATTTACAGTAATAAATTTAAAGGGGTTACTTACTAATAGGAAGCTTTGGCAATTTGACTGGTTGGCCACAGCCAAGAGTCCCTTTATTACCCCAATGAGAAACAGCAATGATAAATTGGAGAGCTAAAGCCAAGATAACTTCATGCTAGCTTGTACGTCCTCAAATCCCTGCAGTACTCATCCAGTTAGCTTGGTGTTCCTGTCTGGCTCATCATATCATGGCATAAATTATAAGAAGGTTTTGCCCCCTTCTTTTCCCATGGTCCGTTCCAAGCTGGGAGTCCAATAAAACATACCAGATGATCAGTGGAGAGTCAAAATATGATTATTCACCCAATGTTATCAAGTTCCTTTGGATGAGTGGCCACACAGCATTTCTCATTGTTTCCTTTTTTATAACGTTCTGATGCTTAGAAATTTATCCAATCATTATGAATGGAGTGGAATGGGTTGGCTTATTACAAATAAAGGTTTCTTTGTCTTAGAGATAGATTGGATGCCTCCTTATTTATAGCTAAACAAATGTCTCTACAGCTAAGCACAGGTTTTTGTAAGCATAAAATATATGTTTTCCTTTACATGGGTATGCATAGGTTATATATCTTCCTTACATAGGTTTTGTTATATGTTGTACTCTTTAGTTTCAAATGGTGAAAGCCAGTCTTTCCAAACATAGAATGAGTGTGTTAATATGCATTATTGTTACTTAGGTCTAAAAAAATATCCTACTAAGATGAACATTATTTATTTATTTAATTATTTCCCCCATTTCTGTACTGTCCATCTCCTTCAAAAAGAGACTCTGGGCAGTTTATTTAATAATAAAATGTTAAAATATAAAACTCTCTCTCTCTCTCTCTCTCTCTCTCTCTCTCTGTGTATGTGTGTTGAATGTTTTTTTTTTTAAAAAGAGGCAAGAGATTAAAATTAGTTAAAATTTGAAGGGTGGGCTTTCAGGTGACTAACCAGCCCCATGGCTGCCTGCTCCCCTGGGTACCCCATGCAAGGCCGCAGAGCCAGGTCTTAACTCTTTTTCAGAAGGCCAGGAGAGTGAGGTCCTGTCTCACCTCTGGGAGAAGAATGTTCCACAGGCAACGACAGAGAAGGCTCTCTTCCTGGACCCTGCCATTTGGAATTTTTTAACTAAAGGGGTCTCCAACATACCTTCACTGCCTGACCAGATGGGACAGGCTGACAGTACTGTAGGTAGCCTGACCCTATGCCCTGTATAGGTCACAACCAACACCTTGAATTGGATCTGAAAAAACAGGCACCAAATGCAGCTTGCAGAGCATAGATGTTACATGCACCCTTCTTTGGGCGCCTAAAAGTGCCCGTGTAGGCCACATTTGTACCAGCAGAAGCTTCTGGGAATTTTTCAAGGATAGCACCATTAAAGCACATTGCAGTAGTCCAATCAGGAAATAATCAGGGCATGAGTGAGTGGAGAGCCTCCCTATCCAGGAAAGAGCATAACTGACACACAATACAACTGGTGCACAACACAAGTGGTGCACAGCAAAGAGCCCTCCTAGCCACAGCTGCCACCTGCTCTTTGAGCAGGAGCTGTGAATCCAGGAGTATCTCCAGGTTACGCAGAGGGTCTGACTGGGTTAGTACAATCCCATCCAAGACCACAGGTGATAAAGTCCTGCGTACAGAGGAGCCCACCCACAGCCACTCTGTCTTGCCAGGCTTCAGCTGTTGTTTCCCATCCAGGCCCCCACAGCCTCCAGGCACCAAGAAAGAACATCCACTGCACCACTCACTTCATGTGGGATAGAGATATATAACAGGGTATCATCGGCGTACCAGTGATACCTCATCTCATGGGGACAGATGATCTTGCCCTACAGTTTCATGTGATATTAAAAAGAGCACCATTCGCGTGCCACTCCACAAAGCAGTGTCCAAGAGCTGGACCTCTCACTCTCTATCAACATTGATTGGGTACTAACCTCGGAGGAAGGAGGTGAACCAGCACAGAATTGTGCCACTCACCCCCTAACGTTAAGTTGGCCCCAAAGGATACCATGGTATTGAAAACTACAGAGAGGTTAAGAAGAGCAGGGATAGATGCTCCACCTCCAGAAATCATCCATGAGTATGACCAATGCCATTTTAGTCCCATATCTGGGCCTGAAACCCGACTGAAAAGGATCCAGATAATCCATTTCCTCCAGGATCCTCTGTAGTTGCAAGTCCACCACCTTCTCAACCATCTTCCCTGAATGATAGGATCCAGCAATGGCTTCTTGAGGAGGGGGGTACATCAGTGCCTCTTTAAAAGAAGCTGGGAACAACCCTTTCAACAAGGATGAATTCATCATTACTTAGACCCATCCACATGACATGCTTATCATCTAGCATTCTGGAAATAAGATAGTGTTTGTGATACGTTATATTAAGTGTACTAAAAATCCAATATGTTTTTTGTGTTTGTGCACTTGATTCATACAGTAATGTCTTCTATGAAAAGACTCTTCACAAATCAAGCATGTCATTCATGACTGAAACTTGGAAATAGAGCAACAATTGATCTTGTGTATATAGTCTGATTAATGACTTCTCTGGTTTCCATATTTTATCAGCAACTGCCAGGTTGCCTCATTTGAACTAATATTCCTCAATAAACACTGTGTAAGTTTTTAAACATAAATGGTATGGTCCTATACCATCACTCCGGATGTCCAGCTGTTGGGTTTGATTCATGGTTGAATACGCTTATAGTTACTTCTTTGAGGTTCACTAGAAAAGAGTCCCTTATATAATGGTGTAGCTAATATACTCTGACTCTGTCTCAGCTCTGATCAGAAGGGTCAGCAGTGATAGAGGTGGTGCAAGAAACAGAGAGTTCTCTGTCTTTTAAACCAGCATGATCTACTCTTGTGATAAGTGGGGCAAAATAAATGACTGTTAATATTGGAAAGAGTTATGACCATTAATTAGAAATGAGGAATGTATGGAAATGGCCCAGCCCATGGCAGATAAGTCGGGCTTGTATAGCCAGAGAAGCGCAGGAAATTGGCTGAAACCAAAAGGCGTATTTTGTATTTTGTGCTGATATGTGAGGGAACAGTCCAAGGTTTGGAACTGGTAGATTCTACAGTTGCATTGTTGCAAATAAGAAAGTGAGAATAGTATAGAATTCAGTGTTTTGAGAACTGGAAAGAAAAGCTATAAGGACACCCTTGAGAAAAAAAAGAATAGTTATATTGTTGGAAACTATACTCGCCTTCTTTGAAGTTGCAATATTTCTGCTTCTTTAGAAATCAGACATTGGTGAACTAATCTTTTTGAATTTTTAAAATGCGGTAAATATATAAAGGAATACTTGCAACAGATACTCAACACCAGTGATGTTGACTACCTGTTGCAAGTATTCCTTTATATACTGAGGACCAAACAGGATGGACTTTGTAATATTTGCAATATGGTTTTTGTAGTACTGTTGCACTGGCTGACTAACATGGGTTTTCTTGTATTTTAAATTTGCTTTTCCAAATGTATAGAATTAAATTTGGCCATCAAAACTAGATTTTGTAGAAGATAATTGGTCTCATTCTAAAGAGATGGTCTCCAAAACGTAGTTATAAAGTAATATAGGGAGAAAATACTGTATTGGAATGTCTATTGTAGAAACAGCAATAGTGCTCAGTTTTTTTAAAATAATAAGGTATATGTGATAAAAAAATTGGAGACTCCTGCCTCCCTAAAGTATTATTTATCAGTATGATGTTCTGCATTTCAATATGCTGGCTTATCTCCAAGTGATATATTTATTGGGGGGAAGAGAATGATAATTTTCATTAAATACATCTGGAGAGCATCAATTGAGGAAACCAATTGAACTTCTAAATAATATCCTTCTGAGAGGAAATATATTCCTGTACATTAAGAGGTCATTAACCTTGCAGAATGTTGTTCTAATGTTTCCTGATTAAAGATTGCTTTACACCTGTGCACAAAGCTGAGTGAAGACTGGAACCAAACTTAAAGCATTTGTCTCTTGTATCACCAGAGGGAGTGGAGAAGAGCCAGTAGCTTCCAATGTGAGCTGCAGAGCATACACCAGAAGCACCCTAGAGAACCAATCTGTGGGCTTCTGCACATTGGAAGCTGCTGATACTGGGCTGAGAGCGAGCAAAGGGCCTTTGATTAGGCTCTGTTGGCGCTGGGCTTGCCTCTACTTCTCCTGAAGCCTTTAGGTCAGGTCTCCAGGTACACTACCAACATGAACTGCAGAGCGTGCACTGTGGCTCTAGGAAGCCATTGTCTCTCTTCTCCCTTCAGTTCTACTGCCATCTCAAACAGTGTCTTCCTCACAGCCTCCACCTTCTGCTGCCTCTTCTACCTCACCCAGGGATGAAGTGCACCACACCATACCTCACTGTCCCATCCCACCGCCTCCTCCCTAGCTGGGCCTGGCAAGCTCTCTTCAACAGACAAGTCTTTGCCGCCCTTTCTTGCTTGTCACATTCATCCCAGAGCTGTACTCTCACCTAGTGCCTGGGTCCCAAGCCAGTGGTAGGAGGAAGAAGATGGTGAAGGGCAGCTGGGGATGGTAGGGATAATCAACAGAGAGAAGTGTGGCCAAATGGGCAGAGAATGAGGGTGGGAGAGTTGAAGTGGAGGCGAGCACACCAGGGCAGGAGCAGTGTGAGGTCCTCGCTCAACAATGGGACAGTTCTCACCTAATGACCACAACTGGAACCATTGGAATTGCCATCACTAAGCAGTGCAATCACACAATGTTTTGCCAATGACCCCTGTGCTTAGTGATGGAAGTTTTGGTTCCAATTCTGTTCAGTGAGGATTATATGTATAACTTTTGCCACAGAAGTGGAGCACAGAAATGCTACAAGATCTGAATGAAGGCAGGAAAAGAGAACAGGTTGACTAGCTTATGGAACTGAAGAAAGCAGGCAATTCAGCAGGATGCTTTGAAACCCAAGACAAAAGCAGCAAGGAACTTTGGAGAGACTGTTAAAGAAAATTAGACTAACAGGGATAAGGGTGGCTGATGACGCAGAAAGGAGCATCAATAATATTGCTTCGTTTAACTGCAGCTCCCTTGGCCCAAAGGGCAGAAAAGTTTGGTTTTGTAAGTGAGGATAGGTGCTCTCTTCAGCAAACAAGGCTAAGCTGTGCTCTCTGCGCATGTTGCATTGCCACATCCTCACCCAGTGCTTAGATTCTAGGCCCAGGAGCAGGAGAAAGAAGATGGTGAAATTCAGCCCGGGGCAGCGATGGTGGAAGGCAGCAGGGGTATACAGCGGAGTGCAGGAAAGCCAAAAGGGCAGAGATAAGGGGAGAAAGATGGATGAGGGGAGTTGAAGCACTCCTATATGTTCGAAGCCAAGCATCTGAATTTTGATCATGTGACCGGATGTTTGCTGCAAAGGTTGGGACTTCGAGGACCAGTCATGACTATAATTTGTTCAGCACCGCCATAACTTTGAATGGTCACTGAACAAATGGATGTCAAGCAAGGACTACCTGTAATCTTTTACATATTTACCTCAGAGCGAATCACACTGATCCATGGGAGCCTGCTGAGAAAACATGTACAGAACTGCCCTGGTAATGAGGACTATAGCATCAGCTGACAACCCACTATCCTTTCCAAAGGTGAAAAGTGGGGCCTTGTTATTGATCCCCTTCCCTCCCCACTAGAGGCGCGCGCCCTTCTTGTCAGCTACTGCCTGACCAGGGTTCAAAGAGGGGCGTAATAACTGTGAGTGAGCTTGCACCATCTCAGATGTCTTGTCTGTGGTCCAAAATGACTTTGTGTCTGGACATTTATGGTATGGGTTACTCGCCTGCTCTTTTTACAGTCAAGGACACTGCTAAATCCAGACCAGGTTATTATTCCACTTGCCTGGCATGTCTGCCAAGTCCTTCCCCAAGAAAGTTGCAGCAAGGAGATGTGTCAATTCACTCTGGATGCCTTTCCCATTACACCGGGCTCTTTCTGCATGGGGCTTTTCCATTGAGCTCTGGCCCCTCTTAAGCAGATGACTTATCATATGCAGAGGGCGGTAGAGGCTCAGGGATCCTTTTTAAAATAGATCTAATTTTGCATAATTCAGAGCGAGTCCTACTGATACCTTGGTTGCTCAATCCTTCCTTCTGGTCATCAACGTTCATGGAAGATATAGGATGCTTATTACAGTAAGCTGGGGTACTTTCTGGGTTACTACAGTAAAAACCTCAAGAAGTCTCAGTTGCTAGGCCATTTGCTAAAGCTAAATAATTGTAATTATTTCGATATAAAATGCTGCTTTTCCTAATTAGAAGCAGATTGAATAGGCCATCCCTCTTTCATGAATCCGAATGCCATTAAATATTCTCTTGTCTCCTCAAGGCTAAAGACCTTAAATAAGATGTTAGGGACCAAAAGTGCAATTGCTGAAGCATTTTAAAATCTACTCTGAAAGGGGCCTCAGTTTATCCCCCCCCCCGCCTGTTTAATCTCAGGTTTGTGTGATTACACTAGTGGTTTTAAAATTAAATCTCCTGCACAAGCTTAGGTAGGGTGGGACTGAGTGCTTCAAAATTGTCTGCTGCTAATACTCCAAAGGCTAGTACTCTATGACTCTCACATTAGCCTACTGAGATCTCAGAAAAAGGCACTATATAAATATATAAAGACAGTACAGGTAGCCCTTGACTTACAATGGTTTGTTTAGTTACCATTTGAAGTTACAACGACACTGAAAAAAGTGACTTATGACCATTTTCCACACCTATGACCATAGTACCATCCCCATGGTCACTTGATTTACATCCGGATGCTTGACAACTGGTTCATACTTATGTCGGTTGCAGTGTCACGGAGTGACGTGATCCCCTTTTGCGACCTGCTGACAAACAAAGTCAGTGGGGAAGCCAGTTTCACTTACAGTAACAATTGTGTTACTAATTTAACAACTGCAGTGATTCAGTTAACAAATGAAGCAAGGAAAGTCGTAAAATGGGGCAAAACTCACTTAACAAATTTTTCACTTAGCAACATAAATTCTGGGCTCAATTGTGGTCGTTAAGTCGAGGACTACCTGTACACAAATACAGTAAATAAAACCATATTCTAACGTTCCCATGATTTATTTTGTGGACTAAGGGAAAAAAGTGTACAAAGTGATAGAAAAACACAGGACAACTAATTCTCTTGTGCCGTGTATTATGCAAACCCTGCCATGTGATTGGACTCGGTTTCACTTACATCAGTGAAATAATGAACTCTTTCCATTTTAGCGGGTGAAATCGCAGCACAGGATCCACCTGATGAAGCCAACTCACGAAAGCTTCTGCCTTTTAAGAAAATGTGCTAGTTGGAAAAGCTGCTACTAGACTCCTCCTGACTTTTTGCCACCTTAGACTAATCCAGCTCTCCTCCTACAAGGAGAGGTCAAGCCGTCTCTTGTCACTTTCTGTCAGGCTGCACTGCTTCCACATAAAGATGCACTAATTTTTCAGTCAAAATCCCTTTTCTGTCCTAAGCTCTGCAGGCATTACCATTGGTGTGTATGCCGACGTTTTTCAGCATAATCTTTTTAATCTGTGCACCGCATGGATGACTGTTCTGATTTTGCTGGACTGCTGCATACAAAATCACAGCCTGCGCTGTTTTCTTTCCTTGTAATCAACCGTCTAGTGATTGCCTTCCACATTACAAAAGTCCCAGCAGGAGCTATAACTCCCTTGTGGCGTTTTGGTGGGCATCTGCCCTATGAATTCCAACTTTAAACACACAGGAATTGAGCATGCAAAATCTTTTCTGACATAGCAATGTGGGGTAGGAAAAGGTATTTTGCTTTCCCTGTTCTAGACTATCCCTAAAAACCCGGGAGCCAAGAACAGATTTAAAAAGAGCAGGCCCTCTTTTCATCCCAAACTGCTGATCTGCAACAGCACCAGGGTGTTGTGTGTGCCAGTAGCTATGACAGCAGAGACGTGTCTGTTCCAATCTTTCCGCGCAGCTGGGCGTCCAGCCAAAACTGGGCTCAGGGAACATCCCTATCTCATGCTCACAAAAATTGCCTCGGGCTCCCCAGCTTAGGTAGCATGTGATTATTGATAAATATAGGGGTGTTGCAAGGATATACATGTGTATGTGTCACCTGAACAAGTTCCTGTACAGGAATAAACTACAAAGTGACTGCTCCAGTTTTAGATCCCCAATTGCCTTGTTTTGTTTCCTTAATTGCACAACCACCCCTTACAGTCAGTTTGAGGAAAAAAGGACGTTTGGGGAAGAAGAAGAGTAACTTTCCAGGCACTATGCACAAATAACAACAAGGTTTGGGCACCGTATATGAAAAGCCCGTACAAAAAGAACATATCAAGAAGCCAACACAGATGCTTGCTGGGAACAGTCATTGAAGCACAGCCAGAGCACCACCATCTGGAGGGCACCAGATTGGAGAAAAGATTCTTCCAAATTACAAAACAGGCTCTCATATGGGCATCTTAAATTTTAGAAATTATTATTCCTCGATGGAGCTTTGGGAATATAATCCAATTTCTCATCATCCCATCAGCTACAGCCAGGCTCTTACACCATTGTTAAGTATTATCATACTGTAGTTTTACTTCAATAATTTGCTACTTCCAATCTTGTTTGATTGGGACTGTACTACTTTTTTTTTTAAGTACAGATTGCTCTCAGTATTCCATGAGCCAAAGAGGGGTAAAAATATATAACAACTGGCAGCATCATATGATGTCATTCTTGGATGTCCACAGCTATATCTGTGTGAGAGAGATCCCTCTGCTAAGCCAGTAAAGCTGTGCCAATTCCTATGTTCCAGCCTTAGGCAGAATGTGCAAAACTAGACACTCTGAGATCTGTTAACCAAATAGCCAAACTAGGAAGTGAACAGAAAAATAACCTAAGAGGGTGTGGGAAGTCAGCCCCCCAGAGAAGGAAATATTAAAAGGGCAGAAAAATATATTTCCTCCAAGGATCTTAAAGAGGCAGGAAAGCATGCCCAGTTTGGCTCCAGAGGGTATAAAAACCCACTTCCTACATGTGTTCAGCCCTCTTTTTTTTCACTTCTCTTGCTGCCAGAACCATCTTCCTGTCTGGCTCTCCTCTCCAATAAACTACAACGTTCTTCCCAAAGCAGTTGCCATGTTTATTCCCAGCTTGGATGAACCACAGTGAAGACCTTTCTTCCAACAAGGGAAACCTCTCTCTCTCTCTCTCTCTCTCTCCCTCCCTCCCTCCCTCCCTCTCTAGTATGTTTATCTGTTTCGATAGAGGAGCAACACGTGTCTCCTGTGCTGATAGAATTTGAATTGCCTGCCTGCATCTTATGTTTTTTTTAATATTTCTCAAAAAAAAATCTAGAATATGTCTTTCACTTACAGTAATAGCAGATAAAACCCTGATTAATGCCTAACCTTTCAAAAAGGATATTGGGCTGTGAGCAGTTTTCCAAAAGATCTTTGCTAAACTGCAGTAAAGCAATCTTCCAAGGCCAGGCTTTGTCAACTCTGTTCACTTGTTAATTTTTCACAGGCTTCTTAACTGAAAAAAATATGTAGTTGATTGCAGAACTGTTAAACATCTTTGTGACAAGGGCTCTGCCATTCTTGTGACATCAATTAATTTAATCTTGGCCCAGTTTCAGTCCTTACATAGGAGACAACTGGGTTGCTTAGTTACCACCCAGGCTGCTTTGGGACATGCTTTGTTGCATCCTAGACAGTTTTCTTTTTGGGAATACTGGATTCCATGATTGTAGATAGAACATCTCAACAGTCCTTTTGGTAGCATTTTAACTTTTCTTGGAAAATTCCTGGAAGGAACATAACCCAACAGCACTGACTTGTAGCACAAGCTTGTGTGTGCACACTCAAGCATATCCTATTGTATTCTGTATAATTTGTAAGTAAGTACGTATGGGATTGCTTTCCCTCTCTGCTTCTTCAGTAATGATACTTAGCTAAACTATTTCTATTCTGACAAAGATTCTTGAAAGTCAAGGACATTTTGAAATCTAATGTGACTGAAACAAGATGAATAGACATGTATCCAATATCGTCACTCTTTTTCCTGCCTATTATATACAGTCTGTAAGAAAGATCTTGTTAGCACACCATGGGTCAAAAATGGCCACTTGGACTACAAAATGTAAACACTGGTTTGCAATTTATCTTTTCTAGATTCATTGAAAAATTCTAAGTAATAAAGATAATGTACGGAAGGCATGTTGAATATATGGCAGTTCTCTATAAGACATTGAGATATTATATAGGATAACCATATGCATTTGTTTGGACAACTTAAATTATGTACATTATGATCAACTATAAATATTGTGGTACATTTTATGATGGACTGGAACATGGTTTGAATTGGCTAGGTTTACAAATTAATACATACCTGAAGATTCATGGGAGGTTTTTCTCTGAAAAACAAGTTTGGGATTAGACTTGCACATTGCAAAGTTGATATGTTTACTGGGGGGAAAAAATCAAAGACTTCAACAGTATTTACTTTTCAATATCAGTGTTTGATATGATTATTTAATGATAATTTGAAATAATGCACCACTTTAGCATATACTATGTTGCCGAACTTTATACCATACGCCAATTAAATAATTTTTCTGGGTCTGTATGGAATCACATTTTGTTTAGTGTTTCATTGTTAATTGAAACTGATTAGAATATTTCAAAACAGAGTGCATTATATCAAACATGAAAGTACCCTTCTTCTTAAGATTTTTTGTATCATGTATTATTGTTCCAATTATTATTTTATTTGGTTTCTGTACTGTGCTTTGTTATAAGAGCACAGTAAAATTAGTACTACTAAAGCTACTAATATCTGAGAATAAACTTCATGTAATTATTGTGGCTTCAGTATAAAAATCAATATTACATCCGCGTATCTGAAATCAGACAGGTAATTATTTTGTATGTTTCCATTTGTGAACACCTTAACCTTGGTTTCATTCAGTGAAAGTGTTTTATTAGTAAAATATTTTTTTCAAACCAAGTCATAGACCAGTGATGGTGAACCTTTTAGAGACCCAGTGCCCACTTATTTATCATCGGGTGCCAGGTAGGCGTGGCCGTGGTGGTCATGGCAGACTGGGTGGGCGGGGCCAGGGCGGCGGGGGCCAGTCCCTCGCCATCTCCGGGGCACGGCACGTGTGCCCACAGAGAGGGCTCTGAGTGCCGCCTCTGGCACGTGTGCCATAGGTTCGCCACCACTGTCATAGACTATATACTTCACTTACAAAACGATCTATAAAAATATTTTCAAAGTCTCAGGTGCAATTAAAAATGTAAAATTAAATCTGCAATGATAAATATGTAAAATTCAGCTGCAGTTGATTATGAACTTACATGAGATCTAACCCCATCCAATCCCAACCAATTTCTTTTCACTAAGAAAGGTCTCTCAGTCTTGACCAGAGAGCAACATGCAGTAAGAAGGCTTTTGATGACACTAGTTTTCCCATTAAATTATATAGGATATGACTGCTGTGGAGACACGGGCAGCAGATCAGACATAGCCTGTGGCGTCACTTATGGCTCCAGCTAAATTAGCTTGAGAAATACTGAAAGCTAAGTTCAGAAATATTCCTGAATTTATTTTAATGGAATCAGATGTCATCGCTTGCATTGAATTATTGAACCACTGAAATATGAGCTGGAAATTCATGCTACAAATTAAAAATTGATCTCCTGGTCAAAGCATTAGCTTCTGGTTTGCTCTGTCACACTGCTGAATCAAAGTGGGAATGAACATATAAAAGAACAGCTTGCAAGGATCTCTAACTACTAGAAGAGACCATATTTTCTAAAATAAAAGCTGATTTATCATATTTATCATATCATGTTTATCATATCAAGTCAGTGCTTGAGGAAACCATATGTATCTTTTCAACAAGGTTGAAGAGAAAATGTTGATAAAAATAAGACAATGCTTAACGCTACTGCTCCATTAGGATAAGGATTTCTGGCTAAATCCTTCCTTCTGTACAACTAATGTCTCTGTTTTCTCCTGTACTTACTTGGTCACCCAGGTTATATTTATTTACCATGGGACAAACTCATCTTTTTGTGCCTTCTTGTGATTGCAAGCCAGTCGTAGTTAGCAGCTGGCCAACAGAGGGAGCTAGCACTTCAGACTTTGCGCTGCAGTTTTGGCATTTGCTAAACAAGGGAAACTGTATATTTGTGTTGGTCATATGACCTCATGTCTTGCACCACAGGATGGTGGCGTTCTCTTTCTCCAGTCAGAAGCTATTTTTTTTCAGTGTATTCAGATAATTTGTTATGAGCCCATTCCCATCCATAACATGTTTTTTTCTGAGGGATAACTAGATGATTTTGAATGCTTTATCATGACTGATTTCACACATGGTGCCAAACCATAATAGGATTTATTTGGTTTTTTAAAAAATTCTTATCAGTTTGTTTATTCAGTAAACCACAATAAAACTAAAAGTATTGTTTAAAGCTGCAGTGAATTCACCTGGCAACTAAAGGAAAAAAAAAAGTGATCAGAGTGATCATTTTAATAGAGAAGAAGAGCCTGCTGGCTTTTCATTGGATTGTCATACTGGGAAGAACTGTGGAATCCCATCTGAATAGCCTTCCTTGGTACACTCAGCATGCTTTGGATTACAATTTCTACCACTCCCAGGCGGCATGACCAGAAGGTATACTGGTTGGAAGTAATGGGAGTTCCAATACAACACGTGTAAAAAGCAAGTTGTTATCCTATAATCACAAAACTAGGCCATGCAGGAAGCAATGGATTGCTTCTCTTTAATAAGGGCAGGATTGTCCTTTGCTTATTAGCAGTTCTTCTTTCTTTGATATGTTGAAAACCAAAAATGTGTAAAAGTATAAAAACACATTTTAAGAGTATTTTATCACTGGGATGTATTATATGCTCTACATGGGGCTATCCTTGAAAAGTATACGGAAGCTTCAGGTGGTATAGGCAGAGTTTCCCAATCTTTCCGGGTTTGCGGCCCGGTGGGGGGGGGAGAGGGATGGTTCTGCACAAGGGGCAGGCAAGCGCTCGTATCCCCGCAGCTCCATTTGCACGAGTGGCAGGCACCCTCACACACCGCTTGTGCAAATGGAGTGTGTGAACATGTGCTTGCCTGCTGCTCACATAAGCAGTGATGTGCACATGCATGGGCATGCTTTCCCACTGCTTCCACGGCCCGGGGGCTGGGGATCCAATAGTGGGCTGTGGCCCCGGGGCTGGGGACCCCCTGGTATGGAATGCAGCCACATGAGCAATCCTGGGGACCTCAAGAACGGAGCGTATAACACCTCTGCTGCATGAGATGCATTGGGTGCTGGTTTGTTTTCAGGCCCAATTCAAGGTGTTGCTTATGATCTTTAAAGCCCTATGTGGATTGAAGCCAGATTACCTTGGGAGCCATTTTCACCCCATTACCTCAGCCACTTGGTCAGGCACGGAGGGTATGTCACACACCCTCTGGGGGGGGGGGTCCAGGAAAAGAGCTTTCTCTGCCATTGCCCCTGCCCTGTGGAACATTCTACCCCCAAGAGGCAAGACAGACCTTTTGTAAATGCTTGAAGACCTGGCTCTGTTGACTCACTTGGGGCCCATAGAAGCACACGCAGTCATGGGGCTGTTTAGCACCCCGAAGCCCCCCCGCCTTTTAATCTTGAAATTTAATTATTTTATTCCTCTTTTAATTGTTTTTATTACAATACTTATATATTGTTTTTATGTCTATTTGTACACTGCCCAGAGTCACTATATAAGGGAGATGAGTGGTTTTTAAATATATGTAAACAAATAAAATAAATAAGTACCTTATGTTACATAATTTGAATACATACCACATTTATTACTTCCCTTCTTTTTATTCGAAGAAAATCAAAATACAGTTGATTCCATAAAAGTTACTGGCCTGCCCAAACTTCTGAGTAGCCCATTTTCTTTACGTTACCAATGTTTGGTAGACAAAAGCTGCTCATTGGTATTAAATATAGGTAGAAGAAACATACATACATATTGATATGTGGGAAAGCAGCAGCTAGAAAAAAAAATCCGGGTTTCTCATCTACATATATTCAACTTTAAAAAGTAAACTTATGCACTAATAAATTAATATGTACAACAAAATGGAGAACTTGGTTCCTTCCTTTAGATTTTGGACTATATTTCTCATCATCCTCAAACAACTTGTTTAATGGCTGACCATAACAGGGGTGGTTATTTAGCAACACATGAAAGGCTACAGTTTTTCTTAACCAGATACATCAATTTTTAATAAATTCATATTCTGTAAGTGGGAGATGAAATCAGCTTCCACGGTTTCTTTTTGGTACATCCATCCTGCATTTGTTCCCAATCAACATTGCTAAATGGCTGCAGAAATAGAAAGACAAATAACTTATTTTCACTTTGTCCATCTGGTTGCCCATATTTTATTTTTTATTCACCATAGATGTGTAGTGACTCTGCAAAGCAGGTCTCTACTCTTCATTAAAAAAAAGTATATTCATCTCTTATCTATGACCGAACTTTTTTAAAAGCTCAAGTACGATTTGGCAAGAAGGATGAGTGTATATCTCACTCACCCTGAATGACTTGCAATACCGAAATTCCAATTTTCTGGGTTTTTAAAAGTAAATAAATTGTTAATTTAACCTATGGGTGGATAAAAAGATAGCAAGACAGCAACTGAATGCAGGAACTGTTGGTTGATACACTCTGTGGGCATTCCACACTATAAATAGCCATGGCAAGACTGGGTGTGAAATCTAGATTTCAAGCATGTGCCAAGGTATGAGTTTCACTAGCTCTGTGCCAAAGATTGAAAGAGTGAGAAAAATGTAGCCAAAGTTGGCGCCTGACTTCACAGACAAGCTGGAGCAGAAGTATCCTACCTCTTAAATTAAGTGAAACTCTCTGACAATATTTTCCCTTCGTTCCTCTCTGAATATCGCCTTGGCTTGCTTTCCTAGCATTGTTTTCTGCATGTTAATTTTTAGTGCAGAGGGTGAAATACACTGCTCGGTGCACACTTGTAACCGAGGTTTCGCCCAGATAATTTGCCAGTGCTAAATATAACCCACTGTGCCCAATGATGGCAGGAGAGACAGGGTTGACACAAACTGTATGCCTGCATATTCCAGCAGGGCTCCTCTGAAGCCTCTCACTTTTCCCTTTAGGTCTGTCCAACGAATGTTAAAAGCCATCTTTGTACGATGAAAAAACAATGATGAATTTCCCAAAGCGTGTGGAATATGGCTTCAGTGAGAATCATCCACTTGCCTACATGATTATCTTGCAGACACAGTAGAGAGAGAAAAAGTGCCATTCCAGCCAGCGGGGGGCAGGCGCCCTCTCCCTTTGGTGTGATTTCGGCACTGCCCCTGCTCTGTGTTGAACACAAGGAGACAAGGAGAAACAAAAAGGAGCTTTTGCAGTTTCTAGGCTTCAGTGATACTTGTAGAGAAACAATTGTGGGTATCATGGATACACCCTGTGCGACAACCAATGCTAAAAACTGAACAATTCTGAATCACAGAATTACTGAGTTGGAAGGGACCACTGAGGTCATCAGGCCCAACTTCCCACTCAGGACAGTAAGCCAAATAAAAGCTTCTCTAACAAATGCCTTGACTACCTTCCACTTGAATACATCCAGTGAATGGGAGTCCACCATCTCCCTGGATAACTGGTTAGACTGTCAAACTGCTCTCCCCTTAGGAAGTCTTGGCTTATGTTCAGTTGGAATCTGCCTTCCTGTAATTTAAATCCACTTCTGCTGCAAGGCCTCTGACTGCACCCTCTCAAAGCCATAGAGCATCTCCTGGTGACACCCCTCTGGAAGAAATTTGTCCGCAAGATCTGCTGACTCGGGAGGTAGACTTTGCACCTGACAGTATAGTTTGCATGGATGAAATGTCTGATTACAGCGATGACTACCTCTGGGCATTTTTCGGCATTTTGCCTGGCAGAGTAAAGCAACACCGTGAGTGACTAATATGTTGGGCTCAAAATAATAACCTGCTGATTGCCTCACTTTTGAACATGCAGATGCTTCTTTCATGCTAGTCTTGGGTCACCTTCAGTTCTGAAGCTGGAAACTCAATGGCTTCAACGTATCTATGGGTTTGGACCATGAATAGCTTTTCTTCTGCACCTCAAAAGCACAAAACAGTAATGGCAATATTCCCCTATCGATCCTAACACGAAAAACAAATGGAAAAGTTTTGTCTGAATTTCAAATCCGGATGGGTAGATTCCTTATATCAAAGATTCTGCTTTGCTTCCCTTTGTCTTGACACTACTTGACTTTGCTATTAAATACTGTAAAAGTGAAAACCAGTCCTACAACTAAATATTACAGAGTTTCTTCCCTCCTGATAGAAGTTCTTTCTGATCAGCATTCTAGCTAGCCACCCATTCCTCTCCTGAAATACTCCTTTTCCATTAAGACACTTTTCTAATTCTTTTTTAGCTGCCACTGTGCATTCTAGCACAACCTGCTCAGTAATACCTGGGCTAGATTTCTTTTTTAATAAATGATGCGTTACTTTGTAAACACCAGTGCTTGCAAAAACATCCTAATATCTCAATATACAGCGCTTCTGGTTTTACTTTTGATCATCTGTGTTTGTATGTCTCAGCATGTCCAGTGACACCTCTAAGTATGCATTTATTTTAGATTTTTTTTAAAAAAAAATGTGAAACAAACGACCCTATTACAGACTATAGAAGCATTCTTCAAGTATAAAAATTGTGGATGGTTGTAGTCTAATGGTCTGTAAAGAAAGAACGGAGATAAAGAGAATAGTGGAGGACATATGGGAAGGAAGTACAGAAAGTACAGTATAGAAGCGGACCTTAGTGTCAGCCCTTCAAGGTTCACCAATTTTGAAGACCAAAGTCATGGATACTAAAACTACTTTTATTACAGGGTTAAAGTGACAGAATCTTGCAATTCTGAATGTGTCTTTCTCTTCCCTGCCTCTATCCTAAAGAGATCTTGGGACGGTCCAATCTGAGAGGCTTGCTCCAATTTCATTCCGACTTTGGATTAAGATTTCTCTTATCTGACTGTTGCCTTGGCTGTGGCTCTTCCACAGGGTTATTCTCACAGCCCATTCCACTTCATAATTACCCAATATCTGGGTATTTTGTGAGTGTCCTCCTCCCATGACAACCATTTTACGAGAATGCTTATATTCACACAATTGCATATGTGTCTTTCGGGCCAAATAGATGGGTTCCCTTGTATTACATTAAGTGATAACTAGTACCTTCCATAAAATATAGTGGCAAATCTTATTTCCCAAGAAGAATCCAATTAATTTGGCGTGTGCGTGTGTGTTAGTCATGGCAGAAGAACTATAGCTTTTTAAACCCTTATACAAGTCATTAATAAAGGAGCTTATTACATTTTTGTTGTGTTGGTGCCCATGTGCAACTCAGGGTGGCCTACAATGCTATAGCTTTCTCAGTTTAGCTGCCAACCCCAGGGCTGATTATATTTTCCACCTGTTTTTCTCTTACCCAGGAAAGGGATGTAGTGAATCCAGAGTTTCCACCCTCGTACTCTTCCTACCCTAATTGCCTTCAGAGCGCCGGTGGCAGAGTATTTTGGAGTAGAAATTTTGGACACCATCCCAAAGGACAGCTGCAGGCCCAAAATTCAATTGACCAAAAATGTGTCCCCAATTACCCAAGCAGCTGATTTTTCTTAATTTAATTTAAGTAAGTAAATACAGTACTTATAACTGGCAACTAAAAAGAGCATTTTTTGCTCTGCTGCTCTGCTGCTTATGCCCGCAATAATATGCATACGCTTGTATCACCTAATAAGAAACGTGTTTTGCTTCAGAAATTTATGACTCATGTGCACGTTTGTTAATATTAGTTATAAACAATTAACATTCAATGAATTAAGAATGGCTTCGTTAGGAATCACCCATCAATCAAGTTTTACTAATCTCTTCAAGAGATTTGAAATTCTTGGGTTTGTATGATACACTGAACCACAATTAGCCAACCATAATCTTAGCTAGCCTGTTGTACAGACTCAGTCTATGCGTAATTAATGGGTCACTGTATTAATTGGGCTCTTTGAATAAACCATGGTTTGGAGTATTCCCATATTATGACATTTCCCCTTAATCCTCATGTCGGTCTGAAGATAGCTAATGATCTCACCTTGAAAGGTAAAAACAGGCAGGTCCATGAGCCAATCAGTGCTCTTTGTCCAGCCAACCAATAGGAGACTTATACCCACAGTTTTCTTAATAATAATAAAATTGGAAGGGACCTTGGAGGTCATAAAGTCCAGCCCCCTGCTCAGGCAGGTAACCCTATACCATTTCAGACAAATGGCTGTCCAGTCTCTTCTTAAAAATGTCCAGTGTTGGAGCATTCACCGCTTCTGGAGGCAGGTTGTTCCACTGGTTAATTGTTCTAACTGTCAGGAAGTTTCTCCTCAGTTCCAGGTTGCTTCTCTCTTTGATTAGTTTCCATCCGTTGCTTCTTGTCCTGCCCTCAGGCGCTTTGGAAAATAGCTTGACTCCCTCTTCTTTGTGGCAGCCCCTGAGATATTGGAACACTGCTATCATGTCCCCCCTCATCCTTCTCTTCATTAAACTAGACATACCCAATTCCAGCAACCGCTCCTTATATGTTTTAGCCTCCAGTCCCCTAATCATCTTTGTTGCTCTTCTCTGTACTCTTTCTAGAGTCTCAACATCTTTTTTACATCGTGGTGACCAAAACTGGATGCAGAATTCCAAGTGTGGCCTTACCAAGGCATTGTAAAGTGGTATTAATACTTCACGTGATCTTGATTCTATTAATGCAGCCTAGGACTGTGTTGGCTTTTTTGGCAGCTGCAGCACACTGCTGGCTCATATTTAAGTGATTGTCCACTAGGACTCCGAGATCCCTCTCACAGTTACTACTATTGAGCAAGGTACCCCCTATACTATACCTATACATTTGGTTTTTCTTGCCTAAATGTAGAACCTTACTTTTTTCACCATTGAATTTCATTTTGTTAGATAGCGCCCAGTGTTCAAGTCTGTCCAGATCCTCCTGTATCCTAAGCCTGTCTTCTGGAGTTTTGGCTATTCCTGCCAGCTTGGTGTCGTCTGCAAATTTGATGAGTTCCCCATCTATCCCCTCGTCCAAATCGTTGATGAAGATATTGAAAAGCACTGGGCCCAGAACAGAGCCCTGGGGCACCCCACTGCACACTTCCCTCCATGTAGATGCGATTCCATTGAGGACCACACGCTGAGTACGGCCGGTCAGCCAGCTTCGAATCCATCTGGTGGTGATGCTGTCTAACCCACATTTTTCTATCTTATCAAGTAGTAGGTTGTGATCTACTTTAACTACTGTAGATCCTGGAAGCAATAGAAATATTCCCCACTATCACTGTGAAAGCAGGAAATAAACTGCAACACCCCACCCACCCCCGTCATGTTCCCAATGCATTTTGGAGAGTGTCTGGTTATTTGAGGGGGAAAGAAAAGGTATGTAAGTAATTGCTATAAAGGGGCAATCAAATCAGCATTCCTCTGTCACATTCTTCTATTGAGAAGCTCCATTTCCTGAATAGGATGGTTGTGGAAACAAAACGGTGGGAGACAAGACCCTCCCCCCCACCATATGCCATACTTTTATTTCCTGGACAAATTGTGGGGGAGGAGGATGGGGAGATAGATATGTGATAACACATTGAAGAACTAAAAGCCTCTTGCCAGCACTTTTGGTGAAAGGATAGCATGCCAGCAATCTTGCTGCCAGGTGCTTTTCCCACCAGCTGTCGCCATGGTTGCCTGTTGCTGGGGTGGCAGGAAGGGAACTGCATTCTAACCAAGGCTTGCAGACAGTCATCAGGAGCACAATGCTGAAGGTTGTGGAAGAGGGAGGCGAATGTCCCTTAGCCTCCTCTGCACATACAGGTAGTCAACTTACTACCACAACCGAGCCCAGAATGAGAGCAATAATTTGTTGCTGTCGTTAAGCAAGGCACCCATGCAATCCCAATCCTCCCCATTGCAGTCATTATGTAGAGCATGGGGTGCCTGAGGTGGCGGGGGGAGGCCCTGGATTGCTGAACGGATGGTCATAAGTCAAGGACTATTTTCTTCAGAGATAGAAAATAAATTGCTGCTCCCCCCCTCCCCCGCCGACCTTCTACCACGACAAAATAAAAGCAGCCTGAAGCTTTGTAGGGGGGAGATTTATTTATTTATTTATTTTATTATGAAATTTATTTGCTGTCCGTCTTGTGTCAAATGGCTCTGGGAATTGGTCCTCGATGAAGAAAAGGGGAAAATGGGCAAAACGTGCCCATGCATCCTTCCTTTCTCTAGTCTACTGTGTGGACAGACCACTATAAGCATTTGTAGGGACTGCTCTAAAGCAGCAGGCTATGCATTTTTCTGGTCACGTGTCCCAAAACCAAAACTTGAACTCTTGTCAGGAAAGAAGATTGATTACACTTTCGAGCCGTCTTTCGCCTTATACTCAAACTTTCCTTACAAAGCCTGCAGATGTCATAAGGCAGAAACTGGTGGACACTGGCAGAAAAATATTCACTCAGCTGAAGCCCAGGGGGAAGGGCAAAAGAGCAGCCAAGACGAAAACAGATCACCCACAATTCCATCAGCAATTCCATCAACAGACACATTGATCTTCAACCAGTCTACGAACTCCTCACGATCCAAATCAAACACACAGCCACCCTGAGTCAGCACAGACCCCCAATCAACCCACGTAAGTCCCCTCCCCCCCACCAGCAGTTCACCTCCCAATGACCCTGACCTGAGATAACCTCCCCATCACAAGACCCATCACAATACTCACTGATGACTCACACCTGGCCCATCACAAGACCCACCACAGACCCTCACTTGACACTCCCACACCTGAAGCCCTGATATAAGTAGAACACCGACACTGACATCCCCTAAACTCTGCTGAAGATGTTACCTAGCCTGGTAATGAAATGTTCAGAAATCAACCCACAAGCTCGGAGAACGAACCTTCACCCTCAGATCACCACAATCTCTGGAGTGTTTGGGACAGAACAATGTGGGATGGATGGTCCTGCTATTGGATGGATTAATAACCATACCCAACATGAGGTCCTTTGTAGAATTAGGTCTAAATAGAGCCACATGTAGTGGATTATCTCAGAGTTCTGTCCTGGCCCATGATCTTCACTGTTTTTATAAAAGGCAAAAGGATGGAAGAGAAGGGCTACCCAAACCTGCAAATGACACAAAGCTGAGAGAAGGGTGATACCACAGAAGCCAGACTCTGGGTTCAAAAGATTCTTGATTTGAATATTGAGCTCTCTATAAGAAAAAGAGTGTTCAGTGGTGAGAAAGGTAAGGTTCTGCACTTAGATATGGAAACCCTGACACACAGGTACAAGGTAGATAATTTCTGGCTTAGAAGCTCTGTGAGAAGGATTCAGGATCGCTGCTAGACCCCAAATTAAGCATGAGCCAGCAGGGTGTTGCTGTTGCCAAAAGAGACAGTTCAATATTAGGTTGCATCAACAGAGTAAGGCAGTCCTTGACTTACAACAGTTCATTTAGTGATCATTCAAAGTTACAACATCACTGGAAAAAGTGACTTATGACCGTTTTTCACACACATGACCGTTGCAGCATCCCCATGGTCACGTGATCAAAATTCAGACGCTTGGTAACTGACTCATATTTATGACGGTCGCAGTGTCCCGGGGTCATGTGATCCCCTTTTGCCACCTTCTAGCAAGCCAAGTCAATGGGTAAACCAGATTCACTTAACAAACATATAGCTAACTTAACAACTGCCGTGATTCACTTAACAACTGTGGCAAGAAAGGTCGTAAAATGGGCCAAAACTCACTTAACATATGTCTCACTTAGCAACAAAAAATTTGGGCTCAACCGTGGTCGTAAGTTGAGGACTACCTGTATAATGTCAAGATCAGAAGAAATAGTTCTGCTCTATGCTCTACTGGTCAGAAAAGTGAAAGAGACGTTTTTATCACTCTTTTGGCCTTTAGGCAGAACTCTTGACCATTTCACTTAAAAATAACCCTCTCCTCCATTTGTGAACTTTTGAAAAAAGACCCAGCTTTTTATTATTTTGCTGGTTAATAAACTTTAATTTCAGTGTTCTTCAGCAAGTTGCCAACCCTCCAATGACAACAACCCCACGTGACACAGACCGTTCACATAAGAAGGCTCCTGTTTTCTGTTCTCTACTTTCCTCTAGGTCAGCCTAACCTGACTTCACTGAGACAGAAGGTTCAATGTCAGGGTGTCCTCAACAAATAGTAAGCAAATCACCTTGGGGCAGGCAAGGTGGCTGTTGGAATTTAGCCAAACATTAGCATGGCAGATGAATGATATTGGTAAGATAACCCCTACTCTCAAGCTTGCCATGCAAAAGTTATGGCATGCAAGACAAAAAGAATGAGGAAGAAAGCTATACTTTTTATTGCAACAATCCCCATAGCACAGGGGTCTTCAAACCTGGCCCTTTTATGACTTGTGGATTTCAGTTCATTGAATTCCTCAGCCAGCGTGCCTGGCTGAGGAATTCTGGGAGTTGAAGTCCACAAGTCATAAAAGGGCCAAGTTTGAAGACCCCTGCCATAGCATGATCAAATGGTCACTAGCCAGAGGCCAAGCTTTTGTTGTTTTCATCACCCTCTTCTATTATGGCAATTGCAAAGAGGGTTGCTAGGTCACTTTTTATGGAAAGTCAGCAGCACCTGGGGATCAGACAGATTGTGAGAGATCCATCCTTTGGATTCCGAGAGATGAGGCTGTCACTCATGTAATGCTACAAGCTCTCCAAAGCTAGGCTGGGAATGGCAGTAGCTGTCCCTGGGCAACAGCAAGGAGGAGTTTTAGAAAAAGCAATTGCTGGATGTCTAAATCATCCAAGATCTTATGTGGTTGACACATAAAAGTGAATGAGAGGAGGGTGAGTTGTTCACACTTTGGAAACAGTATCCTCAACATTCTGAAGTGTCAGCTAAGTAGCCTTCCTTTTTCCCCTCCAGCACCTTTTCTTAGATTAAAGGCAGCAAAAGTGACCAATTCCCACAAATCAGGGTCTTATTCTCTGATCCAGTTTTAGATTCTTCTATTGCAGCGCCACTTCTAACCACAATCTCCAATGGTTTCAGAAGCAAGCCTTCAAGTCACCATCATTTCTGCAGATCTTGGAATGCTGAAAGATCAGAGACACGATGAACTAGCGACGGCTCCTTCAAGCTGGCCATTAAGAGAGTGCAAAAATTGCCAGCTGTGTCCTAGTCCAGAGCTACAGCAGCTTCTGGAGTAACAAAACCATCCTCATCCCTGCTCTATATAGAAAGAAGAAAAACAGGTTACTAATTTTGCCTTCCCGCTATTTTCAGTCCATATTATATGTAGCATTTGGTTAGTTTGCAATAAAAAAAAACAAACTGAACTGTTGATATTAGTTCAGAAGTAATATTGAATGTGTACAGCTGGAATGGAGAATTGCAAGAGGAGGCTGTTTCCTCTCCTCTGCCATTTCTGAATCTAAATGGCTTCCCTTTTGACAGTTGCTAATAGTTACAAAAAAGAAGTTGAGACTTTGGAAAAAGTATAGAGAAGAGCAAATAAGATGATTAAAGGCTAGAGATTAAAACATATGAAGAACAGTTGCAGGATTTGGGTTTGGATAGTCTAGAAAAGAAGGACTAGGGGGGACATGATAGTAGTATTCCAGTATTTGAGAGGCTGCCACAAAGAGGAGGGGGGTCAACTTATTTTCCAAAGCACCAGAGGGCAGGACAAGAAACAATGGATGGAAACTAATCAAGGAGAGAAGCAACCTGGAATTAAGGAGAAACTTCCTAACAGTGAGGACAATTAACCATTAGAACAGCTTACTGTCAGAAGTTGCCGGTGCTTATCACTGGAGATTTTTAAGAAGAGACTGGACAGCCACCAGTCTGAAATGGTGTAGGGTCTCCTGCTTGAGCAGGAGGTTGGACTAGAAGACTTCCAAGGTCCCTTCCAGCTCTATTCGGATTGATTGATGTCTGGGGGCTGAGAAGTCTCACAGTATCACCGAGCTGTTTCCTGCATTGGGCAATCCACCTGATGGGCATGTTGGCTGTCAAAGCTCTGGATAAAGAGATAATAATCCCAGTGGTTCTTCCATGAAAGTATTCTGGACCCTCCAACCAAGGAAGCAGGCACAAGATGTGGCCTTACTAAGGCTTTATAAAGTGGTATTAATACTTCACGTTATTTTGATTCTATGCCTCTGTTTATACAACCGATGATTGTATTAGCTTTTTTGGAAGGAGGAAGCTTGAGAGTTCACAAGGTTTATACTGTATGGAACGAAACTGTGGCTGAATCTGGATGTTCTGCTTTGGATACCACGAAGCCTCCTCCTAGAAGGTAACAAGGAAAACAGGTTGTGAAGAGGATGGGTAATATCCCAGACAATTTTACGGACCCTGCTCAAGCAACGCTTCTGTGCTATGTCCTGGATGGGAGGGAGGGAACTGCCAATGATCTTTTCAGCCATCCTCACCACTCTCTGCACCGCCTTCCTGTCTGAAGCAGTGATGCTTCCAAACCAGACTGTGATGCTGTATGACAGGATGCTCTCGATCGCCCCCCTGTAGAAAGTGGTAAGGATAGGAGAAGGAAGATGTGCTTTTCTCATGTGACACAGAAAATGCAGGAGCTGCTGTGCCCGCTTCACCAGTGTCTCGCTGTTGAGAAACACTGGCCCATGAGAGTATCTGAAATCTGCCACCTCTTTCTGACTCTTTCTCAGGAGTCCCTACAACATGCTCAGATCTGAGCTGAAAACATGTCCATTTGCTTTTCTATAATGTTGTGAGATGCTGCCTTGCTGTGAAACCATACATTTACTTTAGACTGTAAGAAACACTGGAAATGGTACCAAGTCAAACTGCGTCATAAATGGAGATGAGATATATTCTCCTCTAAGATGAAGTAGATAGATGAGAAACCCATGGATCCAATTTGCTAGGTTTTGGATAGGCTTTGGTCCAGACTCAACAGCTGTTGCTGAAAAAGTCCAAGGTCTTTGTAAGGAGATTGCATTCCTTTAAAATCCAGCTACCCTTGAAGCGAAGGAGCCAACTAAGGCTCCTCACCAAGGTTACTTAGCAATGTCATCCCCGCTTGATGATAAATTTAGCCTTGACTTGCTTATAAATTAAAACAAGCTGCAGCTGTAGGAAGTCTTAGAGGCCTGCTTCTCCAGAGTATAAGAAGACGACGATGACAAAGACGACAATGACATGCCCTTTCCTCCCCATGTACGTCCCAATGAAAATGGCTTCTCCCTGTTGGGTTTTCACCAAATGGCTGGAATTAAAAGCCCAAGGCTGGGAGATGATCATTGATAGCAGGGGTTGATTAAATCCTGACCTAGAGAATAACTCAGATCAAAGAAACAAGGGAGGATGTTTATCTGTTGTACACACGCACAAATAGACTATCCCTATTATCATCTGTGAACAGAGAATGTTGTGGTTTTCTTCCCGTTTTGCCTCGCTAAAAGGGGGCTACTTTGGTTTGCCAGCAATGTGCTTTTTGAGCCTTACGCCACTCCTGCCTCCAAGATCTCTATTTAGTTCTACAATGTCTGTCTGTCTGTCCGTCTCAATGTTTCTCAACCTTGAGAACTTTAAGATGTGTGGACTTCACTCCCAGAATCCCTCAGCCAGCAAGCAATGGGAGAGGCTGGATTTGCTTGATGATTGCTTAATGATCGCATGGTCTGCTTAACAACTGCAGCGATTCGCTTAACAACTGTGGCACAAAAAGTTGTAAAATTGGGTGTGACTCACTTTATAACCAGCTTGCTTAGCAATGGAAATTCTGGTCCCAATTGTGATTGTAAATTGAGCATTGCTGGTATAATTGCAAACATTTAAGTTCCTGTGAAGCCTTGGCTTTGCCCGCTCTGCAGCTTCTAAGGTATGTTTTAAAGGTGTGGGAACATGTGTTTTTACCAGTGTATTTTTAACCCAAGGAGAAACCATCTCTGTGGCGTGTCATTCAATAGATTCTGGGCTACTGCAGTGTATAGGGAAGCAGCATACAGTCAGGCAGAGGTGAGTGTTGAACAGTGAGTTAATATTATGGTGATGAATGGCTTTCCAACTGATGCTAGATAGGAAGATTGAGGAGGCAGGCTTTAAAGACATTTATTTATTTAGAAACAAAGAAACATATAATGCCGCACCTCATAACAAAAATATCAAATACGTCTAGTTTGATTTCTGAAATGGATAGTGATAGCAACAACTTTACTTGTAAGCAGGGAATACAGAAGAACGTGCACAGTTTCAGTAACAGAGGAATATGAAAACTTGAATCCTTCTTCGCTGCCTCCTCCTCCTCCTCCTCTGTAGCACCGAACAAGAGATTTATTGATTGATAAGTGCAACAACCAGTGGATATGATAAAACACAACCCAAATTATAGCAGAGCTAGTAAAATCTGAAAAAAAGGATAATGAATAAGTCCTTCTTCCACCATCTCCTCCTTCTCCTTGTCTTCCTCCTCCTGTTCTATAGCACTGAACAACAGTAGTTTATAGAATAAATTCACTATTAAATTTAGGGCTGGATGTATTTCTGAATAGGTACCAACCCAGCTACCTTAATATCGCATGTATTGGCTATGTGGAGAATCCAGGGTGTTCAGAACTTGGCAGACTTTACTGATTTAGAAAGACAAATGTCTCAGCAAATTCAAGGAAACAAGAACAGGTTTTCAGACAAGATCCTGTGTGGAAGCAACCCAACACATTTGATGTCCTTAGCACGTTTTACTTAGCAGAAAAGGGATCCCTGCTTCTCTACATTCCAAGAGTCTGGGAAAAGGTAGTTCTTAGTGTATAGCACTTCTGTGACTCTTGCCATGTTACTTCAATAGCTAAGCACCAAGAGAGCCTGCTGGATCTCAGTCTCATGTCCTGCTCTATGAAAGAGAAGAAATTGGCAAGGGGCAAATCAGAGCCAGGTGTATTCAGAAATGTGCAATACTGGGTGTGCTGCCAAGCTGCCATAAGTGCAGTTTGACACCTCTTGGCACCAAGATTTCTAACTGAATTTTGCCAGCCCCAAAGTTTTATCTTGCTTACTGCTGGGAAAATTAAAGCAATACAAGAGCCACTTTGGCACTAGGCGAATGCATCAGGCGGCACTTTAGAATAGAAAAACAAAAGTGGGAGGGACCTTGGAGGTCTTCTAGTCCAACCCCCTGCTCAGGCAGAAAACCCTATACCATTTCAGACAAATGGTTGACCAATCTCTTCTTAAAAACTTCCAGTGTTGGAGTATTCACAACTTCTGGAGGCAAGTTGTTTCACTGGTGCAAGTTGTTCCACTGGTAACCATCAACAACAGGCAGGGCCACAACTCAAAAGTGAAAAGGTTACTCAAACATTCTTGTTTGGGGTAAGAACTGGGAGTAGCAAAAGCCAGGCAATGCAGATCATGGTCTAATTCCATATGTGTTTCTTTCAGCCAGCAAAACATACAGGAGGAATAAAATAATGTAGACGTCAAAGTCAAGTCAATCCTGGGCAAGATTTCAGAAGCCAAAGACAAGAAAGCAGAAGTTGTGATCTTCCCACTGAAAGCTAGTGTGGCAAGGTAGCTGAAGTGCAAGGCACAAGTGAGCCAGACACACAGATCTGCAAGCAGGAAATGCTGCTCCCAACACAGAGCTTTGCTCCCGAATAGAAAGCTTTCTATTGGAAGCTCGGTCTATGCCACCTGCACTCAGGAGGTGCTCTTCAGGTTTGCTTTGACTGCCAAGCCCCTTACAGGTACTTGAAAAGCCAATCAGAGTACAGGTAGTCCTTGACTTACAACAGTTCATTTAGTCAGTGACTGTTCGAAGTTACAACGGCACTGGAAAAAGTGAATTATGACTGTTTTTCATATTTATGACCGTTGCGGCATCCCCATGGTCATGGGATCAAAATTTGGATGCTTGGCAACTGACTCGTATTTATGTGGCATCTGGGGTCATGTGATCCTCTTTTGTGACCTTCTGACAAGCCAAGTCAATGGGGAAGCCAGATTCACTTAACGACCGTGCTACTAACTTAACAACTATGGCAAGAAAGGTCGTAAAACGAGGCTTAACAAATGTCTCGCTTAACAACAGAAATTTTGGGCTCAATTGTGGTCACAGGTCAAGGACTACCTGTATATCTTTATTCCCACTCATCTGGGTTGCTACATAGATCCGTTTAGGTCAGGTTTCTGGCAAAGATGAATGGGGACAAAAGGGAGTCCAGACTCATCTGATGGAGAGGGCTTGCAAGGATCTCTCGATCCAGACTATGCCCCATCTATGCAACGACACGATCTCTCCTATTTGCACCAACATACTCAACCTCTCTCCTCTCCATCCAATGAGAAGATCACCACCTATATAAACAGTGATCCTTCTCCCGGTAGTGTCTTTTCCAGTTAGAAATCTCCCCCTGGGCTTGGTTTGTGAGCTCTAAGCCCTAAGTAATACATAAAGGTGTAAGATCATAAGAAGGCCACAAACCAGGTATAATTGATACAACATAGTTGGCCAGAGTCACTTCGACAGTGAGATGGGTGGCTTATACATTTACTCAATAAATAAATAAAAATAAACAAATAAGCACATGCTCTATTATGATGATAAAAATTAATTGCAGTTGATCTTGAGATTTTGTTTGATAAATGTTTGAGATTCATCCCCATTTCTTGTATTTGCATTGTAAATTCCCTAAATGGATATCATTCAATAAATGGAACATTCGGAGCAGCTGGTTTCCTCCCAGATCCTAGCCAGAGAGCCTAACTCCTAATTTCTTTCACTATATCTATGTTTTCTGTTACAACAAGGAAGACAAATGCCCAGGTTTAATGAAAGCAGCCAATGTAATTAAGGATAGGATTCCTGCCATTTTTGTGATTTAACAGGCAGCATTTCAGCATTTTCTCTCTACAACATGGCAACAGAAAGCTCAGGATGCCAGCATTTGCCCTTATATATGCAACAATTAAAGTTGCTCTTCTGGAATCCCAGAAAGACTGTTTAAAAAAAAAAAAAGTCAGAGGACCGAACAAATGAATATGCTGACAATCCTCATTACATGATGAAGATTTGTCTTTTCTATGGACAATAATAGGGTCACCTACAAAAAGTGGATAATCATTAGAGGGTGACCAAGAGTTATGGATGCCAGTTATGGATGAGATATTCTGCTTTTTTTATTCAGCCCAGCTCTGGTAGCCATAGGCGTAGCCCAACTGTGCTCCCTTCCTAGGATGTGTCAGATTGTCTCCTCAGAAAAGTGCTCATGATGGTAGTGATCAAAGGGAAGAGTTGGGTTGGGAAGAATAAATGCAATATCTTGGGTGGGAAGGGATGGGGCGGAGTGGAGTGCAGTGGAGTAGAGTAGAGTAGAGGGTAGGGTAGGGTGGGGTAGAACTGTATAGAATAGGAATAGGAATAGAATAATAGAAATAGAAATAGAAGAGAATGCCAGAGCAGGGGGAGCCAGCTCATTCAAGTCCCATGTCTCAGAAGACCTTGCAGAACTATCCAAATGCGAGGTCAGATAATTCCTGAGGTTATCTATGGAGATTCTCAATCATCCAGGTCATGGTTGTTCCAAAGGTTCTGTTCAAAAGAAAGTCCAGTTGTGTTTTGAACAGCACATTTGGGTTAGTTTCTAAGGGCATCTACTGGCTCTATACTAAAGTGCGCTTGCATAATATGTCTTACCTAATTGTATTGATTGCCTTTGAGTCACAAATACCAGTATAGATCAAGAGAGGTCCTGTTCCTGCAAAGAGCCAGTGATAAAATGGGTGAGGTGATTTGCACAGCACACTGTTAGGCATTATGTTAATTGTGGCTAATTAGCCAGCAAATGCTCCCACACAACAAACTACAAACAGGTACCACTTCCTTTTCACCCAGACATGGATATCTGCACCTAGTCAACCAGCACTTCCTGGATTTTTAAACATTGAAACTGAATATGTGGTGTGCAAGTTACAGTGCACAGAGTGGGGAATGGCTGAGACACTCCTGATCTAGTTCCATCATCTATACAAGCCAGAACCAGCTAACATAACAAGCTGGAGTGGCCTTATTTTGTAGCCCTGCTATCTGTGTTTCAGTCTTGAGGCAGAAGGCTAAGTACTTTCAAAGCTTGGACTGTATGTAAAACCACAGTTTAGCTGAAAAAACTTTACTATAACCATAAGTGCAAATGATGGTTAACCTGCTTCTCCTCAAACATAGCTTAAAGAATTGGCAAGATCCACAGGTCACACTTATTTTTGTCTGCTTTAAATCTCCTTCCAATCAACCTCATTGGATGGTCTCTGGTCCTAGTATTTTGAGTTCATGTTCTCCATCCATCCTTGATTTTATATGGCTAAAACATGGCCCACCTCAGTCTTGTTTTTCCCAAGCTACAAATTACTAAACATTTTGGTTTCTTTTTTTCTAACTTTATAATATCCTTTTATAAGTATGCTTTCCAGAGCAGTTTACAATAATCCAATATACAAGTGCATATACCGTGCACTTGAATATATGTGCACTGTAATGCTGTCATTATCATTTTTTCATCTGCCTTTTCCAAAGATGGTGCACTCTGAGTCAACACCAAGTTATCCACTATGGCCCCCAATGTCTTTTTCTTTATTATTTACAAATAGTCCTGACATCATCAGTGTATACGAGAAGGGAGAAAGCGACCAACTCAAAATGACCTACAAGTCTCCAGTGTAGAATTGGAATTAAAAGCAGATATAGATACTCCTTGACTTATGACCACAACTGAGCCCATATTTTGTGCTGTTAAGCAAGACAGTTGTTAAATGCGTTTTGCTCCATTTTATGACATTTCCTGCCACAGTTAAGTGAATCACTGCAGTCGTTAGTAACACAGTTGTTAAGTGAATCTGGCTTCCCCATTGATTTTGTTTGGCAGAACATCCAGAAAGGTGATACATAGCAGTTGCCAAGCATCTGAATTTTGATCACATGACCATGAGGATGCTGCACTGGTCATAAGTGTGAAAAATGGTCATAGATCAGTTTTTGAACTGCTCTATAGATAATGCACTTTCTTGTGTGCTTCATCTTAGTTTGGCGCACCTGGAGGAGAAGAATACTCATGTGCAAATGCTGTTTGTTGGTTTTAGTTCAGCTCAGCGTTCAACACAATCATTTCTCAGCATTTGGTGAAAAAACTGGGCCTATTAGGTTTTAATACTTCCTTATGTAATTGGATACTTGACTTCCTTATTGATAGTTTGTGCGAGTTGCAAGAAAAGTTTCCAATTCCATCTTTTTGAGCATGGGTTCCCCACAGGGCTGTGTTTTAAGTCCGTTACTGTTTACCTTGATGACCCATGATTGCTGTGCTAAGTCTGCTATGAATCATATTGTGAAGGCAGAAGGGGTCAAGTTGTTCACCAAAGCACCAGAGGGAAGGACGAGAAACAATGGTTGGAAACTGATCAAGGAGAGAAGCAACCTGGAATTAAGAAGAAACTTCCTGACAGTGAGGACAATCAACCAGTGGAACAGCTTACCCCCAGAAATCGTGGGTGCTCCATCACTGGAGATTTTTAAGAAGAGACTAGACAATCACCTGAGATGGTGTAGGTTCTCCTGCTTGAGCAGGGGACTGGATTAAAAGATCTCCAGGGTCCCTTCCAGCTCTATTCTATTCTATTCTATTCTATTCTATTCTATTCTATTCTATTCTATTCTATTCTATTCTATTCTATTCTATTCTATTCTATTCTATTCTATTCAAGTATGCGGATGACACAGCAGTGCTGGGTCTTATCTGGGATGATAACGAAGATTCTTATAGGGAGGAGGTGAAGGCTTTGGTGGATAGGTGCAATAAAAATAACTTGGTTTTGAATATTAATAAAACAAAGGAGATCATTGTTGATTTTAGAAAGAGCTGGCATAGTCATATTCCACTTTGTATCAAGGCTGCAGCTGTGGAGGTGGTCGATAGTATTAAGTAACTGGGGGTGCAGATAACTAACAACCTGACTTGGTCTCTTCATACGTTATCTTTAGTGAAGCGTGCAAACCAGCATTTGCATTTCTTGTGTCAGATGGGGAGAGCACATCTTTCTCCTTCTGTCTTGGCCACTTTTTACAGAGGCACAATTGAAAGTGTTTTAACAAACTGCATCACTGTTTGGTTTGGTGGTAGCAGAGCCTCAGATAGAAGGACCATACAGAGAGTGGTAAGGACAGCTGAGAAGATTATAGGACACTCACTTCCTGTTATTAAGGATACTGCTTATAACCGTTATGTGTTTAGAGCTCGAAGCATTGTTAGAGACTCCACACATCCACTACACGATCTGTTTCTGTTGAATCTAGAACTACTAGATTCTGTAACAGCTTTGTTCCTTATGCCACCCGTCTTGTGAATTCGCAGGATTCTTTTCCCCCCGCCATGTATATGTATACACTCGAACTAGACTGTGATGTTTTTCTGTGTCATATGTGTGTGTATGTTGGTATATGCATAATGGTATTTTTTTGAGAGCTGAATGCAACAAAATTTCATTTTAATGTTTGCTGATTAGTGTACATTTTAAGTGACAATAAAGTTCTATTCTATTCTATTCTATTCTATTCTATTCTATTCTATTCTATTCTATTCTATTCTATTCTATTCTATTCTATTCTATTCTATTCTATTCTATTCTATTCTATTTCAGTGCTGTTTGTAACTTTGAATGGTAACTAAATGAACGATTGTAAGTTGAGGACTACCTATACAGATCACGTTGGGAAAAAAAAGTATAAAACTGAGCTTCAAAGCAATCAAAACTGAGCCATTATCTAGAGTACGGGTGTCAAACTCGCCATGTCATGTGACATGTTGCAACGTATCGCAACTTTTTTTGCATTGCCGGAGCTGGAGTGGGCACAGCCTCCGCATGATACAACCGGCCCATGGGCCGGCAGTTTGATACCCCTGATATAGAGTGAAAAATGCTAACAAGTGCGCTTTCCTGACTTGGTGAAATAACCTTGTTTTCACCAGGTGGGCTGAGGCCAATCATATATTGGGGAGGGGGGGGGGAATACCATTCCAGACAAGAGTGGCAGAAACTGAAAAGGTATGTTTCTGCCCCAGAAGATGACAATTTCTAATCAAAGAGTCATGTAGAGAGCCCACCCTACTAGAACCTATTGAGTAGGCCAATGTTCACCTTTTTAAAAAAGATCCTTCTGCAACTCTTCATTATTGCTCTCAGTTTTTAGCATCCAGATTAGTTTAGTATTGTCTGCAAACTTGGCCATGTTAATACTTAGCCTTAACGTCATTCAAAAGCATTGATCCCAGCCCATCTCATTGAATGTCTTGTTTTAATGTTGTTCCATTGAGAAATTGCCATTTTTCTTAATCATTGCTGTCTGATTTTTACCAGTTAGCATTCCATAAAGAGTCATCCTCTTATCTCCATGATCACTAAGTTTACTCAAGAGCTTTTGTCAACGGCATCACTATAACATTGTGAATAAACAAAAATTCAACCACAAAATATACAGTACACGCTGTTTTCTTAAACAAATGCACCCAAGCTATGAGAATATCAGTGAACAGAACTGATTCTTAAAATGCTATTCATCTGGAGATCAGTGTTCTTACAAGTTAGAAAGAGTACAACTGATTTTTAATGAACCACAAGAGGAATTTACTTGATTACTGTACTGAAATTATAATTAAGTCCCCTTAGTTTCATGAAACTACAGGTGACTTTTCCAATAATAAAAAGAAGCCTTTTGGAGTTTTGCATTAGTAACTACACATATTGTTTTAAAAGGCAAATAGCAGGTGCATGGGTTATTGATTAGATGGAGATACCAGTTAAGGGATCTTTAATATTCTGCCCCAGACTTTGGTCCTCAAAAAGAGCATGATTACTGCAGCATACATTTTGTACTGGGTTATATATTTATACCATTTGAAACAACTTCTCAGGCATTATCAACTGCTGTGAGCTAGAAAGCTCCCTCCTATTAGACACTCTAAAGATTAGAAGACTAAGGGAAAATTCAGTTGATTTCTGCCCTGGTTGTTACTTTACCCGAGACATCCCACTATGAGAAACCTAAGAACTATCCTGTCTAAATAAACCAATCTTGAATTTATGGTCGTTACTAAAGGATGCCTGCTTTACTCTGTTGCTATATTGCCAAGTAAAAACAAAGGCCTTAAAAACAACTAACAAAAAGCATATGTTGAAAGAAAAATCAGGTCCAGTTCCAAGTCAGGAGTAAGATGCCTTCTGTGGGAGCTGTGGCTGAAGGCATTTTGCTTATGAATAGTGTGGCCCCGGGCTTTCTGAATGGATTAAAAAACCTCAATTTTTAAAGATTGGCCTCCTCAGGTTTCTGCCTGAGGAAGAGAGATTGGGGCTTTTTCTCTATTTCTCCTTCAGGGGAAATATAATATTCTGCCTCTTTTTAATATTAAGAATAAAGAATATTTTAATCTGGGGAGGGGGCCTTCCTACACATATTTGGGTCTTCATATTATGTATTTTTCTCAAATGTTTGGTACAAAGCATATTCTTTATGTTTACTCAGATGGTATCATAGCAGCACTGTTAAAGCCTTGTCTCAGCCTTGCCTCTTTACAAAGGAGCAGAGCTTTGATTGACTGTGACGATTGCCCTATTGCCTGGTTTGACCTCCTCCCCAGATGTTGCTATGCAGTCCAACACATCTGTAAGGCACCAAGTTGCTGAATAAGAAAGAATGTCACTAAATAATATTACAAGGTAATATCGATATAAATTATGTTCCCCTCCTTCAATGACTCATGAAATGATTGACTATACTTTTTTGCCTTGCTTTTTTTTTTTGCAGTTTTCTGCTTGCTGTGAGAAATTACATTATTAGCATAGAACCTTTGAGATAATAGTTTGTTTTATTATTGGGGTTTAGATTTCTGGGGTAACAGTGATTGTAATTTTGCCTTGCAACACACTCGTGATAAAGTGCCCCAACTCTCTAAAAATTGCAGAAACATTCATTATTCCAAATGGGCTAAGATACCCCAACTTCTCTGAACATCTGGCGTTCGCATGCCAACCCTGGAAGGATTTCAAGCTTCACATGTAATTCTATAAATATAATTGGATTTTCCATGGAACATCTTGACTTGGCAGATTGGCTCGTGGGGGCTGGAAGAGAGACATACTTATGCCTGGATTCAGTGTATAATCAGCTACAGATGCCATGCAGGGAGTACTTCTTTAAGGTAGCATTGCTTTCTGCCACTCACACACTGAATAATAGCACTTCAGCACTGCCATGTGGAAGAGCCCAAACCTGAACAATTTTATGCATGTTGGATGTTGTTGGCTAAGAGGAAACTTCAATATTAATATAGCCCAGAATGCTCTAAGCCTGCCTTAATCCTGGACTGGGGTTATCAGGAAGACAATGACAGGGGGGGGAAATGTGCCCAGGACACATTTATCCATCATTTTTGTGTAATCATAAAAAGGGTACAATATCCATTTCCTGTTAATTTTCAAACCATAATTTAAAAAAAAAGTCTCTAATATATTATTTAAAATATTATTAAATCTAAACAACAAAATTAATATATAAACGTACTACAGTATGGCACAACTGCATCAGGAAAATAATGTATTTTGAGCACCAGTAACCAAATCCAATTTCTTTTTTAAAAATGCATGTGTGTTCAATAGACCTAGCATAATATTTTGGAAGGGTTTATTAGTAATTTTAAATATGTAAAAATTTGATTTATAGTTGTGAACATTGCCTTCCTTGATGTTTTGTTACTGGACTTTCCAATTTTTTTTATTCCATGCCTCATTATCTTCTTGAACATTTAATTTAATCTATATTAACAACCATTTATGTTTCATTATTATAGACTTATTTTTTGTAATAGATATATTACATTTTCTGGTACCAGAATTTGTTCTTAAGCACCTAAGATGGCCCCCTGCTGATATTTTGAGAAGTGTTTTAACTGAAAATACAGCCTCTCTGTCCTTTTTTTTTTTTTGTCAAACAATGCTTATGTCACAACTCTGTAAATAACTGAAAATCATAAGATAATCCTGTTATTCAACACTCTGTCCAGGTTCTCCAACAAAAGAACGAACTTGCTCTCTTCTAATCTATATTTCCCTGTAATGATCACAGTGAAGGTGTCAATGCATGTCATGATTTTCAAGCAGCTAATATAGAGGGAGAATTCCAAACTTTCCATGTTCTGGGAAACACCGTCCAACTTATAAGGAAAGGATGCCTTCAAGCCTTAGGAGTGCACCCAGGAAAATATCTGGGCAATATTATGGAAGTGCTTGCCAATGTCTTTTTCCAGGCTGTTCTTTTGATTTCCCAGCCTAGCCAGCACTGGAATTGCTAAGAAACCCAGCATCCAAGTAATAAATTGGGCCACTGGGCCAATTTTTAGTTTCAGAGATAAGCTATGACTGGCTTAGTGCTACCCCTTGCTAGGTCTTCTAACTTATGTAAAGGATGTCACAATGCCCATATCAAAACATGTATGAAGGGCAAGTTTCCAGGGGGCAAAATTAAGCATTAATTAAACTGAGAAAGACAATTTGTTTATGATCTAAACTTAAATTTGAAAAATTTAAATCTCCTTTTCCAATAGTTTAAACTCTGCAATTGAAGCTTCCCTTCCTGAGAATTTTCCTGCATCACTCCCCCAAATAGGGCTTTATATTTATGAAAATGTATTACAGGAATATGCAGAGAAATGCTATGTATGATGTAAAAAAAAAATCATTTTTAAAGTGTGTATTTGACTTAAAATATTCTGTATAAGTAAAACCCGTCTATCCAAATCTCTTGCTGTTTCCAGGGCAATATATCCAAATTCAGCTTCCTCATTTGAGCTATTTCGCTCTAGGTATTCTTACACCAACCACTACAACAGATGTGGTCCAACTTTAGAAAAGAATAGAAATGACATTCCTGTAATCTAAGATAAAATATCACAGTTGAGTTAAAGCTCCGAAATCACATTAAGGGCCGCCCAAAGCCATCAAGTGGTTCCTCAACATTGTAGAATCTACAGAAATAAATCAGGAATATCAGCTTTCATTTGGATTTGAGTGCATTCTTTCAAAGAGCCTCATCTTCAGTCATGTAAACTTTGCTGTACCACAGAGATGATTTGTGCTGGGAAAGAGACACATTATCAACAGACATGTAGTGACAAGAAGGCCATGTGGTTCCTGTTACTGATCCCCAACAAACAGCCTGGCTATAGCATGTGTTTCCTTTTCAGAGCTTCTTAGAGCGGTTGACATGAGAAGGACTGAAGGCAAGTCATACCAGCAAGTTCTGACATCTTTAGCTGGACAAGCATATCCTTAGCCATGTAAATATTATCCAAATCTAGATATTACTATTTAATATTGAGTCCACAGAGTCTCCAAAACTGTAGTAACAACCCAAGCTTTCAAGAAGAAGGCTTCCATTCAATAAAAGATCTTGCTTCTGGCTGTGGTTTCTCAAATCAGCACTTTTGGTCTCAACTGATTGAGGCCTCAATTTACTTGCCTTCATTCAGTATGCTACCAACATCCAGCACAGTTTTTGTATTTGAATTGTGTCCATGTAGGCCTGGCCTTTAATCTGCCCATATATTAATTTAATAAAAGTCCTTTTTTTTTTTTTTTGAGAAATCCACTTGCAACTACGTCAGCTTTGCTTATCTTTGAAGAACAATTCGGGGATTATGTGGATTACATTTCTACCACTGCTCTTACAGCATTTGAACATGTGTATTTCAGTTCCCTTATTTTGAATGTGGTTTCATTGTCTCTGCCCCGCTGAGTCAAAGTGCAGAAAAGTAATTCAAGTCTCTTCTGAAAAGACTGAACGTAAAGCTGAAATGATTTCATTCAGGGCCTTGGAAACATTGTGCTAAATCCTATTGCAGAGGGGGCTGTATTTGAGGACCACATGCGGTTTTCTTGATCAGAGAGCGGGATCTTCTTCCACAGCCTTGGTGCTGCATCTCCTCCTCACACACGCACACAAACACACACACACAGCTTCCCAACAAAGGAACCCCATGTTCTGGCCCAGCCAGCCGGGGGTGGGTTGTATAAGAAGGCAAAGCACAAAAGGAGGCTGAGGCACTGGGAACTCTGGCAGGGCCTTGCAAGGAGGCCCTTGTCTTTGGAGTGATCAAGGATTTCCTAAACCCACACGGCCAAAAACGTGTGGCATCCAGGCCTGGAAAAAGAGCTGCCTGGGATTCCATCCCTGCCTTTACGTCAGATTCCCTTTTACTATTGTACAGCTTTGGAAATTAGCGATCAATACCAAACAGAACGGCTGTTGTTCCAGACAGGGCGGTGAGCCAGCTGTTTATCTCGGGCCATGTCAATGCCGTTCTTGTTAGCGTCATTTTTGCTGTCCCCTCCCTGCCCCCCCAACCTCACCCTAAAGAACCAGGCTCTGCTCTTTGCAAGGCAGAAGATGAAGGATTAAGATACTGCTGCTGGCGGAGAACATTTCCTCTGGAGAAT
This sequence comes from Azemiops feae, assembly GCA_023970755.1. Lineage (NCBI taxonomy): Eukaryota > Metazoa > Chordata > Lepidosauria > Squamata > Viperidae > Azemiops > Azemiops feae. The sequence goes on along the minus strand of JALGBA010004142.1, from coordinate 200,624 downwards.
AGGAAACTCAGGAAGCGAGAGAATAGCCAAGGCGGGCTCAGTTGATTGTGAGAATTGCCAGCTTGATCAGCAACTGAGAGAGAGGGATTTGGTGGGTTTGACATTAGTGTGAGAGACAGATTCAGACCTTGAATTAGTTAGTTGCCCTTTCCACCAGTTAGACTTCATTAACTCCTTTGTTGTGAGCAGGAAGTGTTGTGTCCTTCCTTTCTTTGCAAGGATAACAAAGGTTATTCCTCTCTCCTTTAGAAGGATAACTATTCATCTCTCTTGTAAGGATGGGTGTTCATTCAGCTTCCATAGCATGACTCAGACACTAATACAGGTAGTCCTCGACTTACAACATTTCATTTAATTACTGTTCAAAGTTACAACGGCATTGAAAAATGTGACTTATGACTGTTTTTCACACTTATGACCGCTGTAGCATCCCCATGGTCATATGTTCAAAATTCAGATGCTTGGCAACTGGTTCGTATTTATAACGGTTGCAGTGTCCCAAGGTCATGTAATCACCTTTTGCGACCTTCTGACAAGCAAAGTCAATGGGGGAAACCAGATTCACTTAACGGGTTACTAACTTATCAGCTGCAGTGATTCACTTAACAACTGTGGCAAGAAAGGTCGTAAAATGGGGCAAAATTCACTTAACAAATGTCTCACTTAACAACAGAAAATTTGGGCTCAATTGTGGTTGTAAGTCAAGGATGTAATAACATCTTTTTCTTAGAGTGTGTTAGGAAGCTATCTTACGGCTCACAACTCAGTTTGTCCATCTGCCCTAGCTGTGTCTTCACAAACTGGTAGTGTGAAGTCTTTCCCATCAGCCTCCTTTTGTGCTTTGCCTTCTTATACAACCCATCCCCAGCTGGCTGGGCCAAACATGGGGTTTTTTTGCTGAGAAGCTGTGTCTGTGTCTTTCCCATCCTACCTGGAAAACTGAACTCCAGAACACTTGCATAGAAAGCAGCAACAGTATTTGGAGAGGGAATTGCCTTCCTCTCCCTGGTCTCAGGAGGCAGGAAAGAGAAATAGGTAAGAGGACCCTCTGCTAAATTAGAACCAGAAATGTTTGCAACATCATCATTTTTGGGGTGCCTCAAAGAAGGGAAAGACAACCTCCAAATAGTGTTGAGGACCAGCTCTGATCATGGATGAAGCTGCTGGAATTTGTGGCTGTATTTATAAAACACCCTTGTGAGATAACATGGCCTATATGTGTTGAATTGATGGAAATGACATTCCTTCAGAGCAGGCACCCTAACTTTGGCTCCAAAACTCTTGATCAAGAACATTGCGTACCGTGTTCCTCTTGATTAGCAACATTGGAGAAGTCAGAGCATTCAGCTACTTGGGCAGTATTAAAGAATGGGGTAGGCTTTGGAAGTTTTGCATTAGAATAAGAAAAAGCAGAGACATCACCCTGCCAACAAAAGTACGTATAGTCAAGGCCATGGTTTTCCCAGTTGCAATGTATGGCTGTGAAAGTTGGACCATAAGAAAGGCTGAGCGCCAAAGAATTGAGGCCTTTGAACTATGGTGCTGGAGAAGACTCCTGCGAGTCCCCTGGACTGCGAGGCGATCAAACCGGTCAGTCCTAGAGGAGATCAACCCTGACTGCTCTTTAGAAGGCCAGATCCTGAAGTTGAAACTCAAGTACTTTGGCCACCTAATGAGAAGGAAGGACTCACTGGAGAAGAGCTTAATGCCGGGAAAGATTGAGGGCAATAGAAGAAGGGGACGACAGAGAAAGAGGTGGCTGGATGGAGTCACTGAAGCAGTAGATGTGAGCTTAAATGGACTCCAGAAGATGGTAGAGGACAGGAAGGCCTGGAGGAATGTTGTCCATGGGGTCGCGATGGGTCGGACACGACTTCGCAACTAACAACAACAAAGACATGTGGTTTCTTTATGTACTAAATTAACCTGTCCCTAAAATGCAAGGATGAATAGCCATTTAGCACCCCCAGCATGCTCATCCTGGAAACATAATCCCAAATTCTGCTTATGATAGCAGGGTATAATTTTAATGTCTGGGTCAACATAAAAGAGGCAGGCCAAAAAAAAACCCCATTGTCTCCCCAAAAATATTCCCAAACATATAGGTATTGTGGGAAGTCAGCCCGCCCGCGAGAAAGAAATATTTTTGGGAATATTAAAAGGCAGAATATTATATTTCTCCAAAGGAATAATGGAGAAGATATTAAAAAAAGACAGAAACCAGTCCCCAGAAACCAGCCCCAGCCCCTCTCCCCCAAGCAGAAACTAGGCAGAGGCCAGCTTTTAGAAATGCAGATGTAACAATCCATTCAGGAAGGTTGGAGCCAGGAAGCTATTAGGAAGACAAATACACCTAAAATCTACATACCCCCGCCCAAATTCTAAGGACAGGAGACATAATAGGATTAACCCACCAATACCAAAAGGGCACACTCAGACTCAGGTCAAAGTACATGACACAGGAAATACAAAGCCTCAAACAACCCCAATAGCCCCAGAAGGTATAAAACCTACCATACCCTGCTACATGTGGTCAGTTTTTCCAGAGCCATCTTTCTGTCTGGCTCTCCTCTTCAATAAACTACAACCTTCTTTCTAAAGCAGTCTCCATTTTGATTATTCCCGGCTTGGACTGGACCCTGATGAAGATTTTTCTTTCAACAATATATTTATTTCTATTTGGAAGACATCCAAAACCCTTTCAGATTTTTATTCTTAAAGGCAGTGGGGAGGAAGGCATCAGTTCTCTGAGCAAGATATCACCAGGCATGCATTTATTCCAAATTATTTAGGCAATGTAAACCACAGCACAATTCTTAATTTAAAGATTCCTAGCAGATTCTTGGTGACTACCCAGACACAACCATGGCTTTCTTTTAGCAATGATATGGAAATGGCTTGCCATTCTGTTTGCTCTTCAAGCCCAGCTAAGGTATATTGTGTGTTGCCATCAAAGATATACAAAATGGTGAAATCCTCGTATAACAGAAGGCCCAGGACCCAACTTCAATTTTCAAATGGCACCAAAAGGAAGTTGGATTTTTCTCTCCCCACATGTGGAGTGAGACCATATAGGCCTCTTCTGGGGATTCCCTACCAGCAAGGTTACCACAGAAATGACCTCGGCCCTGGTGAAACCCAACTTCACTTCCTACAAAATGAAATCTAGCATATTATCTAAGTCTCAAGGAAGCTCTTACTTAATAGGAAGCTCCTATTTAATAAGAAATTGTTCTGAGACAATCAGAAATCAAGCTACTCAGCCAAATAGGACAATTCTTTAACCATTCTGGATTTAAAAAAAAAAAAAAGATCTCAGGTTGCTACAGAGAGTCCTTGACTTACAACCATTGACTGTTCAAAGTTACAACCCTGAAAAAAAAGTGACTTATGACCATTTTTCACACTTATGACTTTTGCAGCATCCCCATGGTAACATGATCAAAATTTGGATGCTTGGCAACTGGAATGTATTTATGAGAGTGGCAGTGTCCCAGGGTCATGTGATCACTTTTTGCGACCTGAGAAGCAAAGTCAGTGGGGAAGCCAGATTCACTTAACAACTGTGTTACTAACTGCAGTGATTCACTTAACATTTGTGGCAAAAAAAATGTCATAAAATGGGACAAAACTCACTTAAGAATTGTCTTGCTTAGCAGTGGAAATTTTGGGGTCAATTGCGGTCGTAAGCCAAGAACTACCTGTACAAGCGTCTTCAATATTCAAGCACTAAAAGCATGTTTAGGCCAAAAAGCCTTGACACCTATCCAGACATGAGAAAACTGGGGTTGAGAACAGTATCAGGGTTGTGGCAGGAGATGGACACTTCATATGACAAGAATACCAACCTTGCTGTCAAGCAAAATCAAGCCTCTAATAGCGAGTGCCACACAAAGTGCACTAACCAAATAGGTGGTAAGACAATAGGGGAACTCAGGCTCCACACAGGTTATGTAGAAAGTAAACACAAGGTCAGTCATAAAGGACTCAAATGTTTATACACCAATGCACAGAGTATGAATAGCAAACAGGATGAACTAGAAATTCAGGTTAATGAGGGCAGATATGATATTGTTGCCATTATGGAAACATGGTGGGATGAAACCCACACATGGAACACACAGCTAGAGGGATTTAAATTATTTAAAAGAAACAGACCAAATAAAAGAGGAGGTGGAGTTGCTCTCTATATAAGAAATAACTACATCTCTACAGAAATAGAGCACAACAATGATGAAAACTGTCTTGAATGCATTTGGGTCAATATAAAAGGGGGGGAAATGACATTGCCATAGGTGTATATTACAGGCCACCCAACCAAACAGAGGGAATAGATGAACTTTTTGCTAGTCAGCTAACTAAGGTATGTAGGAAGCACATCACAATAGTAATGGGGGACTTTAACTACCCTGACATCAACTGGGAGACAAACTCTGCACCAAGTGGAAGATCAAACAGGTTCCTGGCAAGCCTAGCAGACAACTTTGTCTCCCAAAAAGTAGAGAAGGGAACTAGGGGATTAGCCATTTTGGATCTAATTCTCACTAACAGAGATGAAATGATAGAAGGTGTTGAAACCATAGAAACTTTGGGAGGAAGTGATCATGCAATATTGGAATTCAACATTATGGAAGCACAAGCAATAGAACACAGTCAAACTAGAGTCTTGGACTTCAAGAGAGCTAATTTAATAAACTTAGAGAGGGCTTGGGAAGGATTCCATGGATGAGAATCCTCAAGGGGAAAACAACTCAAGAAGCTTGGGAAATTCTGAAAAATGAGATAATAAAAGCCCAGTCTAGCACAATACCAACAAAGAGGAAAAATAACAGCTCTCAAAAGAAACCAGCATGGCTGCATAAAGAACTCTCTGACAAATTGAAAGATAAAAAGGACAAGTATAGAAAGTAGAAAGAGGGGCACATAACTAAGTCAGAATATCAGCGAATAGCCCGAGCCTGCAAAGATGAAGTGAGGAAAGCTAAGGCTCAAAATGAACTAAGGCTTGCGACCAAAGTCAAAAATAACAAAAAAAGCTTCTTTCAACATGTAAAAAACAAGAAAAAAGTGAAGGAAATGATTGGTCCATTAGTGGGTGAAAGTGGCAAGAAGGTGACAAGCAACAGGGAGAAAGCAGAACTATTTAACTCGTTTTTTGCATCTGTCTTTACACAAAGGGAAAAAAACAGACCAACCTATCAAAAATAGTGCCATAAAAAACAGAATAGAAACACAAGTTAAGATAGGTAAGAAAATGGTAAGTGAGCACCTGTCCAGCCTAGATGAGTTCAAATCACCAGGACCAGATGGATTACACCCCAAGGTTCTCAAGGAACTGGCAGATGTGATCTCAGAACCACTGAACTATATTTTTCAAAGATCCTGGAGCACTGGGGAACTACCGGAGGACTGGAAAAGAGCTGATGTAGTTCCCATCTTCAAATAAGGAAAAAAAATGGTCCCAGGAAATTACAGACCTATCAGCCTGACCTCAATACCTGGGAAGATTCTGGAAAAGATAATCAAACAACGAATCAGCGAGCACCTAGAGGCAAACAAAGTCATTACTAAAAGCCAACATGGGTTTGTCAAAAACAGATCATGCCAGACAAATCTTATTGCATTCTTTGACCAAGTGACAAAATTAGTGGATCAGAGGAATGCTGTGGATATAATTTACTTGGACTTCAGTAAGGCATTTGATAAAGTAGATCACAACCTACTACTTGACAAGATAGAAAAATGTGGGGTAGACAGCATCACCACCAGATGGATCCGTAGCTGGCTGACCGGCCGTACTCAGCGTGTGGTCCTCAATGGAACCGCATCTACATGGAGAGAAGTGTGTAGTGGGGTGCCCCAGGGCTCTGTTCTGGGCCCAGTGCTCTTCAACATCTTCATCAACGATTTGGACGAGGGGATAGATGGGGAACTCATCAAATTTGCGGATGACACCAAGCTGGCAGGAATAGCCAACACTCCAGAAGACAGGCTTAAGATACAGGAGGATCTGGACAGAATTGAACACTGGGCACTATCTAACAAAATGAAATTCAATGGTGAAAAAAGTAAGGTTCTACATTTAGGTAAGAAAAACCAAATGTACAGGTATAGTATAGGGAGTACCTTGCTCAATAGTAGTAACTGTGAGGGACCTCGGAGTCCTAGTGGACAATCACTTAAATATGAGCCAGCAGTGTGCTGCAGCTGCCAAAAAAGTCAACACAGTGCTGGGTTGCATTAACAGAGGGATAGAATCAAGATCACGAGAAGTGTTAATACCACTTTACAATGCCTTGGTAAGGCCACACTTGGAATACTGCATCCAGTTTTGGTCACTGCGATGTAAAAAAGATATCGAGACTCTAGAAAGAGTACAGAGCAGAGCAACAAAGATGATTAGGGGATGGGAGGCTAAAGCATATAAGGAACGGCTGCTGGAATTGGGTATGTCTAGTTTAATGAAGAGGAGGACGAGGGGGGACATGATAGCAGTATTCCAATATCTCAGGGGCTGCCACAAAGAAGAGGGAGTCAAGCTATTTTCCAAAGCGCCTGAAGGCAGGACAAGAAGCAACGGATGGAAACTGATCAAGGAGAGAAGCACCCTTGAACTAAGGAGAAACTTCCTGACAGTTAGAACAATTAACCAGTGGAACAACCTGCCTCCAGAAGCGGTGAATGCTCCAACACTAGAAGTTTTTAAGAAGAGACTGGACAGCCATTTGTCCGAAATGGTATAGGGTTACCTGCCTGAGCAGGGGGTTTGACTAGATGACCTCCAAGGTCCCTTCCAACTTCATTATTATTATTATTAAATGAGCATACGTAGGGGTGATTTTATCAATGCAGAAAGTTATTTACATCAATGTATTAATCTGCACATGCTCAGATTTGATAAACTTGTTAAATGTATCATGAGAGCTTCGCTAGATGACCCTCTTCTGAAGCACTGCTGGAAGAGGAAATAAGATTTTGCCAACCCTTGCTAAGGAGGCTCTAATATGACCTTTGATCTACGATCCCTTGGATTCTATCACTCCCTTTCCCCCCCCCTCCACTGATATGCTGCTTGTCATCTCCTTGCTATTTCACTGCTTGAAGCCCCTCCTCATATCTTGGAGTCAGTGTGCCAATTTCCTGAGTCAGCTCCTTGCTGAAGTGGCTGACCTGGACTTAGCAAGGTTGTCTGCAGTCCATCTGAAAAGAGAGTCAATTGGAAGTCATCTGGATTCATCAGCTGAGGAGGAGGAGGGTAGAATGTACAAATAGATCCCCTATTCTCATTTTTAAAAATTTTCAATATGAATATATTTCCTATTACCCAATAGACTCCAGGTCAATAAATAGCAAATATGTCATCATGCACTGAAACAGACAATAAAACCTTATAAATGGCAGGATATGGTAGCAACAAAATCTAAGAGGGAGTCAAATTATTCTCCAAAACACCTGAAGGCAGGACAAGATACAACGGATGGAAACGAACCAAAGAGAGAAGCAACCTAGAACTAAGGAGAAATTTCCTGACAGTTAGAACAATTACTCAGTGGAACAACCTGCCTCCAGAAGCGGTGAATGCTCCAACACTGGAAGTTTTTAAGAAGAGACTGGACAGCCATTTGTCTGAAGTGGTATAGGGTTTCCTGCCTGAGCAGGGGGTTGGGCTAGATGACCTCCAAGGTCCCTTCCAACTTCATCATCATCATCATCATCATCATCATCATCATCATCATCATCATCATCATCATTATTATTATTATTATTATTATTATTTGCAGACTAAGACATGTTTCATATTAAAATGGCAGTACTGCAATAGATTTGTCAACATAGTTGGTTACTTCCATGCTGTTCTATAGGTTTACTGTGCTTTCTTCTGGGCAAAATAGAAACTGTGGAGTCCTTGGTGCTCTCTGAGCTTGGTTGTTTGTAGACATTTCTTTACCCAACTAAGTAACATCATCAGCATTTCACAGTTCAGCCCTGAGCTATTATCTTCTATTGGAAAGCAAACATTGTACTTGGATTGCCTTGAACTTGATCTTGGTTTACTGTTAAAAAAACAATTTATAGTAAAATCAGCCACAACCAAGAATATGAAATTGTGGCTTAGGGACTGCAAACATGATTTGCATTAACTATAGCTAAATGTTATAGTTTCACTAAGCAACTGGAGTTAAAGGGCATAGCTGTCCATGAAGGGAGCAAATGAAAAAATGGGTATATCCCAGGTGTGAAGTAGTGTTTTCTTGAACACTCCTCACAGGTTGGCTTTACATTACAATTGGATTTGTATTTTGCACTAAATGATGGTTTATTGAGTAAACCACAATTCAGTAGAATCTCCCACTAGTCTATGTTATAAACTAGAGATATAAAAAGTGTAACTTACTTGCATCCATTTTGCAATCCATGGAGCCCCTCTGGAGTTGGCAGGATTCCACATTTTAATCTGTGAAAGAGGAGAATGAGGGCAGCATTTCATCCCTCCAGATTAGACCCGCTGTGACTTTTCTCTCTTTTCCTTAAGGATGCTATCCTCAAGGTAACAGAGGTACTGTGCCTATACCAGGGGTAGGCAACCTTGGCTCTTTTATGACTCGTGGACTTCAACTCCCAGAATTCCTGAGCCAACTGGCTCAGGAATTCTGGGAGTTGAAGTCCACGAGTCATAAAAGAGCCAAGGTTGCCTACCCCTGGCCTATATCATAAACCATGGTTTAATTACACAATTGATTGAGCATTACACAAGCACATACTTAGGATAGCAAGAGTTTTCTCCCCTACTATCAGGCCCTTAACTATTTCACTGTCACATTCAACTTTAGTTTTTAGTGCTTGTTAAGTCTTAATGTCTTGGCAGTTAAGCCGTTGAAAGGCTGAGGAGCTCCATTGTTGGGCTATACTTAGGGCATCCGTTGGCCTTAATCGGGCCCTGACCCATTCTCAAGCTTTCATATCATTACAATTAAACTCTCCCCCTGCTCCACTTTTCCAAGCAGGCATACCTAGGTTAAATACTGTAAGTACGTTTATTACAAAGAATGAGGGAGCCATATATACAAAGACATTCTCTATCTAAGAGCCGGCTAGTGTCTCTATACGTTGGTCCCCAAGTTTTATTCCTGAGTAGCTCTCATTGTGCCCTTTGGGGTCAGTGGCTGTCTACTGCTTGATTCCCGGCTGAAAGATTTCCTCCATCTGTGTCTTGCTTCTCACATCTCTGGGGTGAGAATGGAGTCTAGCTCTGCTGTATTTGAAACCACGGTGAAACTCATATTTCAAATGAAATGGCTTCCGGCTTCTTCAGAGGGCAAAGGATGTCTGGAAGCCTGTCCAGCTCCTCCTCAATGGCTGTGGGGATCTGTCAGGAATAAACAATGGAAGGTAAAGACATCAGTTTGAGGGTAGGGTGGAAAATAATCAATTTATTTTTCTGTTGCATGACGAGATTTCTCTTACTCCAGGAGCTGTGACAAATTGGGCAGTAGTTTTGGTTCCTGGTCCTCCGGATTTGTGGACAGCAAAAGTATTTGAAGGTGATCACATAACCACATAAGCTCTCCCAAAGTCTTTGGAGGAATTGTGGTGTGGAAGTTGTCAAATCAGATAAGGTGCTCTAAGCATGGAGAAGGAACCTCCCTTTCTCGGAGGTCTGATTTTGCAATCATGGTTTGTTTTAACCTTACTTAGTTATTCCAGGAGAAATTTATAATTAAGGAGAAATTTCCTGACAATTAGAGCAATTAATCAGTGGAACAACCTGCCTCGAAAATTTGTGGGTGCAACTGGACAACAATTTGTCTGAAATGCTAGAGGGTTTCCAGCTTGAGTAGTGGACCTCCAAGGACCCTTCCAACTTTGTTATTCTGTTATTCCATTGTCTGAGGAAGGCAAGGCACTGATTCTCTGCTTTTAAAAGCCTCTTTTTTTTGCGTTACTATAATAATAATAATAATAATAATAATAATAATAATAATAATAATAATAATAATAATAATAATAATAATAATAATAATAATAATAATAATAATAATAATAATAATAATAATAAAAAAGTTGGAAGGGACCTTGGAGGTCATCGAGTCCAACCCCCTGCTCAGGCAGGAAACCCTATAACATTTCGGACAAATGGCTGTCCAGTCTCTTCTTAAAAACTTCCAGTGTTGGAGCAATTCACCGCTCTGGAGGCAGGTTGTTCCACTGGTTAATTGTTCTAACTGTCAGGAAGTTTCTCCTCAGTTCCAGGTTGCTTCTTTCCTTGACTAGTTTCCATCCATTACTTCTTGTCCTGCCCTCAGGCGCCTTGGAGAATAGCTTGACTCCCTCTTCTTTGTGGCAACCCCTGAGATATTGGAATACTGCTATCATGTCACCCTAGTCTTCTTTTCATTAAACTAGACATACCCAATTCCAGCAAACGTTCTGATATGCTTTAGCCTCCAGTCCCCTAATCATCTTTTGCCCTTCTCTGCACTCTTTCTAGAGTCTCAACATCTTTTTTACATCGTGGTGACCAAAACTGGATGCAGTATTCCAAGTGTGGCCTTACCAAGGCATTGTAAAGTGGTATTAATACTTCACGTGATCTTGATTCTATCCCTCTGTTAATGCAGCCCAGCACTGTGTTGGCTTTTTTGGCAGCTGCAGCACACTGCTGGCTCATATTTAAGTGATTGTCCACTAGGACTCCGAGATCCCTCTCACAGTTACTACTATTGAGCAAGGTACCCCCTATACTATACCTGTACATTTGGTTTTCTTGCCTAAATGTAGAACCTTACTTTTTTCACCATTGAATTTCATTTTGTTAGATAGCGCCCAATGTTCAAGTCTGTCCAGGTCCTCCTGTATCTTAAGCTGTCTTCTGGAGTGTTGGCTATTCCTGCCAGCTTGGTGTCATCCGCAAATTTGATGAGTTCCCCATCTATCCCCTCGTCCAAATCGTTGATGAAGATGTTGAAGAGCACTGGCCCCAGAACAGAGCCCTGGGGCACCCCACTGCACACTTCCCTCCATGTAGATGCGGTTCCATTGAGGACCACACGCTGAGTACGGCCGGTCAGCCAGCTACGAATCCATCTGGTGGTGATGCTGTCTAACCCACATTTTTCTATCTTATCAAGTAGTAGGTTGTGATCTACTTTATCAAATGCCTTACTGAAGTCCAAGTAAATTATATCCACAGCATTCCTCTGATCCACTAATTTTGTCACTTGGTCAAAGAATGCAATAAGGTTTGTCTGGCATGATCTGTTTTGACAAACCCATGTTGGCTTTTAGTAGTGATTTTGTTTGCCTCTAGGTGTTCGCTGATTCGTTGTTTGATTATCTTTTCCAGAATCTTCCCAGGTATTGAGGTCAGGCTGATAGGTCTGTAATTTCCTGGGTCCATTTTTTTTCCCTTTTTTGAAGATGGGAACTACATCAGCTCTTTTCCAGTCCTCCGGTAATTCCCCAGTGCTCCAGGATCTTTGAAAAATATAGTTCAATGGTTCTGAGATCACATCTGCCAGTTCCTTGAGAACCCTGGGGTGTAATCCATCTGGTCCTGGTGATTTGAACTCGTCTAGGCTGGACAGGTGCTCACTTACCGTTTCTTGCCTATCTTAACTTGCATTTCTATTCTGTTTTTTATGGCACTATTTTTGGTAGGTTGGTCTGTTTTTTCCCTTTGTGTAAAGACAGATGCAAAAAAAGAGTTAAATAGTTCTGCTTTCTCCCTGTTGCTTGTCACCTTTTTGCCACTTTCACCCACTAGTGGACCAATCATTTCCTTCACTTTTTTCTTGTTTTTTACATGTTGAAAGAAGCTTTTTTTGTTATTTTTGACTTTGGTCGCAAGCCTTAGTTCATTATGAGCCTTAGCTTTCCTCACTTCATCTTTGCAGGCTCGGGCTATTTGCTGATTCTGTCTTAGTTATGTGCCCCTCTTTCCACTTTCTATACTTGTCCCTTTTATCTTTCAATTTATCAGAGAGTTCTTTATGCAGCCATGCTGGTTCTTTTGAGAGCTGTAATTTTTTCCTTTTGTATTGTGCTAGACTGGGCTTTTATTATCTCACTTTTCAAAATTTCCCAAGCTTCTTGAGTTGTTTTCCCCTTGAGGATTCTCATCCATGGAATCCTTCCCAAACCCTCTCTAAGTTTATTGAAATTAGCTCTCTTAAAGTCCAAGACTCTAGTTTGACTGTGTTCTATTGCTTGTGCTTCCATAATGTTGAATTCCAATATTGCATGATCACTTCCTCCCAAGGTTCCTGTGGCTTCAACACCTTCTATCATTTCATCCCTGTTAGTGAGAATTAGATCCAAAATGGCTAATCCCCTAGTTCCCTTCTCTACTTTTTGGGAGACAAAGTTGTCTGCTAGGTTTGCAAGGAATCTGTTTGATCTTCCACTTGGTGCAGAGTTTGTCTCCCAGTGATGTCAGGGTAGTTAAAGTCCCCCATTACTATTGTGATGTGCTTCCTACATACCTTAGTTAGCTGACTAGCAAAAAGTTCATCTATTTCCTCTGTTTGGTTGGGTGGCCTGTAGTATACACCTATGGCAATGTCATTTCCCCCCCCTTTTATATTGACCCAAATGCATTCAAGACAGTTTTCATCATTGTTGTGCTCTAGTTCTGTAGAGATGTAGTTATTTCTTACATATAGAGCAACTCCACCTCCTCTTTTATTTGGTCTGTTTCTTTTAAATAATTTAAATCCCTCTAGCCTTGTGTTCCATTTGTGGGTTTCATCCCACCATGTTTCCGTAATGGCAACAATATCATATCTGCCCTCATTAGCCTGAATTTCTAATTCACCCTGTTTGCTGTTCATACTCTGTGCATTGGTATATAGACATTTGAGTCCTTTATGACTGACCCTGTGTTTACTTTCTACGTAACCTGTGTGGTGCCTGAGTTCCCCTATTGTCTTACCACCTATTTGGTTAGTGCACTTTGTGTGGCACTTGCTATTAGAAGCTTGATTTTGCTTGGCAGCAAGGTTGATATTCTTGTCCACACACACATCTATGTTACATGCACTGATAACCCTATAATTGTTAGATTGCCGGGGACAGGGATGTTCTGTATCAATTAACTCACTGTCCCCGCTGTTTAGTTTAAATATTCCTCCAGAAAATCTGTGAATTTATAGCTGAGTAACTCAGTCCCTTTCTTTGATGGATGCAAACCATCTCTTTTGTACATTTTTTCCTTAGACCAGCTACAGACATCGTGACTAATATATCCAAAGCCTTCCCCTTTACACCACTCCTTTAGCCACATATTGAATTCTGCTATACGCTGGCCTTTTCCATTTTGCTCCTTATACACTGGTAAAACCTCTGAAAAAGTAAGCCTACAGCCTATTCTGCTAAGTTCCTGCCCCAAGCTCTGGAAATCATTCTGCACAGAGAGTACATCTTTTTGGGACAGATCGTTACTGCTGGGGCCTTTCCCTCAGAGACATGGAGATGAACTGTTCCAGTTTAGGGCAACCACTTCTTGGTTGGGGAACAAATGAATGATCTGATGCTCTGAATGGGAATAGAATTATTCTGCCATGCATGATCCTGCTAGGATCAGGTTTCTTCTGAGTACAGTATGTACAGTTGCTGGCAGACACGCCCTTTACAGAAGAGGATTTAAGCACAAGCCAGGCTACTTTTTCATTATCGCCCTGATTTGGAAAAAAATTGCAGTGCCAGACCTCATATTAATGGACATACACAGACATTTCATGCTCACTGTGAGTGTGTGAATCGGTGCCTGAGTGAATGCTTGAAAATCTGGGTACCCCACTTCCTGCTAACTGGAAGGAAGACAATAAGTGTCTCTTATCCAAGTCCACTGAACGTGAATCAACAGAGTCAATCTGTTGAGAAGCACAGCAAAAAATAAAATGCTATTTTGAGACGTGTTAACAGGAGAATTATGTGTAAGTCATGGGGCGCAGCATCAGCAGTTCCACGTGGCTCAGCATTGCTCAGAGCTTGGCTAAAGGACCGCATTCAGTGGAACCCCCTTTCTTAGGATGGGGACAAAAAGCAGCAGTCCTGGACTGTAGATTGTTCCACCTCCCCACCCCTCCTGCTTCAGAAAGAACTGTGTCTTGAAGGCTGCAGATCTTTCCTTGCCAGGCTCTGAGTTGTGCCTCTGCATTATCTCTCTGGAGTCTTCTGTCAAAACAGGGGGGGGGGGGGGAAAGCCACCCTGATCCTTTTGGGCAAGAATCTGACAAATCTTTTCTAGCCTAGAAGCACCAAAGAGCTCTGTATGTGCAATCTCAATTTATGTCCCTTCCCTCCCACACATTGTTCCATTCAGGCTTCAATGCCGCTACTGTCCAGAATGCAGAGACCCATGGCCAGCCAACGGGCCATGCCTTCCCCCCTCCTGTCTCGCCTGTTGCAAAATGAGAGGGAAGGGAACATTCCACACCCACAAAGCTGAACACCCCAGGATGATTCAGGATCCAGCTGCAGGGACAAGCTAAAGACCCAAGGGACTACGGGTAAGATATGTTTGCCAGCAGAAGTTTTCCTTCTGATTCTCCAGTCAAAGTATGGTCTCCAGCCATCAGTGTCACCCTCAAATAAATCCCCATCGCAGTTGCCCATGAGTTGATCTGCTGTTCCTTCAACTCTCAATGAGAGGGGATGGAGCATACAGATTGGTACCGTAGTCTACTTCCTTATCCTGTAATGGGACCATGAAGTCTTGAGATGAGATGTTTCAATGGCCTCCACTGCGGCCTATTTCCCTGATCTTCTCTGTCACTGTCTTTTGGAGGAGGAAAGGCAGAGAAAGAAAAGAGGGGATGGGAGGGGAGGGAGAAGAAACAATCAGTGAGACATGAGTGGAGAAGAAGAAAACCCATCCAAGCAGTTTTGATTAGGCCTAGAAATTACTCTCCGCCAGATCTGTTGCACTTTTAACCTGGTTCTTTTTGCTCAGCGCTGCAACCTGGGATTGGATTGGTAGATTGCAAAGATAGAGCCTTTGCTTTCTGTCGTTCAACATCTCTAATTGCTAAGCGCCAATCTCGACTTCACCAACACCATTATCGTTACCATGGCTTCAAAGCAAACATCCGTCCTAATTTTCTCCGACGGAAATGGCTCTAACTCAGCAACTCCCATCCAAGCCTATTTGAAAGCAGCTGCACCTTAAACAGATGAAGAAAATACTGTGTCAGCCTCATCCTTTGTTACTAGCATACCGACCACTGCTTTGGAAAGCAAACATGCCAGAGAAGCAATCAAACACTAACCGGTCGGTGCTGTAAACCCGCAACCAAATTTAGGCGACAAAAAATCCATGTAGCTTTATTTCTCATCATACCCAGCATCTTCAATGTCTGAACTTACATGAAGGTTTTGTATTCCTGGACGGTTCATTTGATACAGGTAGTGTGTTTAAATTGCAAGAAAATGCTTTGTGACGAATTATGTAGAGGGCAGCAGTCCCCAACCTTTCCAGCTCTGTGGACCAGCAGTGGTGGGCAGCGAGGGTGGGGGAGGGGATGGTTTCATATACTCAAACTAATCCCACGCATGCGCAAATGGAGCTTTCCGTGCTTGCCTGCTGCTTTTTGCAGCCCAGTTCACAATGGGCAGCAGACTGATACCGGTGCTCAGACTGAGGTTTGGGGGACCCCTGGTATAGGGCATACTGATAAGAAGAATGTAGCATAAAAAAAGAATTTTCAAAGCAGGCATCATCTCAAGGCTCCAAAAATGCAACACATCATAATGAGCAGAGAAACATTTTTTTAAAAAAAGTTTGGTTTTATAAAATAGCAACAGACACTGTTCAATTGCTAAAATAATTAAATTTCTAATTGTTATTCAACTTTCAGGGATGATTGAGCGCATAAATAATGAGTAAATAAAAAATGAGCAAGTAGGCCGTTTTTTACGATTAAGTCTTCTGTGAGAAAATACTCTGAACGCTACAAGAGATTGCAAAAGGCATCTCTGCCAATAGCAAAGTGGGCTAGTTCTAAAATCCAAAATGAAACAATGCATAGTTTGGTTAATTACGCAAAGGATACTAATAAAAACACTATCTTGTGGAGTGCACTGATGAAAGTACTTGGGGTTGATTTGTGGACTGAAGGAAGAAGGTGAATGTGATGTCTCCCTGGAGCTACATTGGATGCTGGGCGATTGCATCGAAGTATCCAGGGTAGTGTTATAGAAGTGATTTATTATTGCTGTCTTTGGCTGCTGTCTTTTTTTAAAAAAATGCCCAGTCTAACCTACAACACTAATCTTTCCAGGTAGTTTCCCATCTAACTATTAACCACGTCTGATCCTATGTAGTGTGGCCTAGCCAAAGCCAACTGAGTGTTGCGACATGCTGTGATCAGCACCGGCAAAGGCACTGAAAGTTAACAGTTGCTTTTTGATGTCTGGCAAAACATGAAGAGAAATATCTGTGGGTAGGTTAGAGCATTCACCAACTGTTCTGACATCTGAATGTTTCTTAGCGCTGATGAGCTTCCGCTTACATTTTTACAAGCTAATTGCTCAGCCATATGATGGAGTATCTGTTATAAAAGGCACATCCTGGGGTGTTCGAGCTTCTCTCTCAGAAATCTTGATCAAAACAAGTTGTTTTTTCGTTGCTTTAATCTAGCTGGATTTGTTGGTAGTGCGTGCAACTGAGGCACAAAGGAATGTTTACGTGTGTACGGTTGTTATGGCTTTTATAAAAAAAAAGGGACATGTTGCTTGAATTTATGGAAGCTCTTCTTTCAAATGATTGCTGGTTCAGCGATTGACTGAATGCTTGGATTCAGATAGAGTTAAGCACTCAGACAAAGAAGGTATTCTTTGCCTCTCGAGTTAATTGGAGTGTCTTCCCCTTGAGAAAATGTGATCATCTGAAAACTGCAGCAATTGGATTGCTCAGTCAAATCTGTGTGGTTTCTTCTTTTTTTCTTTTGCAAATGATGTTGAAAATAAGATCACGGTGGAGGAGAAAAACATGTATTTTGAGGTCGCCTGAAACATGTTGATTGGGTGGGGAAGTACTTGCCCGAAGTGAGAGTCGGGGCTGTATTCAGGCAACACTTTGAAGAACTCAAGAAGCTCATTAATTTGCTAAAGATAATTGATTGATTATGTGCTCTCAGATTGTTTTTGACTCCTAATGATTACATAGATTTTTCTCCATGATCATGTATTACATCCATAACCTGGTGTTGTGGGTCTTCCAACAAGGCACCACTGTAACTGAGTCCATCCACTTTGCTGGTGATCAATCTCTTCTTTTTCCTTCCACTTTTCCCAGCATTAGAGTCTCCTCCAGAGAGCTGGGTCTTTTCATATTGGGTCCAAATTTCTAATCATAAATGACCATCAAAAGTTCATCATGAACTTAATTGTTTTATCATGTTATCTGATTTTATTTTATTTTATTGAATTAACCAACAAAGTTAGCATACATGGAACACAACATTTTAACTTTAAAAAGGATAGAAATTAAAAAAGAGAAAGGGGGGGGGGTTTCTAAGAATTATATTAGAAGCAGAACAATTCCACAAGTTAGACCATATAGGCCGTCTTTGACTTATGATCACAATTGGGACCAGCATTTCCGTTGCTAAGCAAAAAGGTTGTTAAGTGAGTCGCACCCAATTTTACGACCATTTTGGCCATATTTGTTAAGTGAATTATATAGTCGTTAAGCAAATCGGACTTCTCTCATTGACTTTGCTTATGAAAAGCTGACTGGGAAGGTTGCAAATGATGGTCATATGACCCTGGGATGCTGCAACCATTGTAAATAAGTGCAGGTTGCCAAGTGCCCAAATTTTAAGCATGTGACCATGGTGATACTGCAACAGTTCTAAGTGCAAGGATTGGTTGTAAGTCACTTTCCCCAGTGCCGTTGTAACTTTGAATGGTTCTAAACGAATGGTTGAAATTTGAGGAATACCTGTATTATTTAAAACAGGGGTCCCCAACCCCCGGTCCATGGACCAGTACCGGGCCGCAGCACGCCAGCAACCGGTCCGCACAAACAAGCAAAGCCCCATCCGCGGGATGCAGGCAGCACACAAAACAACACACCCTCTGGTCCGTGGAAAAACCCTTCTCCATGGAACTGGTCCCTGGTGCCCAAAAGGTTGGGGACCTCTGACTTAAAATATCCCTTGCCCTTTATAAAAAAAGGATTAATTCAGATGTTAATGTTACTCCAAAGAAACAGTAACAATCCTATTGATGTCAACCTGCTCTAAGATGTAATAATAAGATGGTGGTGTTAATTTGTAAGGTGATACTGAAAATGAATTAGAATTCTTGAAGCTTTTTAATATCTTTATTGCTCGCTGAGTTTATAAACGGGAAAACAATGGTAAAGGGAAAAAAGATAATTATCAAAGTAGTAGTAGATTACATATATTTGCTTCAGAACTGGAATGAAGAAAAATTGTGAAATATTGAAACACAACTAAAGCAAACTCCCAAACATTTAAATTCAGGGCTTTATTTATCAGAAGTCCTTATTGACAAAAGGTTACTGTAGGTGAGGTTTGCAAGGATGCAAAAATATCTGCTGGTTTTTCCCAGAAGGTATCCTCTGATTGAGGTGCGCTGACAATTTTGTACAAGCAGTTGAAAAGTGCTTTTTCATATGGCATCAATTTTAAAATTACAGAGATTTTCAGGGATTTATTATGTGAACTTCAATAGAATGTTATTTTGTAAGTTATAATAAAGATATTACTGAATATTACATTTGGCAACACCGAAGACAACAACAGGTTTATACTAACCTATAAGAACATTCTTGTTGTAGTTTATCTTGGATTCTTTATTAATCATTCTTGACTTTTTTCTATTTGTATTTGATGGCACATATCTCCCCCCCATTTTTAAATTTCTTTACCGAAAAAATTGTAAGTACAATGCTCTGCTGTCAGAGTGACAACACTTGTGTCATAGTGTTATTCTGCAAATGCAGCAATTATGCCATAATGTCTCATAATAGTATATAACTCACATCGTAAATCATACCCTATACATGTCTTTATTTGCCTCCTTTATTTCCCTGCAAACATCTCTGAATGTTACAAAATCTTCCCTTAGTTGGTCCCCTACAGATGTCAGATTCCTAAATAGCATTCTGGGAAAAGCAGCTGCCAAATTGAGTGATTCAAGAAAGGGGAAGTATGTCTTAGATCTATGATAGTGAACGTATGACACACATGTCAAAACTGATATGCCATGATGTTCTGGGTGACACACCTGTGTTCACCAACCAACACATAGGGTTCATCTGACAACAACTATTCTCAAAAGCACGTTCTTGTAGGACTTTTAGTGGCTGGCAAAGGCCACAAAAAAATGGGGTGTGCTTTTGTATGGCCTCTGTAACATCCATTTCACAGTGGAAAAAGATAACATATTTTAAAAAGTAGAAGTAATACAGAAGAGTTTGTTATCAACCAAGCCTCTCCCCTTTATGGCACATTTAATCTGAGAAGTATAGGCGGGTCCTAACTTCCTTGCAGTTTAAATTCTTGCGGGACTTTTGGCAGTTACAAAGGCCATGCAAGAATGGAGTGTGCTCTTGCGTGGCTTCTATAGAGGGGCCGTGCTCTGGAGCCACCCAAAAAATCGCATAAGAATGGGTCATGCTTTCGTGTGGTTTTCAGATGCTCCAGAAACCACGGAAGAGCATTCTCTAAAACCACTTCAAGGATGAAGGCCTCATGCGACCACAGCAATCATGGGCAGGCTGCAGGAGCCTCTGAACAGAAAGAGAACACTGCCTGGTAAAGGTAAATGGTGCATGGCAGATTCTGGGGATCACACGCATGATTGGACTGTATTTTTTAAAAAAGACAAATAAATATGTAAAGAATTGTTTGTCTTTTGTTCAGGTGTGTGTGTCTGTGTCATGTCAGCAGAGTCAAGTTAGGCATTTGAGACACCGAGCCCAAAAGGTTCCTCGTCGCTCTCTTAGAGCATTTCTGAGCATGTGACTATCATGAGCATCTATTCTTGAAGATCAATCGTTTTGCAGAGTGTGCATAGCTAAGGCAGAGCACTATCCGGATTATAAAAAATGAAACAGAAGAGTTTGCTTCTATTGTTCTGAGCCTCAGAAATAAGGCTCATTTCACAGCACAAAAGAATAACATATTTTAAGCAGTAGAATTAAGAAAGAAGATTTTGTTACCAACCAATCCTCTCCACTTTATAGGATATTTAATCCCAGAACTACAGGAAGGTCCCAACTGTAGTGTACTGAGTTGTTAAGACAGCAGGTGCAAGGCGTGCACCAACGACGCTAGCAGACCACATGGCCTGCTAGCTAGACTGGGTGTCTGAAAACCCGGGAATGCATGTTTAGCGCGGGAAGAACTCATGCATCTATTGGTTAACAGTTCCCTGGCTCCTTGTATAAAAGGGTGGAGTCAGTTTTGCTTTCTGTTCTGTTTTGTGTGTGTGTCATGAATAAACTAAGTTCCTTTACTACTGAGTCTCTTCAATGTCTACCTCCGTAAGAACAGAACATTGGCGACGAAGGTGGGATTGCTGCCACAACAACAAAGGCCCGACTCACCCTGAAGGAAAGGCCTAGACCACGTAGAGGGACGGCGTTCCTACCTCGGCTCACTCACCTGCCAGTATGCAAACGCTGGAGGAGAGTGCTGCGAGGAACTGCCCTGGAACCTCTCCAGAAGATTGTGCAGCACGTGGTAGCAAAGAGACCGCCAAAACCCTGCCATGGCGAAAATAGGGTGACTTGCAGAATTCGACGTCGCTCACCCTGAAAGGTGGAGCTCTTACGTCTCCCGGGCTGAAAATTACTTCAGAGTTAACCGGATTCTGGAAGACGAGTTGAAGGCTGCAACACTGCTCTGTGTTTGTGGCCAAGTTACTTTTGATATTGTGGAGAACTTAGTGGCCCCCGCGCGGTTGGAGACTGTGACTTATGGCGATTTAAAGAAAATGCTCAAAGAACATTTCGAGCCGAAACTGTCGGTCGTCGCTTGGCGACACGCTTTTGAGCAGCGGGACCAGCGTCCTGGAGAGTCCGCCGCAGGCTTCATCGCAGCCCTTCGCCAAGCAGCACGGCCATGCGAATTTAAGGACCTGGAAGAACGGCTGCGTGACCGCTTAGTCTGTGGCCTGAGGAGCTGAGAGCTGCAACAAAAGATCTTCGCCAAAGAAACTGTCTCTTTCCAAGATGCATTGAGAGAGATGACGGCTGAAGAGGCAGCAGGAGGTACTGTTAAGGCCTTGCAGCTCTCAAAGAACACCCAGTGCTCGGATACCATCCACCACGAGGACGCAGAACCTGGGGAAGATGCCGAATCGGGCCAAGAGCTCAATCAGGTGCAACAACCCCTGGGAAGAAGACCTCCGTGGCCTACTGACAAGGCAGTTCCCTCCTCGAGGTGCATCGGGTGCGGAGGTCGGCACAAACGAGCTGACTGCCGTTTCCGCGCAGCAATTTGCAGGGTGTGTGGCAAGCAAGGCCACATCGCCGCAGTATGTTTGGGCCGCAGGAAAGACCCCCCAAAGGAAGAGTTGCCTTGGAAAGGTACCGGGGTCCCCAGCCAGAACAGGGTGGGGTTTTGTGCAAGCAGGAGAAGTATTTATAGGACGGGGGCTCACCGGCTGTTAAAAAAGAAACTGCACATCGAAGTCAGGCTACAAGGGGTCCCCTTGAGAATGGAACTGGATACGGGCTCGGCTCTGTCCATAATTTCCCAGAACATGTTTAAACAGATCTGTGGCAGAAGCGGCCAACGGATTAAGCTCAGGCTGTCAAACCTGGTCTTAACAGATTTCCAGAACTCCCGAGTCAGTGTCATGGGGGAGGCCACGATCGGGGTACAATTCAAGGGGTTCGAGGGCCCCTTGGACATCATTGTAGTTGACGGGAACCGCACAAGTCTAATCGGACTCGATTGGTTCGAGGCTCTGGGGAAGTGTGTAAAGAATTTTCAGACGTGTTCAGCCCAGAGTTAGGGAAATACAAGGGGCCACCAATTGCTTTGAGGTTGGATCCCTCTATTGCTCCAGTAAGGATTAAACCTCGCCGGGTGCCCTTTGCTCTCAAGCAGAGAATTGACGCCGAGCTGGACAAGTTGCTGCAGCAAGGCATTCTAGAACCTGTGGATAGCAGTCCATGGGAAACCCCCATCGTCACGCCACTTAAGGCCAACGGAGAAGTCAGAATCTGTGCTGACTATAAATGCACCTTGAATAAAGCTTTACAGCAACACTCCTATCCGGTGCCAGTAGTCAGCCATATTCTGGCGTCACTAAAGGGAGGTCGCATTTTCGCAAAACTAGATTTGGCCCAGGCCTATCAGCAGCTGCTGGTGGACGACACCACAGCAGAGGCTCAAACAATTGTAACCCACTGGGGAGCCTTCAAGGTGCAGAGGTTGCAATTCGGGGTTAACGTAGCCCCTGGCATTTTCCAGAGTGTCATGGAGTGCACGCTCCGAAATATTCCAGGTGTATGCCCATACTTTGATGATGTCCTCATCGCAGGGGAATCAGTCGAAATCCTGGCTGACAGGCTCCGGGCCGTTTTGCAGCGGTTCCGCGAAGTGGACCTGAGGTTAAAACAAGAAAAGTGTAAAGTGGGAGTTACTTCCACGGAATTCTTGGGATTTCGCATAGATGCTGAAGGCATCCACTCTGCTGAATCCAAGCTCAAAGAGATTCAGCAGGCGCTCAGCCCTAAAACGAAGGGAGAGCTTCAAGCCTTCCTAGGGCTCCTTAATTTTTATCACGCTTTCCTCCCTCACAAGGCCGCAGTGGCAGAGCCGTTACACTGGCTCTTAGACAAACAGGCTCCATGGAAGTGGACAAACGTCCACGAGAAAAGTTTTGCTGAAGTCAAAGCCTTACTGTTGTCAAATGCAGTGTTGGCTCATTTCAACGAGCGATTACCAGTTAGCATAGCTTGCGATGCATCTCCGTACGGGATCGGGGCTGTCTTAAGCCACCTCAAGGCTGATGGGACACAAGTCCCTGTAGCCTACTATTCCAGGACCCTTTCTGCTGCTGAGCACAACTATGCGCAAATAGATAGAGAAGCACTGGCAATCGTAGCGGGCATCAAGAAGTTCCATGACTTTTTGTATGGTCGCAGTTTTACGGTCTTTACGGACCACAAGCCACTTCTGGCATTCTTCACAACGAACAAGCAGACACCCCAAATCATCTCTCCTAGAATGTTGAGATGGTCAATATTCCTTTCTGCCTACGATTTTTGCCTGATTCACAAACCGGGCAAAGAGATGGGCCACGCAGACGGCCTCAGTAGGTTGCCCTTAAGACAAATAGAGCCTGATCCTGCACCGGCAAACCACATTCTGTCTATTCAGGATTTGCCTGAGTCCCCCCTCCATGCTGGGGATGTAGCTGCAGAAACAGCTACCGACAACACGCTAACACGCGTGTTGAACTGGGTGTTATCAGGATGACCGGACACGTGTCCTGGCACGGAATTCCAGAGTTTCTGGAAACAAAAGCATGAGCTATCCACCTTTAAGGGTTGTATACTGTGGGGCAGTAGGGTAGTAATCCCAACCTCACTGAGGACTAGAGTCCTTGTTTCTCTGCATGAGGGACATCTGGGAACAGTCCGCATGAAGGCGCTTGCACGCAGCCACCTGTGGTGGCCAGGGCTCGATAAGGAGATCGAAGCCCAGGTCCAAGGGTGCCATATTTGTCAGCAGTCCAGGCCAGAAATGCCCCAAGCGCCCATTCATAGGTGGGAAACAACACATGCTCCTTGGTCGAGGATCCATATCGACTACGCTGGTCCCTTTCAGGGGCAGCTCTTCCTCATTGTGGTGGACAGCCACTCTAAGTGGCTGGAAGTAGTTCCAGTGTCCGCTGCGACCTCCACTATCACCATCAGGGTACTTCGCGGCATTTTTGCCACTCATGGCCTTCCCGACGTAATTGTCTCCGACAACGGAGCTCAATTTACCTCGTCAGAGTTCCAGTCCTTCCTTCGGGTGAACTTAATTCGACATGTTACGTTGGCACCATTCCACCCGGCGACAAATGGCCAAGCGGAACGCATGGTGCGGACAACGAAAGAGTCATTAAAACGGATCACGCATGGCAATTGACATCACTGGTTGGCGGACTTTCTTCTCTGCCACCGCACCACTCTGTGCACATCTACGGGCAAGAGCCCTGCCAAGTTCCGATGGGGTCGCCGTCTTATCACCAAGCTAGATAGGTTACACCCGGACCGGGCTGCATCACAGGTGTCCCAGCCGCGGGCACCGTGGCGTTTGAACATGGATGATCCAGTTTGGGCCTGCAACTATGGCCATGGCAACTTGTGGGTGGTAGCTGTGGTTTGCAGGGTCACCGGGCCTCTTTCATGTGAAATGGCGTTGGAGGATGGTCGCGTGCTGCGACAGCTTCATTGGAGATTGCCGAGCCACTCTTCCACTCCTGGCTCTGCTCTCGGGGGGGAGGAAGTCCTTGATCCTGATCGGGAAGATCAACCAAGCAGTGACAGCAGATCACTGCAATTATTGAAAGAGGGGTTTGCCAGTGAGGCGGCTCCTGACTCGGGCACCATGTCCATGGGACATTGCTCGCGATCGGCTTTCCAAGCCACTCCAATGGCGGGTTTCACGCCTATGGGACATCGCTCCCAATCGGCTGCTAATGCTGACCAGGGGAATACCACCCCTCAATGGAATTCCATCCTGCAGCGGAACGCTGACCAGGGGAATACCACCCGTCCGGGGAATACCAACCCTACGGGGAATACCACCCCAAACCGGCATGCAGAGTTGCGCCAATCGGCCAGCCTGCATGCTCCAATCCCGACCGCATTAAGCGGATCCCCAAGTCCTGGTCTGCTGAGCCCGGCAGGGAAGCTTGCAGGCTGGGCACTAGCGGCGCCTCCGAGGAGATTGGAGCGGGCCAGAGGCCCACCAAAGTTCCTGCAGGACTACGTGAGGGTTCTGTCAGCGAAGCCTAGAATTCAGAACACGCTCAAAAGAACAACCTTGCTAGGATTACAGTGTCTGCCCTTGAGCGGCAGTGCCACGTCCTAAAGAGGTCCTAGGCATTGAAATTAAGCCTAGGCTATTGGGAGTGATTTGGAAGTCTCCACAGGGAGGCTGTCATTATTATTTTTTTCAGGGGGTGCATTATACTTCCAACCAAGGGGGGAGGGGTGTAGTGTACTGAGTTGTTAAGACAGCAGGTGCAAGGCGTGCACCAACGACGCTAGCAGACCTGCTAGCTAGACTGGGTGTCTGAAAACCCGGGAATGCATGTTTAGCACGGGAAGAACTTGTGCATCTATAGGTTAACAGTTCCCTGGCTCCTTGTATAAAAGGGTGGAGTCAGTTTTGCTTTCTGTTCTGTTTTGTGTGTGTGTCATGAATAAACTAAGTTCCTTTACTACTGATGTCTACCTCCGTAAGAAAAGAACACCAACCATCCTTGCAGTTTAAATTGGGACCCTTCTGGCAGGCTTTTGGCCCCTGGTCGTGTTTGGGCAGCCATGATAATTAGCTCATGATTGTTGTTCACTGTTTTAATTCACTGTGTATTGTAACTGTTGTTTGCCACCCATATGGATTGGGGCATATGGATTGGGGCAGTCCATATGGATTGGGGCAGTCTATTAATGAATTGATTAACTAACATACCTGACTGGCTGATATTCCAACAGTGATAAAATGTTACTGATTTTTGAGTAAGAAAGTACAGTGGAGCTATTTGTTGAGTCTGATGGCTGTTTTCTTGCTTCATCTGCTTGTTTCCCTCTACTTCTAGCCCTCTGAAGACTTTTGAACTATGAAGACCTGAACATCATTCCTGAGGGTCAGCGGGTTCTCAACATAATGTCTTTGCACATTTGTCTTCTATTCACCTTGTATGGCCCTCTTGCTAAGGATGTGCTTGGGGACCCTTGCCTTGCTTAAAGCCTATTTTGAAACCCCAAGCAAGGAGGCCACTTGGCATCATCTTATCAGCCTCCTCACAAATCTAGAGTTGCTCCTGTTTATTCTGATGCTCTTTGCTTGCATTAGTTCTGATTCTTGTACACCCATTGCCAGAGGATAGGGCTGTTCTTTCCCCCCCGAGAGCTGAGCGGATGTGTCTTGATGACAAGAACATGACAGTGAGACAAACTTCATTGTTAGTGCCAGAAATTATTTTAGATAGAGGGAAAGGAGAGGGGAAAAAAGCGAGAAGGGGGGAAGAAGGAAGGAAGGAAGGAAGGAAGGAAGGAAGGAAGGAAGGAAGGAAGGAAGGAAGGAAGGAAGCTTGGTTCTAAGATTCCAATTTCCTTGTTCAGAAGTCAAGCTATTCTTACTGTTTTAATATGGGACAAATTAAGCATTTAAAAAATAAGTTCAACGCTCTTTCAAAAAAAGTGCGAAACCTTGTATCGGTAAGAAGTCAAATAAGATCTGATAGACCTTTTGAAAATACCTATTTGGTTTTATAGTGACAGATGCCACTGTGGAAGCCAGGGGTCCAGTTTCTCCTGCAAGTCTGAGCCAATCTGGCCATAGAGGGCAATGGCCAACGACCAGAGGCGGAGACATATCTATAGCAGCCTCTACTAGCCAGTGCGAGATGAGCAGATCCCACCCCTAAATTCATCAGCAACAACACTGCTGGGGAAGCCTGCCAGATCATATCCCTGGCCAAAATTATGTCAAGAGAAGACGGAGAATACTACTTTAGAAACTAACAAGGCCTTTTAGCTGCCTCAGCTGTGCGTTGGGGATGAGAGGAAGGCAGCACCCAGAGACATGGCATTAAAGAACAGTTACCAGGACATATATATGCTGTAGTTAGGGAGACCTGAGAAAAAGCCCATCTGACATGTTTATCTTTTAAAAATCCATACAAGAATAGGCAATCGCTCTTTTTTATTTGGGGATCATCTTTCCTTCAGTGCATTGGAAGAGAAGAACCGGGAAAGAAAAAGATTTATTTCTTGAATTTTCTCTCTAGCCACCCTCCCTGAAGAATAACATCTGTGTTACTAAGAATAACTTTTGCATTGTTTTTTTTCTGTGTGTGCCCTTTTCTTTCTGCACACTCATATTGTCTCCAGTTGGATATCATATCGAGAAGTAAATCACATCCTGCCATGAATAGCATGTGTGGCCTGGTGATGGAGGCCCAGCGAAAAATTTCAGACAGATCACCAACCTAAAGCACTGTCACTGCACTGTCCTGAAGAGCACATCCCTGCCCTTGGGAAGGACCCATGTGCCTGGCAGAATCAGGCTGACTTAAAAAGGTGGGACCTTGGGAGCTGCTGACAGCCTGTCCTGCTGGATGGGAAAGCTGACCTCATTCCCCCAGGAACGTTTCATGTGGTCTCCTGGGATTGATGGAACGTTCAGTCCTGCTGGATCATCTCACCTGGAAGACAACAGGGGATCTTGAAGTCCTGGAGAGCTGTTTCTTCTTCAGGGGGCTGTTCGCTATGCCATAGCATTTAGATTAACCAAACAAGGAAGGGGAGGAGCAAGTAAGAGGGGAAGAGGCTTGTCAGAGCTTTATTTATTTATTTATAAAATGTATTGGCTGCCCATCTTACCACAGGGTAACTCTGGGTGGCTTACAGTCATAAACATCTATCATATCTATATACATGAAAACATAAATCAGCTAAAACCTTATTTCTGTACCTTTTGGAGAAAGCCATTGCAAGGTCTTCAGGAAGGTCCATGGTCAGTGTCCTGCCCATTGAAGAAGGAGAGAAAATAGCCCAAGGAAACTTGGAGAAAGGGTAGGTGGATACTTAAAGGGATCCATGAGGAGTGAGGGTCAAAGAAATTAAGATGAGAGTCAAGACTTTTACAACCGAAAGCCCACCCCTTTTTTTTGCATATATTGCATGGGTAATGAACCTAAAAAGAGATGGGACTTCAATCACACAGTTGGAGTCATCATCTTGACTTTTTTTTACCCCCAGAGGATGACCTTGTCAACAGAGGCTGAGGAATAAGGACACGTGAAAGTCTCTAAAGTATTGATCCATAGGTTTTAAAGATGAGCAACCTTTTGGGGGAGACTGTGGGCAACTTTGGGCCTTTGGCCTTTTCCTAAAAAGGCACTTATAGCATCGTACAGCATCACCCAGCTGTTGTTTGTGGAGCTTTAATTAGTCCATTGAAAATGCCAGAAATAGCTAGTGGAGAAATGGCCCCAAGTGATATGCTGGAGGTAGGAAATGGACAAAAGCTTATTTTGCTTTAATTGACATTATAAATGAAATTTTACCTTATATCTTTTGTTATTGTCCTTAATCTCACATGGAACATTAAAATGTGTGCCATGTTTTGGAAGGACCCTGGAGGTTGAAGCCAAGGCTTCTGGATGCCCACTTCCTGGGCGTGAAAGGCAGGCAAGAACCAGTGTGAACTGGGTTTGATTTCCCCAGGCATGAAGGTTATTGGGTGGTCCTCACTCCATTTGTTTCAGTTACAGTTATTGTAAAAAAAAAAAAAAGTGAGGCTGATGACCATCAATGTCATTTTAAGGTTCTGGGAGGAAAACAGAATGTGTATGTAAAATATTTAATGTAATTACTCTTATAAGATTTGTAAAATTTAACTCCTTTCCTTCCTACCTTGTCATGACCTTAGTTACACTATCTGGGCTGAGTCTCTTGTGCAAACATTGACATCTCACTCAGAAACCAAGGGAGATGGATTTTTGAGTCAGCCACTGCCTGAGAATTAATGAAGTGGGACACCCAAACATTGCAGCTAACTGATCTCTTGACTATTAGCTGCTCTCTGATACTCATGCAGAGATCTTTCTCCTTACCAGAGAGTGACCTTATCTGTTTCATGGGAGATTCCACAAACTATACCTGACTCTACAGATGAAAGATGCAATTTACAATTAAGCAAAGGTGCTAAGCAGATGATGCTGGTCTAAATGTCAACATAGACTAGGTGAAGATGAACAGAAAAGTCCTTAGCTTTCAATATTTAACTTTGAATTTAATGTGGCTACACATTGAAGTTATCTTGGGATTGCGTTGCAAAAACATACTTCATTTTTTTCTTTTTGGGTTTGTTAGGAGAGGATGTTAAAGGAATCAGGCTTCACATCCTGTCTGGATTGCAAAACTACCTTGACTTAAGACTAGAAAAAAAAGTGTTGGTACAGTTTGGCAATGTGCTGAGCTTTCTGAGGAGCAGGGGTCTTCAAACTTGGCCCTTTTATGACTTGTGGACTTCAACTCCCAGAATTCCTCAGCCAGCGTGCCTGGCTGAGGAATTCTGGGAGTTGAAGTTCACAAGTCATAAAAGGGCCCAAGTTTGAAGATCCCTGATCTAGAAGTTCTAACTCTCCTCAGTCTCCAAAGACCAAAAGATATCCAGTTACTGGACTAAATTCCCAGAATTCTAAACCTCATAGAATGCTGGATGTTGTAGTCCAACACCACTGACAGATGCCAAGTCAGGTAAGCCCCTTAAGAACTGAAGATCCCAAAAGTTCTTGAGAAGAAGAGAACACTACTAATCTGATTTTAGGCATGTCTTAGAAATGAGATTTATATCTCAATCTGTAAAGGCTGTTCTTACTTTCCAGGTTCACATAACGTACAACCAGCAGTGCGACCAGCCATGTTTTATTTATGTTATACAAAATGTTATGTATGTAGATTATGATTAGTGTTGCACCAAGCCCCAAAAAATGGATTAACTGAGGAATTTATAGTTAACAGTGAATATGCATGCTGTGCAACCATAGCCATACTTCTCATGCTGGAAACTGGGGGAGGGTGGGGGATGAAGGCTGAGCACAAGGAGCTTCCTAACAAAGACGACAATTGAACCAAGAGCTTTGCTGTTCTTAACTCAGCTGCTTAGCCTTTGAACTCTTAATCAATTTTCTAAAGCAGTTTTTGGGAGATGCTCCAAAACCTGGAATTTTTTCTGGTCTCCATAAGAAGGCTGGGCAGCAGCAATCAAGCAATCAGTTGCATTGAAACCCTTGGGGGCTAAGCCTTGGGTGGAAGGATCCTCAAAGGGTTGTTTTTGGCTTCAGGGTTCTCTGCATGCAAAGCCACCCTTTCCTACTAAGGCAGAACTCATCTCTCCACCCCACCCTCCCTTGTTGGTCAGCAGGGAGTAAGTTGGTGAGTCACATAGTCCTTGGGCCTCTCGCTGTTTCCTCCCTCCACTTAAACATCATTCTTCAGCGACCTGATGAAACCCTTTCCCAGTGAGGGGGATACACCAGGCAGGGACACTGGAGAACGTTTGATTCCATGCCAGGTAGGGAATCATTCCCATTGGTGTTGGGGGGGAAAGTGAAGAGATCATGATGGCCGGCCTATTTTGGGGAGAACAAATCAACAGCACGACAGGTGGTGAGACTTACAGCTGCTGCCTGGGAGATATTACTTACTGCTCAAGGGCATCAGAGTTTCCACAGGGGCTCGCCATCCTGTGATCCTCCCCACCTCCTGGCAATGAACTGCTGCCCAGCATAAAAGCTTTATTTTGGGGGAGGATATGGACTCAGTCCCACTTTGTAGAAAAGCAACAACCCAAATCACAATTCAATAAGGGAGCAGCTCCAATTTCTGCAAAGGGCCTCAAGACCCTGTTTTAGGAGGAGCAGTGGGAACATCTGCTCCAGGATCCATATAATGAGCAATGGCCACGTAATGGATTGATTTTTATTTATTTATTCAGCTTTTTTCAACTGTAGGCACCACCCACCTCACTATCTAAGTGACTGGGCAGTTTGCAGATAAAAAGTCATAAAATCCTCATAAAGATATAGTTAAAACAGAATGAAAACCAAATGACGAACAGGTAAGTTAAATGACAAGGGAGAGCTCTCAGTGTGCAATGACTCCCAAGGTTGGTAGAGCCAGGTCTTCACACTGTCCCAGAAGCCTCACCTCTGGGGGTAAAATGTTCATGGGGTGGGGGCAATGGCAGAGAAGGCTCTCTTCCTAAACAGGGTTTGCTGAGACTCCCTGGTTGGTGTCCATAATTTACCTTCTCTGCCTGATTGGATGAGAGGGGTCGATATAATTGGGACAAGACAGTTCCTCAGGTAACCCGGTCCCATGCCATGAAGGACTTTCAAGGTGATAACCAGCAGCTTGAATTGAAGCAAACTGGCCTGATAGCAAGCTCACATAGGTGTTACATGGACAGTCCTTGGGGCGCCCAGGACTGCTTGCGCAGCCGCATTCTGCAGCAGTTCAATCAAATCGATTGACACTAATTAGTAAAATGTGAAGCTAAGCAGGGTCAGATCTTGCGAATTCTTGGATGGAAGAACAAGATAAATCCCAGGCTTGTAGATTAGACTGGGAACTTAAAATGATATCCCAGAAGGTGGAAATGGCAAATCAGTGGAATGTCATCCCCAAGAAAAATGTACAGACAAGTCCATGAAGCCATCAGGAACTGAGATTGGCTCCAAGGAACTTAACTGCAGGGTTAAAAAAATACAGGAAAGAAATGGTGTTGACATAAGAAGCAAAGTGTAAAAGGAGTGGACAGCTTAAGCGAGTCTTCTGCTCTGGATGCCGGGGAGTCTTTTAAAAGTCCTGTCCAGATGACGAAAGTTAATCGCTACTTAGCATTTCGGTAGTTCTATCACACAGGGAAGATCCTTTGGAATAGGAAAAGGATTGATGCATAAAACAGAGTGGGAACAGTTCAAAAGGCAGCCAATGGGGTCTCAAAACTTGAGAGAATCCGGAAATCTAACCACAAAAGAGGAACATAAGGGTTATGAGCACCCGACTGCTTTTTTTGTTTTTTGTTTTGCTCCTGACTGACTGTTCAGATCCCAAGAGAGTGGGTGCTTTTCTTCTGTCTGGCTGCCTACTTGAAATCTGGTGGGGGCATGGCTAGAATCTCTGTAGCAAACAGATGCTTTGCAAGCCGATTGTGTATATGTGGGTTTTGTCTGGCATAGTGACCCGGTTAGACTTTCCTGACCAATCTACTTTCAGGACCAACGGTCTCATGGCTTTTTCCCCACATAGATCCCTGGTCCTAAAAAAATCTATGTGGGTAAACCCAGGGCAGATTTTGGGTAGCCTATGTGTCTTATCCTGATTGATAACTCAAATTCTTTTAATATGATGTAGGCCAAAGGTAGTGAAGTTTGTTACTTTCTAGCATTATTTTTAGTGTGGTAAAACTAAGCTATTTCCTATGAACAGGCTTGGCTGTTGCTGTCAAAATGGGTTACATGTTGGCAACCACATGGAAATGGTTGCTGAACTTCAGTCAGGTTTTCTTAATTTTATTTCCTAGTCCACCCTATAGGCTTAGGCTTTCCTGAAAGTATTCCCTTTCAAGCACAAATCAGATCTGACCCTCCTTAGATTTTCAAGATCAGTCATGGTCAGGAGAGGACATCAATAATGTGCATGGAACAATCATATTAACTGTAATTAGTGCAATTTAATTTTAATTAAGCTTACATTAAAGCTAGAATACACATACATTTTTTGTCCTAATTCATTTATTCTAATCTCACCCATTTTAAAAGTGTAACCCCTGGAACTCTACTCAAAGGCCACATGAGTCTCAGTCCCCAAACAGCTGAGCATCTTGTACTCAGGAGAGGTGCAATTCAGACCCAATGTGGATCTCCCCCCCTCCTCATGGTGGAGCCAAACCTCTTCCATTTGTATTCAGAGTTCTGTGTTCTTCCCATAAAACTTTTTTTGGAATTTCAGCTGAGGAATTCGAGCCACCACATACTCCTGTATGGATAGACAAGAACAGATTGTTAAATGTTTCTATTCTTGAGCAGCAATCTGTATAATGGACAATCTTTCTCACTTGTTCTTTCTTAGGCATTAGGTATAGATCCAAAATTATAAACTGGTAGGTGAACAAAAAAAGCAAAGCCAGAAAGTTGGAGAAAGGAGGCAAATACGTATTAAAGAAAGGAAGCTCAAGACAAAATGTCTCCTATAAAAAAAAGCTTTGAGGGATTTGATTGGAACTCTTCAGCTTAATAAACCTTGAATAAGGCAGTAAACTTTCCTAATGCAGAAGAAAAGGCAAATTCAGTTATTTATCATGCTTCTTTGTTTTGTGTGAATATCAAAACATCAACCAAGCCAGCACATTGTTGAGTTGTCAGCTTAGTGATAAATTATTGTGCAAACCTTAAGATTGCTTTAAATCTGATTCTATTCCACCACCACCAGCAGCATTTTTAAAGCCCCCCCCCCCAGCAAGTTGTATTTAATGTGATGTTAATCTTTGCTTAAATCCTTGGATGAAACCTTATTGACACCACAGTTGTGAAGCTCTATATTCAGCAACTTTGTTCTGTCAAACTCTCTTACCTTAACCCATTTTACAGATTTGTTGTAACAATCAAATGAAGAAGTGCTATGTGCACTACTTGTGTTCTTGGGGGAGGGGAAATGGTCATAAATGCATGAAATAAGTAAGCAAATAGCTTGTTTCCTTGGAATAATTCAGGGAATCCAGCCCGGCAGTGATTTGGATAGTGTCAGGGTCCTCTGCAAAGTCCCACTGAAGGCCATCTGCATACTGGACATTAACAAAGAGCCTGTTGGGGAGGTAGAGATAAGCCTGGCATCTGCCAATCAAGTAGGGGATCATCTGTCCTCTTTTAGCCCATTGGTAACAAGAAATCATTCTGACCAAGACCTCTTCCCAATGGTTGCACGAACTAGAATGCTTTGCCAGTAAGACAGACTGTAAAAATGATTTAACTGGAATGCTTCAGAAAGGGTTTAAAAAAAAAAGCAGTGATAAAGCTGGCTCCTTCCTATTATGCACAGCAAATCCAGATAATGGAAATTATGCTCATGTGTATGTGGGGAAAAACCCCATTTGAAATTCACCCAGAATTAGTAGTTTGGTTCTCTGTTCCACGTTGGCCCCCTATTTTAGCATTAATGCAACCCTGCTTTCCAATGTGCATGAATTTACCTTTTCTGTCTGTTGCGTCTTCTAAGATTGGAAGACTAAGAACAGGGATAGCCTTGTGTTTAAAGAAAACGGACAGAAAAGGTAAACTCAGGCATGCTGCTTTAAGGTTCTGTTATGGGCTGCTCTTATAGAAATGGTCTTCTCAGGGAGACCCACATGCCATGACCATAACTCTCCCCAAGCAGATGGTGTGGCTTCTTTTAGAGAAGTTCATGCTGAGACCTTTTACAAAGAATTGAGCACTCCAACAAACAAATCACAGCAACGGTAGGGGACTATTCTAATCAATTCTATAGGGCTCCCTTCCACAGTCTGGTGTCCTACAGGTTGTTGAACTTCATCACTTCTAATCAACATGACTGGAGGATAACAGACTGGGGGGGTTGCTAGCAAAGATGATAAGAAATACTTCATTCTCCTTAGCCAAGTCTGTGTCTTGATGCCATTAAGTTAGTCAGTTCAACTTTCAGAAAACTGGATTAATCTCATCTGAAAGTGGGATGGATTAATCTCATTGTAAGGATAATAAATTATATATTGAAGTGGTGGAGCTCAGCTACTGAACCAGCCAAAACAGGGCAGAATTCCCAATATGTATATATCAAATAAATAAGCACAACATAAACTACAGTGGATACATTCAAGGAAATCATGTCCAGACATGAAATTGGTAATATGTAAGCATTTGATACACAACGCATCATTTGAAGTACTCCTGATATCACTAGAATGTGGCAATTAGGTTCGTACCCATCTTTTGCATGACATAAATAGGTAGGTAAGAAGATTGATCCCTTTTTCTCACTATAATCTCCCAAAGCAGTTTGAATTATAATGACAATTGTGTCATAATGGTGGTGATAGGAACAAGCTCTTGCCATCAGGCTTACAACATGAGAAAACAAAGAACAGAAACTGCACAGGAGAGGTTGAAAAGAGAAATCAGTTTGACAATATTGGAAGAAAACTGAGCAATAAACAAGAGATTTTAGACCAAGCTGAATATTGCCTAATCTTTCCTTACTGAAAGACATTTCTCATTAGAGCAGTGTTTCTCAACCTCTGCATCTCTAAGATGTATGGACTTCAGCTCCCAGAATTCTGGGAGTTGAAGTCTACACATCACAGAGAAGCTAAGAATGAGAAACACTGCAATAGAGATATGGCGAATTACCCAATAGACTATGTGCTCTTGGCCATGCGCTCTTGGTGAGATCCTAGCCTGTGCTTCCATTCGGGTCTGTCCTTCTAAGTACTATCTTTTTTCTTGTAGGAAGAACCCTACAGTTGCTTCTTCTGTGGCAGATGGAGGGGGAAAGAATGTGCACCCAATATTAGTCTTGGATTGACCCACACAGGGACTTGCATTTAAACAGAGCAGAGCCTACATGCAATGTTTTCATCTGGATATCTGGAAGGCTTTCAGCCCCTAAGCGATTCTATATGTTATAAAAGAAGCTGGGAGAATTTTGGTTTGTACCATTTCTGGTTCCAGAAGAGATTTAATAATACTCTTGCAAGCATTATCATGCACAAACAAGGAGAAAGGTTTCCATTTTCCCTCTCCGATGTGTGACAGTATACTTGCTACCTGCAGAGAAGGTGTTTAAAAAAATAAAATAATAACTGGTCTGTAAGCAAAACCAAATGAAGAATAGAAAAGAGACATGGTAAGGCAAAATATTATATGGCCAGTACATTAAAACAAAAAAATAAAAAAACAGCAGGCAGAGCAGATAACAACAATACCTAGCAATGGCTAAGAGCAGGAAAGTTGAAGAAAGAGACAGAGTGGCTAATTTTGACTGTACAAGACCAAACCTTAAGAACAAATGCATACAAAACCAGAATTGAGAAGACAGCAACAGATAGCAAATGCCGTCTCTGCAAAGAAGCTGAAGAAACAGTAGACCACCTGATTAGTTGCTGGATGAAGAGCGGCCAGACTGACTACAAACAACGGCATGACAAAATAGCAACAATACCTGCAAGAAATACTACTTAGCTGCAAGCAAGAACTGGCAGGACCATAAAATAGACAAGCAATAGAAAATGAAGAAGCTAAATATTCTGGGACTTTAGAATTCAAACAGACAAGTATCTGCCACATAACACCCGACTTAATAACTGTCAATAAGAAAGACAAAAAGTTGGGATAGTGGACACTGTAATACCTGGGGACAGCAGAATAGAAGAGAAAGAACTAAAGAAACATCACAAAATACAGATCAGCAAATTGAAGCAGAATGACTGTGGCAAAAGAAAGCAAAAATAGTACCAATAGCAATAAACTTTTTGGGTGCAATCACAAAACAACTGGAGCACTACTGGAACACCATCAGCGCTGACAAAATCACCCTCAGTCAATTGCAAAAAGTAGCTTTACTTGAATCAGCTTACATCCTGCGGCAATACCTTTAACACCATCAAACAACAACATTGTCTATCTCAGGTCCTTGGGGAGGACTTGATAGGTGAATAAAAATGCCAAATCCAGTCTAAACATCTGGTTGCCTGTATGACCAACCGTAATAATTTATTAAATTTGTATGAAACACGGGGAAAATACAATTAAATAATATTCACCCAAAATGTTCCCTGCCTCCCAAAAAGGAGAAGACAAAACTCATAAACCAAGGTAACAAAGAGTTACTCTAGTTACGTTTGTAATAGCCTTTGAGCCTGATGGGTTCTGGGTTTCTTTTTCCTCTTTTTTATTAAAAAAAATCTATAATAGCTTGGTTAGGGTTGGAGGTCCAATGGACAGGTAGGAGGAGACTTGGTCTGTAACCTCAGTTAAATCCACATCAAGTCCTAAAAAGGTAAGCTGATCAACTCATCTTGGTATGGGTTGATGTGTTTAACTCCCCTCCCAACCTGTTTGGATTTCCAGATTTGAACTTGGATCTGCTTAACTATGCTTTGTGGAAGTAGCTTATACTACCCAGAGCTTCCAGTGGTGAAAATCTATTACTTGGTTCATTCCAAGTAATGTTTGCCCAACCTCCAGCTTTTCTTATCTTCAAAGAGATTAAGGCAGCATGAGGATTCTTTTTTAACTTAAAATAGTTATTTGAAATCAGCTAAAAGTTGTTGTCCATGACTCCAAAAAAGACATTAAAACCTTAAAATAGCACACCAGGAAAAATGTTACAATATTTTTAGAAATATTTCTAGAAGTTGTCCTATAGAAGCAAATCATGAAAAGGTCCAATATCTTAAGATAAGCTGTATACTTGCTAATTAACATGCAAATGAGTGAATGTGCATTAAATGGATGTGAATAACAGTTGGATTTATATGGTATGCAAAGCCAGAATGAGAATATGCAAAGCCAGAATAAGCCAAACGCAGCCATTGCGTATTAAAATCTTAAAATTTATTGTATTGTAGCTATATCAGTTTGGCTTATTCAAAAACATGATTACAAACGGTGGCTTACAGCAAATCTGTGAATCCTACAGCAACTGAAAGCACTGAAGAAAGCAGAACATTAATGTGAAAGTCACATCACAAATGGTTTGGGGTTGCACAGACAGCCCTCTGGAGTCCTTGGTGCTTTCTGAACTTAAGTTATTTGCTGGCAAATGATGACGCTTCTAGGTAATGTTATCAATGCTAGTGAGTGTAGGATTTGCTCCCTATTTATATGCAGTAGTTTGCCAGTCAGTATTGATGAGAGTGGTTTTCTCCTTGGTAGTTCCTTGATCAGGGTATTGTTTTCTGTTTGGGTATAAGCTTGTGGAGAAAATGTGTTCTGCTCTTTTTCGTTTCTTCTTAGCTTTATGTTGTCTCTTTTGAATGGCGTGTAAATAAGGTTTATTTCTATGTGTTTGCTGATGGCAAATTTGTCTGAATGCCGAGCTTCCAGGAATTCCCTAGAGGTCTTGGATCTGGCTCAGACAACTTTCTGTGCAAAAGACCCCCAAACTGATCGATCACCCAAGCACCAAACAGGGCTGAGAAAAATGCCTATTACTGCTTTCTATAAAAGTGTGCACATACCATAGGCCTTCGGGTTGTTTTTTTCTTTCCTTTCTATTCTGGCCCTTCACTTCTATGCTGGAGTTGAAGCGTGGAATGAGAACCACGCCTTGCCCTGCACAGAATTCTCTAGTTTCACAGAACCTGGGCTACTCTGGCATGTAAATGATCAGGCACATAAACAAGTGGGATTAAGAGTTACATCTACCTGGATAATCTTTTTTATTCAATATATTAAATATATATATATATTTATATATATTAATAATTGGAAAAGTCACATACTGGAAATTGGAAAGCAGGGATAGACAAATATAAATGTCAAAAATGGAGGACTTTACAATACAAAGTTATTTACATAGAAAGACAGAAGGTGTCCTGCAGGTGTAGAGCAATACACAACTGTTGGTGGCTCAAGACAAAGAGCCTTCCTTTCCTCTGTATTTACAAGCCAACCCATCACGTTCTTCTTATATACATCTTTTACAAAGAAAATACTCAACAGAGCAAAACAGCCACTGTCTAAGCAGAAGGCGGGAGGGACATATGCTTATTTACGGCAAAACTCTCCCTGAACTCTCTCCCCCCCCCCACTCCCACCCCCAGTTGCACCAAGGACAGGATGCAAGCAGCTTCTAGGCCAAGGGGTGTAAACCTGGGAGTGTAATCCAGGGCTGATGACAAGGTCAAATAAGAGAAGGCAACCTTTTTTTTTTTTTTTTTTAAATCTAAGTTTCTAACTGGCCTTCAACTGTCAAATCAATGGAAATGTTCCATTCGTGATACAGACAGTGGCTCCATGCAACACTGTGGAAGAGGGGTGCTGGATTGCACGCAGAGCTGTTGGCAGGTCCTGGAACAAGGCAGCATTGTTTAGGGATTGTGCACGTAACCCGAGAAGGCACACAGGGCTTCCCCCACCAGTAAAAAAAAAAAAAACCACGAACTCCAAGTTGTCTCAAGTTCAGAGAGAATTACATGGCAATTCTTAATGTCCCAGTAACTTCTAAACGTAAAGGGAATGAGGGGGGAAAGGGCGCGTACAGTGCTTATGGTTTTCAGTCTCCAACCACTGGACTAACATTTTAAAACACTCTTCTGGAAATGTCTCTGGAAATGTTTCTGCAAACTTCCCTCTGGATGGAAGGTGGCAGAACATCCTTTCTGCTAGTTTTCTCTCCCTCGGAGGAAGATAAATGGTGATGGTGGTGGTGGTAGCAGGAGGCAGGATGAGGAGAAACCCAAACAAAGCCACTCTCCCCCCAAAGAAAGCACCATTTGGTTCATGGCGGTGGCTTCCTTCCACCTTGTCCTCAGAATGGCAGTGTGTCCATGAATATTTTATCCACAATTGGAGGAGGGGGCACCAGGTCTTCTAGCTTCAAATAGAAGATGCGCTGTAGGCCTTGAGTGCAAAGGGTGCGGAGCTCAGGAAGTTTGCCCAATAATTTTGAGAGGCAATTGGGCTGTACCTGCTCACTGGCGATGGAAGTCACGTGGTCCTTAAGGCAATTGACAATGCGATTCTGGAGGTCTTCAACCTTCTTTGGCTCCTTTAGCCCATGGCGATCTGGTTGGGTAAGGAAGAAGAAAGCAACAAAAGTCTTATTTTAAAGCATTTAGATATACGACTTTTTCTGGAATTTATGACAAAGCTCTATCCCTGAAGTTTTGCTATGGAAACTACAGGAAAACTGTGGTTTTTATGGAAGCATTCTCGATTATACAAATCTATGTCTCAGCAGCTACATCAGAACAATCCTGCCTTGTGTTTCACAAAAGATAAAACACAGAAGCAAGCAACGTGAGACCTCCCTTTGGACATATCAGTTTCATCACATAAAGACAAGTATACAAAAGTTGGGATTCTATGAATTTTTTTTTCAGGGATCTCCAGCAAATGCTGCCTGAGCCACATGGTCTATGATGACTAAGTTGATTATTTTCGACCTCACTAATACTAGATCCTATTCCAGGGACAGAATGTTTGGTCCTCCTAATGTTACTAAATTGCAACTCCAGACAGTTATGATTAATGATGAGGGATGCTGAGGCTTGCTATTTAGCACCTGAAACAACTGGGTAGACACAGGTTTCACACACTTGAATTACACTTTTTCTGAAGACTTCTATATTACAGGCATGAGTTAAAAATATTTTCACATATATATGAAAATAAGACCTTACAATTCTGGCTCATTATAGAGCTTAGAATCTCTCAATTCCTAACAAGCAAAGTTGTTTGATCTTCTTAGGATTCCCTTCACCCTCCATTCTATATTGTATTTCCTGCTTGCATGTCTCTCTGTCTGCTTGTCCATATGTTTTTCTCAAGAGCCCTCCTGTCCACTTACCTGTAATTATGACAAGTGCTGCAAGACAGGAGAAGGAGGGCACATCAATGTTCATGCGGTGGAGGTTCTGGGAAAATTCTATGATGGAATCTATCCATTCCCCAAAACCCCGGACACACTGCATACGATGCAGCACAACACCATTACAGAAGATAAGTTTGCCTTCTTCTGGCTTGGATCTGCAAGAGACAGAACATTGTGTAGTCAGAGAAGAGGCTCAGAAATGGACACCTGAGATGGAATATGGTAGTAATGGCAGAACTATGCAGAAGATCCCAAATTCAACCTCTGGCTTCTCCAGGAAGAGCTAAAATCAACTCATCCCCATAGACCCTGTGGATTAAGGTGACAGTTAAGTGCACAGCTTTTCCTTCCTTACCAATTGTGACTGGGAAAGGGCGGCCCACTCAATCTAAGCAAGCGTGGGTGGCTTGTGTTATTTCTAATTATCACATTTAGAGTTGCTTGTGTTAATTATGTTTTTATTTGCTGCTTCTCAGAATGAATTCAGGGCAGCAAATATAGCTCTTGCATGCATCAACAGATATTCTATTTTCTTCTCTCAGCTGCACTGCAAGGTGGCTAACCAAAGCAGGTGTCATGAAGCCAAGATAAACTTCACACCAAGCCTTAAGTCCCCTGGTCAAAGTCTGACATGCTATCCAATTTATTATCTCAACAGATTTCCTTTCTCATCTTGCAGGATTATGTTGCTACTTTGAATATTGCTCTTACTTTGATACCTGCAGCCCCTAATGTCTCTCTAATGTCATTTCTAATGTCCTATTGATTCATCTAGTTATACACACATACACACTTTTTATTTTAAAAATCCTGAAATGTTAGTTATACAAGCATAGGATAAAAGCAACATACGCTCACTTTTAAAAATTCCTTTAAAAATCCCTGCCCAGAAGTCCACTACTTTACTGAACCAGGAGAGTGAGTTCATTCATACTGGCATCATTGCCCAGGGCAAATACTCACTAGAGTAATTATGTGGAGTATAAATCAAATTAATGAAATAATTGGAGTGGGCAGCCATTATATATTTTAATGGTGGTAGTAGTAGTAGTAGTAGTAGTAGTGATAATAATGATCAATACCGAGAATGTAAAAGTCATAAGGCTATGGTAACTACAACTTCCTTGTTCTGATATTCAAGCCACTGGTGCTGTTGGTTCCATCACTGCAGAGGTCAATGTCCATTTTCTTTACCTACTGGACCATTTGGAAATGGTCACTGAAATGCACCCAAAGTCCTCCAGTGGAGCTTATCCACAAAAGGCATCCCACCTCTTTTTGCTGTGCTCCTTTGATGTTAAGGAGCATACGTAACACTTTAAAATGATGCTGCACAAATTATAACTCAAAGTATTGAATGGTTTCATGTGAACTGTTTCTAGATTGCAAAG
The DNA here is from genome assembly GCA_023970755.1 of Azemiops feae. NCBI lineage: Eukaryota > Metazoa > Chordata > Lepidosauria > Squamata > Viperidae > Azemiops > Azemiops feae. Next base: position 158,903 of record JALGBA010004142.1, on the reverse strand, counting down.
GCTAGGAGCCAGATGGGGCTAACAGACATGATGGTTTTTACTATTTAACTGAAAGGAGTAGCTAAGATGTGTTACCTGTATGCTAGCCGTAGAATGAAGAGCTCCAAAAATGCAGATTCCAAAAGCAGGTCCTGGTCCTCTTTTGGAAGCTCTAGGAAGCCCTGAATCTTCTCTGCCCATTTCCGGATCACATCCATTGAGCCCGTTAATAGGTCATAGAACAGCTGCACATCCACACAGTCCTCCTTCTCAAACTGATAGGAGACAGATTCCTGGAACTGATAACACAAGCAAGTAAGTTTTTAGAAAAGAAGTACATTTCTTATAAGGTGGCAAGCATTAGGCACAGTCAAGAGTTCCTTTATTCTCTAAGTCAGGGGTCCTCAACCTTGGCAACTTTAAGACTTGTGGACTTCAACTCCCAGAATTCCTCAGCCAGGCTGAGGAATTCTGGGAGTTGAAGTCCACAAGTCTTAAAGTTGCCAAGGTTGAGGACCCCTGCTCTAAGTGATAGGAATGCATCCTATAAAATCCCTTCTGGAACTCTTTGGTTCTGGCAGGTCTATCCAGCATGAAGAGCTTCAGCATGTAGACAATGTGCTCTAGAAGGTGAGCAGGACATGCCACATAAAGTTAAAAATGACGGCTTATTTAATACGTTGAAAAGTGAAGAGTTTGCTCCTAGATTATCAGGATGGCTGTCAATCATCAAATGTAGTACTGTAAAATATCTGCTTCATCATTAGTCATTCCTAGCTGGGAATTCTGGGATCAACAATCCAAATATTTCATGCATACTATCCATAGAAGGTTTCTTCTCTTTGGCCCAAGTTGATGCACCATCATCAGGGTCAGATATAAAAATCAAACCTGTAAATGTTCATATATGGTAATTGAATCTATAGCCCATGTTGTAGTAAATGTTCATTTTTAACAATGTCAATTAAAACTTGACATTGCAAAGTTGAATTCCCCTCATATGAGGAGGACAATGGCAAAATTTGTATCTGTAGTTTTAGCCCAAAGGAACTGGCTGGTCTCTTCCACAGCTTTGTTTTGATGTAATATATTTATATATACAATTTTCTTCTTAATTGCTGTATATGTCTTAATGCTTATTGGCTTGTTTTTGAACTATAAATTAATAAACAATAACAATAATCTCAACTCTTCTAAATGTCATCCAGTTAGGGATAGCCAATGTACACCAACAGCCCATGAAATATAGCCACTGAACAATAACAATCTGTTCAAATAATAGTGCCCAAAAATAAACTAAAGAAGTCATGGCTGTGAAGTGACAGCTGTTACCTTGCTACCTTAGATGGTTTAAATAAGTATTATGTGCATGATTTTTAAAACAAAAAGATATGGATTCTGAATTGTCCTGAAAACTTCTAGCTAAATGGTGACTGAGAATCTTTAAAAGTAAATATATATAAATTACACGAATTTATACAGAAATGCCTATCACTGGCTAAAAGGATACATGAATAATACTGGATGAGAGATCTTGGCATGATCCATCACCATTCTTCTGATGCCACCTATTTAATTTGGCAGAGACATTTCAGGCACAAATATTTCACGCGGTATGTGGCCTTTCTCTGAGCCACACGTGGCCAGGCCTCTAAACCAAGTGTGTATTTTATAAAAAAGCGGAGTAAAAAAGGGAGAGAAACATCTACTGCCTTCTGTGGAAGAAGCATAAGAAGCTTCCAAATCTCATTATGATCAAATGATGGTAAGAGGATTGAGGTCCAAAGATATCAGGCATATTTTCTCACTTCTCAGTTTCAGAAATTCAACCCCCCAAAAATGCTAGTGTCTAGGCAGGGCACAGAATCTCACATTTTCAAAGATGTAGAAAAATACCTTGGAATAGTCAAGTTTGGTAGCGCTGGGTACGGAATCTATGTGTGCTCTCACAAGAGAGGAGATGAGGCTGACCGGTGAAATATCTTGAGCTTGTTTGGGCTTGGAGGGCAGCCGGCCGCGTCGGCCTTTCAGGCTATCGGTCCGCACCACTGAAACAAGAGGAAAAGGGAAGGGGAACAGAAAGGCGAGGAGAGGATTATAGGCAAGCAAGAACTATCACCAAGAGAAACCCACAATCTAGGAACAGCTGCTTCTTTTTTTAAAATCAAGGACCACAAACTGAATCTCAGCCAGGGGCATATGATGTTACGCTTCTGTGCAGCTTAGCACCATCCAATGGGGTTTAGAGCTGTGCAGCATTTTATACCTTATGAGGGCTTTTTAGAAGGGCAGAATGCAGCATTCTCTAAAAATTAGATTTGTTTGGGTTTGGCCTAGCATGTTTCTGAACACTGACATTTCGGCTTATTTTGCTTTATGATTTCATTTGATTCATGATTTATTCAACAAATCACACCAAGGATTTAAGCAGTGTGTGACCCTGGTCAAAGACTCTAACATCTCAGGAACTACTCTAAGCAGCCAGAGGAAGTGGTCAGAAGCTCCAGCTTGCTTTCATTAAATTTTCAATCTTAGAAAAATCCATGGAGGAAAGTGATGTTCCATTGATAGCCCCCTGTCACAAGACTCTGAATAGCTCAGTTCCAAAAAATGAAGATCTTAATGTCCAAAATAGGGTACCAATCCTCCTGGCCTGAAACCTCACCCTGATTCTGTACATAATACAGTTAAAGTTGTTTGGCTTAGCACAAAAAGCCAGGCAACTGCCCATACTGATAAGTCATTCTTAAAGAGTGGATGTTTCCTACGATTTCAGCCCATCCCAATGGCTACAAAGAGGTTTTAAACCCTCCTTTGCAATTACAGGTACTGGAACAGGCAAGTGAATTGCATAACAAATGCAGGTAAAATACTATGTTTCTTCTTTTTCTGTAGCTAGTTGCCATTCCCCTTGCAAATATTTAATTTGAACTGGGAACCAAATATCTAATTCCAGTCTCTTGCATCCCTCTTCAACCTGGAAACTTACAGGCATGTGGAAGCTCAACTATTAAAATGCCTCACCAGCCTGGGTTTCAGAGGACCTTAGGATGAAGAAGGCCAGTGAACAAGAAGGAACATGCCTCACCTTCTTTGACCATTCCCACAGCAAGGCACTTCTGGAACCGACAAAACTGGCACCGGTTTCTCCGCCGCTTGTCCACAGGGCAATCTTTGTTGGCTAAGCAGATATATTTGGCATTCTTCTGTACTGTGCGCTATGAGAGAGAACATAAGAGTAGGCTGTTATAAATGAAGGGCATTTCAACCTTGGTGACAGGGAGACTAAGAAGTATTAACCAGAGATATATTTCTTGCAATATTTTGACAACCTAGATGGTTTCTCATGTTATCAGGGAGTTATCTCGTAAGTATGACCAAAATCTCATGTTCCATCTAGGTGCATCTTCAGTGCGCAGCTAGACCTGAATATCTTCATTTCCAGGTAATAATATTCTAATGTCACAGAAATTGAAGCTGAAACAATAAACTGCATGGAGCAAGCATAAGTATCAGCTCATCACCTCTAGTAAGAAAGAATGCAAAGTGTTTCTCCTTTAAGAGAACTCCTAGTAACCCCAGCCTGCATTGGTAATTGTAAAGGATGTTGGAAACAGTGGTTCAACATCTGGAGGGTCTAACATTCCCCATTCCTTTGCATTATTGGATTGTGGTATCTACATAAAAAGACACCCACCCACACATGCACTGAGGTGACATTCTTTTCATGATGTTACACTTATGACAGACCTAGTGCACCTAAAATCACTGTACAGATGATTCAGCAATCCAAATAATACACCTTTCAAGTATTTTGGAAAAGCAGTGATACATCTGGAAAGTCCTCTTTCCATTCAATTGGTGGAGGTGCAAGGGAAGCCAAATTCTTCAGAAGACAGCTCTTTATTCATCCATAGATGTTAACCCTCTAGCTTTCCCAGTTTCTAGTTTTTTTCAAATTTGTTCATTCCACCTTGTTCCAGCATTTTTTTTTTAAAAAAAATCTACTTTGAAATGTATACATTCCTGCATGCAGGTTTCTTTACTTTAGGCTTATTTATAAGTCTTGGCAGCAGAACATTCAGAGATGGATAACACAGTCATAATGGGACTGTGAACATATATCAACAATACAGTAAACTGTCACTTCCTTGGTCAGGAACATTTAACAAAAGGCAGGGCAATCAAGGTAAGTGTCGGGACTGCAGAAAAGCCTAGAAGTTGGAGAGCTTGCATTTCTTCTTCCATTTCTTCTTTCTTTTTTGAGGCTGAGTGGGGCCTGTCTTCTTTCCTTGGAGAACTAAGACAATGTCTTTATTTATTTATTCATTTGTTTGTTTGTTTCCATCTATCCCTCCTTCAGGAGCTCTAGGCATTGTATATATGGTAGCATTCCTCCTATTTTTCCCCAACAACCACAATCTTGTGAGGTCGATTGGGCTGAGAAAGAGGGACTGTCTTCAAATTACCCAGTGAGCTTGCATGGCTGAGGGTAGGTTAGGACCTGGGTCTCCCTGGTGCTGGCCCAACTATGCCTAAGACGCCTCAGAGGCTAGACTTGTTCCCACTGTTGCCTAGTAACGAAGAATAAAGAGACTTGTATGGGCCTAGTGTGTGTTGGCTGGGAAACCCAGCCTAGAAACAGGCTGCAAGCAGAGATGGCAAGTTCAAGGTATCAGAGAGTTTTCCAATGCTGAAGCCTCCACTGACAAGAAAAGGCAAAGAACTCTAAACCTTTCTAAATTAAATATGGAAAAAAAATTAAAATGGGCACAAAGACTGCAATTATATATGCAAGTTACAGATGAAGAGCAAGAGTCAGGAGATGAAGAGCAAGAGTCAGGAGACTGTACACATTGTGTGGATGGTGCACTGTACAGGAGAGAAAGCTTTAAAAAATCCTTCTTACACCTTTGGAGACCAAGCAAACAAAACATTAGCAACAGCTTTCACTGCATTTCAAACGGATTGGGAGCCTAACTGAAATCCTGTTTTTCAATAGCTCCAGTTTTGGCAACTTCCTAACAGCCACTAGAGGGCAACAGAGAGAGATAGAACCTGTCTCTCTGCCACCATCTCTTGGTCACCTGAATGTTTGCAGCCTGTGAATGGTAGACTTATTCTTGAGGAAGCATGGAGATAAGTTAACGTCATCATACTCGAGAGAAAAATCTCAACATTATAAATTTGGGGCCACCACAATGCTAATGCAACATTATTTTGGAAAATACCATAAAATAAACAAGACCTCATTCTTAATTACTGGGATAGATAAAATGTTTAAATTATCTGTGTTTTGTATATGGGATGTGGTAGTTATCTTACATTAAACATTGCAAAGTAAGCAAGAGATAGTTTACTTTTCACGTAAGTTAATATCTGTAGGTAAAACAGATGTAAAGTTGGTTGACCATAATATTACATACTAGTTAATACCAGTATTAAACTTAATAATGAAGTTTACTTTTGGCAGAGATTCTCATTTGTTCTTTTGCCCTAGGGACCCACTAACCCTTGATTTGCTTCTAAGCAAAGCAATTTTCTCTAATATAATGTACTTTTGCAATTTCCTCATTATATAGAGTTGTATACATTTGGGCCAAACTGCTAAATTAGAAAAGTCAGAATAAACTTTGTTTTGGCTTGACTTGGGATTGTACAGTATTGACTTTGGAATTACAAATTAGGTTCATATTCAAATGTGAAGCAAAGAAATTCATCCCTTATGTATTTTATCTGTTCTAGAGAAGTCATTCAATCAAAAAAAGGCATGTTCTAATCGCAAAATCAATCACCTAGGTTAAGATTTGCATGCTGCAAAACAGATGTGCAATTGAATTGTTAGATCCTCAAAACATAGCCACGAATTCCCCCTTTTCCCCACTTCTAACCATCTTTCTAGAATATATCCAAATTGCAAGGAGTCACCTGATTGTTCCACCACCATAACACTCAAAATCTCCCTCATGTCAATTTTATTTACTTTATAAAGTAAAGCAAACCATGTGTGATTTTCTTCACGGAGTTTGTAATGTTTTGTTCAGATGGGATTTAGCTCTTTAGCTAAATTTGTGGTCCTAGCAGCTTTCTTTCACTTCAACTCTAATCTCGGGCTTATTGGGAAACATCTATCTGCCATTTCTACCCAGAAAATAATCCAGACTGGAACAGATGGATGTCCCTCCATTTGTCTCACCATGGACTGAATCCCTGCCTCACTTAGAAATTTGTGGGGGGAAACATGTGCAGTTAAGGAAAAACTGGAAGTTAGTGTCTCCATTGCCCTAGGATTTCAGGAAGATTCCATTCTATGTATTTGGAAATTATTCATACTACTGTTACGCTCAAAATTGATTTCAGACCCATTCCTTCTGCCAAGATCTTGGGTGGGATAGCTACTGGTTATTTGCAGCAGGGAACTTTATATCTCAGAGACATTAACACCTTTATTTATGGTTGCAAGAAAGGAGATTTGTGGCCAACGTAGCATGATCTACACTAAAATGACTCTCTGTAGGATATGTTGAACTATTACTCCTATGATTCCCAGCCAAGCAGACTAAATGTATCTGGTGGTTAAAAGATGAGCAAAGTAAAAGAAAGTCATGTAATGCAAGAAATCACATTTAATATTAAAATACATGTAAAATCGAGCTGAAGTACAGGTAGTCCTCGACTTACAATCACAACTGAGCCCAAAATTTATGTTGCTAAATGAGACATTCTTTAAGTGAATTTTGCCCCATTTTACAACCTTTCTTGCCACAGTTGTTAAGTGAATCACTGCAGTTGTTAAGTTAGTAACACGGTTGTTAAGTGAATCTGGCCTCCCCACTGACTTTGCTGGTCAGAAGGTTGCAAAAGGTGATTGCATGATCCCCGGGACACAGCAACTGTCACGAGTCAGTTGCCAAGCATCTGAATTTTGATCACGTGACTACGGGGAATGCTGCAACGGTCGTAGGTGTGAAAAACGGTCATAAGTCACTTTTTTCAGTGCTGTTGTAACTTTGGTCACTAAATGAACTGTTGTAAGTCGAGGACTATCTGTATTTTGATAAAGCAGTTTTGGTGATAATGCAGCACCTATTAACTGAGTTCTACTGATTTACAGCAAAATAATCATTAATGTTCAGTGAATCACAGTATCAAGTCACCCTTAGAGTCACTGGCTGCTTTTCAAAAAGCTTAGCTTTTATGGCTACACACTGGCCAGACATGCTGATTTAGTCACCTAGCTGAGCTCCATCGGAGCTCTTGAAGCTCTGCTCCTCTCAGCCGGCTCACAAAGAGCCCTTCCCAGAGAAAAAGAGAAAGGCCTTTCTCTTACAAGTACCGCTATTCTCCACAAAGGCAGGGAACGCCCTCCATTTCCTATCATTGCCAAACCACAATGCAAGGGAGAATTCAAGAGACGGAAATGTGTGCTGTCGAGAGGCCTCCTTGCCAGAAGCGCCTGCCCAAGAGAGCACATTAGCGGTTGCTCAAAGTATCCAAATGTGAGGAATGCAGACCCTGTTGCACTGGTGTATTTTCTGACAGAAGTCAGAAAGGACATCCCAAGGGAATAATATCTTTTCTTTTTGACCCAGTCTAGCCTTCCTCAGGCTGAGATTAGACAGGAGAGCTACGCTGTGGGCTGCAAGCATGAAAAGGAGTGGGAGTGAAAATTGTATTTCAAGCTTTTCCTTACATGTTGTTGTTAAAAAAAAAGACTTGGCAAGTAGTTAACTTGCAGCCTTCTGGATGTTGCCAACTTCCAGTTTGGAAGGTCCTGTTGGCTGCAGCTGCTGAAGTTTGTACTTCAGCAACAACTGGAAAGCTGTAAACTTAGCTTGTTTACTAGCTTACCTTATAACATCCTGAAAGTAAGCTCATCCCCTGAATGTTAGTTTTTGCATAGCCAAGAGGATGCAGATATCTGCAGGTGTAGAGAACCCCAAAGTTTGCAGAAGGCCTAAGATTTATAATGAATATTTGGGAGAAGAGACCCCCCAAAAGCACTGTGAACACAGAATACTGATTGAGTGCCTGCTGAGAGAGAACACCCAAAAAAGGCTTTTCAAAGGGAAAAGGAGGGGAAGACGGCCTTTCTCAACTTGCTGTCCTCCAGATGTATCGGATGTGCAGTCCCCAGGATTTCACAGCCAACTCTGTATTGAAGACTTTCCTGGTCTAAGTGCCCATTCAATAAACAGTGGTCAGACTAGAGAAGCTGAATATACTAGGCTAATTTCAGGTATGCTATTTGACTGTGTTCTCCTCTCTATTCCCCACTGGTTACAGACCTGTCTCCCTTTCTGCTTTTGTGGCCTTCCAAAATCTCTGCATTCAGAAGAGCAGTGACCATCTTTGGGATACTAAACCATCCAATAGATCGGCCTCCTCCCGCTTGGGAATGCTACAGGTATGTCCAATTACAATTCCTATAATTCATAACCAGTTCCTCATTTTCTTACACTGTTTTTTCAGAGCTGTGAACGGACATTTCAATTCTTCTTCATGTATCTGCAATGGTTCCCCATCTTCTATCCCTTCCCGAAGATTCTACCGCTTTTTCCTTGTGATTTTTGCAGAATAGCCTTTTCCCAATATGGTATCTGCCAACTCCATTGGGCTGCAGCTCCTTTAATTTTTGTTCTTAGCCTTCTCCCTCCCCTCCCCCCCATTTTTACAGCAATCTACAATGCCTTTTGGGAATTCTGTGCACCAAGGAGCTACCGATTCTCGGCTGCCTTAGGTCTCAACAGTTTCCAGATGAAATAAGGGTAGCCTCTGAAATACACAGAAGGATTGATATGGACTTAGAGCTTGCCAGAGCTTTTCTACAGCCTCCCACTAAAAGAATTTTTTTTCCCTGCCACCTACCCTTATGAGGGGAAGAGAGTGCTTACAATGACCTCCTTTATTTAGAAAGCAGTCAGAGAAAGGTCTGATGAGTCATCCCTATGGCAGTCAACACATAGCAAAGGCTTTTCCTTTCCCTCCCTGGAAAAAGAGGTCTTCAAATCCCGGCATTCTTTGCTGGAGCTTAGGGACATGCAGAATGCTGGGATTGTCTTCAGCCAGTCAATCCCAACCTCATGCCCTCCAAATTGGATGAGACTACAGCTCCTCAGCCATCATAGGAATAAGCCATGCTGGTTAGGGAATTCAGGGAGTTGTTGCTTCAGGCTGACTGGAAGACCACTGGCTGGAGAAAGCTATTTTAATAGAACTAGAAGTTTCAAAATCAAGTTCCAGTTCTACTTTGAAATAACGTATTCCTCTTACCTTGAAAAAGCCCTTGCAGCCCTCACAGGTCCGGACACCATAGTGTTGGCATGAAGCGTTGTCCCCACACACAGCACAGCGCCCTTCATTGGATCCAGGGCTGCGTGTCTTTGTTGGAGAGAGGGAACTGTCCATCAGGCCAGATCCATCTAGGCCTGGTGAGGCCTGGCTGAGTGGCAAAGGAGAAAAATGGACTGAAGAGGAGGTTTGTGGGAGTGAAAAGACTTCTCCATCCACCAAATGCTGGTGGGTCGTCGGTTGCATCTTCAGTGGACTCTGGGGTGGGACTCCAGGGCTGTGAGCCGAAAGGCCAAAGGAAAAATAAGATGGTTGAGTAGAACTACTCTTGGGAGGCTCTGCTGCTGCTGCTGCCACCCAAGGCCTCATGCCCTCATAGGTATGAGTGGGGGAATAGCTTCCAAAGGAGTTCTCCCAAGTTGGACCTTGGGAAGTCTGGAAACTTGGTGTGGAAGGAGAAGGGACTGAGCATGGACTGCCATAATAGTCTGAGCCACTTGAGGACATGGTCTCATCCAACTGACTGCTGAAAGGACCAGGATAACAACCATATACTTGGAAATCTTCCAGCTTGAAGGATGTGGTATTGGGATTCGCAGCTGGAATCTGATAGAGGAAAGCGTCAAATTCGCCTGTATAATTGTCCATGAAGGTGCTGAAGCTGGGCAGAGTAGTAGTGGCAGCAGAGATCTCGGTATTGACCAGGTCCATGGTGGGTTTGCCAAACTCAGGGGTCAAGAAGTCTGCTGGGTAGCGCTCGCAGGACCCTCCATTCTGAAGCGAGGTCCCATATTGTGTTTGGATACAGGGCATCTCTATGGGAAGACAAAGGTAGGGAGGAGAAAATCTACTGTTAGATATTGGAGAGATACAAAAGGTCCTCCCAAGTAGAAGTTATGTTCTACTTTAGAAATTGTCATGAATTGATTTGGCAGAAAAGTGAGCTTAAAGGTGCTATAAAAAGGGAGGGAGGGTCTTGTGAGCTTTCCCTGACCTACTGACTATCAGGTGTGCTAAAATGATAATGATAGTTAACACAAGATTCTAGGAGCTGTTGTCCCAGAAATGTAGTTGGCCAGAGAAGGCTGGTCTCCATTAGATACCCTTACAAAAATGGTGGGCTTTTATTAACATCAGGACAAATTGTTACTTTAGATTTATAATAATAATAATAATAATAATAAAGTTGGAAGGGACCTTGGAGGTCATCGAGTCCAACCCCCTGCTCAGGCAGGAAACCCTATACCATTTCAGACAAATGGCTGTCCAGTCTCTGTCCAGATTTAATACAAACCAAGTCCTTGGCCTTGAATCTCCCTCTTGATCGCAGTTCTAAACTTTTATTTATCGAAGCAGAGGAGCAGAAATGGGGAAGGAAAGAGTTTGGGGCCCTTGTTAAAAGGAGGACTAATATTCCTGATGCACTATTTCTTCTTGGGAATATTAGAGGGAGATACAAGATGTTCTCCTTCCTTTCTATCCCTGATATTCCTCTCCATAAAAAAGAGAAGAAGCTATTAGTCACAATGTTGAAAGTTGGAGTAAATGGTATTTCTTGACTCTTGCAATTGAGTGGTGGTAGTTTTCTTCTCCTCACATATTTATCAGGTTTGCTTCTAAGTTTATTTCTACATCTTTTGCTTTATTTTTCTTCTTTCATGAAATTGGGGTACTGTTCAATTTCTTAAATTTTCTGGATATGCGAAGCAGCTGTCATATACGTATGGTACTACTCCCTACGCGATACAAGGTATGCCATGAAGAGCCTCACTACGTACACCCCAGAAAAGATGCCTATGTTTTTGTCTGAAATTAAAAATATTTCTGCCAACACAAGAGACAAGTGCAAAGGTAAAACCACTTCTTTGTGTGTCTAGAAAAACCATTCTTCTAAAACAATAGCGAGGCATTATAATGCAAACCCAGCTGTAGGTTTGCAATATACTTATCCCATCTGCTTGGTTAATGTCATTTCTGAGAATAATGAGGGTCAAACATTGCATACGATCAAGTGTTTTAATGGGGAAAGAAAGGAAAATGAACAAGACAAATGAGTAAGAAATGCAACGAACACAGAAGGAACAGGAGCCCTTGAATTTTATACTGGGTTCTCTCTCAATGTGGGGAATAAGAACTGAAGCATTAAGCCAATACAGGTAGTCCTTGACTTACAACAGTTCATTTAGTGACTGTTCAAAGTTACAATGGCACTGAAAAAAGGGACTTATGACTATTTTTCACTCTTACAACCGCTGTAACTTTGAACCATTGTTAAACAAACCATCATAAGTCAAGGACTACCTGTGTTGAACTTCAATTGAAAAAACAAAACTGAAGCTTGCAGCTTCTTCTCAATTTGTTAAGAGGATCAATTGATGTTGGCAAAGAAGATTTTGAAAAATATTGTCGATACCCTTTTTTAAATGAGTGTGGTTCCTATTAAGGTTTTCCCTGTTAATTTGTCCCCAGATTTGAGCAAGACTTCAACACGTGCGTGAATAATCGATATCCTATCCTAAGCTCTCAAAGAGGAAATGGCAGAGGGACCATGATTCTCTCAACTGCTAAGTGATTTGAGTCCCTTGCTGAGTTTTCATCTGAGACAAGGTTTGCATTTACAGCCGAGACTGGCCAATTCTGCTCAACTTCTCTGCTTAAAAGAAAAGATCTTGTTCACGCATCTTTGAAACCTCGGTATGCCGGCATAACCCCTCTGCACACCCACTGACGCTATCTGATCTTGTTATTCTGCATTCCTAAAATAGAATTTGGATATCCAATTGTTAAGACTTGTTATGATTTCTTCCAATGTAGCAACAGGTGATACCCAGGGCTCCTCATAACACAGGATTTATTAGCATACTCTCCCCAGAGAAAGTTCTGACGTCGGCAAATCTGCGAGAGCAGCATCTCTCTAGGTAAAGCAGGACTAGGGAGCTCCATGACAGGAGCTGGAATCCTAATCTTAGGTGTTGCTGTTAGCACCACTGAAGACAAGGCATGATTGGACAGCAGATATTTAGCAAATAGGAAGGATCAACAGGGGGCCTTTTAGCACAAAGCTCGGTGCAATACTTCTCATGTTGTTAGTCCTTAGTGTGCAAGCTTTTTAAAAAGTCTTTTTAAAAAAAGAGCAGCAATTGTGAAGTCTTTTATCCAGTCTGGACATTTAGATCTTTGTGACACTGTTCTAATTTGGACCCTTCTCTCCCCAGTTGCCTTTTTTTTAAGCCTCCACGCTAAATCTAACTGTACAACAATGTCACAGTGATATTAGTCTACAGCTCCTGTGGAGAGGGAAAAAAGGACAGCACTTGTAAATCAGAATTAAAAGAAAATGGCTTGATTAATACTAGCTTTACCCCTGGGCTTGAAGGCATAAATATCAAAATAAAAGTAAGAGTAAAGACAAAGGGGCTGAAGCGCAGCCTCGGCCCACCCATGGACTGAGAAATCAATAGTGGAAATACATTAGGCTCTGAAAGATACACAACGAAATTGAGCTAATTGAGGTGGAATCTGAGAAAGTTCGTGGCTGTTCCATTGTTTTTTTGCCAAGAGCAGGGGTAGGCAACCTTGGCTCTTTTACGACTCGTGGACTTCAACTCCCAGAATTCCTGAGCCAGCATGGCTGGCTCAGGAATTCTGAGAGTTGAAGTCCACGAGTCATAAAAGAGCCAAGGTTGCCTATCCCTGGCCAAGAGTCTCCATATGGAAGGTCTCATTTCCCCACACTTTGCTATTGGCCTAAAAATGTGCACCATCGCCCTCTATTAAATCCAAATGCCACCCAACTCTCTGGTACTCTGCGGCTCACAACAATCAAACAAAGCCATTAAAGTAAGAATTACTGCTCTAAGAATATGGCACTACAAAAAATGAAATACTTTGACAATGGAACAGAGAGATTTCTGTACTGATCTGACATTCAAAGGGCAGGCAACACACTTCTGGTGACAGTCCTATAATAATAGAAGGCTGAATCCACCCAACAATTACCTGAGGAGATAATAGCTGGAGTACTAGATATTTCTACCCTCCTCCTGAAAACAGGTGAATAACCTATTCTCTTCCGGGAGTGGTAGTTTTTCCCATTGTGGCCATAAAAAGTATTTTTAAACGGGATTCACCAGAAAAGGCATTTCAAGGTATTTCAGTTCCTCTCTTTCTCAATGCCTGCCTAGCTGCCTAAAAACACTTCTACTTCTGCATCTATGGCTGGTGCTCCAACCCTTTTCCGCAGAGTTACACCAGGGAATCAAATGAGAGAAGAACTGGAATTAACCTCCTTTGTAGCAAAGAACATTGTTGGAAGCACAAGTGTCTTTTTCCTTCAGGCATTGTTGCCATCGCTTTCTCCTCTGTGTATTTCTCTCACAGTCCTCTACTATCTTCCAATGGAAACGGCACGGCGTTGCTATAACGACACACTCACCTCTTTACCCTGCAAGCCGCCCCTTTGGGATCCTTGTTGTTTTAGCACACAAATGGCTCCTGTAATCACTGTAAAACAGATGCAGCAACAGATGTGCTACTATCCCGTCTGATAGGCAGAGCAGCATTTTTTGCAGAACTTTGCTGCCCTGCAAATCCCAATCATTTGACAGCTTCTGTTTACCTTCAAAGGCTGAGACGAAAGGCACTAAAGGTAGTAAAACTGAAGGATAGCTGGATCCCCACTGCAATTAGAGGATGCAAGGCTTTGGGGCCAGTAGCCAAGCACTGCTTGCCTTTGGATAGCCCCAGAGAGTTGCCCTGAAATAGAAAGGCTGAAATCTCAACCTAATATACCAATTCCCCCCAACATTTAAGAGCCAACAGCTAAGTTCTCTAGAACAATGGTAGCTATAAACCAATCAGGGGAGAGATGGCTGCTTTTGGAATGGGAAATCTATGTCTTCAAGAGGTGGCTGAACTACAATTCCCATCAGCCCAAGACAGCCTGGCCAATAGCAAGGGATCCCGAGAGATAGCCGAATGGGAAGGTTTACAATTCATCCATTGCTGCTTTAGACAGAGGAACAGCACAGAAGCCCATCATTATAGTGTTCCACACAGCTCTACAATTTCCTCCCGATTTGTTGGACTGCATTTGGACTTTAGAGACTGCTCAAGAGCACCCTCTGCTGTAGCTGCAGAACAGCAGGGACAGATCAACTTCACGGCAACTGGATTATGGATTATGCTGGGTTCAGTGCTAATGTAAAACCACAGAAAGATTCCGAACTCTGTAAGCAAAAACTGGCACAATTCAGCATAAATGGCCACGCTGTTTCCAAGAAGAAATACTCAACAGCTTAAGGAAACTTGCAACAGGAACAGACTGTTATTGTCAGTTTGACAATGGGTGGAATTATCTAAAAGAAGCTTTTCTTGTTGAAAGCTATTTCTTCCAGGCTCAAATGTTCCAGGACTGAATCCACTGCTTGTGCTGAGCCCCATTTGAACAAGGGCAAATAGATTCTGGTATTAGATGCCCAACTCTTCCCTGCTCTATGCAGACCCTTTTCCTGCTTTGCACCTTTCCTGTGCTTTTAACAGCTGCACATCAAGATATCCAACAGATGCAGCTCTCCATATTGTATAAAGGGCAGTAATGAGAAAAACTGCACCTGTCAAGATGTCTGATCTGCAGAAAAGATAATCAACACTACTCAAAGCTATCAATGGAAGAGGTAAATGTGGGCTTCATTCCAAGAGATCAACCCCAATACTGTTTTTGTGTAAGCATAAGCTTTTTAAAAGCTGAAATAACCCAGCTGGCACTTTCCCACTTTCTTTGATCAAACAATGGAAAATAAAATAATTCACATTTCCTGGCATTCTGCCTTGACCATAGCAATTTTCTTTGGTAGAAGGTGTCTAAAGATGACATAAGGAAGGCAATTGGTTCTCTTCTTACCTAAGTGTCTGTCCTAGGCAAATTTGCCTGAGAGGAAATAAACATGCACAGGATTGTGGTACGTAAAACAAATCAAGCTTTTGTGAATGCTGTGATTACCCCACATTGCTCTGAGTAGTTGCTGAGATTATTCTAGGATTCAATCCATTTTATACTCCAAAGCTTCCTGGTCTCAATCTAGGTTTTCAAACCCCTTACAGTCTAACAATGATTCTGGGGTGACCAAGACCACTAAAGGAGGTGCTCACAATGGACAAAGACTGTGGCAAGTGGACTTCTTCAGCCTTTGAAGTCCTGTGCACAGACTTAGAAACAGGGGGAGCCCGCCATAGCAAAAGCTGCCAGGTGCTCAAACTTGATGCAGCACCTGTCGCTCTGAACATGCCAGGAACTGCAACTCCTCCACCCCCTTGCAAAGCCACATGAAAGCACCAGAGTAGGAGCTTTGCTGATTTATGTCCTTCAACACCTGTGATGATACCAAGCTGCTCAGCAGATCAACTCACAAACATGCATATGCACCCCCACACAAAACAGAGCATCTCTTTGGAAAGGGAAAGAGGGGGGAAAAGAAAGAGAACATTAGGAAACATTTTTCAAAGATACCCACTTTTTGAAAATATGGAGAGGAATTTCTGCATCTAGTAAAATCGTAAACGTGCATATGGCCACACAGATACACAATGCACATTACCCTCAGATTAACAAAAATTATGCAACTATAAAAGGACTAGCTGCAAGCAGGGTGAGCATACAAATCTGGCATAAACAGCTTTTCCCATAGTGATCTTCCAAACAGAGAAAAGACATTTAAAGTTCTTTACTCAATTTGGTTTGGGCAGAATCGATATATTCAGCCTGATCAAGTAATAAAATCTCTTCAGCTATCTAAGAAGTTAAGAATCTGACCTGTTTGTCTCCAAAACATGGCACAATCACCAGGCCTTATGATGAGGTCTCGCATCTGGAGGCAAGCACTAGAAGTACAATATTATTTTTCTTACCAAGCATCAGATCGCTTCACTTCTTAATATTGCAATTTTTTCTCTAAAAGAGACGACTTCACTTTTGCCCTAGTAAGGTGCCCATCCTACACTGACATCACAATCAATGTCACAGGACATAAAAATGGCAAAATGCATCCAGTCACTGGTACACATCTGCCAGGGCTCCCATAAGCTCAGATTACAGCAATTTTTGTCCTTTAAAATGCAAATGTAGACTTTGAAAACTGCTTTTGGAAACAAGTGCACCATTATAGTTGCCATCAGCCAAGCCCCCAGCCAGATCGTCTTGCAATTCAAGCTTCAAAGTACAAATACCTCTTTTTAAGGAGAAAAAGCCTGCCCTTGTAGGTTTAGTAGTGGTTCATGATTTCTGTACCTTAACCAATGCTTTCAAGTTGTCCCGTATTACATAGGAAGAGCCAGGCAGATGACATTTGGCAGTTCTAGTAACTCTCTAAGATCTGCAAATCAAAACATGTCTATTTGAAAAATCATGTTGCAGTTCATACAGTTAAAATATGAATAAGCAACAGAAGCCATCGCCATTCTTTAAAATTCATTCTTCACGGATAAACTCTTCTCTTGCAAATGGATTTGCACATCCATACTTCACTTAGCAAGCAATTTGCTGCTGTTAGAACGGCCCCACTCACTATTTACACTTCCTTTTCATTTTGCAGCATATCAGATGATAAAATGCAATCACCTATTTCCCTCCTCGCCCGTAATTCTCGCGCCCTAACTTTTCAACACGCAAGATTCCTTCCGATCCCCGAAACTTCTCTCCTCTCCGCCTTTCCCCAGTTGCACGCCTCTCCCGATCTGATAAAAAGCATCCCTCGTCCTGCAAACCAGAAAACGGGGGGGGGGGAGGGATCCTTCTCGAAAGTCACGAAGCGCGTTTGCACTTTATGAAAAAATAGACGGGAAGGGGGATTAACAATAAATCCACACATACCCAGTGGAGCTGAAAAATCTAGCTGCGGTCTCTTCCACTTTTACATATGAAGGTGTTGGGGAAGTCGGATAATGTTTAGAAAACCCAAAGTGCATCGGGGAAGCGCCGATTCTCGCTGTCGTCGCCGCTGCCGCTGCCGCGCAGATCAAACCCCAAGATAAGAGCGAACGAGCGAGCCCGCGCGGGAGCGAGCTGCCTACAGTCTAGACGCCGACTAAGCCACTGGGGCTCACCAGCCCGTGGCCAGGAGATTCTCTTAAGCTCTCTGTGACGCAGAGGCGAAGGGGTGGGCAAAAAAGGAGGGGGGATCCTCTGACGCACGGCTGCAGCCTTCGCCATACAAGGCAAAAAGGGGCGGAATTTTCCGGCGCCCTCGGAGCGAGGGGCGGGATCGGAATGTCTGCGCGGGTGACGCACACGGGGTTCCATTGACGCACGCCTTGGAATTGTTTGATCTAAAAATAGAACGAGCTGCCCCCAGCTAAAAATAGAGCCTTTTCCTAAGCTAGGATTGGAAGGGGGGGGGTTAAAAGAGAGGAGGAGGAGAAGGGAAAGAAAAGAGTGTCATAGGAAGAACCAAAAAAGGGGGGAGCGCCGGAGCAGAAAGGTTCAAGGAACGGAAATCAGGGGCCGATCACAAGCGAAGGAGGGCTTGGGGCGCACAAGAGACGCGCAGCTTCAGAGCCGTTTTCTCAACTTTTCGCGCAGTAGCTTTACGGCCTCGACCCGGGTCCTTGCATCCCAGCCACGCCTTTATTCGCTCGTTTCCAACCATGGCGGCGCCCCCTCCGCTCCAGTCCACGACCCTTGGAAATCTCAGGGAAAGTTCACAGCGTGGCTCGCTTCTGTGCTCCTTGAGCTTTTCTTTTTCCTTTTCCCGTCCACTCACTTAAAAAAGTAAGTTTCTTCACTCTTCTGCTGGTGACGAAGGCAACCAGGTTACTCTCAGGTACTCTTGCAAAGATGTGGAGATTTTGAGCAACCGGTGCTTCAGTGGTAGAAGAAAGCTAAAAGTGCTGAGCACAACCGCCTCAGTGATACTGCAAACTCCTGAGAAGAGCTCCAGAGGGAAAGCTCTGAGGAGACGACCTATTTCAGAAATGCAGTCCAGCTATGCCAACCACATTCTCTCCCTTGACTGAACTGGGGTAGCTATAATGGGGCCTTTCTTGGCCATTGTCTCTGCCTGGTTCCCAGAATGGGATCTAAACCTGGTATTGACTGCTTTCAGAATGATGGAGGAAGGGATACCTTATAGTTTGTGATCCTCCAAAATGTAAGCAGTACAGTAAAATGTGTTTGCCGCTAAGGTGGCAGAAGATACTTTTAGTTCTGTTGCTAGAAAACATAGTATTCCTCTGTAAATCACCAAGCAAAAGGTGGTTATGGAAAAGAATCCAATTTTTGTTTTCCTCAGGATCGTCTCCTGAACTTTAAAAAAAAAAAGTCATGGAAAAAGAGAGTGAATATTGTTAGGGATAGAGGAACATACTACAAATAAGACAGAGAGACTACACAGTGTCAACCAGCCTTTTCTAAAACCACCTTACAGTACTAGAACCCTCCTGTGTTTTTCTTTTGTTTCTTTTTTTTTTTCCCCTGCTGGTCCACTGCTGCCAGAGATCTGTCAAAGAAGAAACAAAATAAAACAATTGCAAAATGTCTTTGGGTAATAGAACAAGGAGCTCCCTGTCCAGAAGCACCTTTTGTAATAAGAAAAACAGACTCAAGTGGAAGTGAGAAAATACAGGCAGGAGGTTGTTAATGGAAGTATCCTGACATCTTGACATTGCATAATGTCTGAAGCAAGACAGCATCAGAAAAGTCTAGGATGATTCTTTTGATTCTGCTGCCACTAAAAACCAGTAACTTGAAAGGAGAGGATATAGAAACTTGGAAAATTGGTTTGCAATTTCAACATTTTACTTAGGTTATTCCTTTTTATTCCATAGCAATAAGCACATAATATAGATCTTTTAAAAAAGCTCTCTGCCATGGAAATAAAACAGTGCTAATAACATCTTCTCTTAAAGGCACAGGTAAAAATGTCTAAAAAACAAAAACAAACAGATGAGGTCCATTTAAAAGAACTGCAATCTTGGAATCAGTTTTAGCCAGCCATGCATTGTACGTATTAAATGCAATTTAATAATATTGGGACGTTTTCTGATTATTGCCTTCAGAAACTGATATTAAGCAGTCCCTAGACCTGAATTAATAAATTAAAGTATTTGATAGAAGAAGCTTGCTGAAACGAAACTGATCTGCACCTGGACAGTCTGTGTACTGGAGAGACTGTAGTGAGCTCACCTGTCGCAGGCTACAAAAGATAGTTTAACACAAATTTAAATCTACAGTTTTGGCCAAGCTAATCCTCCAGGTTGAACATTTGAAAACCTATGTTTTACAGTATAGAATAATTTTGGACAAGTGCATGTATATCTTTAGATCAATGTTTCTCAATCTTAACTTTTAAGATGTATGGATTTCAACTCCCACAATTCACTTTAGATAGACAGAGCTGTGATCTAATTAAATACATATAGGTGATGTAGCTTGATGGACTAAATTCACATAAAACTTGTTTTTATAATGCAAATACATTTTGGATGCTTATCTCTTACAGGAAGCTTTTTTTCCCCCAAGGTGGTATTTGCTACTGCAAGTTTTTATCTGTTCTTTTTTAAAGCTCCTCAAATAGATACAGCTAGCTGCAACATTTTAAGTATGACACCACAGGGTGAAAAATCAGTTCCAAGATGGATTATTGGAAAACATGATAGATGTTTAAATGATGGCAGTACTAGCCAAGCTATGTAACATATTTCTTTTATTACTTGCTCTCTCCCTCTCAGGGTAAAACCTGGTGGAAGCCCTCAGTCAAGGGGAAGAAATCAGAGACAGGAATGACTAAGGAATAAAAAAAAATTCGAGCCAGTTTCTGTATGTGTTTTTCTGCACCTGTTGCAGGCTTAATAGGATTCTCCCTAGGTCTCAATCATAAATATATTTTTAAGATGCCATTTCACTGTTCCTCTCGAGTCTTCCCAAGAGATTTTCCTCTCTATGTATCTGAGTGTTTTCCTCACTCTAGTTTCTTTTATCTTCCCTGAGCTGATTTTCCAAGTAGTTTAAGATTTCTCCCAGATTCAGGCTTGGAAACATTTTAAAGACTTCCATCCACCATTGGGTCTTCTATTCTCAGAGAAGGCAAACCAGACCAGGACAGCAAACAGAAAAGACATCACCCATTAAATGTGTGAAAAATCAAAAGCTAACTGAAAATTTAAGGTATCATAAACTGAACGCCACAGATGCAGTATATCTTCAAAAGGCAAAAATCCTAAAAGGAGAAACTGGTTTGTAAATGGAGATAATTGCAACTTTCAGCCTGCCATGTGGAACTGCACAGGAGTGAAGAATATTGCAAGAATGTTATCATTCTCTATTATGACGGATCCCCCTCTTCCCCTGCAGCAGACCCCACCTTCCCCCCCCCCATCCCGGCATCATGCTCCCTCCCCACCTATCTTTTAATTATTTTTTTATTTTATTTTTATTGTTTTATTTACTATGTTTTTGTATTTTATGTTCTACTATGATAAGCTGTCAAGAAAGCCCCCTGGTAGGATGGGAGGCAAATTAATTAATTAAATAAATAATAAATAAATAAATAGCTAGCTAGCTAGCATACAGGATTATTAATATGATAGTAGACCCAATGTTGCACATCAAAGAAACCTATATTCCTCCTAGTTATATCCTAGAAATCTCTCAAAATGTCAAGAATTACAGTCTTCCTTTCCCTACACAAACTATGACTAAAATAATTATTATGCAACACTGGAAGAATAAATCTATACTTGACTTGCAGCAGTGGATATGTGTTATTTAACAGTGTTTCAATTAGTTTTCTTTTTCAACAAAAAGAGAAGGAAGATGTCTTTTTAAGGAATCTGGCCAATTTTGGAGAGAAGTTGTTTTGTTTACAACATACTTCCCTACTTTCTCTTCCTTTACTCTTCATTTATATTATACTGTTAATAAAAGTTTATTATTTTTTCTGTTATTGGGATAGATTTTTCTAAAAATCAACTCTGAGGAAACCCCATGCCCAAATAATGCATGAAGCAATATTGCCTTTTTTCTCTCTAGAGATGCTAATTGCTGGGAAATGAGTACTTTGAAAAAAATAGCTGCTGTTAAGCATAAGAAGAACAAATAAGCTTGTTATAAAAAAGTTCTTACAAACCAGGGTGATGTAATGGTGTAAGGGAACAGGCTACAAACTAAGCAGTTTTGAGTTCTAGTTCTGCTTTAGGCACAAAACCTAGTGACCTTGGGGCAAGCAGTCTCTCAGCTCTAAAACAAAACAACTGCCAAGCTATTTATTTATTTATTTATTTATATTTATTATTTATTTATATCCCCACTCTATTTTATTTTTACAAATTACTCAAGGCGCAAACATCCAGCACACATCACTGCTTTTATTTTCCCCATAGCAACAACAAGAATTGTGTGAAGTGGGTTGGGCTGAGAGTGAGTGACCGGCCCAAAGGCGGGACTAGAATTCAGTCTCCCACTTCTAGTCTGGTGCTTTAACCAGTAGACCAAACTGCCTCTTCCTTCATTTTCACTTCTGAAAATGTTGCTGAGAAAGCTGCAGGCAATTGCCTGGAGTCAAAACTGACTTGAAGGGACAATTTCCTTTTCTGAGAGGCAGTTTGGAGTAGGGGTTAAAAGCATCAGGACGGAAACCAGGACACCAGGACTTCTGCCTTAGGCGTGAAGTCACCTAGGTGACTTTGAGCTAATCCTTCTCTCAGTCCCAGGTAGCAGGCAAAGACAACCGCTTCCAAAAATGTTGCCAAGAAAATGGCAGTGAGTTGTCCAGGCCGCCACTAGGAGTCAAGGCTGACCTGAAGAGACAAACAACAAAAAAGCTCTTGCTGAATAGCATTGTCTTTTTGAATAAGTATGCTGAGAAATAGTTGGAAAGAGGTCTGGCGGAAAGGAAACTTGAGCTTACTGGTTCAGCTTTTAGATGCAAAAGTCTCTTTGCAAAGTGTAGTTCAATCCCTAAAAAAAAGTTTGCTCACTTCTGTAGACAGGAGTCTAGCCTCAGTCTAGCCTCTTTCATTCCCCCCCTTTCCCCCCCTCCCAAATTCTCCTGCTTGGTGATACTGTTGTCTCCGAACGGAATTATGTGGGCCAAGCATAAAAGACACCGATAACTCAGCAGCTGGAAAGATTGATGGCTTTTCCTATTGTTAAAAATATTTTTGGCCTAAACAACCTCTGAGTTTGCTTAAAGGCCTCACATTTGTAAAACCGACTGCGTAATGAGATGCGTTTTTAAGGCAATGTTTGAGTCAAAGACCTGGCGAGAATCCCAGAGCAGCTGCTCTGAAGAAGAATGTAGCCATCTTTCCAACATTTCTCAAAGGCTGGGTTGTGTTAAGGGCAAACACGAACATTTCAGGAATGTGGAACTGAGGATGTCCTGTGGAGGATTTAATTTTTTCTTTTTAAAGAGTCAGGTTGGTAAATAGGTTAACAGAGGATTCATGCTTATAGCATAATAAGCTGTTCGGAAGAACCCAGATATCTGCCTGTTTCTTACACCAACTACCAGCCAACTTTTTAGTCAAACATAATTGCATTCTGATACGGGCTTGTATGTTCAGGATAATGTCAAATGCTTTGAATTATATTTAACTATCATGTGAAAAACAAACCACAGTTGGGTGGTTTAAGCCACAAATCATGGCCTGTAAATCACAATGGCTGGGTTTGTTTATTTTGCTAAGAGAAAACCAAAGAAATCATATGTTGCCTCATTGTGATTGCAAATTCAGGGACAGTATACTACCTAATGAGCATGGAGCCAAAGCCCTCCTAATGATGAATTCATAGAATAGCAACTGATTTAGGCCATGAATCCAACACTTTCCTCAATGCAGAGTCTTAACATTCCATCTCAGAACATCCTCCCTCACTCCTCATGTAATCCTGAAATTGTTAATTTGTGTTTACTGGTGAATGACAGGATTTAGATGTGGATTCACTATCTAGCTCTTTGATTTGTGTTATGAGTCAAAATGGAGTCAATATGCCCTCCCGTTCTTCTGGAAAAAGAGCCCCTTGGAAGAAAGCCAAACCTGAAGGAAAACAAAAAGCCACAAAACGTTGTGCATATTCAACTGGTCTCCAAACGGCAATGGTGGTTCGGATTCCAGAAGAGAAAGAAGAATAGCCTCATAAAAGGCAAAAATCAAATTTGGGAGACCCCCAAAGGGGTAAATGTCATGGCATACCTTCAGATGGCTTCAGTGGGAAATTCCACTGAAGTAAATAAGCATGCTTGAAGGTGAACAGCCTGTGGCTTCCAGCCTCAGCGAAGTCTGCGGGGGAGGTGAGAACTTCTTTAGGTGCATGGAAATGTGGCTTGCCACTCAGAGGCGGCAGGGGAAACCCACTTAGATCTCCAGGCCCTGATACCTCCTTTCTTCCCTTCAGTTCAAAGTAATTGACAGAACTGTCGATATGTACCTAAGCTCTGGGGTTCCATTCCTGACCAACGTGCTGGAATGAAATGGAAAATCTTGTGTTAAAGCAGCACCAGACAAGTAGATGCACAATGAAAGGTGCAGTCTGAATGCAGATCTATAGCCAGCAAACCAACCGAGCTGCTGGTTAAAATATTTAAGACTTGCAGCCCTTGGCCCAATTTTATGGGGTCCTAGAGCTGACTTCAAAAACCCTCGACAAGATATCCGTTCGAACCTCTGATGAAAGATAGGTTTTTTTTCTCTGATCTTGAAAGAGACAGAAAAAAAGGGATATGAGAAGAGAATATAAAATAAAATGTAGCAGGTGAGTGTTCCTTGCTCATTGGGCTAGTTTCTAGGTTTGCACAATATATATTGAACTACAATCAGGGTTAAGTCATTAAAACAGGGTAAGCATATTGTGTGAGCCCACCTAATAAGAGAAAGAAAGGAAGAACAGAAAAGAAAGACTGTCGGAATGAAAGCCTGGGTCTTGCGATCTGCTTTTGGCTCCACCCTGGCCCATTCAATTTGCCTACCCTGTGTCTCCCAACAAATTACTCTGATGGGACTGTGGTTCCTCACTACAAAAACAGATGAACTAAGAAAATATGCTTAGCAAAGGCAAACCAACAGAACCTGCAGCAGGTAATTGCAGCCCAGAATGCTAATTCAATTCTACTTTCCCATCTGAGATTTCCCTCCCAAACACACAGACTATTGTATGGCCACCAAATTTGCTCCATTCTCATGTTTATTTGACATGTTCCTTTTCCTCCCTATTTAGGCATCTCTCTTTCTCCTTGTCTGTATCTGCTTCTACAGACTTTGGGGATGCTTTCCTTGCTTTCTGAGACATTTTGTGCTGTTCTGATTATATATCGCTTGGTGGGCAAACTATATACACAGTGCCTTTTGCAACCATTTAAGAGAATATTGGAAGAAAGGGAGAATTTTTTCGTAGCAATGGCAACAGTGCTGTGGAAAAACAGAAGGCTTTGAAAGCTATCTGACAATGTGTGTGTTAAAACTAAAGCCAACTGCAGTTCTACTCAAGCAACAGAGCTATTGCTTTACCAGCCAGCAACACGGATGGAGCAGGTGGCAAGTCCCGAGAGACTGTGCTTTAACATCCCTGGCAGCCTCCTAGCTGCCAATCATATCAAAATCATGTACCCCTCCAACAAGAACCCAGATCTGCAAAACGTTCTGGCACAAACTGGACCTAAAGGAAAGAGGGTGTGCAAGTACTCACAGTACATTTGCAAGACAACTCTCAGTTTCAGAGTGTTCTCAGCCATATTTTGGAACGGGCTGGCGGAGAAGGTAATAAACACCACTGAATTGCCAAGTGCTTTTGGGACAGAGACCAACAGAGTCCCTGCCTTGCCATGCATCTTGCTGGGTTTTGTTGAAAAGGACTTCTGAACAAGACACAATGTTTAGCAGCAAGCTAAACATTGGCTTATCAACCACCTGAAAGGATCCAGAAGTGGCATTTGAAAAACAGTATCAACGCAGTGCTTAATTAAGAGAGTAAATTTAAATGTCGGGCAGCTAGATTCTTGGATGCATTGTTGGTTAAGGTCTATTTTCTTTCCTTCTAGATCTGCAATTTTAGTAGGGTAATAGGAGGCCTGCAGCCTTTCATTCCACCCCCTCTCCTTCTGAGAGACCAGGGAAGCACCATTACAAATGATCCCAAGGATTGCCATAAGGGACAGTTACTATCAGAAGACACATGCAATGGGGGAGTGCGACTTTCGACCTGGCCCTGACTAAAACTGTGGGAGGGGTTCCAACTGTCAAGATTGCAGACTGCATCTTTCACGTGCCCTGCTCCTTTTTGTCATGTTCTGGCATTCACCCGTGACTGGATAGATGTGCTCAGTTCACCCAGGCTTTGTTTACTTCTGAGTGACTGAGACAGACAGTGGTAGAGTTAAATTACTAAACATTAACCACACAAAAGCAATTTCTTCCCTAGAAAGAAGGGTGATCTGGACAGTCTTCTTCAAAGGCAGATGTTCTGCCTACTAGCTCTATTGCTGATTGTATCTGGCTCAATTTAGACAGAGCCTGATGTAAGTTGAGTTCGGAGTTTCAGACAGTTGACCCCAGCCCCACTCCTGCCAACAGTCCAGGTGCAGACCAGATTAGCTAGAAGACAAAGTCCTTCTCACTTTCATTCTGGAGTGGAATGTGCCAAGGTGCTTGGAGTTCCTAGCTGGGATTATGGAGACTGATATTCTATCTAGACAGTAACAAATATTTCCAGGGAAGAAAGTCCTTCTCAGAAAATGCAGTAGCTCACTTGGTTGATGTACTGCAAAGTGAATAACTGTTTAAAGAGTAACAAATCAAAGAAGCAAATTTCTTTTTGCAAGGTAGGGTTTTCATCTAGGATTCATTTCTTCCAGGAGAAAAAAACAGGGTATAGGATGCTCCTCTTCAAAAAAAAAAAAAAAAAAATTGTAAAAAATTTAGTTTTGTAACAAGTTTGTGAGATAGGTTAAGATGGCAGATAGAAAACAAGTAGCCTGGCTTCACTGGGGAAGTTTCGTATTTTAGTAAGAACTTGAATCTCGATTTTTCTTATCCTAGTCCAGTACTAAGAAAAAATAACTCCCAATGTCACCTTTTTACTGGGGAGAGGAGAATGTGGAGTCATAGACTGCAACTTTTTTCACCCACTGTGCTACTCTATGGCTTGCTTTAATCAGAGTTTGCTAATAATAGGAATTGGCTGGGCTTGTGCTAAACCAATACCAAAAAAGCCATAGTGTTACACTAGAACCTTGAACCAGGAGATCCAAGTGCTTGCTTTCATCTAAATCCTGTCTTTCTACATCTGGGAGGGCTTAAGGGACAAAGTGTCTAAAGGCACTGATTTCATTCTTTAGAACACATGAAATAGCCTCTTTGGAAAGCTGCCCTCAAATATCATGCAAAGTTTGGTGAACCTTGGGCTGATAAAAGTTGCTCAGTTAAATCTAAATCTTTAGATATAGACTTTCATACAAGATGGTCATGCTACTCTTTCCCAAGTTCTTTGGAAGAAGGACGGATACTTATTTAATAAAATTAATAAGTGCTTGGGGAGCAGCATAAAATAGTTGGATCTCATATTTTAGGGTGTTTTTCCTATCTCCAAAAAAGTCTGTGTCACTTCCATGTGGGTCCCAACAATAATGTTAGCATGAAGCCTAGACTTGCTCTTTAGCTTCAACCTCTCCATAGGAACAGCTTCCGGGCAGTGCCTCATGTCCTAAAGCAAAGTGAGTCTTAAACTTTCCAGTTCCACTGACTCAAATTCTGACCATATTTCTCCAGAAGGCAAGCATCTTCTCATGCTAGCCTTCACTTTAAAAAGAAGAAGCCCCTTAAAACTTTTGGGTCTTACCCAGAAGAAGGGGAGAGATGTTTCTTTCTAATTCTACCAAGAGACAAATAGAGAGGTCTTTCCCTATCTTGACCCCTGACCCCAGAGCACTCCTGATTGTTTCAATAGTTTGGTCACTCTGGACAATGTTCAGCTAAAGCCCATGCATCCTGAACTCCTGCCACAACCATTTTTATTGGCAGAAAACCAATACAATAGTAGAGCATCTTTCTTGGCCCAAGCTATCAGCCATAGGACAATGTGTACTGGCAAATCAGCCGGAGAACTGAGTTGGAAGGATCCTTCCAAGAAAAGCAACAGGGGTAAGAGAAAGAAACCAGCTCTGCAAGAAAGGCATTTTTGTTTTGAGAATATAACTATCTTTTGTTGCCGAATCAGTTCATTTAAATGTCAAGTCCTTCTGTTTGAACAATTCCATTGTTCCTTTTTATATGGTGCCTTTCACAAGCATTGGACTGCGATTCCCATCATTTTCATTAAGAGTCCAACACCTCTGGAAGGCATCAAAACTGTGTATTGATTTGTGGAATACTCCTTGTTTCAACTCTGGGTTAAAACTGGTTCTTCTGCTCAGAATGAATGAATGCTTAAATGAATTCATCTGTCCCAATAATACTATGCTGCTTATTTAAATGTGACACGTGTCTCCTACTGTTTTCTAGGCTAAATCTTTCATTAGCTGTAGAGATTCAACTCTTTTCTAACTGCTAACATCAGATGTTTTATTCAAATGAGGGCTTTCTTGTGGCATTCCATAGGCAGAATTTCACAATTTAGTGTGCTCCGTCTTCTATTTTCTCAAATTTCTGCCTTTTGCCTTTTTTCATATCCAGGAAAAGAAGGAACAACTGTGCCATGCCCTTTGATTGGTAGTGACAAAAGCTCTCCATCTGGAAGCACAAGTGACTTAGAATCAAGCCAAACCCCCACAGAAAACTGAATAAAATCATGTTGTTTTTCTTTTCTTAAAATGTGACACGCCATGTCAAATAAAAACTTAAGCCCAATGGCTAGGAAAAATATTTTTAGTTTGGCCAGAACGTTGTAGCTGCAGTTATTTCCAAGGGTTTTCCCTTCTGGAAAGAATGTCTAGTATGTCCTCTTCAGCCATTTCTCCCCAAAACAGAAGAGTTCGTGGATGAAACATGTTCGTCTTGGAAGAAGAGCTTCCCTTGAGCAACTTAAAACCTGTTTTTTGCCCCCTACTCTGTCCCCCTTTTATTAACATAAGCCTGCAGGTGCAGTGAACACCTTGGGCACCAGCCATCTGGCTGCCTGCCAGCCACAGTGGAGGACTAATGCCTGCAGCTGGTTCCAATCTACAGAGGCTGGGAACTGCTAGTGGAGGTTTGGCAGCCAACATGCTACGCGCACGCATGTTTGTGTTTCAGAGCAAGCCAAGCCCACAGGGGCGTCAGACAAAGTGCGAGGGGTGCCCCACCCACTACTGAACGTCAGCAGCTGGACAAGCAAGCACTCCGTGTCAGCAGCTCTTGAAAGTAGATGCCAGGGCTGTATATAGGCCAGGTAGGGAATCCATCTGAAATCAAGAAACTTCCCTTGTCAGCCTCTAAAACCACATATTTCCAGTTAACACTGAGAAGAGAATCCCAGAGGCCAAATATGGCCAATTCTAAAATAAAATAAGGTAAAAATACATTTCAATGCACCAAAAGAAATGCTGGCCATGTTTTCACTATTTTAATTCCCTAATAAAAAGAGGTTCCTTTTGCCAGCAATGAAGGGAGAGCTCCATTAAACTAAGTGACTTACATGTGGTTTTGGACTGGAAAAGCACCACTTGTCTATCACTTATGTTAGTCTGTTTTTAAAGCCTGGAGTGTAGATACAATCTTATAGGGATCAGAAATCAGCTTATGGAAATTGGCACTGAGGGGACCAGATCAGTTATGACATCCAAATCTCTACATACCATTTAACAAGCAGGCTCCTCTTAATGACTTTTGTTGTTAATTAGAGCAAAGTAGGATGGGTGCATACGGGTGCATTTCTGCTGTTGAAAATAAATATCCATGGCTTGAAGAGACCTTCAAGAAAAGCACACCTCCCTACCCTTCCATCCTTGCCTTCAGTGAAATAGTTATCCTATATCTAAAAAAAAAAGAAAGATATCTTATGGTAAACACATCCAAACATTTAATCTCAAATGGCAAGGGTAAAAAAAAAGAGCAGCAGCTGTAATCTACGTTATTCTTTATCCTTTGTGCTAAATTATAATGTAGACAAACCCAAATGCTGTAAACCCCAAATCTGTAAATAATAGACCTATAACAATCAACAAACAAAACAAACTATGACTAGAGCTAGCTGCATGACCTGGGCCAGTCACTTTCTCTCAGCCCTAGGAAGAAGGAAATGACAAACCACTTCTGAAAAACCATGCCCAGAAAACTGCATGGATTTGTTCAGTCAGTCTCTGAGAATCGAACACGATTGAACAGAAGAAAAAAATGGCTAGAGAAACCTGTGAATTTAGTTTAAGGATCCATCTACAACCCCATAATTTCTTAGCATTTTGAAGTCTATATTCTGAACGCATAATTCTCACTTGATATTTTCCAGCAAGGTTAATAAAGCAGAGTGACAGAATTTGGATTATTTGTTACTTCAGTCAATGCATACAAAACAACTAAAATGCTTAATATTGTAGAACTAGTATGTTCAAAAAGCATTTCTCAGGAAGTAGCCATCGTAAGATACTAAAAGCTTACTGCTCAGTTCTAATTTCAGCATTAACTATTTCACTAGACAGTGCCCACATAGCTTCAGGCTTGGTTTCATAGCCACAAGGATTATGGATTCCATGTTTTAATCATTAAAGAAAAGCATATAATCACACCAAAAGAGGAGGCTCACATTAAGCTTACCTAGGATGACTGCAGGAGCAGTTAACACACCCAGCCTGACTGACATCTCAAGCACACTGTTCACTAGATGGATGGCATGGTAAAAAAAAAAAAACCTGCAGTGGTCAGAACAATTACATAAAAAGGGATTCTGGCCTTTTGAAGCACTGCCAAGATCATCAACCAGAGCCACGTGGCAATTGGAACTGCTATTCCAGCAAGAGAAACAGGTTGCACTCTAGAAACATATCTAGCTTGTCAATCAACTACACTCTCCCCCCCAGCACCACACATACACACACACACTCCCATACACATCAGTGACATTTAAAAACTACAAGCCTAAGCCCACACATGTGGACTCTGTCCAATTGAATTCAGCAGGACTTCCTTCCAAGTAAATATTCTTAATTTAATAGCCAATTAATTGGTTTAATTAAGGAGTGAAATCCATGGAACAAAACTAGCTTTACTTCCAAACAGAGGGCACAGAGGAAACCTATTTTAAGAAAGTGTTTTACTTTACTGCCCTCACCAAGCACATCGTTCTCTGGAGTATTTAGAATGTATCACAACCTGATTCTTGATGGTCTAACACAAAGTGTGCTTCTGTAATAAGTTCATGATGTATAAACCAAGAATTTGATTTAGGGACACATCCCAAGGACCAAATAAATCAATTTACTAGTTAACTCGGTTCATACAAGTAGCCCCCAACAGAGGCTTACAAGTCTCTCTGTCTGAACTCTACCCAAGGTATACTGGGTGCTTAAAAGATGCCCAACCATATTTAATTCCAAGAAACTCATTTCTAGGAAAGGGAGAAATGAAACCTCCCCCCTTCTGAACAGCAGAATAATTTTTGAGCAATCTTCTTCTAAGATCGGATGAGGTCTGGGCGCTGCAGACTTCAAAGGAAAAGGAAATGGGACACTTGAAGTCTGTAGCGGAGCATTTTTTTAGAAATTAGATCACAACCCATGGGCTTCCACGTGCATAATTCAATGCAAGCATTCAGCCAGAACACATTATCTTATCAAGTCCCAGGGATGCAATGCCACCAAAGCTTCCAAATCCTAATGCCGCAACCGGGTAGGTAGGCACTGCATTGGTGAATGTTGTTCTAACCCCTAATAACCCCAAAGAACAAAGGTGATCTGTAAAGATCCAGCCAGGTGCCCTTCTAAGCATTAAGGTGCAGAAACTCCAGCAGATGTTTTCTCACAATTCCCAAAATAATAAAAGCACCCATAAAATGTCTGTGGAGATTCTCAGTCATCCTGGTAGTCCTTGACTTACAACAGTTCATTTAGTGACCGTTCAAAGTTACAACAGCAGTGAAAAAAGTGACTTATGACCATTTTTCACAGTTACGGTCTTTGAAGCATCCCCAAAGTCACGCGATCAAAATTCAGATGCTTGGCAACTGGTTCATGTTTACGACTGTTGCTGTGTCCCAAGGTCATGTGATCACCTTTTGCGACCTTCTGACAAGCAAAGTAATGGGGAAGCCAGATTCACTGAACAACCAGGTTACTAACTTATCAACTGCAGTGATTCACTTAACAACTGTGGCAAGGAAGGTCTCGTAAAATGGAGCAAGACTCACTTAACCGATTTCTCACTTAGCAACAGAAATTTTGAGCTCAATTGTGGTCGTACGTCGAGGACTGCCTGTAGTTGTCTCAAAAGTGTTTTTTTAAAAATATATATTTTATTGATTTTTTACAATAACAATCTTTAGTGCTTGGTAAACAGCGTGTTGTCTGGGTTCATATATTTAAAAGCAATCAATAATAATTTCTATAGTTCCATAATCAATATATTAATGATATGTTGCTTTGATCTTCTCTTCATCCAGTAGTGTTCTCCTTTTGTCAACATTAAACAAATATAGTTCTTGATATTTTCGATATATACAAAGTTGGATATAAATATTTTTCTTGAGTTTGTACAAATAACAGTAACATCACCATATAACATCTATTCTGCTCAGCTTATGTTTCAATTGTATTTATAAAAGTCATCTTGCTAAGTCACTATATGTCCTGTTTTCAAGATTCTTATTTAAGCTTAATTTCCCCTCTGTATTAAAACCATTCTTATCAGTCATAATTTTCTCAAAGTTAATTACCTTTAAATATCCAAACTTTCCATTCACATACACCATCCCAATATTTTTACATCTCATATATTATAAAAAATCCTATACCACTTGTATATCTTGTCCTTCTTACTGTAGGGCCCCTTTATATTCATAATTTATCTATTCTTTTAACCATATTCAAACAAGTGTTTAATCAATGCTGCAATGTATGCAATGCTGCACAGATTCAAATGACCATAGTGTCAAATCATGATGAGATCAAAAGTGCTTTTTTCAAAAGGCAACTGGACACATTTTGGATCAAGAGGATCATTGGTTTGAAAGAGGTGTAAAAGAGGCTATTTATGTTAACACTGAGCAGCCCTCTCTCAACAGAGACAGAGGGATAAGACACCACCTTTCTCCAGTCTACAATGCAACTGTAAAGTGTCAAGAAAATTCCACAACCAATTACACCCTGAAGACAAAAAGAGCAACCCCCACAGAGAGCACTAAGGGACCAGCTGACTGCAAGAAATACAACCCTTCCATCTCCCACAACTCAGCCTCAATTGTTTAGTGCCTGTCCCCCCCCCGCCTCTATCCCCCTTCCCCCCCCTCCCCCGCCATCACAACCGATGAAGTTTTTTGGACGAGAAAGAAACGTTTTATTCTTCTTCCTCAAAGGGGGGAGGGAACCCCCAGTCCAGTTGCCTTTTGGGGAAAAAAGCACTTTTGAGCAGCCCTAAAAGCAGTCCAGTCCTTGCAAGAATCCCTCAGCTCCAGGGCAATTGTCATCCACGCCAACCCACCCAGGAGCGTCCGGGATCTAAGAACGAGGAGAGGCGAGGCCGCTCCCCGCTTGCTCCTCGTCAAAAAAAAAAACAACAACCTCTGCTTTTTAAAAACCTTCCCTCGAGGGCGAGGGACAAACTTCACTAAGCCAAGTTCCCGCGCCCCGAAGGTGTTTTTTTTAAAAGGCGGAGGAAATCCGGATGAGCTTTGACAGACGGCTGGCTGGTGGGGTTTAAGCGGGTGACCGCGTCGGGAGGGCTTGAGGCGGTGGGCCATCGCCCGGGCGCGCGCCCGCCCTTGCTCACCTGCTGCACGCGCTTCTCCATCGCAGTTCCCGCAGCTCCGGCTCTCGGCGTCCTCGCCCGGGAAAGCGGCCCGGAAGCGGGTTCCGGGGCCCCGACCTCCCCAGGCATTGTGAGCCGGTCCAGCCAGCCGGTCGTCCTGCTCGCCCACTTCCGCGCCGAAGAACAACAATCCCCCGCAAGGCGCTCACCCCGGCTGCTCTCCCCACCCGCCCGCGGCTTTATTTTCTGCAAACTCCGCCCTTCAGTCCCGGCCAGGAAGGAGTCTCCGTGACGTCAAGCCCAGACCCGATTGACGTCGTCGGAATCCCAGCCATCAATGGGGCTAAAAATAGACGCCTCCGAGCCCAAAATACACGCCCGACGCGCGCAGCGGCTCCCCTCCTCCGGTGCCGTAAGCTTTTCCCCCGCTCCGCGGCAAGAATCCGCGGGTCGCGACGAGTGGAAAAAGGTTTCCCATTTCCGAGCTGCCCCGAGGCAGGTTGACGAGGCCGCCGTGGGAGGATCGCGCTGTCGTTAGCGTGACGTTACGTCGCATGGTTAGATCAAAGGGTCACATTAGTTGCTTCATGTGCTTCCCCCTCCAGTATGAGCAGGGGAAAAAATTCCTTCCGTTGTGCAAGTGTCCGAGGAAGAGCTCCGGCGATCTCCAAACTGTGCACGACCCTCTGTGACATATTAGTTGATAAAGTACAGTATTATCCAACTGTGGATTCTCGATTTCCCCCCCCCTAATCAATCAATACCAAAGCCCCTGAATTTTTAGGTTCCTGGAAGTCTTTTGGGGTTTCTTGAAACGGGAACATATGGAAACATCTACAGGTAGTTCTCAACTTACGACCACAACTGAGTCCAAAATTTATGTTGCTAAGTGAGAAATTGGTTAAGTGAGTCTTGCTCCGTTTTACGATTTTTCTTGCCACATTTGTCAAGCGAATCGCTGCAGTTGTTTATGTTAGTAACATGGTTGTTAAGTCAATCTGGCTTCCCCGTCGCAGAAGGGGAGCCCGTGACCCCCAGGACACTACAATGGTCATAAGTGCGAGTCAGTTGTCAAGCTTCCGAATGTAAATCACGTGACCGTGGGGTTGCTGTAAGTGTGAAAAATGGTCATAAGTCACTTTTTTCAGTGCCGTTGTAATTTTCAATGGTCACTAAGCGAACCGTTGTAAGTCGAGGACTACCGGCATAGCCTTCCAAAGACAGTGGTAAACGGTCATCCCAGAAGAAGACAATGGGTCCTTCCCTAGAGAAGGAACTGGGGATACCCTCCCATAGAAAGAAGGCCAGCTCCTTTGAAGGAGGTTAATTCACACATCTTAGTCCAAACAAGTGTGCATCTCTCTGGGAATTGTGGGGTTTTCTTCCGAGTATGTCATCGCATAGAAATAGGAAGGAAGACTGGAATCCTTTGCACAACTAGGCATTTTTGAAAACAAGGCTAATTTTTTAATGTGCATAGGTCAGGGTTTTTCAAACATTGGGGGATAACAAGCAACTTTAGAGGAAGGGGGGGCACATGATTTTTGAAAACCTAATGAAGTAGCAAAATATAGCAAAATGGTAACATTGCCAAAATCTTCCTAGCTTGCTTGCATAAGCTGTAGCCAAGACAAACTAATGGCTAAGCCCCAGAATCTAACTGTCCATCAAAGCCATCTACCAATCACAGTAGCTTATTTACTGTTAAGTTTCTTTTTTGGGAGGATGTCAAACATAGTCATATTAAAGCATCACCGTGTTGCATAATTTGAGACTCTCTGGCACGGATGATTACAGTGGTATCTTGGAGAATCCAGATGATGAGCATCCCCTCAACACCTGTTTAAATTCTAATTTGTCTATTCTTGACCATTTCCTTACTGGAGATTTCTACCACCCGATAGTACTATCCAGGCATGGTTTTGGAAACAAGAAATCAAACTATTTGCAGATGTTTGCATATGCAGCTTTTCATTTTTATCAATTTTTTAAATACTAAAATTCTGGAATTTCAAAATGCCAGACTGTCATATGGTAATTCAGACTCGGTTCCTGTGAATCATTCTACATTTTGTTTTCAGAACAGAAGAAAGATCCTCTTATATAGTGTCAAGCAATCATCCTGCAACCAAGCACCCTTTTTACCTAGTACCTCTCACTGATGCAAGGCGATCAAACCGGTCAGTCCTAGAGGAGATTAACCCTGACTGCTCTTTAGAAGGCCAGATCCTGAAGTTGA
Organism: Azemiops feae; assembly: GCA_023970755.1. Classification (NCBI taxonomy): domain Eukaryota; kingdom Metazoa; phylum Chordata; class Lepidosauria; order Squamata; family Viperidae; genus Azemiops; species Azemiops feae. The sequence goes on along the minus strand of JALGBA010004142.1, from coordinate 123,538 downwards.
AACTCAAGTACTTTGGCCACCTAATGAGAAGGAAGGACTCACTGGAGAAGAGCCTAATGCTGGGAAAGATTGAGGGCAATAGAAGAAGGGGACGACAGAGAATGAGGTGGCTGGATGGAGTCACTGAAGCAGTAGGCGTGAGCTTAAATGGACTCCAGAAGATGGTAGAGGACAGGAAGGCCTGGAGGAACGTTGTCCATGGGGTCGCGATGGGTCGGACACGACTTTGCAACTAACAACAACAAATGTGCTGTGCCTAAAATGCTCATTAAAAGCAATTAATACAATCTCATGAAGTCCTATGAAAGTTAGTACTATTTTGCTATATCAAAAATGAACAATGGTAATGAGCAATGGAGGAAAAGCCACAATTAGCCAGCCAGAAATTGGCAATGAGGGAAAATTAAAGAGATGCTATTTAAAAGCATTTAAAAGGCAATTAATCACTAAGTTCCAGCCCTGGATCTCGTCAGGAAGCCGTGAATAATCTGACTGCAAACTTTGAAAGAGGCATTTATGGATTGAAACTGACTTCTGAGTAAACATGACAGGAGGATCTGGGTGAATGGAAAATACGTTGTTGAATAATACAATGCTGTAATAAATGGGCTGAGGATCCCTATTCAGTTTCACTTTCAGCTAATTGTAGGAATCCTCCTACATGTTCAATAATACCAAAATGTTCCCATATAGAAACAACTTTATTGCACCGAGCAGCACAGAGGATCACAGCCTTATGGCCCTTATTTGGAGGGTAAGACATTTTGCAGCATAAAGTGAAGGACCTGATGCTTCTGCTCTTCTCTTCCACATAGAAGTTGAATAAATGGCCAGTTGAGTCTTGTTTCCAGCGACAGGCAAATGTCTTCCATCAACAATGAGGATAAAACATATTCCCCAATAATCTGCCTGCCTGCCTGCCTCTGTCTGTCTATCATGACCCACGCTGCATAATTATGCAAAAAAGGGAAAAAATCAGTTGTGTTCCTCTTTTTCTTGGGATGTGCCTCAGGTACTTTTCTTTATTTTTCCAAACACTTTGCCTCATTCTTTTGCACTTCTCATACATGCTAAAATGACTTCTATTATCCCACCTGGCCTTGAGTTTGCCATTTTAAACCACTCAAGTGAACTTCATTTAACTCAAAAGGGAATTGATTTTGGAGCAGACACTGCATAATTGGAATCCTTTAGTTCCCCTACACAAAGGATCTTTGAGACATGAATGTCACCCCAGCATTCCTTCTTTATCAACCTGCTCACATACATGGCAGGCTTGTGGACCATCTCAAAATAAATTATTTTGATTTCTCCCTGTTTCTTTGTAAATGGAATTGTAAGTGCAAGTACAGGAAAAAAATATATCATGCGACTAGTGGATCTACCCATAACCAGTGTGACAGAGCAGCGGATCCCAATGCTTTATAGTTGCAATACACATTACAGAAGATAGAATTTGGCTTTTCCTCTTCTATTTTGCATTAACAATATTTGCTGTAGGCCGACAATGTAGCCCCAAAAGGCTTTTTCTACATTTGGCTTAGGTTGCAGCATCTAAAGCAGGCCCTTCTTTACGGTCAGTATGTATTTTTTGCACATATCATGAAAAACCTTGTCCTGCGCTTAAGAGCTGTGTGCAATAAATATGAGACGGAAATCCCGGTAAGCCATTTTAAAATCCAATGTTTCACTTGACCCCAGTAGTTTTACAATTTCAGGTTGATCTAAGAGAAAACTGAGTATAAGCATCAGATTGGAAAATATCCAGTTGTAATCATAGAAGGGGAGGGGCAAGATGTGGCTTGGGTTGAATGAGGTGCTGACTGAAAGGTGACCCAGTCACGTGGCCTCATTCCAGGTGGCAGATTATCAAAATGGTTTGCTGGGTATGGAATTAATCTAGATTCTAGAACAAGCTCTTCCACCCAGGCCCTCTTCAAACACACTGGCTTTGCAACTCCCAAAATTCATGGACCGGCATGGTGAATTGCAAGCATGGGTTAAAGAGGCGACCTCTAAAGTGTAGAGATGCAAATTTAAATCAGCCCTTTGGATAATCCATGTATGCATAAGAAAGAACCTCTGCATGCACGTATGAAATATAAACTTGATATGTTTATATCAGTCAGTCTGTTTACAAATTTACCCTAGGACTGTCTTCTGCTCTTTGACTCCTTCATAAAGTTTCAGATTGTTCATTGACTTCCATATTACTTTAATAGACCTCAGTTTATGGCCAGCTGCTTAACAACTGTTTGAAGTTACAACAGTACTTACACCCTGGTTCCAAAGTTTCAACAGCCACTCCCCACCACGGTCACGTGACAATACATCAGTCCGAAGTAGGAAGATCAGAAAAATAATGACAATCCACGCAGCAATGTTGGGAGACTCTGCTTACCATGAAAGCAGGAATGTTGCAAATACACCAGACAGTTGAAGAAGAAGCAAGGGCATTAGAAGTATATCTGAAGGACAATGAAGAAAATGCACTGAAGGTAGTATGTCATGAAGTCTTACTGAGTACTGGAGAAGCCAAACTGGCCTACAAAAAAGACCAAATGAAGATTAGAAAAGAGACATGGCAAGACACAGTATTACATGTCCAAGTACATTTAAAAAAAAAAAAAAAACCAGGCAAAGCAGTTAACAACAAGGCCTGGTAATGACTGAGAGCAAGAAAATTGAAGAAAGAGACTGAGAGGCTAATTCTGGCTGCACAAGACAGAATCTTAAGAACAAATGCCTACAAAGCCAGAATTGAGAAGACAGCAACTATCTGCAAATGCTGCTTCTGCAAAGAAGCTGAAGAAAGAGTGGACCACCTAGTTAGCTACTGCAAGAAGATGACTCAGACTGATTATAAACAATGGCCTGACTAAGTACTGTAGCAACAATGGCGCATTGGAATATTTGCAAGAAATGTCACTTGTCTGCAGTATTCTGGGACTTTAGAATTCAAACAGACAAGCACCTCCCAGATAAAACACCAGACTTAACAACTATTAATAAGAAAGACAAAAAAGTCTGGATAGTGGATATTTCATAATACCTGGAGATAACTGAATAGAAGAGAAGGAACTGGGGGAGAAAACACAGAATATAAAGACCTGCAAATAGAAGAGGATTGACTGTGGCAAAAGAAAGCAAAGATAGCATTGGTAGTACTTGATGCCTTGGGTGCAATCCCAAAACATATGGAGTAGTACCACTTGAATACCATCAACTGGCAAAATCACCACCTGTCAATTACAAAGGGCAGTTTTACTCAGAACAGCTCACATCCTGCAACAATATCTTTAACACTTTCAAACAATAAGATAATAATGCCAAATCCAGCCTATACAGGCCCCCACCTTTCTAGCCTTTTGGATAACCATTAAAACCTGAATTGTTACTGAAGTGCTGGGATTGTACGGGAAGAACACACAGAAGAAGGGCAGCTGAGCCTGCTGGGTGGTATCCTAAGTGGAGGATTACACTTAGTTTTTGTTTATTGTTTTATTTATTTATTTTATGGTTGTTGTAAGCTGATCAGAATTGCTTAAGACAGGAGACCCAAACAATCCAATGAATGAATGAATGAATGAATGAATGAATGAATAAAAAATAAATAAGCAAGCCTGTTTCAAACAATCTCACCCCTTGTATTTCAGAGCCCTCCCTCTGAATTGGAGATGTCAGAAATGGAGGCTGAAAAGACCAACATTCTGTCACCCGGGTCAAACACCACAAGACGAGACCTTCAGTACAGATAGTCTTCAACTTACAACTATTCCTTTAGCGACCATTCGCAGTTAGAAGAGCACTGAAAAAAGTGACTTACAACTGGTTCTCACACTTAAGATAGTTGTGGCATTCCCCACAGTCATGTGACCAAATCTGGGTGCTTGCAAACTGGCATGCATTTACAACTGTTGCAGCATCCCAGGGTCGTGTGATTGCCGTGGGTGACCTTCCCAGCTGGCTTCTGACAAGCAAAGTCAATGGAGGAAGCTGGGTTCACTTAACAGCTGCATGATTCATTGAACAAATGCAGTGATTTACTTAGTAACCACGTCAAAAAAAGTCATAAAATGGGGTGCAACTCACTTAACAACCATTTTGCTTAACAACAGAAATTTTGGTCCCAGTCATGGCCACAAGCCAAGGACTACCTGTAATTGTTACTGAAGATGGCTTGTTTAAACCAGGGCTTTTCAACCTGTGGTACGCTACCACTTGTGGTACATTAATGAGTGGCAGGTGGTACGCAGCCCTGCCTAGCCAAATGTAGTGGGGAAGGGAAAGAGCCAGCACAGGCAAAGACTTACAGTGAGAGAGTCCTCTGGAGCTGCAGATTTTACTTATGAATGGAGCCATTTGGGGAGGCTGCCTTAGCCGGCAGCCAGTACTTACGTTTTTTCTTCTTCTTTAAGTGCCAGCTGGGCTCCTTACTTTCCTTTCTAGCCAGTAGCTAATTCTTAAAGGGGAAGTGCCTTTTTAAGCTAGTTCACTCAGCAGCTTGTCTTTTCTGTGTCTGGAGGCCTTTCTTTGTTTGATCAATATATGGAAGAGGGAAAATATGGGGGGGTTCAAATTCTTCCTTCATAAGGAGATGGGAATGAGAAAAAGGGAGGCAGGGAAGGGAGGGAGGGAAGGAAGTCCCGCCTTAGCACTTGGCCACCAGCAGCTCTGCCATTGACTTTGCTTGTCAAAAGGTTGCAGGGGATCACATGACCCTGGGACACTGTGACCATCATAAATATGAATCAGTTGCCAAGCATCCAAATATAAATCACATGACCCTGTTGCTGCAATGGTCATAAGTGTGAAAAATGGTCATAAGTCATTTCAGTGCAATTGCAACTTTGAACAGGTTTTTTTTTTTGTCACCAACTTTTTGACACCTTGCTAGGTGGTACTCGAATATTGCCATATCCTAAAAGTGGTACAATCGGTAAAAAAGTTGAAAAGCCCTGGTTTAAACTAACCACCATTGTGCTTAAGTGAACTTCCAGGTCCACTGTATGAAAGATAGAACCAAGATCTTCTGTACTCCTTCTTGTAGCTACTCTCATAGAGTAAAGGGAAGCTGGGAACAGATAGATCCAAGGTCCACTTTAATTTATTGGGGGGTGGGGGAACAGATTGCTCCACCCATATCCTTCACTAAGTGGGTATTTAGTGTACATCTGATCATGGCAAAAGGAGTGGGGTGGGGTTTGCCACTGAGCAAGAATCCCTCCTTTGAAGAAGTGATAAATGGAGTTCAGGGTGTGTTGTGATGTAAAAAAATAAATAAATCCGTGGATCTTTAAAAGGGAAATTTTGCGTGGCTCTCTGTACAGACAAAGAGAGTATACATGAGTTACCAGCAGGATCTGTGGACTTATTTTCATTTGGGAATAGATGGTTTGAAATATGGAAAGTATTTTAACTGCGTGGCATCCAGACTCTGGCACATGTCGAGGGGGGAAAGTGAGGAAGATCTGTGCCCAGAATATTTTTCCTCTTTTATCTGGCAGAGAGAATTAAAGGGGTGCCTTCTTAAAATGCTGTTGCTTTCAACCTCTTCCCTGTATAAGTGGGAGCTCTGAGTGGAAAAGAATCCCTTCCCTATTTAACTTGGCAGAAATGTGGATTCCCACCTGGCATTTCCAACCTTGAGAGGGAAACCAACCTCATCCACCCAGTTCTATTTTGCCGTGGTGTAGCTCCCATGGCTTTCAGGCGAGCATGCATGAAAATTCAGCACCCTTTCCATTCTCTGCCCCAAGAGCTTTGAACTGCTTGATTAATTTGGTTAAGATAGAACAAGCTAAGAGGTAGAAGCAGGAAAATTCTGTCAGGGAAGGCAGAATGAGGAGGCAGAACAAAAGGAGGGTGGGTGATGAGCATGGAGCATTCTCAGTTTTCCTTTGTAATGCAGATATGCTCTATTAAACCAAGATGATGTTCAACCTGCTTTTGTTTCTGCACATCTGGGCTATGCTGCCCTCATGTGGTTACAAACTAATTTAATGAAATACAGACTGAATGGCATTAGTAATGATATCCAAGGGAGATAAATGTCTCTTTTTTTTTTGAAAATGCAAGATGTAATCTGTCTGTCTGTCTCTGTCTGTCTGTCTGTCTGTCTGTTTGTCTAGCTATCTAGCTATCTAGCTATCTAGCTATCTATATCTATATCTATATCTATATCTATATCTATATCTATATCTAGCTATCTAGCTAGCTATTATCTAGCTATCATCTATCTACACACACACACACACACACATACATACACACACTGCTAAAGCTCTCATTCCTGTAATCTTTAACTGGGCAAAATGGTGCATTCCAGGGCAACAATTTTTGAACCAAGGTACCTCAAATGGACCAACTTACAGAATGCATCCAAAATCTGGGAGCCATGACTCTCATGGAATTGGATTTGGCAAATTTTACAAACAATTTATGGCATAAACATTATTGCAAAATAGTTTATGACATAAAAACATTTCCTGTACCGATGTTTGACTGTGCTATACTGTTCAACATGGGTTATTTTCAAGGCAGGTGCATCTCTGAAGGTATCCCAACTTTTCCAGTGAAGGCAGCATGTTAAATGTTCTTATTGAAGGCACTGGAGAATCTGGTAAGCAAATTTCTTTGAAACAATGATCCAAAGGACTCAAAGCCCTTGTCTTTCTGTATAATTGTGTGATCTCCAAGCCAGATATCAGATATTGCGGCTTCTTTTCTGACTTAGCTTTCGGCCAGAGGAGCTCTGATGTGAACAAAGGCAAAAGCCAAAATGGAGCTGCTCACCTGACAGGGGAACCTTCCAGCTCCCCATTGCTTCCTCAGAAAAAGATTTTCATGGACTCTCTATATCATTTATTTGAATCAACTGAGTTTCTTTTTAACTCTTCCAGTTATATAATCATTTGGAATGGTATTCCCTGCCATTCATTGCAGAAGTTGTGTTAAGGCTTTTTCCCAGGAGGGCTTCCTTTGAATCTTGACAATGGGATGTGACCAAGGTTTTATTTCTCTTGGAATACAAAACATTAACCGGATACATTTCACTTGCTTGGACATTTTTCAGATCTGTTATTACTGGTTATTGACAGATTCATTTACAGACTCCTTAGCACTTTCCGAGCTTGGTGGTTTTCTTGCAGACGTTTCATTACCAAACTAGATAATGGCATCAGTGCTAGTTTGTTAATGAAATGTCCACAGAAAAGCCACCAAGCTCAGAGAGCACCGAGGAACCCACAGTTTAACCATGAACTACCAATATTCTCTTTTATCAGATTCATTTGCCTTTTAATGTATTGGCATTCTTGTTGGGCACTAGTTTTTCGGAAAGGTAGATTGTATAATTTAATCAGCCAATCTCCTAATTTGATAGAAGTCGCTCCCCTCAGTGAAAAACCTTGTGTATATGATGATCAGAAATAACATTAAAGAAAGCATCTTTAGCCAATTATATATCCTATCAAGGCAGCTTAGAGATACATGATCATGTCACACAGTAGAATATTCTAATTGAAAGATTGTAATAGGTAATGTGGTATCTGGATTGCCATTCTAGATAATGCCGTTAAAGGTCTAATGACCTGTATTAAAGCACTGAGTACCCTTAAATGAGATAACTTTTTGGTTTCCATGGGACCCTTAAGAGCTTGTTTTTTCTGTATACTATTTATCCATATTTGGAGAGATGATGAAATACAAAGCAGGGTTCACATCTTGGGCTGATATTATTTTGTCAGAAGGTTGATGGTATGTAAAACCACTATTTATGGCTTAACATGATGGATGCACATGGACAGGTCTGGTTTTATTACCAAACCATGGTTATAATGTGGTTTATTGCAATATGTAGGTATGGGTACATTTCTAGGAAGATATCAGCATAACTTCAGAATATATCATACTGCGAGGGTTCTTTTTTTTTTAGTGAAAAAGTGTGATACTACACGTTTTTTTCAATATTCAAAAAATGTTAATACTCTTCCAAAAAGCATGGGTGCGTTTAACATTTTGGACAGTAGATGGCGCGTGTAATCTTCCCTTCTAGTACTGTAGTGCTAGGACAAACTCCTGAGATTTCCCCAAAGGTGCTTTTTTCACGAGGCAACTGGACTTTTTTTTTTATTGAAAACGTTTCACTTCTCATCCAAGAAGCTTCTTCAGCTTGGACTGGATGGTGGGGAATGGCAGGATTTATACTCCTTGCAGACAGCTGATCATTTGCATTCTTTTAGCGTTGAAGCCCCTGGAGGCCTATCTGTGTCCTCAGGGTCATCTGAGTAGTGCAAATGGGTGTGGAGCCTTCTTGGAACTGTTGAAAGGACTCTGTTGTAGACTGAAGATAGATGATGTTGTATCCCCCCGCTCTGTTGAGAGAGGGCTGTTCAATTTTGACATAGATGGCCTCTTTGAACCCTCTTTCAAACCAGCGGTCCTTTCTGTCCAAAATGTGGACTTTGCTGTCTTCAAAAGAGTGGCCTTTGTCTTTTAAATGCAGGTGGACTGCTGAATTTTGTTCTGAAGGGTTTGTTCTCCTGTGTTGTGCCATGTGTTTATGAAGTGATTGTTTTGTTTCCCCAAGGTACAGAACTGCACATGGCTCACTGCATTGTACTGCATATATCACGTTGCTCAGTTTGTGTCTGGGGTTTTTATCCATGGGGTGGACAAGCTTCTGCCTCAGTGGATTCTTGGGTTTGAAGTGTGCACCTATGTTGTGTTGGCTGAAGATCCTCCTGAGCTTTTCCGATATTCCTGCAATGTATGGAATGACTACGTTGCTTTGTTTATTGTTTTCTTTTTTGTCTGTTATGGAGGAGCTCCTGCTGGGTCTTTTTTGGGGATTTGATGAAGGCCCACTTGGGATAGCCACAAGTTCTGAGGGCTTCCTTGATGTGTTTTAGTTCTTTTTCTTTTCCATTTTTGTTGATAGGCAGGCCTTCAGCTTGGTGGTGAAAGGTTCTGATAATGCCCATTTTGTGCTCCAGTGGGTGGTGAGAATATGTTGCAGGAATATCGGAAAAGCCACACCCATTTGCACTACTGAGGACACAGATAAGCCTCCAGGGGTTTCAAAGACTCTCTAAAAGAATGCAAATGACCAGCTGTCTGCAAGGAGCATAAATCCTGTCATTCCCCACCATCCAGTCAGAGCTGAAGAAGCTTCTTGGATGAGAAGTGAAATGTCTTCAAGAAAAACAAGAAAGTCCAGTTGCCTCGTGAAAAAAGCACTTTTGGGGACAACCATGACCTGGATGACTGAGAATCTCCATAGAGGTCCTGAGATTTTCATTGCATTTTGTGGAAAGGGAGACAGGAGCAAAAGATAAGCATTTAGAAGGAAAAAATTCTTGACCCCAAGAATTTGTTCTGAGTCCCAGAACTCAAGCAGCACACAGAACGTTTGTGGATAAAAATATACTACTACTAATGTCCTGTAGCCCTTAGTGGACCAGCCATGAAGACCTTGGAAAAGATATTCAGATGCCATGATGTGTCTACCTACAAAGGTTAGAACCGTGGTGGCGAACCTATGGCACGGGTGCCAGAGGCGGCACTCAGAGCCCTCTATGTGGGCACGCATGCCATCGCCCCAGTCCTAGGCCTTCAGCTGGGTTTTATAAAACCTTTTCACTTTAAGCCTCCGCCGCCATGTGCAAAAAAAAAAAAAGTTTCAATCAATCAATTTCAACTTCTCACGGAAAAAAAAAAATCTCGTAAAGTTGGAATTGATTGATTGAACTTTTTAGTCCACCCAGTCTGCCGTTACCACCGCAGCACGCCCACCCAATTGGCTACACCCACCCGGCACCCGACGATACAGAAGTGGGTTTTGGGTTGCAGTTTGGGCACTCGGTCTCTAAAAGGTTCGCCATCACTGGGTTAGAATCATGCAATCCACGGTATCCCCTGTAACCCTATGGGAGAGAAAGCTGGACTTTGAGGAAGCAGGATAGGAAGAGTATTGACACTTTTGAACTTTTGTGTTGGAGAAGATTCCTGCGAATACTATGGACAGCCCGGAAAACAAACAGATTATTGATCAAATCAACCAAGTGTTCTTTTTTCAAGACACAAATAACCAACCTCAAATTATCCTGCATTGGACACCTCATGTAAATATGTCTTTGGAGAAGATTGTAATGCTGGGAAAGGAAAGGAAGGAGAGGAAGAGACCAACCAGCAACAAGGTGGACGAACTCATTTACAGTCACGATAGGTGCACTGTTGGAAGAACTGAAGGACCAGGTTAGGATAGATTGTCCTGGAGAAAATCTACTTATATGGTAACTAAACGTCAAGTGTCTAGATAGCACATAATCAATAATCAATATCCTGCCATTTCAGGCAGCAATAGATGGGGTAGGGTGGGGGAAAGAAGCCTTTGTTGCTATTATTATTAAATATTTTGATGTCAGAAATTTTAAACAATCAATTGCTAATAATTGGGAAATGTGACCAGGTGATCCAATTTTACTTTCTGTGTATTTATTGTACTACGATATTTTAAAATGAAATGAACTAGTTAAATGTAGATGTTAATCAGAAAACATTGATCCTTGAGGGACCCCGCAAAGCAGGGGCTGGGGGATGGACTTCTTGACCCCCATCAACCTCAACTGAAAGCAGCTTCAGGGGAAGGATGTGAACCAGGACAACACAGTGCCCCCTCACTCCCAATCCCCAGAGCTGTTCCAGAAGGATACAATGGTCGATAGTAGATAGTATCAAAAGCCACTGACAGGTCAAGTAGAGCAAATTCTGACCTACTACACCGTCTCGTACCCTCCAGATATCATCAAAAAGCACAACCAATGCACTGCTGGGCCCGTGATTAATAGGTCACCCAAATATACAGCTGTTATAAGAGGGAAAAAAAGAAGAGGTAGGTTTCACACTTGGTGTCATTAGGAAGGGGACCAACAATAAACAAGTCAATGTGGAAAAGCTTTAGGGCAATTTCTGGCGAGTCTCTTTGGAAGCTCTGCTCATATAGGCACCCCACCAGGAAAGGGCTTTTGTTGAGGTGGAAACGAAGCCCAGCAGGCCAACTCACAGGATGAGATGTTGCAGAAGCTTTCTCTGTAGTGTTGAAAAGTTACAGTAATTAGGAATTGTTAGTGAAAAAGAGAGGAAAAGTTGAAAGAAGTACAGCTTTCAGGCATAAGAGGGGTCTGTTGTATCATCAGTGAAGATGAAAAAATAGATAGAATGTTCCTTTTTCCTCCTGTCCCATGGCCAATTCACGGAGAACTGGGCTCTCCGTAGCTGCTACGCTGGCTAATTAAAAATGGTGAACCTCATGTACCAGCTATTCAGGAGTAAGTGTGGAAGGAGACCATTGCTCTCCTGGCTACACTTGTGAGCTGGCTGGATACATCTGGGGCACAGAATGAGTAGCTGGCCTGAGGCAATGGGGCCCTTCTTTTGCCAGATATGCTCAGCAAATAAGGAATATCCTGTGTTTGTAAACCCAGGAAACCTTTCAGTTATGAATGGATTTTTAATAAAATGAAAATCCTTTCTCAAGTCTATTTTTTTCATCTGAATTAATAAAAGCATTCCATTTTTCTCCCACATGTCATCAGATTTACTGTAAACCTGCCTCAGCCCTTCCCTTCCCTTCCCTTCCCTTCCCTCCTTCCTTCCTTCCTTCCTTCCTTCCTTCCTTCCTTCCTTCCTTCCTTCCTTCCTTCCTTCCTTCCTTCCTTCCTTCCTTCCTTCCTTCCTTCCTTCGCCTGTCCTGGCAGGAAAAAAAAAGATTTGCCAGGGTGTGTTTGCACCATAGTTTGCAACTGGATAAACACTCCCTTGCTAATACAGTGGTACCTTAGTAGTCAACTGCTTTGAAAGTCATCGAATTTGGTACTCAACACATTTTGATGCGAAAATTTTGTCACGGTACTGGTCGTTTGTTTGGTACTCAATGCACAATCTACAACTTGTTGGTATTGTTGGCTGCCTTGTGGCTCACTATGTTATTCCTTATGGGAAAAATTTGTTTGATACTCATCAGTTTTGGTACTCACTGGGCCTCTCGGAACCAATTAATGATGAGGACTGAGGTACCACTGTACATTGTCACACAAATCACTTCTCAGATGCAAAGAAGGAACCTCCCTTAGGAACTTCCACTGCTGCAGGAATGGGAAAGAGCAGGGATTACCTTAGTGACCATAAACAAAGCAACAGGTTTGGTGTGGTTTGTTTTATGAAATTACTGTAATCGTTTTTCCCATTAAAGTAATAGTGGCCAAGAAATCTTTGGAATGAGGCATCGAGCTGCATCAGCTCGCAAATAAAAAGCAAAAAAAGAGTCCAATCTTCTCTAAACCTAGAGGTGGTGATAGTCCAGATCAGCATTTCTTAAAATTCAGCAAATTTAAGATTCGCAGACTTAAATTCTGGCTGAGGAATTCTGGGGGGTTGAAGTCCACAGATCCTGAACTTACTGAAGTTGAGAAACACTGATTTGGGAGGTGGGAGATGATGGAAGAAAGAATAATAGGTTTCCATTCAGCTTTAATCAGACCCAAGGGCATCCCTTGGCTGCCACAGGAAAAGCTGGGGTGGGAGTTTCCAAGCAGAAATTCCACAGGATCCCACAGGAAACCAGGCAGGAAAAGAAGCTTGGAGGAGCCTAGATAGCACCAAGCGAGTCTCAGCCACGTGGCCTTTCACATCCTTCGGGATCAGAGGCATCCACAGAGGCCTCTCCTCTCTTCCATTGTGCAAGTTGGCCAATTGCAAACACCCTGATGAATTCCAGGCTGCAAGCATTAGGTGGCTGGCTGCAGGATAAGATCTATGAGGAGGGAGAAGTTAGGCTTGGGCCAGGTGACATCATCCAAGCTGATAGGCACTTATAAAGTAAAGCAAAATCTTCACTGATGGTGACTATATGAACACACTGACATCATTTTCTTAGCAAAATGCAACAAGGATTGTCTTTGCCTTCTTCCAGGATAGCTCCCCCCCCCGCCCAGTTTTCCATCTACCCCACAGTCCTGAACTTCTCCAAGGTCCAACTCTGCTTAGCTTTTAAACTCTAGCCAAGATTATCCAGGTGTTACCATCCAGCAGGGCTATTTATAAACTTTTTCTCTGCTGTTGGCTGGGAGGCTGTGACATCATGGAAAGTTAAAATCCCATCCACCTTCCTGCTATTAATCTTTCACATAAGTGCAGACACAAACTCACAGAGGCAGATATGAATAGACAATGGTGTTTATCTTGGTGTCCAAAGATGCATTGCCTGCTGATTTCTGGAAGACAGCTTGCTGTTAAATGCACCTGGGAAGAGGACTGGACAGAGCTTTGAATCAGAAGCACAAAGAGGCTTTTGCAGCACCTGGGAGCAGGTGTGTGACCCAATGCTGCCAAAATAATAGGTACTTGATGATGGAATCATGCAAATGCCACCATGACATGCTGAGGCAAGCACACGAGTGACAGCATTTGCAGGATTAGGTCAGCAGACCCATCTTGTCATTTTACCCTTTGTTTCCCCCCCCCCTTGCATGGGGACATGCCTGCAGCACTCAGCAGCAACTCCTGAAACCAAGACTGACTTCAGAATAGAATAGAGCTGGAAGGGACCTTGGAGGTCTTCTAGTCCAACCCCCTGCTCAAGCAGGAGACCCTATATCATTTGAGACAAACAGCTGTCCAGTCTCTTCTTAAAAACTTCCAGTGATGAAACAGCCACAACTTCTGGAGGCAGGTTGTTCCACTGATTGTTTTTTAACTGTCAGGAAATTTCTCCTTAGTTCTAAGTTGCTTCTCTCCTTGGTTAGTTTCCATGTGTTGCTTCTTGTCCTGCCTTCAGGTGCTTTGGAGAATAGACTGACTCCCTCTTCTTTGTCGCAGCCCCTGAGATATTGGAATCATCACTGCTATCATGTCATATCATGTTCTCTTTACCAGGGATTGCGATGCAGCTCTGGAGGGCAACTCTAAGAAAGAGCCCAGGACACGTGCTATGTGAATGCAGATACAGTCCTCAACTTACAACCACAACTGGGACCAGAATTTATGTTGCAAAGCAAAGCAGCTGTTCAACCAGCTAAGCCTGATTTTAGAACCTTTTTTTTTACCACAGTCGTTAGGCAAATCACTGCAGTTGTTGAGTGGATCAGGCGATTGTTAAGCTACCCCCATTGATTTTGCTTGGGAAGGTTGCCACTTGGGAGGGTTGCATATGGCCGTGCCCTGACCCCCAGGATGCTTCAACCACCATAAATACATGCCAGTTGCCAAGCACCTGAATTTTGATCATGTGATTATAGGGATGATGCTATGACGATTGTTAAGTGTGAGGACTGGTTGCAAGTCACTTTCTTCAGTGCCGTTGTAATTTCAGTTGGTAAACGAATGTCGTAAGTTAAATGCTATTTGTACTCCCTCCGTTCCAAAGTACCGTTTAGCCCAGGGGTAGGCAACCTTGGCTCTTCTATGACTCGTGGACTTCAACTCCCAGAATTCCTGAGCCAGCCATAGCTCAGGAATTCTGGGAGTTGAAGTCCACGAGTCATAAAAGAGCCAAGGTTGCCTACCCCTGGTTTAGCCTTTAAATTCAAAGCTCCACACAGTGCAGCACGAAAAGAATTCAGTTTTGGAAGGGGGTGGGGAGGTAGGTCCTGGCCAGTGGAAGGTGCTATTTGAATTGCTTAAAGAGAAGGCATTAGAAAAGATAACACAGACAAAGAGTTTCCATGTCAAATCACCAGGTCTGCTCCCACTAGGATTTTTTTATCCTTAAAACCTGCAGGGCTGGTACAATTCAACTGGTGAAGCTTTTTCCCATTGGTGTGTTTATATAGCGGGTGAAGCTTACATGCTGCATTCCGTAAGGCTGCCCCCCCCCCAATATCAAAAGAAAGGGATTAGAGCTTCCACGCTCCATTAATGGCTCCATCTGAATGCTTTGGCCTCTGATCGGAACAGGAGACCCAGAAGGCTGTGCCTCCGCAACTCTTTTTCTGATAGAGCCCCATCGCCATCCTTTGTTGTATTTCTAGATCCCCCCCCCCCCAGGCTGCCGGCCGCAGAATACTCTTGGCCATTCTCTGCAGTGGCCTCCATGCCTGGCACGCCATTGCAAATCAAGCGAAAGGGCTTCAGACCCCCGAGCCTTCTGGCCTGTCACAATGGGTTTGCATCTCCAGATTGCTTTCTTAGTGTCAGCAAAAACTCAAGCTCCGGGAATGCAGTTGTTGGTTTTGCTCTAGCCAGCCGCGTGGAAGCCAGGTGGGAAAGGCACAGAAGCAGCAGCACATGGATTCCTGCAAGCACCATCCGGAGGCACAGATACAGATGCAGACAAAAGCCCTGTCAATCAAAGGTGCTGGGAGAAGCATTCGGGATAGCCAAAGGAGGGAGTCATTGTACCAGTAGAACCGCTAGACAATATTTTCTATGGTGTCGGCCCTGCTGGGATTCTTTTCTATAATCCTGCAATTCGGAGAATTCCTTGCCAGTTTTAGAGCTAATACCTCTCTTGCAGTGAAGTTCATATCACATGGTGAACTGTGATTGCTAAATTCACCCACCACGCAAAGTTGCGCATCGCAATATGCAAATTCTAGTGACTGTATTCACGCCATACTTGAGCCCAAATGAAGTACATTGCGTTTGGCGTTAGCATATTATATGTATGATCTTCCCAGTAAGGAATAGAAGATTCTTGGGAAGAGGTCAAAATGGTGGGAGTGATCATTTATAGCTGATATGCTCTGGGCCAGGTTAATTTCCTTCTATAAACTTGTTTTAGCAGTATTCTTAAATACCCTGAACCAAAATCGGCCATCACATTGGATCACAGCATGTTATACAAACCTAGCTCATGGGATCAGTTTATGGTTCAATGTGTCATGTGCATTCAGAACCTTAGATTAATTAATTAAAACATCTGAAAGGCTACGATTTCCCCACTGGCTATAAGATCCTGCTAAAGTATGATGATTTAGATAGGTTTTTTGAATTGTCCAGAAGTAGGAGGCAAATTCAGAAAACTGAGCCCATTACTGAAGCTCTCAACTCTTCAGTTATAAGTTTATTACTATTGCAAAGCTGTTAATTTGTTATCTCTACTAATCTTTTCGTGAGAGTGAAACATAGGTGGTTTAGGCGTAGAGGAGGTCCTCTATCTCTATCTCAACAGCTTTCTCAGCATGGAAAGATGGTGAAAATTGATTTGACTTCCTAGATAGCTACTCGATGGCCACAATTAAGTTTTCTCTATCTTATTCCTGTCATCTACTGCTTGATGGGTTGTCTAGTTACTGTAAGTCAAAATTTATTCTTTTAATTTCCCAGAATTAAACACGGAGGAGATAATGTATAGAAATCATCTTCCGGGTATCAACCTTAGTTGAGTGCTCGTATGGGCAGGTAATGTGAGCAATGTTAAAGAGGACGTCTTCCATAGTTAAGTCACAGAACATTGTTGGCCACAAAGCAAGTCAACAGTACACATCCCTGTGCCTTGATATTTTACACAGTCACTACCCCAGCCCCTTACTCAGGTGGTTTTGTGCATCAGAGGAAATCAGTTACAATCCATGAAAGCTGATCACATTATAATGAATGTCTTGTTAGCTTTTCATGCCTCTTAATATGTCTATCTCTTTGGAAAATATGTAGGGTGGGGAATTTACTGCTTGCCAGATTGTGCTGAACTGCAGTTCCGAATGTGCTCACTGTTGGCTGCGCTATCCAGGACCGGTGGGAGCCGCAGTTTGGAAACATGGAGAAAACCTCATGGTGCCAGTGGAATTGTCACTTGGAAACAAAGACTGGAAATGTCATCCATACAAGCTTCCCTCAAGGAAAGATGTTTGGCTTACACAAATTTCCTCAAGACTTCAGCAGAGAATTGTTGGCCTCAAAGGGGTCCTCCTCACTGTTATAACAGGATTTGTAGTCCTCCTGTAATCTTTGTGGATTGGGACCAGGTAAGGAAACGTACCGTAGTAAGAAATGGCAAAGAAATTGGTCAACTGCTGGATTTATATTGCATCTTGCACATTAAATTCCTCCCAATCAGGGCACTCTCTAGATGTGTAGACCTGGTTCCTGGCATGCAATTATGACATTGCAGTATCCCGTGGTCACGTGATCACCATTTGGGGCCTTCTTTTCTGGCTTCCTACAAGCAAAGCCAATGGAGAATGCTTCTGGGTGCAATTTTGTGTGCTGGTCATCACCTTTAAAGCCTTGCATAGTACAGGGCCAGATTACTTGGGGCTCCATCTGTCTCCAAGGATTTCTGCCCTTTCCACAAGATCCAACAGAGTGGGCATACTCCAGGTCTCCTCTATTAAACAGAGCCATCATATGGGACGAAGGAGGGGTCACTGATATTGCATCCTCTTCCTATGGGACAGACTCCTCCCCCCCCGAGATCTGGAAGGCCCCACTCTCCTGGCCTTCCAGAAGGCTGCTAAGACTGACTTTTTCTCATGTATAAGGGCCAGGATACATTAGGGGAACCCAATTTAAAAGTGTTTGTTTTTTGGCATTGCTATATAGTGCCTCACTTTTCTTTTCTTTTTTTGCATTATATTATGATAATTGACTATGGGATTTGTATAATTTGCTTTGTATGTATTGTTTGCTGCCCAGAATTATGTATTTAAGACGGCCAGTAATATTTTCTAAATAAATAAATTCCCATAATTCCGGATGGACACTTCCCGTAGCAGAACGCATCCAGGTTGAGAAAGATGGCATTGTTGTACTTGAATATGGTTGGCCATTATATGTCAGTTGCAAAATTTGGGTGACCACTAGGTGGTTGTTTTAGAGTACTGTAGCCTGTTTATTTAGTGACCATTCAAAGCTACAGCTGCACTGAAAAAAGTGACTTATGACTGTTTTTCACATTGCAGCATCTCCATGGTCATGTGATCCAAATTTGAATGCTTGGCAACTGACTCATATTTATGACGGTTGCAGTGTCCCGGGGTCATGTGATCACCTTCTGTGACCTCCTGACCACCAAAATCAATGGGGAAGCCAGATTCATTTAACAACCGTGTTACTAACTTAACAACTGCAGAGATTCACTTAACAACTGTGGCAAAAAAGGTTGTAAAATGGGACAAAGCTCACTTAACAAATCTCTCACTTAACCACAGAAATTTTGGGCGTAAGTTGAGGACTACCTGTATAATGCACTTTGGCTTTAGCTTATTATACTATTATACTATAATTGATACTATACTAGTCTCAATTAATGACCAAAATTAGGATCATAATTTCTGCTCTCAACTTGTTTTACAGCCAACAACGGTCTCTGACTTGCCTATGGAAGGCATCCTCTTTGTTATTACTGGAGGCTAAAACATATAAGGAACGGTTGCTGGAATTGGGTATGTCTAGTCTAATGAAGAGAAGGACGAGGGAGGACATGATAGCAGTGTTCCAATATCTCAGGGGCTGCCACAAAGAAGAGGGAGTCAAGCAATTTTCCAAAGCGCCTGAAGGCAGGACAAGAAGCAGCGGATGGAAACTAACCAAGGAGAGAAGCAACCTAGAACTAAGGAGAAACTTCCTGACAGTTAGAACAATTAACCAGTGGAACAACCTGCCTCCAGAAGCGGTGAATGCTCCAACACTGGAAGTTTTTAAGAAGAGACTGGACAGCCATTTGTCTGAAATGGTATAGGGCACGGGTCGGCAACCCGCGGCTCCGGAGCCGCATGCGGCTCTTTGAGCCATCACCTGCGGCTCCGGAGCCTCCTCCGCCATTTGGGGGAGCGCATGCGCGGGTGCGCGGGCGGGTGCGCATGCGCGGGCGGGTGCGCGGGCGGGTGCGCATGCGCATGCGCGGGCAGGGTGCGCGGGCGGGTGCGCGTGCGCATGCGTGCATGTGCGGATGGGTGCGCGTGCGCGGACGGGTGCGCGTGCGCGGACGGGTGCGGCTCCCAGGGTTTTTTTTTTTTAGGGAAACGGGTCCATGCGGCTCGTTCAATGTTTCAGGTGGCCGACCCCTGGTATAGGGTTTCCTGCCTGAGCAGGGGGTTGGACTAGATGACCTCCAAGGTCCCTTCCAACTTTATTATTATTATTATTATTATTATTATTATTATTATTATTATTATTATTATTATTATTATTATTATCACTCATATGCACAGTCAACTAAAGCTGATACCTGGGAAATCATAAGTGTGATGTCTCATGACCATGCTGTTTGGTGATGGAAATTCCAGCACTTCCAGTTGCTGTCTTTAAGTGAATCACCACAGATTGTTAAGTGAGTACGTCCTGGGGTTGCCATTTGCAACCTCCTGCCATCTTCCCGGTTGACTTTGCTGTTATGATGTCACAATTCCAAGCCGGCAGTCAAATGCCCAAATCGTGATCACGTGACTGCAGGGATGTAAATACAAGGACCAGTTGCAAGTACCACTTGCTCAACACCATCATACGTTTGAACAGTTGCTGGATGAGTGTTAAATAAAGATCACATGTATGCAAATTCAGCCATTGTGGGCTATAATTCTCCTTCAAACCAAGCTTGGTTCCTAACGTCTAAGTACATCCATTCTTTAGCAAAACTATAAATCATATTTTGCTCGTTCTGAGACTTTTTTCAACTTCCCAGTCTAGCCAACAGCCTTGGGATCTCCTGGTGATCTCTCATCCAATTTCTAATAATTTCTAACCATGCTTTGTTTTCTGAGATCACTCAAGAATGGCCAGTGCTGCTTCCTGCTGCAATATTTAACCAGAATCACTAGTCTTATATGTGAACAAGGCTATTATAACTTGTTTCACAATCTGTTGTTCAGCAGAATATGTGAATAGGTTATTGGGAAGTAGTACTTCTCTTTAACATCCTCTCCTCTCTTTACATCCCCATTATCTCGGTCAAGAAATCGCTGTGTATCACGTGTGGTTATACTTGTACTTTTGAACTTGGGCAAGCTGTTTTTCTATTCCTCTTTCCCTTTAGGATGGGGCCCCTGGCATCATTGCATTTCCTGCTTTGGTTACCACTTCCTCCTGCACCCACACACAATGCATTTCCCATTTCATCTGACCCCTGCAGTTCTTCTTTTGAGAAGTTGTCTTATTGTGCCAATATGGTTTCTCAGACCTAGCGGAGAATATCCAGCCACAATTAAAAGGTAAACATGCCAGACACCGAAATCTGACCTTAAAAACTCAAGTCCATCTCGCATACGTGTCCCTGTCATTGCCATTTTGAGGGTCAAAGTAATGCCAGAAGGTAAGTGTGTGCATGAGGGGGAAAACCATAGCCCCTCAATCGCTTGATAGCAATAGCAATAGCACTTAGACTCATATACCGCTTCACAGCGCTTTATAGCCCTCTCTGAGCGGTTTAGAGAGTCAGTGTATTGCCCCCAACAATCTGGGTCCTCATTTTACCGACCTTAGAAGGATGGAAGGCTGAGTCAACCTTGAGTGGGCCAGAGAGATGTTTGCTAATTACAGAGATACCCAAGATACAGTACTATATTTAGTTAACAGTAAAGGGCGGACAAGAGAAAAATTGAATGGGCACACTGCACACAAATATATATTTTATCTTTTCTTTTGTCAGGGCTTTGCTTTCTAGATATGGAATTATGTCTGTTTGTATACATAATTTTAAAAGCACACACCTTTCTAAATACAGTATACCGCATTCATGTGAATCACTGTGGGCCACTCAGACCTGGCAACGAAGCTTCCAAAGAGCCAAAAGACAGAGGCTTTGGCCTGATAATCATGATCATTATGCTTGATCTATGACAAATAAACTACATCAGAATACATTTGTTCAGAGACCTAGTTCAATGTATTTCACACTTTTCTGTTAGTGTCTATAGCTCGTGCCACGGGGCAGTCTTTCATGTGGTGTCTAGGGATAATGGGAATTGTAATGTGACACATTTAGAGGTCAACAGGTTGAGAAGAATAAGGAGCAAGTCAATTAAATTAATTCCTCCCGTCTGTTCCTTGTTTCTGTGCCAAGTCAATGGTAGAAGCTTATGTCTAAAATAATAAGCATTAATTACATCCTAATTTAAAGTCCGCATTCAGGCAAGATGTCCCATCTATATCTCATCACATTGAGGGATAAGCATATAATTGAGTGGTAACTACCGGTAATATATTGAAATATACTTAGTGGCTTTGGTCTTTTCTCTCAGCTGTTACTTTTCCCAAACGCAGCTTCTAGCAAGTTCGAGAAGGTCAAATCAGCTAGTAGGCATTTTAGGATGTATGAAAAATTGGTAGTAGGGACAAACTGGAGACAGAAAAGGAAAAATGGCACAATGTCAAATTTAAGCAAATCCTTTTAAATAAAAAAGGCAAGAGAATCTCTCCTGGTCCAACTCGTGAGAATTTTCTAAAACTGAAAAGCATCCCAGAGGTACCCAAAGCTGGACTTTCTTTGCTTTTCCTTAAAGATGTTTCGCTTCTCATCCAAGAAGCTTCTTCAGAATGGACTGAAGAATGAACTGAAGAGGGTTCTTGGATGAGAAGCAAAATGTCTTTAAGGAAAAACAAAGAAAGGGACAACCAGGACTTGGATGACGAAGAGTTTCCATAGACATCCTATTAGGTACACTTTCCTCTCAGCATTGAGGAGAAATTCTCTTGTGCATCTATTTGATATGTTACAGAGAGAAACTGAGCAGTTAAAAGGAAGTCTAAAAACAAGATGCCCATTTTGTTTTCTATGTGAAACAAAAATCTTTCCTAAGAACAAGATGCTTTTCTGTTTCCTATGTGAAAAGGTCAAGATGTTTCCTTAAATTCCATCAGCAGTTCTGTATAACTCTCACTGCAGAACCAGAAAAGAGAAGCAAGAACTGAACACATATGATGTCATGTCCTGGGGAAGCAAAATTTGGAAAGGTACCAACTTTCATATAGCAGTGTACAGCAGCCTAAGGGTTGTAGCCCATGATTCCTTCCCTCCTTAGTAAGCTGGAATGCATATGTCTGGTAAAAAGGTCACCATTTTCTTCTTAAAGCAGATATGATAATTCAACATGGGTATACGAGGATGGATTATAGAAGACACTGGTAGTAGCAGCTGAGGTGGAAGCTAAATGGCAAATATTAATATCAATCGAATATCCCCACTCTTTTTCTTTTCTAATGTATCACCAGCTGAATCTCAGTCTCATCTCAATATTTGGTAAATGAATAGCTTTATTTTTAAATAGATGTATATATTTCTCAATTTCTCTGCAGGGCTCCTCATACAGTCTGCAGTGTAGCTTCTTGAGGCCAAGATGACAAACATTTGAGAGAATTCAGTATATAAAGTGAATTCACTGTATTTTTGTGTATTCAATACATTCTTGGCTGAGAATTTTTGTAAATTCAGTGAGAATAGTTTAAATAGTTTAATAGTTTATACTTTCCAGATTTTCAAACAGAAGGAATTTATAAAGGTAGGGGAACAATAATAATAAATCATTTAGGATATTTCACCACTAATATAGAATTTAAATGTCAGTAATATCCTGAATTCATTAGGTTTTTCAAATGCTTGAAAAACCTAATGTAAACTATTAAACCACAGAACAAGCTGTTGCTAAAGTGTTTGTTGCTTTGAATAACAAAAAAAAAAATGCAGTAATATCTTTATGTCAGACATTAGGAACTTCTAATCTTCTGCATGCTTTCAGCCCCAGCCAGCACTACTAACAGCTCTGGATGATGGGGTCTGAAACTCAGCAACTAATGGTGAGCCATGATTTTTCCATTCCTTTACTCTGAGAAGTTGCTGAAGTATCATTACATAGAAAGGCGTTTGAATTTCTCAGAGTAATCTTTTAGGTTAGGACCAGGAAGCAAATACAAATAACCGCACAGAATGGAGAAGTTTCCAACTCTGTGGTTGTGGTTACACAATGAATGACAAGCTGCTATTAGCTCAGAAAGATAAATGGATCCCAATGGCACCAGCAGTAGGTTCCCTCCTGGGCCTAACAGTTTTATCAGGGAATTTTGGTTAGAACTGAAACACAGTTGGAAAACTATAAACCATAGCTATACCATTTTCTCTTTCTTTTTGCACTTAATGCAATATGAGGCAAATTATTAATGTAGACAGGTTTAATATTGCCACAGCAACATTGGATGATATTATAAAACTCTTCAGAATTTCGCTCAGGTTTTCCTGCCTGAGCAGGGGGTTGGACTTGATGACCTCCAAGGTCCCTTCCAACTTTATTATTATTACTAACAATAGTAACTATGTACTGTAGTTCAGTGTTTCTCAATCTTGACAACTTGAAGATGCGTAGAGTTCAATTTCCAGATTCTGGGAGTTGAAGTCCACACATCTTAACGTTGCTGACCCCTGTTCAAAGTAGGCAGTTTAATAAAAACTATATTATGCTAGTTTTAAGAATCTGATGCATTGGAACTGTAATCCTAATGCATAGCATACTGCACTTCAAGAATGTTTAGATTAATATATGTTGCTAAAAATTGCTTTCTATGGAATGAAAAATTTAATTTGAAAAACCAGGTAGATTTTTAGAACTGTTCACAGAACATATCAAGAAATAACTAATTTGCCAGCGTATAAAATGAATTATTCCACCTCACCCACCCCCCTTATGGAGGTTCCATCTTAAAACCTGAAACTTTTATTGGTATAATGATGGGAAATAATTTACTGCCAAGAATCTTTTAATAAAAGTTGCCATTTCTCTTGAGCGTTCACTGTGGGGTTTTTTTGTAGGGCTCCCAACCTGTGGAAATCTGGATGACTCAGGATCTGGAGCTTTGCAGCCCAGATTTGGTAGCCCTTTAAAGTAACACTACAGTACTGTAAATAGAACTGCCAGGTGTCCAAGTACTATGGCAATGGAGCCAGGTGAGTGTTTTGATATCAGCAACACCTGCTTAGTACAAGTGCTTTCTTTGTGCTATTTATAGACTTAATCTTCTCCCCCACTTCAGCTCCTGCTCATGATTGCGTAGGAACCACCAACGGCCACCTCCCAATAGCCTTGTCTTACCTGGGTCATCACCTGCAGATTCCCTAAAGGCACTGTTCTCTTCAGCCACTTTTGTTGCTAAAACTGGAAAGCAAGTACACAAGTGGTACAAGAAGTGGGATCTTCTCCCTTGCTCCAACAGCCACCTCCAACATAAAATGCCCCCAGCAAGGCTCCAAACCAACCTGCTGAGGGAAGCAGGGGGGGGGGGCTTTGAGCAATCTTTTCAGGAGTTAGAAGGGCCTTTGATTAATATTTCTAGTTCTTTGAAGTAACAAGCAAGAATGTGAAATTCTGATAAGGACCCGCTCAAACCAGCTGAAGTCTGTACAAAAATTTGAACTTTATTAACTTCAAAACTAATTGTGATGTGCAAAACGCACCCCCCTGAATATGCAATTGGGCATTAACAAGATCCCCTTTAGGAAGGACAAGAGGATGAGGGTGGAGCTTACCTCTAAGCCAGGCGTAGGCAACCTTGGCTCTTTTATGACTTGTGGACTTCAACTCCCAGAATTCCTGAGCCAGCCACGAGTCATAAAAGAGTCAAGGTTGCCTACCCCTGCTTTAGGGGCAAAAAAAAAAAGTCATGGCAGAAAAGGTTCTTCTCCTGGGCCCTGCCACCAGACAAAATTCCTTGGTTGGAAGCTGTGCAGCATGCCAGTATTAAAATAAAATTCTCTGATGGAAGAACCTTGTGATGAGATGGGTGGCAAACAAATTTAATAAATAATAAATGACATCACTTTTGTCAGTCCAGTTCTGTGCACATACGTGTTTGCCCTAAGTGCAGAAGCAGATATTCTCCAATAAAGGAATGAAACCTTGAAACTTTCAAAAGAGAGGAAAACAGCAGTTTGGTTTGGCTAACGTTGATGGGTTGGCTTGTACGCTAGATAAGCCCAGATATAACCATCTCTGCTCAGAGAAGGCTGTTTACATTCCTATTCAGCCATCACCCAGCAATGGGGTACCAGCAGCCTTCCGATAGTGAACTACAATTCCCAGCAGACCTAGGAAGCACAGCTCTCTACTCTTGGCCTGAAGTATTGAATCATCTCCATGTAAGAATCAAGCTTCAGGTACTGGATTTTGCAGACTGGAGCTTAAACAATCCTGACTTCGATATGGAGAGGCTTGATCCAGTTTTTCTGCATCACCTGCATGCTTTTATGCCTGGCATTTCAGTCAATGGTTTCTGAAGCTACCTTTTAAATTTCCCCAAATGGCACCAAAGATATTTTATAGACAAGGCTTTATTAATTACTGTACAATCACGGTGTTCATCCTCAACTTTGCAAGGGAGAACTGTTACAGCAATTTGCTCTCAGGAAAAGGGACACCACCAGAGAGCATGCTGTATTTCCTCAAAACAACTCAGCTCTGCTGTTACAAATCTCTCTTAATGAAAGCAGGTGGTCTGCAACTGTATCTTAAAGCTAGAGACTGACGGGGATTAGGGTTCCCTCTCAGAAGAAAAACAAATTGCCTTCCATACACCATGATGTGTGGAACCTGCCACGATGTTTTCCCTTTCCCCCCTGGGCCACCCCTCCATCACAAAGCTTTGTTAGGACAATACTAGTCAAAACCTTGAAAGCTCTACTTGCTGATATCTGGTCTTCAGGCAGTCATTAAGTACACAGCCACAAAGACCCTGAGGAAAAACTGGCTACTTTCCTTGGGCTAGGGTGAAAGATGCAATTGGAAAGGCAGTGGATTTGTAAACCTGGCTTATTCCCAGATGTACTGACTGAGATTAATGGAAAAGGCTTTGCTAAGAGTCCACAAACACCCAGCTAAGCATGTATTTCTTTGACCAAGCAAAACAGTTGGTCTCCATTTGGAAGGTAACAGATGGGGTGGGGGGTCCTTTAAGTTAATTAACACTAGGATGCTGCATAAGCCTCCTCAACCCCTGGTCTGCCAAACAGCCAATTAATTTGCTGCTTATTAGGTGTCCTTGGTCGAAAACAAAGACAAGAATCTTGGTGAACTTAGCAGAAGAGGGTGAGCATGCCCAGTTTCTGAAGGTACTTTTTAAAAAAAGGCCAAACAGGTGGTTTTGGGGGTAATAATATGCCAACCCAACTACTGTGATGGGAAGATGGTCTTTCTAGAGAACAGATGCTAGATGCTATGCTACAATTTCTCCTTCAAAGAGTTCCAGCTGCCCACATTTTAAGGCGCTATTATTGCCACCAGTGCTGCCTACTTCCCCAAGGTAAAGTTTTAATTTACGTTTAAAAAGAGCCACGGTGGCGCAGTGGTTAGAATGCCGTATTGCGGGCTAATTCAGCTCACTGCCAGCAGTTCAATCCTGACCGGCTCAAGGTTGACTCAGGCTTCCATCCTTTTGAGGTCGGTAAAATGAGGAGCCAGATTGTTGGGGGGAATATACTGACTCTGTAAACTGCTTAGAGAGGGCTGTAAAGCACTGTGAAGTGGTATGTAAGTCTATTGCTATTGCTAATTGGAAGGAAGAATCCCAACAGGCCACATTAATCTAAGAGGTTTTGCAAGAATGCAAGCGGTTGAATCTCCCTCTAAGTGCTGACTAGGATAGATTTGAAAAAGCAAAATTAGAAGCACAGACTTGTGACTAAGAATTCTTTTTAAGTTTTGTAAGTGCTACAAGTAATCCTCAACTTGCAACCATTCATTTAACAACCATTTGAAATTAGAATGGCACTGAAAAAGAATGACTTGCAACTGGTTCTCACACAACCATCACATCATCCCTGTGGTCATGCGATCAAAATTCTGGTGCTCGGCCACTAGCATGTATTTGACAACTGCAGGGTCCTTGGGTCATGCGATCTCCATGTGTGACCCTCCCAGCTGGCTTCCAACAGGCAAAATCAATGGGGAAGCCACACTCATTTAACAATTGTGGCAAAAAAAGGTTGTAAAATTGGGCACAACTCACTTAACAACTGCCTTGCTAAGCAAGGGAAGTTCCAGTCCAAATTGTGGTCATAAGTTGAAAACTATCTGTATTGATTTATATCAGGGATCTTCAAACTTGGCAGCTTTAAGACTTGTGGACTTCAACTCCCAGAATTCCTCAGCCAGCCATGCTGGCTGAGGAATTCTGGGAGTTAAAGTCCACAAGTCTTAAAGCTGCCAAGTTTGAAGACCCCTGATTTATATCAAGCTCTAGGAATGCCTCCGATAGGAAATGGTCAGAATTCTCTGATTTTGGCATAAGAGCCCAGTGTGAGAACAACGGTGACTTCTTCAATAAACCATGGTTGAACAAACCCTATCTTAATATAATTCAAGAACTCAATCATTGATTGAAAACGGCTTCACGTCAATAGAATTGTGATTTTGGCTTGTTATGCCGGGAATTAAAATGCAGTGGGGCCTATTTCTGTAATATGTATAAAGCTGCAGAGTTGCTCAGTGTCTTGTTGGGGAATGTGTGCTTGTGTATCTCTGTATGCATTCCTTTCTCACACACAGAGCCGGGTGTGATGCATTTGCTGAATTCAAGGCCATGTTTCCAAATACAGAATTCTTGTAAACATACAGGGCAGTAGAACTAGTGCTTATAGGTATGTATAGTGGAACCAGTGGTTGCAAGTACATAGTGAAGTAGTAGTTCTCTTCTGTTTAGAGGGTGCCTCTTCCTCTCCGACTTTAGATTTTGTCGCTGCCTGGAATCAGTCAAGAATGATCTCTATCAGGCATCCGGCTGCTGGAAGGTGAATAGTGCTAAGACAGTGCTACACTTCAAGAAATCTCGAGTCCGGCAAAATTCAGGATTTTCCATACATTTGTGTCCAAGCCTGGATGGAAACCTACATCTACAGTCACAGGAGCAAGGCCATACCAGGGTCATTTCAATACAGAGGCAAGATGCCCCCTGCTCTGTCCAAAGTTAAATTTTAACTACTCCACTTTGGATCTAGATTGAGGTCATGGTCAGGTTCCACAGGCAGAAGTTGAGCCGCCAGATAGGGGACCACTTGGCTGCAAAAGAAGCCAGAGGCTGTGGGGAAGCAAATGTGTGAACTCAGTTGCATGAAGGGAAGGTGAAGAACCACTGGGTCACTTGGGGCTCAGCAACAGCTGGATAACCTCAAAGCTTTGGCAGCAGAACATTCAGAGAAGCTCCTACTCTCTAAATCAGGGGTGGGGAACTATGGCTCCTTTATGACTTGTGGACTTCAACTCCCAGAATTCCTGAGCCATGCTGGCTCAGGAATTCTGGGAGTTGAAGTCCACAAGTCATAAAGGAGCCATAGTTCCCCACCTTTGCTCTAAATATTGTTCTTCTGCCCAATAAGACAATTGGCCTTGGCCTGGACTGAGCAGCATTAACATCCTGCGCTTTTGTGGCCCAAGTCTTCTCTGTAGCTTGAAGGACTTCCAAGTCGAGAGGTCATCTTCCTCGGTTTCTTGAGAAAATCCAAGCAGCAGATGGTTGAAGAGCTCCAAGGCCTACCTTGCTGTTTGCAAGACCAATAGAAAATGAGAGCACTACTATCTGAATGCAAAACATCTCACAAGTTTTATCCAAAAGTTTACAGTGGAAACATAGCTGCACATGTCTGTACAAAAATCCAACTCTGAATAAGGTTTTTATGCATAAGTAAGCTGAACACAGTTATTGGCACACAGTGCCTCCCTAAATTGCTGGCCTTGCTTTGTTTGTTTGTTGCTTTTCCCCCCTTTAGCATCTCTTTTGAGAAATATCTGTCAGGGTGCACAACGGCCACACTTTTCCCGTCTGCGCTGTGTCACCCCTCCTCCCCTCTTCCTGCAGTTATTTCCTGAGATAAAGTTAAAAACAAAAAAACCAGAAAGCTGCCCTTTGGTTTCCCTCACACAAGGCATTTGCTGGTGAGAGATTGGAACATTCAGACACGAAGCCGTTTTCAGAGGCACGGTTCTGTTCTGAGGGCTTCACTTAGGCCAGGAATATGGCTCATCAAATGTCGCTAAACTACAATTCCCAAGAGCCTTTGCTGGCATAGCAGATAATAAAGGGTGCCGGGAGTTGTAGTGCGGTGGCATATGGAAGATCACAAATCACCTTTTGTCTAAGGTTTTAGACAAACACCTTTTTTTGTTTTGTCTAAGGTTCGCCCAGCCTTCCTCAATCTGGCACCTTCTGAGATATGCTGGATTACAATTAAGACTGATCGATCTTTATGTCTATGTCTGTCTATGTCTATGTCCCGTTCTCCCTTTCTCCTTCTATAGCTTTAAGCAGTCCTTAGAAAGACGCTGCACTGAGGTTTGGGCAGGGTAGCCACAAGTTTCATTCTGCCTAGGGCCGGCCTTCATAATATCCAATTACCCTGCTAATCCAGATCTTTAAGATTCGGCTCTCTTGGAAATAAGGTGATCTTATTTAACTTCCCCTGTTTCTCTTCCTAAGCAGTCCTGAGAATCACTGTTTAATTCAGCAGGAGCAAAGTGGGGACTCCTGACAGAGCCAATCTTTTACAAACTTGGAGAAAAGTCGGTAAAACTAGAATAAACTGAATTTATTAAACTGAATGTTGGACTTCCTATTGGTCTATTGGCCTTTCAAGTAGAATTAGGCACGCTGAAAGAGAAAAATGTAACACCCAACATCTCGTCTTGTAACTTTTCCTTTCAAAGTTGCTCTAGAATAAGGAGAGGAAAAATGTGTAATAACATCTGGATTTTTTTAAAGACTGGAAGGAGGTTGTGGGGAGTTGCTGCAGCCTCTGGAGGTAATGAGACAGACAGGATGTGGCTCCCCAGAGCAGATATAGATATAGAGCAGCTCAGAAACCACATTTATACAAACTGAGGGAGGAGGGGGTTGGGAGTTCCCCATTCATGGCCTTCCCAGCAGGAGGGAAAGTATCTGCTGCTATAGATATATGGGCTGACTGCAAGACATGGATTCCCAAAGTGGATTAAGTGTTCCTTCTTCTAAGCATAGCTTAGAATCGGCCTGGCCCCCAAGTGTAAGGGAAAGATTGAACTTGATGTGCATAAAACCCCTGGCAGTCTTGCCCTTCAACACTTAAAAATACAAAACCAAAATGCAGAAATATCTTGGGAGTTCTTGCTACTTTATGGCCACTTACCGAGGCCGATTTCATACGCAGCTCACTCCATCCTGTAACTGAGCCTTCTAAATGTAATGCAAATTTCCAGCCAACCTGGCCAAAGACAAGGCAAAACGGAAATTCTGGGACTTGAAGTCCCAATGCATCTGGAGGGTGTCCAATAAAAGAAGGTGGTAGCTTTTGCTTTCTACTGAGGACAGCTTTTGCCTCGGGTCTGAGCTTTCTCAATCTTTCTGACTAAACCTCAAATGTTACTTCATGCTGTAGGCTAAGTTAACATGCTGGTTCTTCTAATGCCCCCCTCATTAAGTCCTAACATGAGCCACCCAATACACAAACGCAAACCAAACATACCAGTTTTTTTTTTAAACCTATCCCTGCTAGTTAAACCAATAATAATGTCCTGTTTCCCATCCATTTCTAAAAGTCACCCTATGGCCCACAACAACAAAGAACCACCCAATGATTTGAAGAGACTGCTTTATGCCAATTCCTGAAAAACATCCCAAACCCAAACTACCCTCGTATGAATGAAGTATACAAAATCACTTGTACTTCTTTGGCCTCACAATGTGCTACATTTTTTTTCTTTTGAGGTCTCCTTTCTCCCTTCCACCTGAAGACCCACTGTCACCCCGCTCCCATCCCAGCTGACAAATTATTCTTCCAAAAGTCCATGGCGGATACAACCTGCATTCCATAGAGCTGATCTGTTGGCATTCGGAAGCCCAGTCCTCTGCTAATCAAATAAATAAATAAATAGAGAACACAGCAAGCAGAGACAGCCGGCCTCACAGCTGAACTGTGCTTTGCTTTCTCAATAAGAATGTCCTTTTACAACTGGCTCTCCTCTTCCTCCAAAGAACGATTCAACCCAGGAATAAACTTGAGGAGTCTCTTGCGGAAGCTTCCCTGTTTGCTCTTGGGGGGCCTTGACGTGACTACAGAGTTCTTTGGTTCTCCGGATTTGTCCCAGAAATAGGCATCCCCATTGCTGCTGGTGGTGGAGGTGGTGGTGCATTTGACGCTGATGCTGCGGGTTAATGTTGTCTTGGGGCGTGAAGACTGAGCTGCTGCGGGGACAATGTCCAGGGAGTCGGCAGAGTCAAAAAAGCAAGTTTGGTACAGAGACTCCTCGGTCTCATCAGTGGCAGTGCTGACACAGCCCACGCTGCTGTAAGTACTCCCAGCTCCTCTCAACAGCATCCCATAGGGTGTAGAGCCATACAGGCAGGAGCGCACAGACTCCAACGTATCATAGATGCTGGGGTCTTTAACCACGATCCCTACCAGAAAAGAGCAAACAATTACTTAAGTGAAGGCAGGAACCTGCTTGTTCTCCCAAAGAGAAGAACTAGTCCATGCTTGAATCCAGACTTTGTGGTAATCTTGGTTTGGCTTAGTGCAGTGTTTCTCAGCTTCAATAACTATAAGACGCATGGACTTCAATTCCCAGAAACACTCGCCTAGTGGGTTACACAAACACAGCCAAGAATAGTCTGTAAACCATGGAATATGTCTTTCTGCTGCCAGCCCCTTCAGCCAGATTTGGTTCTCCATCCATGATCTAGAAGACAATCACAAAAAACACCGACACTCTTCTGACACTCACCATGGACCAGGCGCTGCTCCTGGACCATCAATGACCGATATTCTCCCCATTTTTCATAGAGTGTTTGCTACAATGGAAAGAAACTGACATTACAAACAACAATAAGAATCAGTCAAGACTATATATCTAATTATGATCTCCTTCAAATGGTGCTTGACTGCTGGTGAGCCATTTTCCTTAAATCTCATCCTTCCTTTTTTATTTGCTCTGTGGGTAAAGCAGATGGCTTCTCCTGCTTGGGTTCGGGGGTTCAAAGAATCCAATAGATAAGAGTTGGAAATTTTATGGGCTGCGAAGAGACAGAACAAAAGCCTGAAAGAGGAGAAGAGTTGCAGCCTATTGTCCAACTACCTGCTGGCTTCTGAACGATACTAATGGCCCACCTACTTCTCAAGGATAGGGAGGCTTCCTGCTAAACACATACAAAATCCTCAGAACTGCAGATTCTCAGACAGTAATTAAACAAGGCTGTGGCTCCATTTATCAGCAGACGCTGCAGGTAGAACTTCCCGATTTAGTTTATGAAATATCTGATAAGAAAAATATGAGATGATGAAGAGCATCTTTCTGAACAACGGGAGAAATAAGAGAGTAGCTCAGGAATCAAAGCTGCACTGCGTTATTAATTTAAATTTCTTTCTTTAAAAAAAACTTATTCAAGCCTGCAACATTAGATAGAGATAGATGATAGACAGACAGATATAGATAGGTAGATAGGTAAATAAGTAGGTAGACAGACAGACAGATGCCTTTGAGTCAACATTCCCAGGGATGATATGAAGGGACTGGCCGAAGGTCACCCAGCTGGCTTCGTGCCTAAGATCAGACTAGAACTCACAGTCTCCTGGTTTCTAGCCTGATGCCTTAACTATTACACCACACTGCCTATAATATTTATAAAGAACAAGCAAAACCCAAAATTCAAGCAATGTAAGAAATGTACTCAATTTAGTTACGCCAACTGTATTCTTTTATATCAGTGTAGGTATTCCTTTTGTCATGTCCAGAATCACCTTAAATTACACCTTAATCATGGGGAATAAGACTATTTTTAAGGGATCCCTCACCTCATAAAGATACAGTTTGGGCCCACCACTTTTTTTTTTGCTTTTCAGGGGCTTGGAATTGTAAGAAAAATTAGACCTCTTTAAAAAAAACAACAGAATATAAAGGGGGAGAAAGGAACTAGCCCAAAATTCCAGCCCTGAAACATATCCTGCATTCTCTAGGTGGCATGGCTATCTTCCTCCCTTCTTCCTGCTGTTAGGATATATTGCATGTGGAGAAACAGAGATCAAGAATTTCCTGCTGGGGAAAACTGATACATAAAAACCAATAGTGAAAATGACATTTACTGTGATAGAACAAAGTGAATAGTGCCGGAAAACATTTGATGGAAAGTGGAAAAGTTATTGATCAGTGTAAAAAGAAGATTAGCTTGGTCTACACAACTCTTCTTTTTTCTTTTGACACCTACTGAAAAATTTAATTTGCCAAACACTGCCCTAGAGGTTGTATTTTTCCCTGATTTCCTCCATTCCAAGACGTTGTTATACAGGAGAGAACTTCTTCAGCTGAAGAGTTGCACAGAACCCCAAAATAGGGGATCAAAGTGGTTGAAGCAGAAGGCAAATGGGAAGGGACATATTTGTGGGTGGAAGGAAGGGGGGGAATAGGGGAGGAAGTTTTAACTTTGCTCCTTTCCCCTTAGTAATTCCTATGCAGTGAAAACTGCTGTTTTTTACAGTCAATACTGAGCCAGATGGACTAATAATTGCACTTGGCATAGGAAGCTTTCTGTGGTTTTTAGGAGTATGGAGCATCCTGATCAAAGCCAAAAAAACTGCAATTCTGTCTATATAAATATTAGCAGGGCAGTCACCCAGGTTGAGTTTGGGGATATCATTTCATATCCATGTACAGGCCCTAATTCATTGCACTTTCCTGCTTGAATGCCACTCACCTTGAGATACTGCAAGCGAGCCTCCAATTCGGCCCTCCGGATTGATGCGCCATACAAGGTATCTAACCTGAACAGGGGACAAAGTGAGATGAGTGATGCCTCCATGGCTGGAAAACCACAGCAGCGGCACATGGAGTGGGGGGGGGGGGGGGAGGGCTAGTTCTGGCTAAAAGCATCAATCTGGCTCTTACCTGAGCACGTTTCCAGATGCTTTGATGATCTCCACAATCTCACGGTGCCGGATGCCTTCTACGTTAAGCCCATTCACCCCTGTGATTGTGTCTCCTACAAAGCAGAGAGGCAACAAAAAGGAGTCAGGGGGGGGGGGGACAAAGGATCTCTACTGGGCTGCACACTTAAAGCCTGAACTTCAAGATATCACTTCTGCAATTCTGCAAAAACATTCTTTATTTTGGTCTCTCAGGCTTGGAAGGATGGTGGTGGAGGTAGGGATGGATGAAGCTCCCCCTTTTTTTATTGGCCTTGTATGCCTGATCCCCACATCTTTAACACAAAGAAGGCTTTCAATCCACAATGCCCATATCAGAGTTGACTGTGATCTCTCCGCTTCATGGCTGAAAGAGGTGAAGCAATTTTTCCTCTTCCCTTGGTTTTGCTTGCTTAAAGAAATGATCATAAAAGCTTGCACACACTTGTATTGCATTTATTTGGTCTTCATAAAATTATTCCACAAGTATGGGTTTGGATTTTTTTTTCCATAGACCAACATGGCAATGACAATTTTGTTTTGGGTGCCATCTAAATTATGCAAATAGCATAATTGCACATTGATTTGGTTTTATTCTGAGCCCTCTAATTACATTTCAAGAGTTTAGTGAGGGCAGGACCATAGGAGGGGTGTGGGGAAATATTTAATCAAGAATACTCATGACTTTTTAGATTTCTTCTTCTCCGTTTTATTGAACAAAATGACAGAAATTAAAATAAAAAGATATTGGAGTTAAGTGAAAGAACAGAAACACGGGGCATCTAAGTGTTTGCATGCATGTGTGTTTATACAATGTATGTATGTGAGAGAGAGTCAGTGTGTGCTTGTATGTACACATAATCTTAAAGAGTGTCTGTATATATATATATATTTCAATTTTGAAATATATGAAATATATATATATGAAATATATATATGAAATATATATATATTTCAATTTTACACGGGAGAAAACCCGAATTACCAAAGACCTACATACAAACACCCGTGAAAACCTCAGAAAACATATATATATATATATATCTTTGATAACTGCAAAAATACGAATCCCGGGCATATCTGTTCAATAACACAGTCCTCGATCTCCGGGAGAAATATAAACCAGCTGTTTATTGTTAAAAAGGAGGGGAGGGAGGAAGGTTGGAGAACTGGAGTGCAAAAAAGAGGAGGCGGGACAATTAAGGCAATTACGGTCAGCCAGGACGGATGGCCCTATCACACGGTCAATGAGTAAGCAGTTAGGCTAGCAAGGTTTATAAAAGTAATTTCCACCCCAAAACTTTACTCTGAGGACGCTGGCAGGGGACCAGCGAAAGCTAAGTTGTTTTAATATTGTAAATAGTTGTTTTTATTGTTTTAAACTTTTTAACATCTGAGGACGCTGGCAGGGGACCAGCGAAAGCTAAGTTGTTTTAATATTGTAAATAGTTGTTTTTATTGTTTTAAACTTTTTAACAATAAACAGCTGGTTTATATTTCTCCCGGAGATCGAGGACTGTGTTATTGAACAGATATGCCCGGGATTCATATTTTTGCAGTTATCAAAGATATATATATATATATGGTACATGTGGTATTAGGGAGAAATAGAAGCATTTTAAACCTTCCAATGCAATATTCCAATTCAGAAAGAAATCCTGTACAGATAACGGTAATTTATTACTATATAGAAAATGTTAACAGAATAGTCTTTCAATTTTTTTCTGAGATTGTTCTGCTATTTTTAAGTACAGCTTGTGATTTTGAGGACTAGGGTTGCTTACATAAGAGAAAAAAGGGACTGTTTGGTAGCCAGAAAATTTTCTGCTATTGGGAAAAATGATTTAGGCTTGGAGAGGTGTACTTTTAAAAAATGCCCTCTGTACAAAAAGCAGGAAAAGCAGACTTTAATGGGAAGAAAGGAGGGTACCACACTGCACAGCCAAACCCTCTAATTCAGTGGTGGCGAACCTATGGCACGCGTGCCAGAGGCGGCACTCAGAGCCCTCTCTGTGGGCACACATGCCAAGCCCCGGAGATTGCAACTGTCCCTCTTCAACCAGCTGCCCGCTAACTCGCCGAGGTCCCACGTGGCCGGATGCATCCCAGCACCCATGTGCTCGCTGGCCTCTGGGTGCAGGGGCTGATGGTATCAGGCAGCAGCCGCCCCGGCCCCTGCCTTGCCTTGCCCTGCGACAATGGCACTCCCACCCTGCCTCACCTCACCCCGCAGGATGAGCCTCCTGCCCACCACCCCACCTGCCAGAGACCCCCTGGATCTCCCCCAACCCTACCCGGCCCCCACATGCGTCCCTCCCCACGAGCAACATCGAGGTGATCACGCCCACCTTGGCCACACCCACCCAGTCTGCCATGACCACCACAGCCACGCCCACCCAGTGGGCCATACCCCCCTGGCACCCGGCGATAAATAAGTGGGTTTTGGGTTGCAGTTTGGGCACTCGGTCTCTAAAAGGTTCGCCATCACTGCTCTAATTCATTCACCCCCTCACCTCTGTTTCAGCCTGCTGTCAATCTGATTCTTTAAAGCAGTGTTTTTCAACCCTGTCAGATTTAAAATGTGTGGATTTCAACTGGCTGGAGAATTCTGGGAGTTGAAGTCCATACATCTTAAAAGGTGACAAGTTTGAAAAAATACTGCTTTAAATGAAGATGCAATGCTTTGGCTCTCCAGAGCAGAGCAGCTGGGAGGAGAGAAGAAGGCACCCTCGTGAAAGCTGCGCCCCAGCCTTCTTCACGGTTCCTTGTGATGTGAAGCCAGAGATGGTTGAGGCCTCCTTACAAAGAGCCAATGAAACACAGGCAAGGAAAGAACAAGGAGAGGGAGCCTGCATTCCTGGCCTGTCTCAGAAAGACCCCACTCTTTGGCTATTGTACAGTACAATATTTCTTCCACGAATCCTGTTGGCCAGGAGACAATGGGCCCACTGCCCATTTTAAGAGGAAAACATACAGCATTTTGATTGTTTAGAAAAATGCCTAGCATTCCAGTGAGCAGGAATGCCTTCTGAACTATTATATTTTAAATCTGGAAATCCCGGCTGGACAAATTGATGATGTTAGGAAAACGGACAGGCAGGTTTTCCTGCTGTTGTCTGTCTGGCTTTGTCTGGAGAGGGTTTCTTGATTTTTTCTCTGTTTTAGGCATATTAAACTGGTCTAGTAATATTTTTTTTCCTTTTATTTTCCATGGGAAACTGGAAGGCAATTGTCACTCCCCATATTGGTGATTTGTAGTCAAATCCGGAGGGGATTGTTCTGTGAGAACTGTGAAATCTGCAAGGATTCCACATGACCCCATCAACTGTGGTCTCCTTTGATTCTAAATAATGAGAGGTGAGGAAATGCAGATAGTCCCTGCACAGTGACCACAATTGGGAATGGCAACTCAGCCACTAAGTGACATATCATGTGATTGCAACAGGCTTACAACCTCATTTCAACAGCAGTTGTTAAACAATTCACAGTTAAGTCATTAAGCGAGAAATCACGTGACTGTGAATTATAATTTTACTGTTGGATTCTCCATTGACTCTGCTTGTCGGAAGCTGGCTGTGAAGTACGCAGATGATGATCATGTGAACATGAGATGCTGTGACTGTCTTAAATGCTTGCTGGTTGCAAAGAGTTTGAATGTCGATCATGTGACTCTGGGGACGCTGCAATTGTTGTAACTGTGAAGACTGGTTGTAAAGCTAGTCTTTCAGCACCACTGTCACTTTGAACAATGGCTAAATAGAGCAATCATTAAGCAAGTTCTACCTGTACACTTCCCAATTTCTAGCCTTCACCTTGGGATCTCAGCACCTCTCCTTGGAGCCTCACAGAGAAGCTCACACTCCGAGGCTTGGGGAAACTAGCAGACTGAGTTGGAGGGTGTCCTGCAGCAAATGACATCTGGAGTTCAGACTGTGGCCTTGCAGGCTCTGTTCTGTGAAGTAACAAGAGGAGCCAGTGATATCATGGTGTCCTCCAATGGCTTTCCACAACAGAGATCTACTCAGCATTCCCTACAGTTGTAAAAAGTTGGGAGGAACCGTGGAGACAATAAAACAGAGGGCTGTACACAAGTGTGCACTGAAATTCGCAGT
The DNA here is from genome assembly GCA_023970755.1 of Azemiops feae. Lineage (NCBI taxonomy): Eukaryota > Metazoa > Chordata > Lepidosauria > Squamata > Viperidae > Azemiops > Azemiops feae. The sequence goes on along the minus strand of JALGBA010004142.1, from coordinate 85,591 downwards.
TCAAGAAGACAGAATGACATTCTCACTGGCCACTAAAGACCAGGAAGGTCTAAAACCTGAATCGTATCTGCTAATTTTACCAGCTGTTGAGCTCCAGTGAAGCAGTACAAAGCAGTAAATGAAGTCTCTTACCGGGTTTAAGGCCTGCTGCTTGGGCTGGGCTGTTTTCGTGAACCCGGCAAACAAAAGTGAACATCTCCACACGTTTTGTGTCCTGATGGTGTAGCCCATAGGTCTGAAAATTGCCCAGATGGGAAAAAGAATTATTATTTATTATGGCATGAGAAGGGTGGATTAGGGGTTGATGCTATAATCTATAATGAATGAGGTAAAACAGCATGAAGAGCTAAACAGCCATAGCAAGCTGTGAGATGAAATGAATTCTGCCCGATTTGGATCATTTCTCATTCTCTGAAATGTCGAAGATCAAACTCAGCTGAAAAGTGAGACAGGCCAGATTCAAGACATTGTCATATTTTCCTCAGATCTGATATTCATTGCTTTGAAAATCTAAGTCCTCAATTTTTAATTTTTTTTTAAAGTCTGAAATTTTGTATTTCAACTTTTTTCCCATTTGCAAATACCCTGAGGCATGTGATTTAAAATCCTGTCCTCAGTTCCTGCTGAGTGCAGCCTGCAAAACTTCGCCGTATGTGAGGTAAGTTTAGGAATGAACAGAAGGCTTTCTCCCTACATTTACCTGAATCTCAAAACCATATGTCTGGCTCTCTTCTTTCTCCAGCGTGATCACTTTCCTGAAACAATGCAAGAGGAAAGAAATTCAGCTGAAATTCCTCAGGACCTTGCATGAGGCAGATCCCAAGCCATATTCCCAAAGTTGTGTAAGGATCTCTCTCCACTTTCTGATTCCTCCATCTTCCCCACAATATGATTTAAGTTACAGGAACTTCCCTTAGTCATAGTTCAGCAACTTCGGTCTTATGCGTGTTCAAATACAGGGTTGGTGGGAAGCGAAAGCAGCATTCTTCCTCTTAGCCAGGCAGCTGGATCAAGCACTTGCCCCACCCAAGAATCATCTCTGCAGCTCACAGTCCCTCTTTCCCTTACAGCTCCTTCCATCCCCACTTTGAGCCAATGAAACAAACAGGAAGGGAGCAGCCTTTTGTGTATCATCCAGTCTTTATGAATCCAGACCAGAGCTAACAAAAGGAGATCCAAGTGCAAAAACATAGCCAAAGCAAACACAAATGTAATCAGCGATGGGGTTGCTGAAGCAAACATAGATTCAGTAGCAAACAACCACTACACATTATTCAAGAGTATGCTTTTTTAGATGTATCTCTTTCTTGCAGACTCATTTACTGCAAAAAGGAGATACATAAGATAAATACTGAAGAATGGCAGATAATCTAACCTATGGGGACCATCTTTTAGGGTAAATTACATGGATGGCCACTCTTCTAACAACAGAGCTGCAATCTTTCACAATTAAACATACATTTAAAAATCCCTGTCAAGTTCTCCTAAAAAAAATTGAATAACTTCAATACTAAAATGAACTAATGTTTACTGAACATTCTGCAGATTCTCTTGAGAAATATTTGCATTGCCTTCCTATCCAAATAACCCAGATTATCAATCACTTTTTTTTTTTTTTTATCAAAGTCCATATATTACCACCAGATATTGCAAGTTGAGTATATGCTCTGTCCTTTTAAATGGAACTGGTCATTCCATGAACATTGTCCATTTATGATATGAATCCATCTGGTATAAGGATAGTAAGTGGTCAAAATTTCTTCTCGTTTGATAAAAAAAATATGCCTCTCTATTTAATGAAAATTTGGAAACTGCAAGGAGACAAAGATTCCTCCTTTCATTTCATGAAAAAGTTGCACCTCTTTATAAAACAGAGTAGAATATCTGGCCACAAATAATGTATGGGTGCATGTACACACACGCAACTGACCACCCCTGGGTTCTGCTTATTATTTCTGGAAAAGAAGTATGGTTGAATTAGGGGTTTTTATAAGCGACTCCCAAAAATTTATTTAATTTCTACAAGCTATCAATTGGAATTTAAGAAGTATCCCCAATATAATTCAGAAGCATATTTTAGGAGAAGCTTTTACACAGAAACATTTCCTATTAGCCTGAATTACTCCTGGCTTTTGTTCTCCTTGTCTATCACATATGACAGTACCTCTAACAAAGGGGAAGGTCATTATTTCTTCAGCCTTGCACCTTCAAGATGTACTGCCCACAAACCCCATTACCCAGCATGCTGCGAGGTAGTAGGTTAGAAGAACCTGAAGGATGCTATGCTGGCAAAAACTTGACATGGGAATGTAATAAGATATTAAGACAATGGCATTCAGATATCCTATATTTAGTTACTACGTTTCAAAACTGGAAATTCTTTTCGTCCCCATTTAGCAATGAAATCACAAGCCTGCGGAAAGGTATTCCTTTATACCGGGGGTAGGCAACCTTGGCTCTTTTATGACTCGTGGACTTCAACTCCCAGAATTCCTGAGCCATGCTGGCTCAGGAATTCTGGGAGTTGAAGTCCACGAGTCATAAAAGAACCAAGGTTGCCTACCCCTGCTTTATGCCTTTCATGTGCACCGTTAAAACCCAACTTTCCTGTTCTCTAAGAAAGCTTCAGGAGAATTTCATCTCCAATCGTTTGGAGAACTGCAGCCATGGGGTTGGTAGATGAGGCAAAAACAAAGGCCCTTTCTTCAGTGAGCACTTTCTTGGCTCTCTCTCTTTGTTTCCGCACAACAAAGCTTCTTCCTAAAGAGCTGAAGTGGCAATTTGCTCCTATAACTTTTATCAATGCAGTTTTAAGGGCACATTCCTAAAGCTTGAAGGTGATTCGGTATCAAATGTAATTTATGGATATTTTGTCTAAAGTCTCTTATTGTGAAGCAACACTCAACTAGGCCATATCCTAGTCTTCTTGCATTGGATCCCGTGAAGGGAAGATTAACTCCTATCAGGGATGGCAATCTGATACCCATCAGATATGCTAAGACCACAATTCCCATAAGCCCTGCTGAACCAGAGAGGTGGGAATTGGTCCTCCAACCTGTATACTCCTATAACCATGTGATCCCAGAATTTTGGTTTGAGGAGTTGCAGAAAAGTATGCTTGCCCTGTGTGCTCTGAAGCACTTTTTTGCTTTTGAATCAAAGCATTGTATTATACGTCCCACTTCTGCTGGACACCAGGCTGAGGAAAGTTGCACCAGAGAGATAATGGAGGAATTGCAATCCCCATCAATTGAAAAGTTTACTTATTAAAGAGACAAATTGAAGAGTGAATCTACCCTAATCCATGAGAGGTTAACCATCATTCTGAAGCTTTAGCTGGTGAAATTCTGTCCCCAGCAGGAGATATAGGACTGGAGTTAACACAGCCAAAGGGTCCTTAGTCTAAAGCAGGGGTAGGCAACCTTGGCTCTTTTATGACTCGTGGACTTCAACTCCCAAAATTCCTGAGCCAGCCATGCTGGCTCAGGAATTCTGGGAGTTGAAGTCCACGAGTCATAAAAGAGCCAAGGTTGCCTACCCCTGGTCTAAAGGCTCTATCCCAGAAGACAAAATACCTTGACAGTGCTTGCAAATTACCTCCAGGTGCATAATTTCTGTTATTTCCCATCACCACCACCACCAAACCACTGTAGGACCATCTCACTGACTCTCAGCCACAGGGGGGAAACAAGACCGTGTCCTAAGCGAGCACAAGCAAGAAACAGACAGCTTTTGATTAGACTGCAGAGAAGGCAAGGCTTTCTCTGTAGGCTGACATGGGAAAAAAAGCAAGCCTGTCTTCAGCAGAGCAGGACAAAATTCACCACTGAAACTCTCCCAGCAGGAAAGGAACAACTTAGCACCTACCTGTGCTGCTCAGGCGACTGGCTCAGAGAGTGCCACTTGAATGCAGAGCCCTGAGGGAGAGGTGCAAAAAACAGAATTAGTCAAGAGTATGGTAGGAGGCAGGCCTCAAACCTCACTCAGATGTAGCGCTGATGGCACTGAGCCAAGGACTGGCCCAAGGGAGCCACAGAACAACCCCAGAGTCAGAGGCCTTAAAGGCTGCATATGAAGGCACATTTTCCTGCCATCTAATGACTCCACTTTCAGTCCTTAAGCGGCATCAAGATCTGAGAGAATCTTTGCCTACCTTGTTTACTGAGCTGTTGTAAGAATTGCTTGGATCATTTTCATTATGTGCTTTCAACGATGCTAAAAGCTCAGCTTTGTTAGCTTGCTCTGGATGCCTGTCACTGCCAACCTGGCAATGTAAACAGGTTGCCAACATGAAACGAGGACTCTCCCTGAGCCAGCTAAATCCAAAGCAGACGCTGTTTTGGGAAGCCAGTTGCTAGACAAGAGGCCATTCATGTAGTTAACAACACACAAGGGAGGGGAATTCGAATGGGGAGCCTGCTGGAGGCAAGCTGAGGAGGCATTCTCTGTTCTTCATCCTGTAACACCCCCCCCCCTTCCTATAATCCTGATCTGGATTATGCTTCCTGCATCTCTGGCTGATGTTAGAAACAACTGTTCCTTTGCTCCAGGGGACGTCTGTCCTCTGATGCCATCATCAACCCAATTTGGTTTGCTACCCGTAAACTGGCTATTCACTTTTACGAAGCCACTTGCACAATGCATGAATGGGAACTGCTCTAGGTTGAAAGCACATTAGGTCCTCATTCATGGACATTCAGAATGAGGTTTCTGTTTCATTCCTTGAAGCAAAAACCAAAAACAAAAACTGTCAATGAAGCCAGCGAGATTTATATCATCTGACTAAAAAATTGATCAAAACAAATGGCACATCACTATTCTAGGCTGCTGGATCTCCTAGGGGCATCTTGGTGCTTTATATCCAATTTTCACATAAGCCTGAAGATTTCTTGGAATTGCCTCTCAAGCTTGGCGAAGTTTCCACACCCCAAAACCACAAATGCCAACTAAGAGGGTCTTACACCCACCACCCGGGTTGATGAAAAGCATTCAGAAAGTCACATCTGAACACTGTAGTCTTTCAAAGCCACATGGCTTGGTGCCACGAAAAAGGAAAAAACCTTTGGAAGAGAAAGCCCACTTTATTCCGAAGCCCTAATTTTAAAATAAAATTAATTGCCAGGCCCATTCTGAACAAACCCTTTCATTGTTGTTGCTTCAACAGAGCACATGATGGGAACTGAAATTTGGAGAACCAATTAGGAAATTTTATTAATATAAATGGATTCAATCACCCTTGGAGGTGGGTGGTGCCCCACATTCATATCGTGTCGCATCCGCTGAAGAATTTCAGCCATCTTGGCATAACTGCAAACAACATGGCAATTGATAATGCTCTGGCTTTCATTAAACTTTCCGAGTTGTACAAGTGTGCAAACGTGCATGTCTTTGGTTTATGGCTGAACTCAACGTCTCCTGCAAGGCGCAGCCAAGAAACGAAGCATCAGTTTTCTATTAGGCAGCTACACATGCAATTGGAATTATGCTTGAAAATAAACAGCTGCTCATGTAAGACTTCATCCTGTCTGCCTCTGACAAGCAAGCACTCCACCCCCTTCCCCCAGCCTAGAATGACCTCTGTTTTAACCTGTAGGCATCAAGTCTCTTTTTATTTGCATCGCTGCAACCATTTGCAAGCATTTTCAAACTCAGGTTCAGGATTGCAATGACTTTTCAGAAGACCGGTCAAGCGATCCAAGATGGCGGCAGCGTAGGAAGCAGTATTGGATCACGGGGAGAGAAGTAACCAAACTAAGTAGGAAGGTATAGGAGAAGGGGGGGAAAGGGAGGAAAAAGAAGCAGAAAGTTAGATAAGGAAGATAGAAAGGATAAAGGAGGAGGAGAAATTGGGGCAAGGAGGAAAACACCAGCAAACAGGAGCGCAGCGAATGAATGGCTGCATGTGGAGTCAGAGGCAGCTGGCAACAGAGAACGAGAGAGCCAGCTCCGAAGCAGCCCAACGCAGGAAAAAAGGCAACTGAGAGCAGCGAACCGGCCTCTGAACAGCAGACAAGGAGGGAGACTGTTGAAAGCAGTGAACCGGTGGGTCACAGCATTTATTCAGCGTGGGGGGGAAGGGAGTGGCAGAGGCAAGTGTGGGGACAAGGGTTTCCAGCTCCATATTGGAATGAAATGGCCCTACTTGTCAAGCTCAACAATAGCGTTTCAGTGAACTCAACAAATTCCCATCAGTGAAGTGGGATGTTTGGGTGGCCTGCTGAGAGTGCAGTAAATAGATTTGAATCCTACTGTAACGGGAGTTGATTCCCAAGGCACATGGGCAGTGTGTTCACCAGCCCTGCCTCTTTCCTCCAGAGAAGTCAGGATGGAGCCCTGGAGGTTGTAGCAAGCTAGTCAAAATTCAAATTCTACTTAATAGAAACAGAAGGTACTGAAAGCTGAAACTGAGTCCTTCTAATCTAAGCCTTATCCAGACATTCTACCTTAGAGCTGAGAAAGAGCAAAGACAGGGTTATACTGATCTCAGGAACAAAGGCGATCTAAAAATAATAATTATATAAAAAATAATAATATGAAAAGTCCAACAAAGTGATACAGACATTGGTTTCCTACTGGTGGGAGACGAACATATTCCTCCTCCCATGCATTGATTCTGCACTTAAGTCAAATGCTTGAATAATCAGAGCTATTGTGTCTGTTGAGAACCTCTCCCAAATATTCTGATTAGCTATCAGGAGGAATGTTTTCTGCATTAAGCTTGTAGTTCTACATATAACATGCCTTTGTACTAGATTGAAAACACTCTTCTATTGTTTACAATGAAAGTATCAACTTGAAAGTTACCAAAAAGTGCAAAGTAGAGGCATAAAAGGATTCAGATCCCTTGCAAATGAAAAAAGAATACAATTTCCCATGATGTATGCTTCAAAACAACCTCAACATTCTTTCAACACTTAAGCCATGTTTAGCAAGCATCAAGGCATCACCAAACAGGAGGCAGCAGCACCTAGTCGACCTGGGCTGATCTTGAAAATGAAACCAAGGGCAGACCTCTTGGTTAATGCTTGAATGGGAGACCACCAGGAAATACCAACACTAGATTAGACTGGTCAATCAAAAAGCCACCCAAAGTGGTTGTGGGAAAGCACTTCCACGTTGTTGCCAAGAAAATAGACATGGTAGTTATCAGGAGTTGAGCTTGACTCCAGGGAGAATCTTATATTGTATCATATTATAATTGATAGAAACATAGTCCAACTGAGTTTCTTTATGTTCACTGACTACACACCCTTCCCTACAGTTCAGAATCCTTCCTGGTCAAGATCTCTTTTGCCAGAAAGTAAGTGTAATATTGACTCAAGAGACACATACCTGTTGATTTCCTGGCTGAGGATGTAGGAGAAGCACACCTGGTGATGACTTCTGAACCTTTTCCTCAATCCCAGTGCATCTGGATTTATTTATCACATTTATATGCTGCCCATTGCACTTACAGCTTGCAGTCATAATGCTCACTTGTAGTTCAGTAGAGATAATCATTTGCCAGTCTCGGTGAGCCAAGGATGTGGATCTAACACAATGATGGCGAACCTATGACAGATGTCAAAGGTGTCACGCCATGTCTTGGGTGATACAGCGGCATTCACAAACACCCAACAACTATTTTTGAAACAGTTCTTTGCAGCGTTTTCAAAGGCTGCGTGAGAGTGGTGCGTGCTCTTGCACAGCCTCCAGACCTCCAGATGTCACATGAAAATAAGGCACAGCTTTTGGAGGCTGAAGAGGCCATGGAACAGCATTCTGTGAAGCTGATTCAAGAACGAAGGCTTCGTGTGATCTGGAGCAAGCTCGGGTAGGCCGCAGGGGCCTGTCAACAGGAAGAGAACTTCGGGAGCACTAGATTGCAGGATAATTGCACCTTGGGAGTATGGCAGAGGCAGTCATTTTGAGTGACAGCAGTAGTGCTAGGGCTGAAGTCAAGGTCTGGGTCACCACAGCCACTGAGAGCTGCTATTCAGGATGGCCTAGATTGGCAGGTGTATGGGGCGGGGGGGGGGAGATAGAGAATTGTATCTCTTTTGGTCAGGGTGGTGTGTGTGTGTGTGTGTGTGTGTAACACACCAGCAAAGTCGAGTGAGGCATTTCCCAAATGTTTGACATGTCAAGCCCCAAAGGTTTGCCATTACTGGTCTAAGATGTTGCTGGGATCTTTTAAAGATGCATGTTGTAAGGCAGGAAAGGAAAAATACCCAATTGTCCCAAGAACACAAGCATTCAAAGCTTCTTTCCGCCCACCCCAGCTCAGCTCCAGGCTGACCCAAAGTACAATAGGGAGAATGTTCCAATTCCCCAATCCTCCCTCCCTCCTTTTGTGTGGCCATTTGGCTTTGAACCGCTGCATCCATCCAAGGAGACCAAATGCTGAGTTCACAGGATCAACCTCAGAGCCTCGAAGCTGCCAGCTGGGTTTTGGGGGAGGGGAGGGGGGCGGTGCTTGCCCATCTGCGTGAGTGCCTGTGTGTGTTGCTGCCACGTGTAGAAGAAAAGCCAAGCGGGTTTGCTCTTTGCAGAGTGTGTGGGAGCCCATTGACTCTGCTGGTGGATGAGACATGTTGCCTTGCAAGCCACCAGAGGGAAGAACCTCTGGAGCTAAAGAAAGAGGGCCTTGCCAAAAGCAGCAGTGATAGAAGCTTTTCCAAATGGCAACCAGCGGAGAGCGGGCGGATGCTCGTGTTTCACAACGACTCCATTTCTCTGATTATTCATCTCCTTTCGTCCCCTTGTGCTGCTCCCTGGGCCCAAGATGCAAGGGCGCAGCCTCAGACCTGCAAAGAAGCCTGTCTCCACCAGTAATGAAACCCAGACACTGAGGAAAAACATGTGCTTCCAATATCAGGCGGGGGCGGCAGGAACAGGGTGAAATGCTAAACGCCCTTTTGGGCTGAAGACTGTGTGCCAGGCAGCCAGGATTGAGAGGGGTGGGGAAGGCCGTGAGGAAAAGGGACAAACCCCAAAAGGATAGCAAGACCCTGGAGTGTCCTTTAGTTCCACCTTTCTCCTTCACTCCCACCCGGGAAATTCCAGGATGCAGGACCACAGGGAGAGTCAGAATCCACGCAAATCATTGCATGTGGCAATTTTGAAAGCGAAATGAGCCTCCTGCTCTATCCTCTCTCTTCCGCCCAAAACTGGACAAATGGCTGGTGGTTCCATAAACAAACAAGGTTTTTCATCTGCGGGCTGAGAAAGTGGCTGTTTCCTGTCATGGGGGGGGCTGTTTCTCCGGGGTTGCAGTTTTTACAGGCCTCCAAGGTTATAGACCAAAGTCCATCCAAATGACAAATGAAACAAGCCAGAATGGTTGGCCAAAGGCATTCACCACCTTGACTTACCACCATTTGTTTAGAGATTGTTCAAAGTTACGACGACACTGAAAAAAAGAGACCTATGACTGTTTTTCACACTTACAACCGCTGCAGCATCCCCAGGGTCACGTGATCAAAATTCGAATGGTTGGCAACTGGTTCATATTTATGACGGTGGCAGTGTCCCGGGGTCATGCAACCCTCTTCTGCAACCTTCTGACAAGCAAAGTCATTCGGGAAGCCAGACTCACTTAACAACTATATTACTAACTTTACAGTTGCAGTGATTCGCTTAACAACTACGGCAAGAAAAGTCATAAAACGGGGGAAAACTCACTTAACAACTGTCTCACTTTGCAACAGAGATTTTGGGCTCAATTATGGTTGTAAGTCGAGGACTATCTGTAAAGCATTCTTTTTTGCTGAGCTTGACTGTGGCTTTCCTGTTGTTCCTTTGCCAAGTATACAGAACTGGTTTACCATTGCTTTATTTTGGAGAGCTTTCTTTACTTTCCAGTTTCACCTAAAGCCCTAGTGGTCTCCCATCTCAGCACTAACCTGACCCAACCTGGTTAGCTTCTTTCTCACATCAAGGTGCCTGAAATGGAGCCCCAAGAAGTTCTACTCTTTCTAAGACATCTCCACATGGGTTTCATCCTAGGCAAATATGTTGCTCCTTTGAAAGGCCAAGGACAGCTCTGTAGATACTCCAGCCCATCTGTATTAATTCAAGGTTTTAACTTCCTCCACCACGTCAATTTACTGTATTTGGAGAAACAAATGAAGAAATTGTCATCTGTCAGGATAAACAAGGCAGACCAATAAGATGGGCAGGATAAAAAAAAATGAGCCCAGTGTAATTTGGGTGACATCCCGTGGCACCATGCAACTGATCTGGCTACCTGTTTGCAGCCATCAGCAATGTACAGTGTAATATTACCATAAAAGGGTCTTGGAGCTAAAAGCCAGTAAATACACCTGATATAAGGCATTGGAGGATTTCTTTGCACTCCATGTGCACACAATTAGTCTCAGGGTGAAGCTAGGCTTGCATTCAATTCTCCATACTTCAGAATTGCTTCTAAACTGGTCTCCAGCAAAGAAATTAGAAAAGAAATATGGGTTTAATATTGTATATGGTAACTGCAGCAAAATTATCGTACGTGGAATAGTGTTGGAAAAGCAATGAAATGCCTACATTGGAAGATTCATTGAACTTGCAGAAATGGTGAAACTAACTAGTTTATCAATAGATAAAACAATAGATACTTTTTAAAAAAAGACTGGAAACCTTAAATGGACTTTTGATGAAACAAGAGAAGAATGAATTGATGACTTGGGGATTATAAACGATTAGAAGGATGCAAGAAAAAAGTTTACGATGATAATTACTGTTAGAAGGAAGGGCAGAAGGAGCAATTGTATCTCTATTTCTTATTTTCTATCTTTGTTCTTGTTTGTTTTGTATATTTTACTGCACTGAAAATTTTTAATTAAAAAAGGGGTCTCCAGCCCAGATGCACACACACGCCAAGCATGCACAATACACAAACCGTGAAAACAGACAACTCTTCCAAACCCAATTTTCCCTTTTGAAAAGGGAAAAGGGCATCCAGTTATTATCTGCTCACTACTCATCTGTTTAAAATTAAATCAATCAATCGTTTAGCACCGAGTTTCTCAAACTTAACAGCATGAAGAACATGACTAGCTGGGAAATTCTGGGGGTAGAAGTCCACATATCTTAAAGTTGCCAAGTCTGAGAAACACTGGTTTAGTACCTTTCTCCCTATCCTACTATTTAATATCTGAATTGTCCTTTTCTTAAAGTGACACGTTATGTCCCACATTTACCCTTTTTCAAGAAATACTCCACCTCAGAAATTCTTAGAGAAAAGTCAAAATTATGTTTTCTTTTTCCCCCTCACTTTTTTCACTTTATACTTTTATTGTATTGTAAAATTTTAATAAAAATGTTAAAAAGAAATTCTCAGAGAGCAATCAAGCTAAAATTACTTGGGGAGCTAAGCAGGCACAAAGGTTTGCATTTCATGGCAAAACCAAGCATTGGGAAATGAACTCTCTCCTAAACATAAACCACTGAGTTTCCTGGGAGAGAGGGACCTAGGCTCACAACTACACAAACAATGCACCTTTTCCTCCAGGCCGTATCCTATGCAAATAAACGAAGAGTTCTGGGGTTATGAGAAGAAGAAACTCATGTATGGTATGTCATACAACCTACCAAATACCCAACCAGGAAACTGCCTGGGGTTGGTCCTGCCACCAATTACAGGATAAAAAAAAAAAAATTTCAGCATTCAGGATTTTTTTTTTAATTCTATGGAAAACAGTTGGTTGGAGTCTTTATAGTGGCTTATGTTGAAAAAGCTTGTACAGCAGAGGTGGGCGGGTGTGTGTGTGTGTGCCCCTTTATTTTTTTTCTCCAGTCTTCATGGTCTGCAGAAAGATGTCATTGAAGAGGACAAGGCCAACCTTTCTGAACCTTTTCAGGGTGGCTTCTGAAAAGGGTTAATGCAAAATAGACTGATAATGTTTTAAGGCTTTACATACCTATGTATTTTGACTCTTCATTTCATCCATTTGTAAAGACCTTACCCAAAACCACACTACTGAAAAAATTCACCACACAACCTAGAGACTTACAGAAGCCAGAAAAACGGGTCAGGAATGGCTCAAGCAACTGAGATACGTTAGTCACCAATTGAAGAGGAGAGACAGGTTAGTCTATGGTGGCAAAAAAAAAAAAATCAGGACTCTTGGCAGCATCCCTCCCAACTACTGTAACAATTTTTATTAAAAGGCATACGTCTTTGTGAACTGCAGCCTGCTTCATCAAATGCAAGGAGGGGCTAAAACCCTACATCAACAAAGCACTTCATGTACCTGATGAAGCAAGCTCGGCTCACGAAAGCGTAAGCTTTTCAATGAAATGTGTCAGTCGGGAAAGTGCTACTAGACTCCTGATCACCAATGTGCTTGATTGGGTCTGGCACCTCAGGAAGCACACATAAAAATAATATAAAATACAGCTATGTAATTACGTGGAGCATAAGAACCTTTGATCTTGTTTTTTTCCTAGGGAAGCATTTCTGAACCTGCAAAATCTGGACCACAAACTGAGATTACTGGGGTTCTTTGCCGCCATCTTGTAGCTATCTGGATTTCTGCAGTAGAGATCTGGGAGGCATAGAGTGCCTCTATGGCAATAGAATGTGTCACAGCATTCTCAAAGATCCACTTGCTTCTTGATGTAAAATACTTCATGAGGCTGGCCTTGAGGGACAACATGCTACGGAGGTTAGAATGTTGGGAGTAGGAACAGGAAGACCCCCAACTCAGTTACGAAGTTAACTGACACCAGATAGTTCACTACTCTGTGCTCAACAATTTGGAGGAGGAGGATGGGACAGCAAGAAGTATAATCTCTGCAGAAGTAATCCTGAGCGCTGAACAGGAGCAGCCTGTTCCTTGTAAGGACAGACAATTTTTATTCCTTTTAAAAGTTTGGGGAGAAAATGCAGCCATGCCATTAATCTGATAGAAGCGTGGCTCAGCCATCCGAGGTCTGTCTGACACAGAGATATATATGGATGCTGCAGAATGAGTAATAGATACACGTCAGGGCTGTCAGTGGAAACCAGGTGTTTTAAAAATAGCAATAGCAGTTAGACTTATATACCGCTTCACAGTGCTTTACAGCCCTCTCTAAGCGGTTTACAGAATCAGCCTATTGCCCCCAACAATCTGGGTCCTCATTTTACCGACCTCGGAAGGATGGGAGGCTGAGTCAACCTTGAGCCGGTCAAAATCGAACTCCTGGCAGTCGGCAGAATTAGCCTGCAATACTGCATTCTAACCACTGCACCACCACAGCTAGAATATAATATAGCTGGAGGTAAAAGCCACCCCCAAAAGAAATGTGATTACTGTGTTTCTTGTTTGGGAACTCCCATGCTTGGCATTGAGCACAGGAAACAGAAATCAAAATATTGCTCCTAACCTCAAACCAGCAGAGAGGTTGGGGGGGGGGGAGAAACAAAACACTGAAAATTAGGCTATAAGCCATTCCACGTGGGCTCATACCGTCCATGCCTCCTCCCTCTTTCCAGTAATTGTTTCTTCCCAGTTACGTCACTTCTGTTCTGGACAACGGTGATGTCACGGTTGTCAAGGTGTTTTAGCACAGACGCCACCCATGTGTGGCAGTCTGCCACCTCTCCCCTCCACTCAGAGGGTGATTAATAAAGTCTAGAACCCGCGAAACAAACTGGCTGTCAGGGGGAAACCACTGGCACCAGGTCACAGCAGACCAAGTTTCTTTTAACAGCTGTTCTATCTGCACAGTAGCAGGCAGCCGTAACCACAGGACACTATTATGGGACATGAAGGGCCGTACAGGAAATGAGTCCCTGTTTCCTTCTAACAGTTGGTTCAAATGCAGCTCAGGGGTTGACACTCCAAAGCTGGTTTCTGGAATGCAATTTGAAATTTTTAAATGATGAATAGAATCTTTTTGAAAAAAACACACCCTCCTCCCCCAACGTATTGCATTTATCTTTGCTTTAGACAGATAGAGCAGGGGTGTCATGCGGAAGCCGCGCTCACCCCAGCTCTGGCAATGGGAAAAAAGTCACGATACGTCGCAACACGTCACATGACACAGTGAGTTTGACACCCCTGGGATACAGCTTTAGATTTGGGGTGGGGGGAGGGCAGACCGTGTGAGGACTCTAAAGATATTTTGGGTAACAATGCCCATAGACTCTTGACCATCATGTCTGTAGATAGACCTCAACTTACAACTGCAATTGTAAGTCCAGAATTTCCATTGCTAAGCAAGGTAGTTGTTAAGTAAGTCATACTCAATCTAACAATATTTTCTGCCACTGTTTTAAGTGAATCACTGCATTTAAATGAATCATGTGGTCATTAAGCGAATCCAGTCCCCCCCCCCCAATTGAGTTTGCTTGTAATATGCCAGTTGGAAAGGACAAAAATGACAATCACATAATCCTGGGAAAATGCAATCATTATAAATACATGCCAATTGCTTCAATTTTGATCACATAACCATGGGGATGTTGCGACGGTCATAAGTAGGAGGACCAGTTATAAGTAACTTTTTCAGTGCCATTTGTAACTTTGAATGATTGCTAAACAATGGTTGTAAGTCAAAGACTACCTGTACCTAATGGCATATGTAGTTCAAATGGTGTGTGTGTGTGTTGTTTTCCCTCAAATATATAGATCAGGGGTCTCCAAACTTGGCAACTTTAAGACTTGGGGACTTCAACTCCCAGAATTCCTCACCCAGCCATGTATCTCTATTAGGTTTTGACTCATTTTGAATAGGCCTAGCAAAGGTTCCTGGCTTTTTTGAGTAGTTTCCTGTAAGCTTTTTGATCTTGCCCTTTGTTGAGACAAAGAAGGGCTGTTCTATTGTGCCATTATCCCCTCTTTCACAAAAAAGGGAGGAAATACCACACAAATTAATTCCCCATTTCAGTGTTAAGCCACAGACACCACAGTCATAAAATGATGAACTTGGAGGCAGCAGTATCTGCAGCAGTAACTGATTTGTTAAAATGAGCACCAAGAACGCTAACTTTAGTCACTTAGTACTGTACTGAATAAAAAATAATTCCAACACCCTTCCCCTCAAAACATGGTTAGAATGACCAACCTAGCATCTCAGAAACAAATTTAGATATAGAATTTGTTTCATAAACCCTTACCAAAGAAAACAGCACAGTTATTTCTTTCAATTTTAATTTTCCAGAAGCATTGCATCCTGGCACTTCCATTTCCACTTTGCTAGCTGTGGACTATGGAAGCTACAGTCTAACTCACCAAGAGAGCGCTAGGATGATTTGGAGAAGGGAATGGGAACCCTCGATTTTAAGGAGTTTCCCCCCCCCCATGCACTTAGAAATTCCCAAAGAATTCAGGTATACCTAACCCAGCAATAGATAAAGATTAGTCTGCATTAGTTAATAGCTCACTGGCTGATCTGTACTGGCTCCAGTTGCAAAGTGAACTACAGCACTTCTTCCCCTCAATAAATTAGTCTGAAAGGAATGAAATCCGGAGTTATCAGGAATCAATTCTGGGGTGGAAGGTTTGGGAGCCGAGTTAGACTTTTTGCTTTGTACCGAGTTAATCGGGATTCAATGAAAAAATTAAAACTGATTCCGTAACTAGGAGGGGAACAGTAACCACAGAATTTGAGATGTTGAACAGATGGACACTTTTTTTCTTCACCATATTATTGCCTTCCTAATGATTCCCTCCAGAGAGCAAAAAACCCATGCAAACAATGAAACATTTGAATACCACAACTTCTTTGAATGTACACACTCATGTTTTACATTTGTATCTAAAAAAAAAGTATAATGTATGCTTATTCAAATATATATATCTCACACAGTCCAGTAGGACATGTATTCATGTAAATTTTCTCCCTGTACGAGCCTTGTGAGACATAAGCCACACATTTTTGCAATGTAAAAAACTTCAGTGAGTGCATATATGTGATGCTTTTCTATCTAGAATGTCAGCTGCAAAGGTAACTAGCTGGGACAAAGAGGAGTTCCCCAATAAAGCATTTGATAGAAGCCCCTCCTCTCCCCCCCCCTTGCTAGATTGAAGTCCCCAAAGTGGTTTGCCACCCATTAATTTTTATTTACAGTAATACTTTCATGGACTGGAAGCCATCAATCAATTATAAGTTTAAATGGCCTCCAGATACTAAGTGGTAACAATCAAGAAGAGGCGCTAGCCCACCCAGGAGACCTGTCTACTAGCTTCTCCAAGCAAATTCAGAACAGTTGGTCAATCCCAGGACTAACAGGTCCACTACAACAGAGGTCTCCAACCTTAGCAACTTTAAGACTTGTGGACTTCAACTCTCAAAATTCCCCAGCCAGCCAATTCTGGAAGTTGAAGTCCACAAGTCTTAAAGTTGCCAAGGTTGGAGACCTCTGCACTACAAGGAATTTCTGGTGGCTCGGTCGGACATTTGCGCTCCGGCTTCGCACTTTTCATCACCCTCACCCGAGAGGGGCGTTAAGTTTTGTCAGGAAAGGTGGGATGGGATGAGTCGGGATGGCAGCAGGAGGCTAAGATCAGTCTTGCTAACACAGCCGACAGTGTGTGTGAATCCACCTCCCCGCGGCTACCTCTTTCTCCCGCGACCTTCCAAGGCACGGAGAAGCGCGCCTCCCGCATCGAGAAGTAGCGCAGGTGAGGGCAGGAGGGCGGCTTCGCTCCGCGTTGAACCCAGGCAGGTTCCCCGGAGGAGGAGAGGCGAAGGCTTTCGCGGAGAATGAACGGAAAGCGAGAAGACCGGGGGAAAGGCAGCCCTTCCTCGCAGGACTGGGCAGCGAAAGCCCGAGGGAGGTCTCCTCCCGAGTCCCCAGTCCTGGGAAGCTCTTCGCCTCTCGGGAGAGGACGGGCAGGAAAGGCAATGGCAAGGGGGGGGGGCGAGCGGGCGGCTAAACGAGCGGCGGCAAAGGCGATAATAGGGTCTGCAACGAGACACACCCAGGACTGGAAGGGGGGGAAGTGGGCGAGACGGGCCAAGGAGAGCCGGCGCCGGGTTAGGAGGATCGCGCGTGTGCAATGCTCGGTTCCTGCCGCCGCGTCCCCCTCCGCCAGGGCGGCGTCCCCTCTTTCACTTACCCGCCTGGCTCGAGGCAAGGTGCCCCCCGAGGCCGCCAGCGCCTTTTCCAGCTCCGACACGCGGCCCCCGCGAGCTTCCGGGCCGGCCACGCTCGCCGCCGTTTCTTGCGCCGGCTGTCCGGGCCGGAGGCGCCGAAGTCTTCGCAGGGTCATGGCTGGAGAGCGGCGGAAAGGAAAGACGGGCGGCCGCGCCACACGATGCTGTCTGGGCTCCGGGATTTGATGGGGGGAAACCCGCCCCTCCGCGTTCTCTCGGCGAGTCAAGCCTCGCTTTGCAAAGACAGCGCCGCGGAAGCCACGCCCCGTCTCGCGAGGCCACGCCCCTGGCCTCGCAGCGCCTCGCCCACCGCCGAGAAAACTCACCTTTCTGAATTCGGAGCGCTGCTATAGCCGGGCTAAGTGACGGGCTTCCAGCTTTGACGTCTGGAGGCTTTCAAATACAGGTATATAAGATATCGGGGCTACTTCTATTAGCCCAGCTCGCTTGGGCGAGCCGCCCCCTTTCACCTCCACTCGGCCCATTCATCCCAGGAATGCTTTCTCCTCGGTAAGAAGGAAACTCCGAGAGGGAGCGGCGTCTGAAGTAGAGAGTTCTCCTCTTCCAACTTCCAAGCCGCTAGTCCTCGGTGTTGTTCTAGAGACGAGGCTGGCGGGTTGCAGAGAGCGTTGCATTTGGAACCTTTGAGGACAGTTAACAGGCGAAGCAGTTCCCCCGAGGCCCCGTCGTTTCAGCCGTCTGCGGTCGGCCGCAGTGCGAAACAAAGCTGCTTTTTATGGCCCAGGTAGCGGAGCTTTCGCTGCGGTGCGCCTGAGGCTGAGAAACCGGATCTTGTTGTCCTGTGTCCTAAGTATAAAGCAATCTTTGTAAAGACCGCTGACGCTTTTAAGCGCAAATCCGAAACTATCTCAAACGAGCTATGTTTTCTCACTGCTCCCGCGCCGTTAGGTTTGTGGGAAGATACAGGGCGATCGTGTCCGAAACAAAGAGATTTCCTTGCACAAGACAGTCTCATCACCTACCTTACGTGTGCTTCCCCAACCCGGCGCCCCTCAATTGTACCGGAATGCAACTCCCCTAATCAGAGAATCTGGGAATCGTCCACAGATCAGGCCTCTCAACCTTGGCCACTTTTAAGACATGTGGACTTCAGCTCCCAAACTTAAGAAACCCTGATCTAGATGGCTCCAGATTGGGGAACGCCGGCGCGCATGCTGCACTTCGCTTCTGGTGAGAGCGACGGAACAGCTCGATATTCCTGAAATGAAGCAAAGAAACTTCTTCCTAGTTAGTTCCTTCTGTTCTTGTCCACAGACAGGATGCTTTCAGAATGTGGCTCAGGACTGCAAGCCACAAATGAATAAACATTCGTATTTCAAAGTCTGCGCGAAAACGTGGGAAAGATGTGTGGTGATATAGCTCCTCCTAGCGTCCACATGGATAAATGAAGATGACACCTTAATTGCCAGAAAAGACTGTAACAGAAGCGTGCGCTGTTATAGGCTTATTCGGTTATATACCTTGTTCAGTTACAAATAGCACATAGTTAGAAATACTAGCTCTGTTCATTGTTAGTTCTACAACTATCCATTTTATACAAGCATTTTATTTCCCCGAAATAAATCGGGGAATCCCCGAAAATAAATGTGCTATTCAACCCGGGTTCTTTAGAGATGGATAAGTTAGATGACATTATCTAATGTCTGGGGGACATCATGGATTTCACTTTCTTAAATCACACAGTGGAGGAGTGAAGAAAGGATAAGTGCAAAAGACGAGCCATTGTACAGATAGATTCTTGCAAGTATTCTGATTGTTGCAACCTCACTTGCATGTCTGTATAGTTGTTTGCAAACCTGTATAATTGTATAATATGTAAAGGAGTCTAAGGAGCATCACAACTTTTCAGTCCAAGGAAAAACAAAATAAAAGGTGCTTTGAACCAAAAGATTGAATTTAAAATGCTACTTTTTCAGTCCTTTATATATAGATAGCGCTGGGATTAAATGTTGATTATTATATTACACAATTATTATATTGTACTCTGATTTACAACTAGTTGTTTAATGACTGCTCAAAATTATGAAATTTTGGAAAGTGAAAACACTTCTGGCCATTCTAAAACATCATGCTGTTCCCCACTCCACCCCTGCAATAATATGCTTGTGATCTGGGTGCTTGGCAACCAGTGCATACTTACAACTGGTTGGACAGTGCCCTGTGATCATGTGATTGTCATTTGCAATCTTGTCTGCTGGCTTCCCCAGAAAGTCAATGAGAAAACCAGTAGAAAAGGTTGCACATTGCTGCCAGCCGCTGAAGGATTTCCCCTCCCCTCCATGCATAGGGAATCCTTTGTCGGGCTGCAGAAATCTTTGGGGTCCAAGCCTTATTTCTCTAGCCCAATGCAGGAGTTGCTTTCCATGGATGGAGGGGAACTGCCTGCTCACCTTTGGCAGGCAGGTCTTTTACCATCTGCTTAACAACCGCAGCTGGGAGAGCTGGGATTGCAATTGTTGAGCGAAGCAGTCACATGGGTGTCCTGCTGAACAACTGCTTCTCTAAATGATAAAGATTCTGTTCCCAATTGTGATCGTAAGTCGAGGACTACCTATATAAGCATTTAGACTGACCACATAGCGTTAAAAGATCAGTTCAGTCTTCCCCAACCTAGTGCCCCCAAGGACTGCAGTTTCTATCATCCCCTGGCAATTGGAAGGCTAGAATGTTGAAAATCTTATTGTGACTAGGAAGTGTATATGATAGAAAAAATTAAGATTTAGGGTGTTGGTTTCTTGCTCTCCCCCACCCTAAATCAATCTTTAGACATCTATTTATCTCTCTTTCTTTTTTCTTTTCTTTTCTTTCTTTTTTCTTTTCTTTCTTTTTTCTTTTCTTTCTTTTTTCTTTTCTTTCTTTTTCTTTTTCTTTCTTTTCTTTCCATCCGTCCATCCGTCCATCCGTCCATCCGTCCATCCGTCCATCCGTCCATCCGTCTATCCGTCTATCCGTCTATCTATCTATCTATCTATCTATCTATCTATCTATCTATCTATCTATCTATCTATCTATCTATCTATCTATCTATCTATCTATCTATCTATCTATCTATCTATCTATCTATCTATCTATCTATCATCTATCTATCTATGTGTCTGAGTTTCTGGTCTACAAATGTTTTTGGATTTCCATTTCTAGTGAGTTCACACATCTTTCAAGTCTTCCATTGTTGTCTTCCTGATTGCTTTCTGCTACAAGATATCATACCAGTGTGTGAAACAAAGCATTTAAAAGATGAATGAGATAGAAATAATGATTGAGAAGTTTGGTATTAAAATAAAAATTTGATGCCTACAGGGCTAAAACAGGCAAGATCATCACAAACCAGCTTTCCCTCCCCCTCATAAAACTGAATTACTTTGGAGCTGTTTTGACTTGTGACAGTTTGTTTCAAAGTATCTCGTTAAGCATATCAAGTTATTACATCTTGCTCTGAGAAAATATAGGTGCGATCTAGCCTTAATAAATCTAAAGCAGAAACAACTTTCTCTCCTGTGATTTCTTTCCCATACCCAAGGCTTCCTCATTGGCCCTGAGGCTGATAGTGCTGGAATTCTGGTTAAATCCAACCCCCCAAGCAGCTGATCCGTTGCTGATTCCTTGAGATTTCTGACTCCCTTTCTTCCGATTTGTCCTGCTGATTCAGTCACTCGTTCCAAACATTTAAACATAAACAAATGTCTTAAAAGCATGTACAATCTTCTCTCAGTATTGCAGTAGGGCAGATGAGATCTGTATCTTTTTTTAAAATTGGTAACTTATCCTGTTGCTAATGAATATACTTCATAGAGCTTGGCAATATAGTTTTTTATTTTTTTTTAACCCAACGAAATCTGCACATTTAATTTTAATAATTAAAGTATTATTCTGCAATTATTCAGGACTGGCCCTTTTCCTAGTGAGGAAACTCAGTGAACGGTGCTGCTGTGCTTGCCATTGAATGCATCAAGACATTCAGGTTCATGTCTCATCACATCTGACTGCTCTAGCTGATCAGATACCTGTGATTGATCAGCCTCCTCAGGTGAATCACAATCATTGTTAGCCTGAGGCTAACAATACACAAGACTTGACTGGAACATTGTCAGAATTGGAGTCAGAATCTGAATCTGAATTTTGGCCTATGACATCCTGCGTTTGTGGGAAAATACTAGGAAGAAAAAAAAATCACTGTATTAACATAAAGGAAGGATTAGTTGTTTTCATAGTTTACCAACAAAGAAAATGCTAAAATAATAAAAATATCAAAGTATCATACTGTCTTCAATATTACATATGCACAGCGAAAAGATTAAAATGATAAGCAAGTATTTTCTAATCTATTATTACAATGTGGATAGCTGAGCTTTGTTGTATTATGAGGCAGGGGCAGCAATTCTTTAGATGGAACAAGTTCTGGGCTAGGTCTCCACAGCTGATCTTAATTGTCAGAAAGGAATGAAGAAGTCAACAACCACCAAATGGGAAGTAAGACAAACACAAGAGCGTAGCAGCTGTAGAAAGATCACTCAGGAGACCAATAATTTGTATTTTGGAACTCTCCTTAGGACTGACGTGCACAATACATGGATTTCTCATATGGGATTGTTGTTTGGAACATCTGTCCTTTCAAGAATAGTCAGAGGGATCTCCTTGCTTGTCCTCTTACGCAGAAGTGAGGCAATAGAGTCCTAGTGCAAGGTCATGTATGTTAATACGATACAAAAGCTTGATGGCTAGAAAACCTTTTCAGTGAGTCCAAGATGGACTTAAAAAATTAATTTAATTCAAAAGCTTTTTGAATAACAGTTATCACTCCAATAATTCAAACATTTTTACATAGTTTGAGTACAAGGAATCCAAATCATTATCTGTGCCAAGATTTACAGTAGCTGGAGGAACTGATCAGCACAATAGGAAAACATCCATTCTCAGAAAAACTAACTGAAAAAGAAAAGCCACATTGTTTGTTGGTTATACATCTGCCAGTAGTCCTTGCTTAACAATGGAAATTGGAACAAGAATTTCCATGGTTTAGTGATGCACTGGTAAAGTGGGATATCACATCACTTAGCAACAGTAATTCTGGCACTTTTCATTGTTGATGTGGAATAAGGACTAATGATCATTAAGTGAGGACCACCTTGTAACTTCCTGCCAGTTTCCAATCAGCAAAGTCAACAGGGAAGCCAGCAAGAAGTTGTAAGACCCAGGTGGCTCACAAGTAGGCTGGCAGACAGGTAGATGGCTGCTGCTGGGAGGCTGAGGGTATGCGGGTGACTGGCAATCTCAAAATCCATTTGCAAAAAGTCTTTAGAAACATGATTCAGATTCAGCCATTTGGCTTCTGATACGGTGCCAGAATGTTTCTGTAATGAAACTAAAATGAAGTAAAAATGGGGATTGATGGGTGAGAAAGTCTATGGCATCCATGGCATCTTTTCATCTTATGTTCCACTTCTGTTTACTACTGATGGTTGTTTTACAAATATTGTACACGGAAGAGAAATAAAGGGCAAAGTGCTCTTATAAATATCTTCATCAGGATTGTGCACAGCTATAATAAAATAGTTCTTCAGAATTAATTTTGGAAGCCCAGATAACCTTAATTTTAGTTGAAGGGATTGAAATCCATTCAGAGGTTAACATATACTGTAGCTTACATTTATGTTCAGAAATGTCTTCCTTCTCAAAGTAATTTAAATTTACTTGAGTTTTAAATCCTGCTAATTTCTCTGAGATTATGAGCCTAATCCTGCAGCTTTACCTTATTCCATATTTTACATGGGCTTAATCCCTATGTCCAAATTATACTCAAAGGGCTATAAAGGTCACAAAATACATCACATGGAAATCAAGAGATTGATTTCCACATGATCGCTATTGTAACCCTTTATAGCCCTTTATTATTTAACACCCATACCAGATTAATTCACATATAACTCTAAAGAAATAACATGGTTTATTTTTGGCGTAATACGATGTCTGAAATCAGTTTAAGAAATAAACCATGGATTGCTTTTGCTGCAAGTCATATCTGGGAATTAGAACGTGATTAGAATTCCTGTCTTATCATAATCTTGTTTTGTGTCCAGAGCTTCAACTTTTGTTTCTGACATCAACAGGTAATTGAGGGAAACAAGCCAAAAATTGTCCCAAAGATGCCTTTTCACAAGGCAACTGGACTTTCTTGTCCAGTAGCCTCGTGAAAAAGCGTCATTGGAACAACTGTGACCTGGATGATTGAGAATCTCCATAGACATTAAGCCAAAAATTGGAAAACACACCTTGTTTATATGTTTGTCTGCAAGACCAACTCTGATTTACTCCTATTTATTCTGGCCTCAGAGTAATATGTTAACACATCCATAACTCAGGAGCATTCTTGTGTTATATGAGGTTCTACAAAAATTGTGGTCAACTGGTCACACTTCAATATATTTGTTAAAATATCAACAAAGTGTGCAACTGTAATTGCTGCTCTCTACATGTTGTGTGGCTTCTGATGAGGGTTTTATCATGCAGTTTCCTGTATCATTATGTGCTTTCTTGTTGTTGTTGCTGGAGGGGAAAAAACTTACCAGAAAGGGGAAAAATTCCATACTTCAATATCTTGTGATTAGCAATTCTGAGTCTCTGTCTGAAGGTACCAGTAGTGAAAGCGTAGATCTGTTTATAGAGAAAGCTTGTGAAAAATGTGAGGGACTGTAGCAGACTTGATTATTCCATCTTTCTTTTCATACATCTATGAACAGAGTAAAAAGGCACAAAGCTCCTCAGTCACATGGTACAAAATCATTTGCCCAATACGCCCATCTCCCTACAACGGTGTTTCTCAACTGATGTGTAGACTTCAACTCTCAGAATTCCTCAGCTACACACCTTCAAGTTTCCATGGTTGAGAAACACTGCCACATCCCTACTAGTCTGCTTGAGTCAAAGTGTAATTGCAGGGAATTACCCTTGAAGCTGACAAATTGACACAATCCCACATTTATACCATTTAAACGTTCAAGGATTTATTGAAGAGGAGTTGATAGAAACATAGCAGAAGAGTACAAGCAACAATAAAAACCAATTCACAAATATTCCCTAACCTACACGTAATTGTTGCACCACTTTTTAAGTGGTGACAGTATTACAACACTGGCAAAAGATAAAGGTCAATTTCAGTCATGAGTTTTTTGTATGCTGCAGAATATTTGGGGTGCAGAATATTTTTGAGAACATAAAACTGTTCAGTTTTACTGAAACTGGCTAAAACTGGCCTCTTTCATGTCTTACCTGTAGCATCACGAATTTTCTGAATTTTCATCGCTTGGGATTTTTTTTGACACAATATCAGTTTTAGCATTTCGGTGTGAAACTTGTTGGACCTGGCCTCCTTCATGCCTTCCCTATGGCATCATCAATCTTCCAAATTTTCGTCACTGGGGATGAAAAATTGTCATTTTTTTAAAAAAGTAACCAACACCATCTTTAACAAGGAAATTCAACCTCGGATCTTGAAAGATCTATTTTAGCATTTCGGTTGAAAACGCCTCCCAGCCTCCTGCATGCCATTCCCTGTGGCATCACGAATCTTCCGAGTTTTCGTCGCTGGGGATGAAAAATTGTCAATTTATTGGACACAATATCAGTTTTAGCATTTTGGTGTGAAACATGTTGGACCTGGCCTCCTTCATACCTTTCCTGTGGCATCACGAATTTTCTGAATTTTCGTTGTTGGGGATGAAAAATTGTCGATTTTTTGGACACAATAAAATTTTCTTTGCTGGAGATGAAATTTTCTGTATTTCTTAAAAAAACAACCAACACCATCTTTAACAACGAAATTCAACCTCGGATCTTCAACTATCTATTTTAGCATTTCAGGTGAAAAGCAATTTGGCCTCCCAGCCTCCTGCATGCCATTCCCTGTGGCATCACGAATCTTCCGAGTTTTCGTCGCTGGGGATGAAAAATTATCGATTTTTTTGACACAATATCAGTTTTAGCATTTCGGTATGAAACATGTTGGACCTGGCCTCCTTCATGCCTCCCCTGCGGCATCACAAATTTTCTGAATTTTCGTCGCTTGGGATGAAAAATTGTCGATATTTTTGACACAATATCAGTTTTAGCATTTCGGTGTGAAACATGTTGGACCTGGCCTCCTTCATGCCTTCTCTGCGGCAACATGATTTTTCTGAATTTTCTTTGCTGGAGATGAAATTTTCTGTATTTTTTTAAAAAGCAACCAACACCATCTTTAACAACGAAATTCAACCTCGGATCTTGAACTATCTATTGTAGCATTTCGGTTGAAAAGGCCTCCCAGCCTCCTGCATGCCATTCCCTGTGGCACCACGAATCTTCCGAGTTTTCGTCGCTGGGGATGAAAAATTGTCAATTTCTTTGACACAATATCAGTTTTAGCATTTTGGTATGAAACATGTTGGACCTGGCCTCCTTCGTGCCTCCCCTGTGGCATCACAAATTTTCTGAATTTTCGTCGCTTGGGATGAAAAATTGTCGATATTTTTGACACAATATCAGTTTTAGCATTATGGTGTGAAACATGTTGGACCTGGCCTCCTTCATGCCTTCCCTGCGGCATCATAAATTTTCTGAATTTTCGTCGTTGGGGATGAAAAATTGTCGATTTTTTGGACACAATAAAATTTTCTTTGCTGGAGATGAAATTTTCTGTATTTCTTAAAAAAACAACCAACACCATCTTTAACAACGAAATTCAACCTCGGATCTTCAACTATCTATTTTAGCATTTCAGGTGAAAAGCAATTTGGCCTCCCAGCCTCCTGCATGCCATTCCCTGTGGCATCACGAATCTTCCGAGTTTTCGTCGCTGGGGATGAAAAATTATCGATTTTTTTGACACAATATCAGTTTTAGCATTTCGGTATGAAACATGTTGGACCTGGCCTCCTTCATGCCTCCCCTGCGGCATCACAAATTTTCTGAATTTTCGTCGCTTGGGATGAAAAATTGTCGATATTTTT
Organism: Azemiops feae; assembly: GCA_023970755.1. Lineage (NCBI taxonomy): Eukaryota > Metazoa > Chordata > Lepidosauria > Squamata > Viperidae > Azemiops > Azemiops feae. Next base: position 59,522 of record JALGBA010004142.1, on the reverse strand, counting down.
GACACAATATCAGTTTTAGCATTTCGGTGTGAAACATGTTGGACCTGGCCTCCTTCATGCCTTCCCTGCGGCAACATGATTTTTCTGAATTTTCTTTGCTGGAGATGAAATTTTCTGTATTTTTTTAAAAAGCAACCAACACCATCTTTAACAACGAAATTCAACCTCGGATCTTGAACTATCTATTGTAGCATTTCGGTTGAAAAGGCCTCCCAGCCTCCTGCATGCCATTCCCTGTGGCACCACGAATCTTCCGAGTTTTCGTCGCTGGGGATGAAAAATTGTCAATTTCTTTGACACAATATCAGTTTTAGCATTTCGGTATGAAACATGTTGGACCTGGCTTCCTTCGTGCCTCCCCTGTGGCATCACAAATTTTCTGAATTTTCGTCGCTTGGGATGAAAAATTGTCGATATTTTTGACACAATATCAGTTTTAGCATTATGGTGTGAAACATGTTGGACCTGGCCTCCTTCATGACTTCCCTGCGGCATCATAAATTTTCTGAATTTTCGTCGTTGGGGATGAAAAATTGTCATTTAAAAAAAAAAAGAAACTAAGGCCACTTTTAAGAAGGAAATTCAACTCTGAATCTTGACACAATATCAGTTTTAGCATTTTGGTGTGAAACATGTTGGACCTGGCCTCCTGCATGTCCTCCCTGCGGCATCACAAATTTTCTGAATTTTCTATGCTGGAGATGAAATTTTCTGTATTTTTTTAAAAAAGCAAACAACACCATTTTTAACAACGAAATTCAACCTCACATCTTGAAATAACATCTATTTTATCATTTCGTTTGAAAAGCAGTTTGGCCTCGCAGCCTCCTCCATGCATTACCTGTGGCATCACAAATTTTCTGAATTTTTGTCGCTGGGGATGAACAATTGTCGATTATTTTGACACAATATCAGTTTTAGCATTTCGGTTTGAAATATGTTGGACCTGGCCTCCTTCATGCCTTCCCTGCGGCATCACGAATTTTCTGAATTTTTGTCGCTGGGGATGAAAAAGTGTCGATTTTTTGGACACAATAAAATTTTCTTTGCTGGAGATGAAATTTTCTGTATTTTTTTAAAAAACAACGAACACAATCTTTAACAACGAAATTCTACCTCGGATGTTGAACTATCTATTTTAGCATTTCAGTTGAAAAGCAGTTTGGCCTCCCAGCCTTCTGCATGCCATTCCGTACGGCATCACGAATTTTCTGAATTTTTGTCGCTGGAGATGAAAAATTGTCAATTTCTTTGACACAATATCAGTTTTAGCATTTCAGTATGAAACATGTTGGACCTGGCCTCCTTCGTGCCTCCCATGCGGCATCACAAATTTTCTGAATTTTCGTCGCTTGGGATGAAAAATTGTCTATATTTTTGACACAATATCACTTTTAGCATTTTGGTGTGAAACATGTTGGACCTGGCCTCCTTCATGCCTTTCCTGCGGCATCATAAATTTTCTGAATTTTCGTCGTTGGGGATGAAAAATTGTCATTTAAAAAACAAAAAGAAACTAAGGCCACTTTTAAGAAGGAAATTCAACTCTGAATCTTGACACAATATCAGTTTTAGCATTTTGGTGTGAAACACGTTGGACCTGGCCTCCTGCATGTCTTCCCTGCGGCATCACAAATTTTCTGAATATTCTACGCTGGAGATGAAATTTTCTGTATTTTTTTAAAAAGCAACCAACACCATCTTTAACAATGAAATTCAACCTCGCATCTTGAACTATCTATTTTAGCATTTCAGTTGAAAAGCAGTTTGGCCTCCCAGCCTCCTGCATGACATTCCGTACGGCTTCACGAATTTTCTGAATTTTCGTCGCTGGGGATGGAAAATTGTCGATTATTTTGACACAATATCAGTTTTAGCATTTCGGTGTGAAACATGTTGGACCTGGTCTCCTTCATGCCTTCCCTGCGGCATCACAAAGTTTCTGAATTTTCGTCGCTGGGGATGAAAAATTGTCGATTTTTTTGACACAATATCAGTTTTAGCATTTCGGTGTGAAACATGTTGGACCTGGCCTCCTTCATGCCTCCCCTGCGGCATCACAAATTTTCTGAATTTTCGTCGCTTGGGATGAAAAATTGTCGATATTTTTGACACAATATCAGTTTTAGCATTTTGGTGTGAAACATGTTGGACCTGGCCTCCTTCATGCCTTCCCTGCGGCAACATGATTTTTCTGAATATTCTACGCTGGAGATGAAATTTTCTGTATTTTTTAAAAAAGCAACCAACACCATCTTTAACAATGAAATTCAACCTCGCATCTTGAACTATCTATTTTAGCATTTCAGTTGAAAAGCAGTTTGGCCTCCCAGCCTCCTGCATGACATTCCGTACGGCTTCACGAATTTGCTGAATTTTCATCGCTGGGGATGGAAAATTGTCGATTATTTTGACACAATATCAGTTTTAGCATTTCGGTGTGAAACATGTTGGACCTGGTCTCCTTCATGCCTTCCTTGCGGCATCACAAAGTTTCTGAATTTTCGTCGCTGGGGATGAAAAATTGTCGATATTTTTGACACAATATCAGTTTTAGCATTTCGGTGTGAAACATGTTGGACCTGGCCTCCTTCATGCCTTCCCTGCGGCAACATGATTTTTCTGAATTTTCTTTGCTGGAGATGAAATTTTCTGTAATTTTTAAAAAAGCAACCAACACCATCTTTAACAACGAAATTCAACCTGAGATCTTGAACTATCTATTTTAACATTTTGGTTGAAAAGGCCTCGCAGCCTCCTGCATGCCATTCCCTGTGGCATCACGAATCTTCCGAGTTTTCGTCGCTGGGGATGAAAAATTGTCGATTTTTTTGACACAATATCAGTTTTAGCATTTCGGTGTGAAACATGTTGGACCTGGCCTCCTTCATGCCTCCCCTGCGGCATCACAAATTTTCTGAATTTTCGTCGCTTGGGATGAAAAATTGTCGATATTTTTGACACAATATCAGTTTTAGCATTTCGGTGTGAAACATGTTGGACCTGGCCTCCTTCATGCCTTCCCTGCGGCAACATGATTTTTCTGAATTTTCTTTGCTGGAGATGAAATTTTCTGTAATTTTTAAAAAAGCAACCAACACCATCTTTAACAACGAAATTCAACCTCGGATCTTGAACTATCTATTGTAGCATTTCGGTTGAAAAGGCCTCCCAGCCTCCTGCATGCCATTCCCTGTGGCACCACGAATCTTCCGAGTTTTCGTCGCTGGGGATGAAAAATTGTCAATTTCTTTGACACAATATCAGTTTTAGCATTTCGGTATGAAACATGTTGGACCTGGCCTCCTTCGTGCCTGCCCTGTGGCATCACAAATTTTCTGAATTTTCGTCGCTTGGGATGAAAAATTGTCGATATTATTGACACAATATCAGTTTTAGCATTATGGTGTGAAACATGTTGGACCTGGCCTCCTTCATGCCTTCCCTGCGGCATCATAAATTTTCTGAATTTTCGTCGTTGGGGATGAAAAATTGTCATTAAAAAAAAAAAAGAAACTAAGGCCACTTTTAAGAAGGAAATTCAACTCTGAATCTTGACACAATATCAGTTTTAGCATTTTGGTGTGAAACATGTTGGACCTGGCCTCCTGCATGTCCTCCCTGCGGCATCACAAATTTTCTGAATTTTCTATGCTGGAGATGAAATTTTCTGTATTTTTTTAAAAAAGCAAACAACACCATTTTTAACAACGAAATTCAACCTCACATCTTGAAATAACATCTATTTTATCATTTCGTTTGAAAAGCAGTTTGGCCTCGCAGCCTCCTCCATGCATTACCTGTGGCATCACAAATTTTCTGAATTTTTGTCGCTGGGGATGAACAATTGTCGATTATTTTGACACAATATCAGTTTTAGCATTTCGGTTTGAAACATGTTGGACCTGGCCTCCTTCATGCCTTCCCTGCGGCATCACGAATTTTCTGAATTTTTGTCGCTGGGGATGAAAAAGTGTCGATTTTTTGGACACAATAAAATTTTCTTTGCTGGAGATGAAATTTTCTGTATTTTTTTAAAAAACAACGAACACAATCTTTAACAACGAAATTCTACCTCGGATGTTGAACTATCTATTTTAGCATTTCAGTTGAAAAGCAGTTTGGCCTCCCAGCCTTCTGCATGCCATTCCGTACGGCATCACGAATTTTCTGAATTTTTGTCACTGGAGATGAAAAATTGTCAATTTCTTTGACACAATATCAGTTTTAGCATTTCGGTATGAAACATGTTGGACCTGGCCTCCTTCGTGCCTCCAATGCGGCATCACAAATTTTCTGAATTTTCGTCGCTTGGGATGAAAAATTGTCGATATTTTTGACACAATATCAGTTTTAGCATTTTGGTGTGAAACATGTTGGACCTGGCCTCCTTCATGCTTTCCCTGCGGCATCATAAATTTTCTGAATTTTCGTCGTTGGGGATGAAAAATTGTCATTTAAAAAACAAAAAGAAACTAAGGCCACTTTTAAGAAGGAAATTCAACTCTGAATCTTGACACAATATCAGTTTTAGCATTTTGGTGTGAAACACGTTGGACCTGGCCTCCTGCATGTCTTCCCTGCGGCATCACAAATTTTCTGAATATTCTACGCTGGAGATGAAATTTTCTGTATTTTTTAAAAAAGCAACCAACACCATCTTTAACAATGAAATTCAACCTCGCATCTTGAACTATCTATTTTAGCATTTCAGTTGAAAAGCAGTTTGGCCTCCCAGCCTCCTGCATGACATTCCGTACGGCTTCACGAATTTGCTGAATTTTCGTCGCTGGGGATGGAAAATTGTCGATTATTTTGACACAATATCAGTTTTAGCATTTCGGTGTGAAACATGTTGGACCTGGTCTCCTTCATGCCTTCCTTGCGGCATCACAAAGTTTCTGAATTTTCGTCGCTGGGGATGAAAAATTGTCGATATTTTTGACACAATATCAGTTTTAGCATTTCGGTGTGAAACATGTTGGACCTGGCCTCCTTCATGCCTTCCCTGCGGCAACATGATTTTTCTGAATTTTCTTTGCTGGAGATGAAATTTTCTGTAATTTTTAAAAAAGCAACCAACACCATCTTTAACAACGAAATTCAACCTGAGATCTTGAACTATCTATTTTAACATTTTGGTTGAAAAGGCCTCGCAGCCTCCTGCATGCCATTCCCTGTGGCATCACGAATCTTCCGAGTTTTCGTCGCTGGGGATGAAAAATTATCGATTTTTTTGACACAATATCAGTTTTAGCATTTCGGTATGAAACATGTTGGACCTGGCCTCCTTCATGCCTCCCCTGCGGCATCACAAATTTTCTGAATTTTCGTCGCTTGGGATGAAAAATTGTCGATATTTTTGACACAATATCAGTTTTAGCATTTCGGTGTGAAACATGTTGGACCTGGCCTCCTTCATGCCTTCCCTGCGGCAACATGATTTTTCTGAATTTGCTTTGCTGGAGATGAAATTTTCTGTATTTTTTTAAAAAGCAACCAACACCATCTTTAACAACGAAATTCAACCTCGCATCTTGAACTATCTATTTTAGCATTTCAGTTGAAAAGCAGTTTGGCCTCCCAGCCTCCTGCATGCCATTCCCTGTGGCACCACGAATCTTCCGAGTTTTCGTCGCTGGGGATGAAAAATTGTCAATTTCTTTGACACAATATCAGTTTTAGCATTTCGGTATGAAACATGTTGGACCTGGCCTCCTTCGTGCCTGCCCTGTGGCATCACAAATTTTCTGAATTTTCGTCGCTTGGGATGAAAAATTGTCGATATTTTTGACACAATATCAGTTTTAGCATTATGGTGTGAAACATGTTGGACCTGGCCTCCTTCATGCCTTCCCTGCGGCATCATAAATTTTCTGAATTTTCGTCGTTGGGGATGAAAAATTGTCATTTAAAAAAAAAAAGAAACTAAGGCCACTTTTAAGAAGGAAATTCAACTCTGAATCTTGACACAATATCAGTTTTAGCATTTTGGTGTGAAACATGTTGGACCTGGCCTCCTGCATGTCCTCCCTGCGGCATCACAAATTTTCTGAATTTTCTATGCTGGAGATGAAATTTTCTGTATTTTTTAAAAAAAGCAAACAACACCATTTTTAACAACGAAATTCAACCTCACATCTTGAAATAACATCTATTTTATCATTTCGTTTGAAAAGCAGTTTGGCCTCGCAGCCTCCTCCATGCATTACCTGTGGCATCACAAATTTTCTGAATTTTTGTCGCTGGGGATGAACAATTGTCAATTATTTTGACACAATATCAGTTTTAGCATTTCGGTTTGAAACATGTTGGACCTGGCCTCCTTCATGCCTTCCCTGCGGCATCACGAATTTTCTGAATTTTTGTCGCTGGGGATGAAAAAGTGTCGATTTTTTGGACACAATAAAATTTTCTTTGCTGGAGATGAAATTTTCTGTATTTTTTTAAAAAACAACGAACACAATCTTTAACAACGAAATTCTACCTCGGATGTTGAACTATCTATTTTAGCATTTCAGTTGAAAAGCAGTTTGGCCTCCCAGCCTTCTGCATGCCATTCCGTACGGCATCACGAATTTTCTGAATTTTTGTCACTGGAGATGAAAAATTGTCAATTTCTTTGACACAATATCAGTTTTAGCATTTCGGTATGAAACATGTTGGACCTGGCCTCCTTCGTGCCTCCAATGCGGCAACACAAATTTTCTGAATTTTCGTCGCTTGGGATGAAAAATTGTCGATATTTTTGACACAATATCAGTTTTAGCATTTTGGTGTGAAACATGTTGGACCTGGCCTCCTTCATGCTTTCCCTGCGGCATCATAAATTTTCTGAATTTTCGTCGTTGGGGATGAAAAATTGTCATTTAAAAAACAAAAAGAAACTAAGGCCACTTTTAAGAAGGAAATTCAACTCTGAATCTTGACACAATATCAGTTTTAGCATTTTGGTGTGAAACACGTTGGACCTGGCCTCCTGCATGTCTTCCCTGCGGCATCACAAATTTTCTGAATATTCTACGCTGGAGATGAAATTTTCTGTATTTTTTAAAAAAGCAACCAACACCATCTTTAACAATGAAATTCAACCTCGCATCTTGAACTATCTATTTTAGCATTTCAGTTGAAAAGCAGTTTGGCCTCCCAGCCTCCTGCATGACATTCCGTACGGCTTCACGAATTTGCTGAATTTTCGTCGCTGGGGATGGAAAATTGTCGATTATTTTGACACAATATCAGTTTTAGCATTTCGGTGTGAAACATGTTGGACCTGGTCTCCTTCATGCCTTCCCTGCGGCATCACAAAGTTTCTGAATTTTCGTCGCTGGGGATGAAAAATTGTCGATTATTTTGACACAATATCAGTTTTAGCATTTCGGTGTGAAACATGTTGGACCTGGCCTCCTTCATGCCTTCCCTGCGGCAACATGATTTTTCTGAATTTTCTTTGCTGGAGATGAAATTTTCTGTAATTTTTAAAAAAGCAACCAACACCATCTTTAACAACGAAATTCAACCTGAGATCTTGAACTATCTATTTTAACATTTTGGTTGAAAAGGCCTCGCAGCCTCCTGCATGCCATTCCCTATGGCATCACGAATCTTCCGAGTTTTCGTCGCTGGGGATGAAAAATTATCGATTTTTTTGACACAATATCAGTTTTAGCATTTCGGTATGAAACATGTTGGACCTGGCCTCCTTCATGCCTCCCCTGCGGCATCACAAATTTTCTGAATTTTCGTCGCTTGGGATAAAAAATTGTCGATATTTTTGACACAATATCAGTTTTAGCATTTCGGTGTGAAACATGTTGGACCTGGCCTCCTTCATGCCTTCCCTGCGGCAACATGATTTTTCTGAATTTGCTTTGCTGGAGATGAAATTTTCTGTATTTTTTTAAAAAGCAACCAACACCATCTTTAACAACGAAATTCAACCTCGCATCTTGAACTATCTATTTTAGCATTTCAGTTGAAAAGCAGTTTGGCCTCCCAGCCTCCTGCATGACATTCCGTACGGCTTCACGAATTTTCTGAATTTTCGTCGCTGGGGATGGAAAATTGTCGATTATTTTGACACAATATCAGTTTTAGCATTTCGGTGTGAAACATGTTGGACCTGGCCTCCTTCATGCCTTCCCTGCGGCAACATGATTTTTCTGAATTTTCTTTGCTGGAGATGAAATTTTCTGTATTTTTTTAAAAAGCAACCAACACCATCTTTAACAACGAAATTCAACCTCGGATCTTGAACTATCTATTGCAGCATTTCGGTTGAAAAGGCCTCCCAGCCTCCTGCATGCCATTCCCTGTGGCACCACGAATCTTCCGAGTTTTCGTCGCTGGGGATGAAAAATTGTCAATTTCTTTGACACAATATCAGTTTTAGCATTTCGGTATGAAACATGGACCTGGCCTCCTTCGTGCCTCCCCTGTGGCATCACAAATTTTCTGAATTTTCTATGCTGGAGATGAAATTTTCTGTATTTTTTTAAAAAAGCAAACAACACCATTTTTAACAACGAAATTCAACCTCACATCTTGAAATAACATCTATTTTATCATTTCGTTTGAAAAGCAGTTTGGCCTCGCAGCCTCCTCCATGCATTACCTGTGGCATCACAAATTTTCTGAATTTTTGTCGCTGGGGATGAACAATTGTTGATTATTTTGACACAATATCAGTTTTAGCATTTCGGTTTGAAACATGTTGGACCTGGCCTCCTTCATGCCTTCCCTGCGGCATCACGAATTTTCTGAATTTTTGTCGCTGGGGATGAAAAAGTGTCGATTTTTTGGACACAATAAAATTTTCTTTGCTGGAGATGAAATTTTCTGTATTTTTTTAAAAAACAACGAACACAATCTTTAACAACGAAATTCTACCTCGGATGTTGAACTATCTATTTTAGCATTTCAGTTGAAAAGCAGTTTGGCCTCCCAGCCTTCTGCATGCCATTCCGTACGGCATCACGAATTTTCTGAATTTTCGTCGCTTGGGATGAAAAATTGTCGATATTTTTGACACAATATCAGTTTTAGCATTTTGGTGTGAAACATGTTGGACCTGGCCTCCTTCATGCCTTCCCTGCGGCATCATAAATTTTCTGAATTTTCGTCGTTGGGGATGAAAAATTGTCATTTAAAAAACAAAAAGAAACTAAGGCCACTTTTAAGAAGGAAATTCAACTCTGAATCTTGACACAATATCAGTTTTAGCATTCTGGTGTGAAACACGTTGGACCTGGCCTCCTGCATGTCTTCCCTGCGGCATCACAAATTTTCTGAATATTCTACGCTGGAGATGAAATTTTCTGTATTTTTTAAAAAAGCAACCAACACCATCTTTAACAATGAAATTCAACTCGCATCTTGAACTATCTATTTTAGCATTTCAGTTGAAAAGCAGTTTGGCCTCCCAGCCTCCTGCATGCCATTCCATACGGCTTCACGAATTTTCTGAATTTTCGTCGCTGGGGATGGAAAATTGTCGATTATTTTGACACAATATCAGTTTTAGCATTTCGGTGTGAAACATGTTGGACCTGGTCTCCTTCATGCCTTCCCTGCGGCATCACAAAGTTTCTGAATTTTCGTCGATGGGGATGAAATATTGTCGATTATTTTGACACAATATCAGTTTTAGCATTTCGGTGTGAAACATGTTGGACCTGGCCTCCTTCATGCCTTCCCTGTGGCAACATGATTTTTCTGAATTTTCTTTGCTGGAGATGAAATTTTCTGTAATTTTTAAAAAAGCAACCAACACCATCTTTAACAACGAAATTCAACCTGAGATCTTGAACTATCTATTTTAACATTTTGGTTGAAAAGGCCTCGCAGCCTCCTGCATGCCATTCCCTGTGGCATCACGAATCTTCCGAGTTTTCGTCACTGGGGATGAAAAATTATCGATTTTTTTGACACAATATCAGTTTTAGCATTTCGGTATGAAACATGTTGGACCTGGCCTCCTTCATGCCTCCCCTGCGGCATCACAAATTTTCTGAATTTTCGTCGCTTGGGATGAAAAATTGTCGATATTTTTGACACAATATCAGTTTTAGCATTTCGGTGTGAAACATGTTGGACCTGGCCTCCTTCATGCCTTCCCTGCGGCAACATGATTTTTCTGAATTTTCTTTGCTGGAGATGAAATTTTCTGTATTTTTTTAAAAAGCAACCAACACCATCTTTAACAACGAAATTCAACCTCGGATCTTGAACTATCTATTGTAGCATTTCGGTTGAAAAGGCCTCCCAGCCTCCTGCATGCCATTCCCTGTGGCACCACGAATCTTCCGAGTTTTCGTCGCTGGGGATGAAAAATTGTCGATATTTTTGACACAATATCAGTTTTAGCATTATGGTGTGAAACATGTTGGACCTGGCCTCCTTCATGCCTTCCCTGCGGCATCATAAATTTTCTGAATTTTCGTCGTTGGGGATGAAAAATTGTCATTAAAAAAAAAAAGGAAACTAAGGCCACTTTTAAGAAGGAAATTCAACTCTGAATCTTGACACAATATCAGTTTTAGCATTTTGGTGTGAAACATGTTGGACCTGGCCTCCTGCATGTCCTCCCTGCGGCATCACAAATTTTCTGAATTTTCTATGCTGGAGATGAAATTTTCTGTATTTTTTTAAAAAAGCAAACAACACCATTTTTAACAACGAAATTCAACCTCACATCTTGAAATAACATCTATTTTATCATTTCGTTTGAAAAGCAGTTTGGCCTCGCAGCCTCCTCCATGCATTACCTGTGGCATCACAAATTTTCTGAATTTTTGTCGCTGGGGATGAACAATTGTCGATTATTTTGACACAATATCAGTTTTAGCATTTCGGTTTGAAATATGTTGGACCTGGCCTCCTTCATGCCTTCCCTGCGGCATCACGAATTTTCTGAATTTTTGTCGCTGGGGATGAAAAAGTGTCGATTTTTTGGACACAATAAAATTTTCTTTGCTGGAGATGAAATTTTCTGTATTTTTTTAAAAAACAACGAACACAATCTTTAACAACGAAATTCTACCTCGGATGTTGAACTATCTATTTTAGCATTTCAGTTGAAAAGCAGTTTGGCCTCCCAGCCTTCTGCATGCCATTCCGTACGGCATCACGAATTTTCTGAATTTTCGTCGCTTGGGATGAAAAATTGTCTATATTTTTGACACAATATCAGTTTTAGCATTTTGGTGTGAAACATGTTGGACCTGGCCTCCTTCATGCCTTCCCTGCGGCATCATAAATTTTCTGAATTTTCGTCGTTGGGGATGAAAAATTGTCATTTAAAAAACAAAAAGAAACTAAGGCCACTTTTAAGAAGGAAATTCAACTCTGAATCTTGACACAATATCAGTTTTAGCATTCTGGTGTGAAACACGTTGGACCTGGCCTCCTGCATGTCTTCCCTGCGGCATCACAAATTTTCTGAATATTCTACGCTGGAGATGAAATTTTCTGTATTTTTTAAAAAAGCAACCAACACCATCTTTAACAATGAAATTCAACCTCGCATCTTGAACTATCTATTTTAGCATTTCAGTTGAAAAGCAGTTTGGCCTCCCAGCCTCCTGCATGACATTCCGTACGGCTTCACGAATTTTCTGAATTTTCGTCGCTGGGGATGGAAAATTGTCGATTATTTTGACACAATATCAGTTTTAGCATTTCGGTGTGAAACATGTTGGACCTGGTCTCCTTCATGCCTTCCCTGCGGCATCACAAAGTTTCTGAATTTTCGTCGCTGGGGATGAAAAATTGTCGATATTTTTGACACAATATCAGTTTTAGCATTTCGGTGTGAAACATGTTGGACCTGGCCTCCTTCATGCCTTCCCTGCGGCAACATGATTTTTCTGAATTTTCTTTGCTGGAGATGAAATTTTCTGTATTTTTTTAAAAAGCAACCAACACCATCTTTAACAACGAAATTCAACCTCGGATCTTGAACTATCTATTGTAGCATTTCGGTTGAAAAGGCCTCCCAGCCTCCTGCATGCCATTCCCTGTGGCACCACGAATCTTCCGAGTTTTCGTCGCTGGGGATGAAAAATTGTCAATTTCTTTGACACAATATCAGTTTTAGCATTTCGGTATGAAACATGTTGGACCTGGCCTCCTTCGTGCCTGCCCTGTGGCATCACAAATTTTCTGAATTTTCGTCGCTTGGGATGAAAAATTGTCGATATTATTGACACAATATCAGTTTTAGCATTATGGTGTGAAACATGTTGGACCTGGCCTCCTTCATGCCTTCCCTGCGGCATCATAAATTTTCTGAATTTTCGTCGTTGGGGATGAAAAATTGTCATTAAAAAAAAAAAAGAAACTAAGGCCACTTTTAAGAAGGAAATTCAACTCTGAATCTTGACACAATATCAGTTTTAGCATTTTGGTGTGAAACATGTTGGACCTGGCCTCCTGCATGTCCTCCCTGCGGCATCACAAATTTTCTGAATTTTCTATGCTGGAGATGAAATTTTCTGTATTTTTTTAAAAAAGCAAACAACACCATTTTTAACAACGAAATTCAACCTCACATCTTGAAATAACATCTATTTTATCATTTCGTTTGAAAAGCAGTTTGGCCTCGCAGCCTCCTCCATGCATTACCTGTGGCATCACAAATTTTCTGAATTTTTGTCGCTGGGGATGAACAATTGTCGATTATTTTGACACAATATCAGTTTTAGCATTTTGGTGTGAAACATGTTGGACCTGGTCTCCTTCATGCCTTCCCTGCGGCATCACAAAGTTTCTGAATTTTTGTCGCTGGGGATGAAAAAGTGTCGATTTTTTGGACACAATAAAATTTTCTTTGCTGGAGATGAAATTTTCTGTATTTTTTTAAAAAACAACGAACACAATCTTTAACAATGAAATTCTACCTCGGATGTTGAACTATCTATTTTAGCATTTCAGTTGAAAAGCAGTTTGGCCTCCCAGCCTTCTGCATGCCATTCCGTACGGCATCACGAATTTTCTGAATTTTTGTCGCTGGAGATGAAAAATTGTCAATTTCTTTGACACAATATCAGTTTTAGCATTTCAGTATGAAACATGTTGGACCTGGCCTCCTTCGTGCCTCCCATGCGGCATCACAAATTTTCTGAATTTTCGTCGCTTGGGATGAAAAATTGTCTATATTTTTGACACAATATCACTTTTAGCATTTTGGTGTGAAACATGTTGGACCTGGCCTCCTTCATGCCTTTCCTGCGGCATCATAAATTTTCTGAATTTTCGTCGTTGGGGATGAAAAATTGTCATTTAAAAAACAAAAAGAAACTAAGGCCACTTTTAAGAAGGAAATTCAACTCTGAATCTTGACACAATATCAGTTTTAGCATTTTGGTGTGAAACACGTTGGACCTGGCCTCCTGCATGTCTTCCCTGCGGCATCACAAATTTTCTGAATATTCTACGCTGGAGATGAAATTTTCTGTATTTTTTAAAAAAGCAACCAACACCATCTTTAACAATGAAATTCAACCTCGCATCTTGAACTATCTATTTTCGCATTTCAGTTGAAAAGCAGTTTGGCCTCCCAGCCTCCTGCATGACATTCCGTACGGCTTCACGAATTTTCTGAATTTTCGTCGCTGGGGATGGAAAATTGTCGATTATTTTGACACAATATCAGTTTTAGCATTTCGGTGTGAAACATGTTGGACCTGGTCTCCTTCATGCCTTCCCTGCGGCATCACAAAGTTTCTGAATTTTCGTCGCTGGGGATGAAAAATTATCGATTTTTTTGACACAATATCAGTTTTAGCATTTCGGTGTGAAACATGTTGGACCTGGCCTCCTTCATGCCTTCCCTGCGGCAACATGATTTTTCTGAATTTTCTTTGCTGGAGATGAAATTTTTTGTAATTTTTAAAAAAGCAACCAACACCATCTTTAACAATGAAATTCAACCTGAGATCTTGAACTATCTATTTTAACATTTTGGTTGTAAAGGCCTCGCAGCCTCCTGCATGCCATTCCCTGTGGCATCACGAATCTTCCGAGTTTTCGTCGCTGGGGATGAAAAATTGACAATTTCTTTGACACAATATCAGTTTTAGCATTTCGGTATGAAACATGTTGGACCTGGCCTCCTTCGTGCCTCCCCTGCGGCATCACAAATTTTCTGAATTTTCGTCGCTTGGGATGAAAAATTGTCGATATTTTTGACACAATATCAGTTTTAGCATTTCGGTGTGAAACATGTTGGACCTGGCCTCCTTCATGCCTTCTCTGCGGCAACATGATTTTTCTGAATTTTCTTTGCTGGAGATGAAATTTTCTGTATTTTTTTAAAAAGCAACCAACACCATCTTTAACAACGAAATTCAACCTCGGATCTTGAACTATCTATTGTAGCATTTCGGTTGAAAAGGCCTCCCAGCCTCCTGCATGCCATTCCCTGTGGCACCACGAATCTTCCGAGTTTTCGTCGCTGGGGATGAAAAATTGTCAATTTCTTTGACACAATATCAGTTTTAGCATTTTGGTATGAAACATGTTGGACCTGGCCTCCTTCGTGCCTCCCCTGTGGCATCACAAATTTTCTGAATTTTCGTCGCTTGGGATGAAAAATTGTCGATATTTTTGACACAATATCAGTTTTAGCATTATGGTGTGAAACATGTTGGACCTGGCCTCCTTCATGCCTTCCCTGCGGCATCATAAATTTTCTGAATTTTCGTCGTTGGGGATGAAAAATTGTCATTTAAAAAAAAAAAGAAACTAAGGCCACTTTTAAGAAGGAAATTCAACTCTGAATCTTGACACAATATCAGTTTTAGCATTTTGGTGTGAAACATGTTGGACCTGGCCTCCTGCATGTCCTCCCTGCGGCATCACAAATTTTCTGAATTTTCTATGCTGGAGATGAAATTTTCTGTATTTTTTAAAAAAAGCAAACAACACCATTTTTAACAACGAAATTCAACCTAACATCTTGAAATAACATCTATTTTATCATTTCGTTTGAAAAGCAGTTTGGCCTCGCAGCCTCCTCCATGCATTACCTGTGGCATCACAAATTTTCTGAATTTTTGTCGCTGGGGATGAACAATTGTTGATTATTTTGACACAATATCAGTTTTAGCATTTCGGTGTGAAACATGTTGGACCTGGCCTCCTTCATGCCTTCCCTGCGGCATCACAAAGTTTCTGAATTTTTGTCGCTGGGGATGAAAAAGTGTCGATTTTTTGGACACAATAAAATTTTCTTTGCTGGAGATGAAATTTTCTGTATTTTTTTAAAAAACAACGAACACAATCTTTAACAACGAAATTCTACCTCGGATGTTGAACTATCTATTTTAGCATTTCAGTTGAAAAGCAGTTTGGCCTCCCAGCCTTCTGCATGCCATTCCGTACGGCATCACGAATTTTCTGAATTTTCGTCGCTTGGGATGAAAAATTGTCTATATTTTTGACACAATATCAGTTTTAGCATTTTGGTGTGAAACATGTTGGACCTGGCCTCCTTCATGCCTTCCCTGCGGCATCATAAATTTTCTGAATTTTCGTCGTTGGGGATGAAAAATTGTCATTTAAAAAACAAAAAGAAACTAAGGCCACTTTTAAGAAGGAAATTCAACTCTGAATCTTGACACAATATCAGTTTTAGCATTCTGGTGTGAAACACGTTGGACTTGGCATCCTGCATGTCTTCCCTGCGGCATCACAAATTTTCTGAATATTCTACGCTGGAGATGAAATTTTCTGTATTTTTTAAAAAAGCAACCAACACCATCTTTAACAATGAAATTCAACCTCGCATCTTGAACTATCTATTTTAGCATTTCAGTTGAAAAGCAGTTTGGCCTCCCAGCCTCCTGCATGACATTCCGTACGGCTTCACGAATTTGCTGAATTTTCGTCGCTGGGGATGGAAAATTGTCGATTATTTTGACACAATATCAGTTTTAGCATTTCGGTGTGAAACATGTTGGACCTGGTCTCCTTCATGCCTTCCCTGCGGCATCACAAAGTTTCTGAATTTTCGTCGCTGGGGATGAAAAATTGTCGATTATTTTGACACAATATCAGTTTTAGCATTTCGGTGTGAAACATGTTGGACCTGGCCTCCTTCATGCCTTCCCTGTGGCAACATGATTTTTCTGAATTTTCTTTGCTGGAGATGAAATTTTCTGTAATTTTTAAAAAAGCAACCAACACCATCTTTAACAACGAAATTCAACCTGAGATCTTGAACTATCTATTTTAACATTTTGGTTGAAAAGGCCTCGCAGCCTCCTGCATGCCATTCCCTGTGGCATCACGAATCTTCCGAGTTTTCGTCGCTTGGGATGAAAAATTGTCGATATTTTTGACACAATATCAGTTTTAGCATTTCGGTGTGAAACATGTTGGACCTGGCCTCCTTCATGCCTTCCCTGTGGCAACATGATTTTTCTGTATTTTCTTTGCTGGAGATGAAATTTTCTGTAATTTTTAAAAAAGCAACCAACACCATCTTTAACAACGAAATTCAACCTGAGATCTTGAACTATCTATTGTAGCATTTCGGTTGAAAAGGCCTCCCAGCCTCCTGCATGCCATTCCCTGTGGCACCACGAATCTTCCGAGTTTTCGTCGCTGGGGATGAAAAATTGTCAATTTCTTTGACACAATATCAGTTTTAGCATTTCGGTATGAAACATGTTGGACCTGGCCTCCTTCGTGCCTCCCCTGTGGCATCACAAATTTTCTGAATTTTCGTCGCTTGGGATGAAAAATTGTCGATATTTTTGACACAATATCAGTTTTAGCATTATGGTGTGAAACATGTTGGACCTGGCCTCCTTCATGCCTTCCCTGCGGCATCATAAATTTTCTGAATTTTCGTCGCTTGGGATGAAACATTGTCGATATTTTTGACACAATATCAGTTTTAGCATTATGGTGTGAAACATGTTGGACCTGGCCTCCTTCATGCCTTCCCTGCGGCATCATAAATTTTCTGAATTTTCGTCGTTGGGGATGAAAAATTGTCATTTAAAAAAAAAAAGAAACTAAGGCCACTTTTAAGAAGGAAATTCAACTCTGAATCTTGACACAATATCAGTTTTAGCATTTCGGTGTGAAACATGTTGGACCTGGTCTCCTTCATGCCTTCCCTGCGGCATCACAAAGTTTCTGAATTTTCGTCGCTGGGGATGAAAAATTGTCGATTATTTTGACACAATATCAGTTTTAGCATTTCGGTGTGAAACATGTTGGACCTGGCCTCCTTCATGCCTTCCCTGTGGCAACATGATTTTTCTGAATTTTCTTTGCTGGAGATGAAATTTTCTGTAATTTTTAAAAAAGCAACCAACACCATCTTTAACAACGAAATTCAACCTGAGATCTTGAACTATCTATTTAGCATTTCGGTTGAAAAGGCCTCCCAGCCTCCTGCATGCCATTCCCTGTGGCATCACGAATCTTCCGAGTTTTCGTCGCTGGGGATGAAAAATTGTCAATTTCTTTGACACAATATCAGTTTTAGCATTTCGGTATGAAACATGTTGGACCTGGCCTCCTTCGTGCCTCCCCTGTGGCATCACAAATTTTCTGAATTTTCGTCGCTTGGGATGAAAAATTGTCGATATTTTTGACACAATATCAGTTTTAGCATTGTGGTGTGAAACATGTTGGACCTGGCCTCCTTCATGCCTTCCCTGCGGCATCATAAATTTTCTGAATTTTCGTCGTTGGGGATGAAAAATTGTCATTTAAAAAAAAAAAGAAACTAAGGCCACTTTTAAGAAGGAAATTCAACTCTGAATCTTGACACAATATCAGTTTTAGCATTTTGGTGTGAAACATGTTGGACCTGGCCTCCTGCATGTCCTCCCTGCGGTATCACAAATTTTCTGAATTTTCTATGCTGGAGATGAAATTTTCTGTATTTTTTAAAAAAGCAAACAACACCATTTTTAACAACGAAATTCAACCTCACATCTTGAAATAACATCTATTTTATCATTTCATTGAAAAGCAGTTTGGCCTCGCAGCCTCCTCCATGCATTACCGTGGCATCACGAATTTTCTGAATTTTCGTCGCTGGGGATGGAAAATTGTCGATTATTTTGACACAATATCAGTTTTAGCATTTCGGTGTGAAACATGTTGGACCTGGCCTCCTTCATGCCTTCCCTGCGGCAACATGATTTTTCTGAATTTTCTTTGCTGGAGATGAAATTTTCTGTATTTTTTTAAAAAGCAACCAACACCATCTTTAACAACGAAATTCAACCTCGGATCTTGAACTATCTATTGCAGCATTTCGGTTGAAAAGGCCTCCCAGCCTCCTGCATGCCATTCCCTGTGGCACCACGAATCTTCCGAGTTTTCGTCGCTGGGGATGAAAAATTGTCAATTTCTTTGACACAATATCAGTTTTAGCATTTCGGTATGAAACATGTTGGACCTGGCCTCCTTCGTGCCTCCCCTGTGGCATCACAAATTTTCTGAATTTTCGTCGCTTGGGATGAAAAATTGTCGATATTTTTGACACAATATCAGTTTTAGCATTATGATGTGAAACATGTTGGACCTGGCCTCCTTCATGCCTTCCCTGCGGCATCATAAATTTTCTGAATTTTCGTCGTTGGGGATGAAAAATTGTCATTTAAAAAAAAAAAGAAACTAAGGCCACTTTTAAGAAGGAAATTCAACTCTGAATCTTGACACAATATCAGTTTTAGCATTTTGGTGTGAAACATGTTGGACCTGGCCTCCTGCATGTCCTCCCTGAGGCATCACAAATTTTCTGAATTTTCTATGCTGGAGATGAAATTTTCTGTATTTTTTTAAAAAAAGCAAACAACACCATTTTTAACAACGAAATTCAACCTCACATCTTGAAATAACATCTATTTTATCATTTCGTTTGAAAAGCAGTTTGGCCTCGCAGCCTCCTCCATGCATTACCTGTGGCATCACAAATTTTCTGAATTTTTGTCGCTGGGGATGAACAATTGTCGATTATTTTGACACAATAAAATTTTCTTTGCTGGAGATGAAATTTTCTGTATTTTTTTAAAAAACAACGAACACAATCTTTAAAAACGAAATTCTACCTCGGATGTTGAACTATCTATTTTAGCATTTCAGTTGAAAAGCAGTTTGGCCTCCCAGCCTTCTGCATGCCATTCCGTACGGCATCACGAATTTTCTGTATTTTCGTCGCTTGGGATGAAAAATTGTCGATATTTTTTACACAATATCAGTTTTAGCATTTTGGTGTGAAACATGTTGGACCTGGCCTCCTTCATGCCTTCCCTGCGGCATCATAAATTTTCTGAATTTTCGTCGTTGGGGATGAAAAATTGTCATTTAAAAAACAAAAAGAAACTAAAGCCACTTTTAAGAAGGAAATTCAACTCTGAATCTTGACACAATATCAGTTTTAGCATTCTGGTGTGAAACACGTTGGACCTGGCCTCCTGCATGTCTTCCCTGCGGCATCACAAATTTTCTGAATATTCTACGCTGGAGATGAAATTTTCTGTATTTTTTAAAAAAGCAACCAACACCATCTTTAACAATGAAATTCAACCTCGCATCTTGAACTATCTATTTTAGCATTTCAGTTGAAAAGCAGTTTGGCCTCCCAGCCTCCTGCATGACATTCCGTACGGCTTCACGAATTTGCTGAATTTTCGTCGCTGGGGATGGAAAATTGTCGATTATTTTGACACAATATCAGTTTTAGCTTTTCGGTGTGAAACATGTTGGACCTGGCCTCCTTCATGCCTTCCCTGTGGCAACATGATTTTTCTGAATTTTCTTTGCTGGAGATGAAATTTTCTGTAATTTTTAAAAAAGCAACCAACACCATCTTTAACAACGAAATTCAATCTGAGATCTTGAACTATCTATTTTAACATTTTGGTTGAAAAGGCCTCGCAGCCTCCTGCATGCCATTCCCTGTGGCATCACGAATCTTCCGAGTTTTCGTCGCTTGGGATGAAAAATTGTCGATATTTTTGACACAATATCAGTTTTAGCATTTCGGTGTGAAACATGTTGGACCTGGCCTCCTTCATGCCTTCCCTGTGGCAACATGATTTTTCTGTATTTTCTTTGCTGGAGATGAAATTTTCTGTAATTTTTAAAAAAGCAACCAACACCATCTTTAACAACGAAATTCAACCTGAGATCTTGAACTATCTATTGTAGCATTTCGGTTGAAAAGGCCTCCCAGCCTCCTGCATGCCATTCCCTGTGGCACCACGAATCTTCCGAGTTTTCGTCGCTGGGGATGAAAAATTGTCAATTTCTTTGACACAATATCAGTTTTAGCATTTCGGTATGAAACATGTTGGACCTGGCCTCCTTCGTGCCTCCCCTGTGGCATCACAAATTTTCTGAATTTTCGTCGCTTGGGATGAAAAATTGTCGATATTTTTGACACAATATCAGTTTTAGCATTGTGATGTGAAACATGTTGGACCTGGCCTCCTTCATGCCTTCCCTGCGGCATCATAAATTTTCTGAATTTTCGTCGTTGGGGATGAAAAATTGTCATTTAAAAAAAAAAAGAAACTAAGGCCACTTTTAAGAAGGAAATTCAACTCTGAATCTTGACACAATATCAGTTTTAGCATTTTGGTGTGAAACATGTTGGACCTGGCCTCCTGCATGTCCTCCCTGCGGTATCACAAATTTTCTGAATTTTCTATGCTGGAGATGAAATTTTCTGTATTTTTTTAAAAAAGCAAACAACACCATTTTTAACAACGAAATTCAACCTCACATCTTGAAATAACATCTATTTTATCATTTCGTTTGAAAAGCAGTTTGGCCTCGCAGCCTCCTCCATGCATTACCTGTGGCATCACAAATTTTCTGAATTTTTGTCGCTGGGGATGAACAATTGTTGATTATTTTGACACAATATCAGTTTTAGCATTTCGGTTTGAAACATGTTGGACCTGGCCTCCTTCATGCCTTCCCTGCGGCATCACGAATTTTCTGAATTTTTGTCGCTGGGGATGAAAAAGTGTCGATTTTTTGGACACAATAAAATTTTCTTTGCTGGAGATGAAATTTTCTGTATTTTTTTAAAAAACAACGAACACAATCTTTAACAACGAAATTCTACCTCGGATGTTGAACTATCTATTTTAGCATTTCAGTTGAAAAGCAGTTTGGCCTCCCAGCCTTCTGCATGCCATTCCGTACGGCATCACGAATTTTCTGAATTTTCGTCGCTTGGGATGAAAAATTGTCAATTTCTTTGACACAATATCAGTTTTAGCATTTCAGTATGAAACATGTTGGACCTGGCCTCCTTCGTGCCTCCCATGCAGCATCACAAATTTTCTGAATTTTCGTCGCTTGGGATGAAAAATTGTCGATATTTTTGACACAATATCAGTTTTAGCATTTTGGTGTGAAACATGTTGGACCTGGCCTCCTTCATGCTTTCCCTGCGGCATCATAAATTTTCTGAATTTTCGTCGTTGGGGATGAA
Organism: Azemiops feae; assembly: GCA_023970755.1. Classification (NCBI taxonomy): domain Eukaryota; kingdom Metazoa; phylum Chordata; class Lepidosauria; order Squamata; family Viperidae; genus Azemiops; species Azemiops feae. The sequence continues at coordinate 38,044 of JALGBA010004142.1, read as the reverse complement.
AAATTGTCATTTAAAAAACAAAAAGAAACTAAGGCCACTTTTAAGAAGGAAATTCAACTCTGAATCTTGACACAATATCAGTTTTAGCATTTTGGTGTGAAACACGTTGGACCTGGCCTCCTGCATGTCTTCCCTGCGGCATCACAAATTTTCTGAATATTCTACGCTGGAGATGAAATTTTCTGTATTTTTTAAAAAAGCAACCAACACCATCTTTAACAATGAAATTCAACCTCGCATCTTGAACTATCTATTTTCGCATTTCAGTTGAAAAGCAGTTTGGCCTCCCAGCCTCCTGCATGACATTCCGTACGGCTTCACGAATTTTCTGAATTTTCGTCGCTGGGGATGGAAAATTGTCGATTATTTTGACACAATATCAGTTTTAGCATTTCGGTGTGAAACATGTTGGACCTGGTCTCCTTCATGCCTTCCCTGCGGCATCACAAAGTTTCTGAATTTTCGTCGCTGGGGATGAAAAATTGTCGATTATTTTGACACAATATCAGTTTTAGCATTTCGGTGTGAAACATGTTGGACCTGGCCTCCTTCATGCCTTCCCTGCGGCAACATGATTTTTCTGAATTTTCTTTGCTGGAGATGAAATTTTCTGTAATTTTTAAAAAAGCAACCAACACCATCTTTAACAACGAAATTCAACCTGAGATCTTGAACTATCTATTTTAACATTTTGGTTGAAAAGGCCTCGCAGCCTCCTGCATGCCATTCCCTGTGGCATCAAATTCAACCTGAGATCTTGAACTATCTATTTTAACATTTTGGTTGAAAAGGCCTCGCAGCCTCCTGCATGCCATTCCCTGTGGCAGCACGAATCTTCCGAGTTTTCGTCGCTGGGGATGAAAAATTATCGATTTTTTTGACACAATATCAGTTTTAGCATTTCGGTATGAAACATGTTGGACCTGGCCTCCTTCATGCCTTCCCTGCGGCATCACAAATTTTCTGAATTTTCTACTCTGGAGATGAAATTTTCTGTATTTTTTAAAAAAGCAACCAACATCATCTTTAACAACGAAATTCAACCTCGCATCTTGAAATAACATCTATTTTATCATTTCGTTTGAAAAGAAGTTTGGCCTCGCAGCCTCCTCCATGCCCGACACATTACCACAGGGCCCGACACATTACCTGTGGCATCACAAAATTTCTGAATTTTCCTCGCTGGAGATGAAACATTGTCGATTATTTTGACACAACATCAGTTTTAGCATTTCGGTGTGAAACATGTTGGACCTGGCCACCTTCATGCCTTCCCTGCGGCATCACGACTTTCTGAATTTTCGTCGCTGGGGATGAAAAATTGTTGATTTTTTGGACACAATAAAATTTTCTTTGCCGGAGATGAAATTTTCTGTATTTTTTTAAAAAACAACCAACACCATCTTTAACAACGAAATTCCTCCTCAGATCTTGAACTATCTATTTTAGCATTTCAGTTGAAAAGCAGTTTGGCCTCCCAGCCTGTTGCATGCCATTCCGTACGGCATCACAAATTTTCTGAATTTGTGTCGCTGGGGATGAAAAATTGTCGATTTTTTTTGACACAATATCAGTTTTAGCATTCCGGTGTGAAACATGTTGGACCTGGCCTCCTTCATGCTTTCCCTGCGGCATCACAAATTTTCTGAATTTTCGTCGTGGATGAAAAATTGTCGATTTCTTTGACACAATATCAGTTTTAGCATTTCGGTGTGAAACATGTTGGACCTGGCCTCCTTCATGCCTTCCATGCGGCAACATGATTTTTCTGAATTTTCTTTGCTGGAGATGAAATTTTCTGTATTTTTTTAAAAAGCAACCAACACCATCTTTAACAACGAAATTCAACCTCGGATCTTGAACTCTCTATTGTAGCATTTCGGTTGAAAAGGCCTCCCAGCCTCCTGCATGCCATTCCCTGTGGCATCACGAATCTTCCGAGTTTTCGTCGCTGGGGATGAAAAATTGTCAATTTCTTTGAGACAATATCAGTTTTAGCATTTCGGTGTGAAACATATTGGACCTGGCCTCCTTCATGCCTCCCCTGTGGCATCACAAATTTTCTGAATTTTCGTCGCTTGGGATGAAAAATTGTCGATATTTTTGACACAATATCAGTTTTAGCATTATGGTGTGAAACATGTTGGACCTGGCCTCCTTCATGCCTTCCCTGCGGCATCATAAATTTTCTAAATTTTCGTCGTTGGGGATGAAAAATTGTCATTTAAAAAAAAAAAGAAACTAAGACCACTTTTAAGAAGGAAATTCAACTCTGAATCTTGACACAATATCAGTTTTAGCATTTTGGTGTGAAACATATTGGACCTGGCCTCTTTTGTGCCTCCCCTGCGGCATCACAAATTTTCTGAATTTTCGTCGCTTGGGATGAAAAATTGTCGATATTTTTGACATAATATCAGTTTTAGCATTTTGGTGTGAAACATGTTGGACCTGGCCTCCTTCATGCCTTCCCTGCCGCTTCATAAATTTTCTGAATTTTCGTCGTTGGGGATGAAAAATTGTAATTTTTTTAAAAAAAGAAACTAAGGCCACTTTTAAGAAGGAAATTCAACTCTGAATCTTGACACAATATCAGTTTTTGCATTTTGGTGTGAAACATGTTGGACCTGGCCTCCTGCATGTCTTCCCTGCGGCATCACAAATTTTCTGAATTTTCTACGCTGGAGATGAAATTTTCTCTATTGTTTAAAAAAGCAACCAACATCATCTTTACCACGAAATTCAACCTCGCATCTTGAAATAACATCTATTTTATCATTTCGTTTAAAAAGCAGTTTGGCCTCGCAGCCTCCTCCATGCATTACCTGTGGCATCACAAATTTTCTGAATTTTTGTTGCTGGGGATGAAAAATGGTCGATTTTTCTGACACAATATCAGTTTTACCATTTCGGTGTGAAACATGTTGGACCTGGCCTCCTTCATGTCTTCCCTGCAGCATGAAGAATTTTCTGAATTTTCGTCGCTGGGGATGAAAAATTGTCGATTTTTTGGACACAATAAAATTTTCTTTCCTGGAGATGAAATTTTCTGTATTTTTAAAAAAAAACAACCAACACCATCTTTAACAATGAAATTCCACCTCGGATCTTGAACTATCTATTTTAGCATTTCAGTTGAAAAGCAGTTTGGCCTCCCAGCCTCCTGCATGCCATTCCGTACGGCTTCACGAATTTTCTGAATTTTCGTCACTGGGGATGAAAAATTGTCGATTATTTTGACACAATATCAGTTTTAGCATTTCAGTGAGAAACATGTTGGACCTGGACTCCTGCATGTTTTCCCTGCGGCATTATGAATTTTCTGAATTTTCATCGCTGGGGATGAAAATTGTCATTTTTTTAAAAAAGCAGCCAACACCATCTTTAACAACGAAATTCAACCTCGGATCTTGAACGATCTATTTTAGCATTTTGGTTGAAAACGCCTCCCAGTCTCCTGCATGCCATTCCCTGTGGCATCACGAATCTTCCGAGTTTTCGTCGCTGGGGATGAAAAATTGTCGATTTATTGGACACAATATCAGTTTTAGCATTTTGGTGTGAAACATGTTGGACCTGGACTCCTGCATGTTTTCCCTGCGGGATTATGAATTTTCTGAATTTTGGTCACTGGGGATGAAAAATTGTCGATTTTTTGGACACAACACAATTTTCTTTGCTGGAGATGAAATTTTCTGTATTTTTTAAAAAAACAACCAACACCATCTTTAACAATGAAATACAACCTCGGATCTTGAACGATCTATTTTAGCATTTTGGTTGAAAACGCCTCCCAGCCTCCTGCATGCCATTCCCTGTGGCATCATGAATCTTCCGAGTTTTCGTCGCTGGGGATGAAAAATTGTCGATTTATTGGACACAATATCAGTTTTAGCATTTTGGTGTGAAACATGTTGGACCTGGCCTCCTTCACGCCTTCCCTGCAGCATCATACATTTTCTGAATTTTCTACGCTAGAGATGAAATTTTATTTTTTAAAAAAGCAACCAACATCATCTTTAACAACAAAATTCAACCTCGCATCTTGAAATAACATCTATTTTATCATTTCGTTTGAAAAACAGTTTGGCATCGCAGCCTCCTCCATGCATTACCTGTGGCATCACAAATTTTCTGAATTTTCGTCGCTGGGGATGAAAAATTGTTGATTTATTGGACACAATATCAGTTTTTGCATTCTGGTGTGAAACATGTTGGACCTCGCCTCCTTCATGCCTTCCCTGCAGCATCATACATTTTCTGAATTTTCGTTGTTGGGGATGAAAAATTGTCATTAAAAAAAAAAAAGAAACTAAGGCCACTTTTAAGAAGGAAATTCAACTCTGAATCTTGACACAATATCAGTTTTAGCATTTTGGTGTGAAACATGTTGGACCTGGCCTCCTGCGTGTCTTCCCTGCGGCATCACAAATTTTCTGAATTTTCTATGCTGGAGATGAAATTTTCTCTATTTTTTAAAAAAGCAACCAACACCATCTTTAACAATGAAATTCAACCTCGCATCTTGAAATAACATCTATTTTATCATATCGTTTTAAAAGCAGTTTGACCTTGCAGCCTCCTCCATGCATTACCTGTGGCATCACAAATTTTCTGAATTTTTGTTGCTGGGGATGAAAAATTGTCAATTTTTTTGACACAATATCAGTTTTACCATTTCGGTGTAAAATATGTTGGACCTGGCCTCCTTCATGACTTCACTGCAGCATGATGAATTTTCTGAATTTTCGTCGCTGGGGATGAAAAATTGTCGATTTTGTGGACACAATAAAATAGAGGCAGCAAAAATGAGCAAAATCACCGAAGAACAAAAGGAAATGTTGAATAGACCAATAACCGCAATAGAACTAGAAGCAGCATGGAAAAAACAAAAAAATAATAAATCACCAGGCCCAGATGGAATTCCGGTTGAGTTTTATAAACATATACAAGAGTCACTACAATGGATAATGTTGGAGATTTGTAATGAGGTGTTGGAGAAGGCGAAGATACCGGCATCATGGACTGAAGCAATTATTACTCTTATCCCTAAGGAAGATTCAGACCTGCAACAAATTCAAAATTATAGGCCGATTTCTTTACTGAATACAGACTATAAGACATTTGCAACAATAATAGCAGAAAGGATTAAAATTTTTTTGAATAACTACATCCACCCAGATCAAAATGGATTTCTACCAGGACGACAGATAAAAAATAATATGAGGATAATAATGAACACCTTAGAATTTTATGAAGTCCATTCTGAAAGACAAGCTACATTGGTTTTCCTTGATGCCCAGAAGGCATTTGATAATTTGAATTGGAAGTTTATTATAACACAATTGAACTACATGGAATTTGGGACAAAATTTGGAAAGATGGTTGAGAAAATATATACTAAACAAACAGCTAGGGTAATTATGAATGACGAAATGACAGAAAAAATTGACATAACTAAAGGAGTAAGACAAGGGTGCCCACTCTCTCCTCTTCTATTTATTTTATCATTAGAAATACTTCTGACAAAAATCAGAGAGGACCAAGAAATAAAGGGTTTAAAAATTAAGAAGGAAGAATATAAGGTCCAAGCCTTCGCTGACAATTTAGTATTTATTTTGGAAGACCCATTAGAAACCGGCCCTAAATTAATTCAAAAAATAGAAGAATTTGGTGAGGTAGCCGGACTTAAGATTAATAAGAATAAATCCAAATTAATAACCAAAAATCTTACAAAGGCACAGGAAAGCGAATTGGAAGATAAAACAAAAATAAGCGTAACTAAGAAAATAAATATTTAGGGATTTGGCTTACAGCGAAGTGCTCCTCGATTAAGGAGGATAATTATGATAAAATACTACACCAGATAAAAAAAGATTTAGAAAATTGGGAAAATCTACAAATTTCATTTTTAGGGAGGATTGCAACGGTCAAAATGAATATATTGCCAAAAATATTATTCTTGTTCCAAGTTATTCCAATAAAACTAAGGAAAACATTCTTTCAAGAATTAAATAAATTGGTTATTAAATTTATATGGCAAAGGAAAAAACCTAGGATTAAATTAAAACTCTTGCAAGATACGAAAGATAAAGGGGGATTGGCATTACCAGAGTGGGAAATATATTACCAAGCATCAAGCCTAACTTGGCTAAAAGAATGGATGGAATTGAAAAATACCAGAATTTTAACACTTGAAGGACATGACTTGCAAGCGGGATGGCATGCATTCCTATGGGACGGAAAATATAAAGTACATAGATACTTTCAAAGACATATAGTTAGGGATGCATTGCTACAGACTTGGGAAAAAATAAAACAAAAACATTACATAAGAATTCCAATGTGGTTATCCCCAACAGAAGCTCTGAAACACCCAAACCTACTGGACATAAATAAGATAATTAGATACAAGGAATTGGTAAATGAACAGGGAAATCTGAAAACAAAACAAGAATTGGAACAAAATGTAGGCAGAGAGATTGATTGGTGGACATTCACACAAATTCAATCTAAATATACAGAGGACAAAAAATTATATGAAATACAAAAAGAGTCGCAAGAATTGGATAAAATTATACATGGAACAGAAATAAAATTAATTAGTAATATATATAAATATTTACTGAGATATAAAATGGAAGACGAGGTTGTCAAAGACACAATGATTAGATGGGCAAAAAATTTCGGATACAACATAGAATTGGAGAAATGGGAAAAAATATGGGAAACAAATATAAAACTGACTATGTCTGCGGCATTCAAGGAAAATCAGTTGAAGATGTTTTACAGATGGCATCTTCCACCAGCAAAGCTTGCTAAGATGTTCCAGAACAACTCGCCGACATGCTGGAAATGTAAAAAGGTACATGGAACATATTACCATCTATGGTGGACATGCCCCGTTGCAAAAAAATACTGGAGTAAAATAAGAAGATGGATGGAAGAAATAATAGATCAACCTGTAGATTGGAAACCAGAGATCTTCCTGCTGGGTATTTTAAATAGAAAATACAGTAAAGAAATACGGTACTTAATCTTACATATAACAACAGCAGCAAGAATAGTCTACGCACAGTTCTGGAAAAATGAGAATATACCATCAGAGGAAGAAGTGATAAGGAAAATCTTAGACTGTGCGGAGATGGACAAATTAACAAAAGAGATAAAAGAAAAGGAAGACACAGAGTACTATCTAATATGGAATAAGTGGTATGATTGGTTGGAGACTAGAAACAATAAATGAAAATAAGTGTAGAAAGGTCAAGAAAGGGAAAATATGTGTATAATAATGTATAATAATGTATAGTAATAATATTTATTATTCTTAGTATGAAATATAGTATGAACGAAGAAAATGGAAATAAGAAACAACGGGACAACAAGGACAAATATTTTTTAAAAGAAGAATAAGGGGGGAAAATGTAAATAATAGAAGATTACAGTTACGAAATTGCTGTTTAAAAAAAAAAAGAGGAGTATACACTGTGTGTTTATGTGTGTTATGTTTTGTTGTTTTAAAAAAATAAAAATAATAATAATAATAAAAAAAATTCTTTGCTGGAGATGAAATTTTCTGTATTTTTTAAAAAACAACCAACACCATCTTTAACAACAAAATTCGACCTCGGATCTTGAACTATCTATTTAACATTTCAGTTGAAAAGCAGTTTGGCCTCCCAGCCTCCTGCATGCCATTCCATACGGCATCACGAATTTTCTGAATTTTGGTCGCTTGGGATGAAAAATTGGCGATTTGTTTGCCACAATATCAGTTTTTGCATTTCGGTGTGAAACATGTTGGACCTGGACTCCTTTATGCCTTCCGTGCGGTATCACGAATTTTCTGAATTTTCATCGCTGGGGATGAAAATTGTCATTTTTTAAAAAAAGCAACCAACACCATCTTTAACAACAAAATTCAACCTCGGATCTTGAACGATCTATTTTAGCATTTTGGTTGAAAACGCCTCCCAGTCTCCTGCATGCCATTCCCTGTGGCATCACGAATCTTTCGAGTTTTCGTCGCTGGGGATGAAAAATTGTCGATTTATTGGACAAAATATCAGTTTTAGCATTTTGGTGTGAAACATGTTGGACCTGGACTCCTGCATGTTTTCCCTGCGGGATTATGAATTTTCTGAATTTTGGTCGCTGGGGATGAAAAATTGTCGATTTTTTGGACACAACACAATTTTCTTTGCTGGAGATGAAATTTTCTGTATTTTTAAAAAAAACAACCAACACCATCTTTAACAATGAAATACAACCTCGGATCTTGAATGATCTATTTTAGCATTTTGGTTGAAAACGCCGCCCAGCCTCCTGCATGCCATTCCCTGTGGCATCACGAATCTTTCGAGTTTTCGTCGCTGGGGATGAAAAATTGTCGATTTATTGGACACAATATCAGTTTTAGCATTTTGGTGTGAAACATGTTGGACCTGGCCTCCTTCATGCCTTCCCTGCAGCATCATACATTTTCTGAATTTTCGTTGTTGGGGATGAAAAATTGTCATTTTTTTAAAAAAAGAAACTAAGGCCACTTTTAAGAAGGAAATTCAACTCTGAATCTTGACACAATATCAGTTTTAGCATTTCGGTGTGAAAAATGTTGGACCTGGCCTCCTGCATGTCTTCCCTGCGGCATCACAAATTTTCTGAATTTTCTACGCTGGAGATGAAATTTTCTGTATTTTTTAAAAAAGCAACTAACACCATCTTTAACAACAAAATTCAACCTCGCATCTTGAAATAACATCTATATTATCATTTCTTTTGAAAAGCAGTTTGGCCTTGCAGCCTCCTCCATGCATTACCTGTGGCATCACAAATTTTCTGAATTTTTGTTGCTGGGGATGAAAAATTGTCGATTTGTTTGACACAATATCAGTTTTACCATTTCGGTGTGAAATATGTTGGACCTGGCCTCCTTCATGCCTTCCCTGCGGTATCACGAATTTTCTGAATTTTCATCGCTGGGGATGAAAAATTGTCGATTTTTTGGACACAATAAAATTTTCTTTGCTGGAGATGAAATTTTCTGTATTTTTTTAAAAAACAACCAACAACATCTTTAACAAAGAAGTTCCACCTTGGATCTTGAACTATCTATCTTGGCGTCCCAGCCACCTGCATGCCATTCCATACGGCATCACGAATCTTCTGAATTTTCGTCGCTGGGGATAAAAAATTGGCAATTTGTTTGACACAATATCAGTTTTAACATTTCGGTGTGAAACATGTTGGACCTGGCCTCCTTCATGCCTTCCCTGCAGCATGACGAATTTTCTGAATTTTCGTCGCTTGGGATGAAAAATTGGTGATTTGTTTGACACAATATCAGTTTTAGCATTTCAGTGTGAAACATGTTGGACCTGGCCTCCTTCATGCCTTCCCTGCGGCATCACGAAGTTTCTGAATTTTCATCGCTGGGGATGAAAAATTGTCGATTTTTTGGACACAATAAAATTTTCTTTGCTGGAAATGAAATTTTCTGTATTTTTTTAAAAAACAACCAACACCATCTTTAACAATGAAATTCCACCTCGGATGTTGAACTATCTATTTGAGCATTTCAGTTGAAAAGCAGTTTGGCCTCGCAGCCTCCTGCATGCCATTCCGTACGTCATCACGAATTATCTGAATTTTCGTCCCTGGGGATGAAAAATTGTCAATTATTTTGACACAATATCAGTTTTAGCATTTCAGTGTGAAACATGTTGTACCTGGACTCCTGCATGTTTTCCCTGCGGCATTATGAATATTCTGAATTTTCGTCCCTCGGGATGAAAAATTGTAGATTTTTTGGACACAATAAAATTTTCTTTGCTGGAGATGAAATTTTCTGTATTTTTTAAAAAACAACCAACACCATCTTTAACAATGAAATTCCACCTCGGATCTTGAACTATCTATTTTAGCATTTCAGTTGAAAAGCAGTTTGGCCTCCCAGCCTCCTGCATGCCATTCCGTACGGCATCACGAATTTTCTGAATTTTCATCGCTGGGGATGAAGAATTGTCGATTATTTTGACACAATATCAGTTTTAGCATTTCAGTGAGAAACATGTTGGACCTGGACTCCTGCATGTTTTCCCTGCGGCATTATGAATTTTCTGAATTTTGGTCGCTGGGGATGAAAAATTGTCGATTTTCTTTGCTGGAGATGAAATTTTCTGTATTTTTTAAAAAACAACCAACACCATCTTTAACAACGAAATTTGACCTCAGATCTTGAACTATCTATTTTAGCATTTCAGTTGAAAAGCAGTTTGGCCTCCCAGCCTCCGGCATGCCATTCCATACGACATCACGAATTTTCTGAATTTTCGTCGCTGGGGATGAAAAATTGTCGATTTGTTTGACACAATATCAGTGTTAGCATTTCAGTGTGAAACATGTTGGACCTGGACTCCTGCATGTTTTCCCTGCGGGATTATGAATTTTCTGAATTTTGGTCGCTGGGGATGAAAAATTGTCGATTTATTGGACACAATATCAGTTTTAGCATTTTGGTGTGAAACACGTTGGACCTGGCCTCCTTCATGCCTTCCCTGCGGCATCACGAATTTTCTGAATTTTCGTCGCTGGGGATGAAAAATTGTCAATTTTTTGGACACAATAAAATTTTCTTTGCTGGAGATGAAATTTTCTGTATTTTTTTAAAAAACAACCAACACCATCTTTAACAATGAAATTCCACCTCGGATGTTGAACTATCTATTTGAGCATTTCAGTTGAAAAGCAGTTTGGCCTCGCAGCCTCCTGCATGCCATTCCGTACGTCATCACGAATTATCTGAATTTTCGTCCCTGGGGATGAAAAATTGTCAATTATTTTGACACAATATCAGTTTTAGCATTTCAGTGTGAAACATGTTGTACCTGGACTCCTGCATGTTTTCCCTGCGGCATTATGAATATTCTGAATTTTCGTCCCTCGGGATGAAAAATTGTAGATTTTTTGGACACAATAAAATTTTCTTTGCTGGAGATGAAATTTTCTGTATTTTTTAAAAAACAACCAACACCATCTTTAACAATGAAATTCGACCTCGGATCTTGAACTATCTATTTTAGCATTTCAGTTGAAAAGCAGTTTGGCCTCCCAGCCTCCTGCATGCCATTCCGTACGGCATCACGAATTTTCTGAATTTTCATCGCTGGGGATGAAGAATTGTCGATTATTTTGACACAATATCAGTTTTAGCATTTCAGTGAGAAACATGTTGGACCTGGACTCCTGCATGTTTTCCCTGCGGCATTATGAATTTTCTGAATTTTGGTCGCTGGGGATGAAAAATTGTCGATTTTCTTTGCTGGAGATGAAATTTTCTGTATTTTTTAAAAAACAACCAACACCATCTTTAACAACGAAATTTGACCTCAGATCTTGAACTATCTATTTTAGCATTTCAGTTGAAAAGCAGTTTGGCCTCCCAGCCTCCGGCATGCCATTCCATACGACATCACGAATTTTCTGAATTTTCGTCGCTGGGGATGAAAAATTGTCGATTTGTTTGACACAATATCAGTGTTAGCATTTCAGTGTGAAACATGTTGGACCTGGACTCCTGCATGTTTTCCCTGCGGGATTATGAATTTTCTGAATTTTGGTCGCTGGGGATGAAAAATTGTCGATTTATTGGACACAATATCAGTTTTAGCATTTTGGTGTGAAACACGTTGGACCTGGCCTCCTTCATGCCTTCCCTGCGGCATCACGAATTTTCTGAATTTTCGTCGCTGGGGATGAAAAATTGTCAATTTTTTGGACACAATAAAATTTTCTTTGCTGGAGATGAAATTTTCTGTATTTTTTTTAAAAAACAACCAACACCATCTTTAACAATGAAATTCCACCTCGGATCTTGAACTATCTATTTTAGCATTTCAGTTGAAAAGCAGTTTGGCCTCCCAGCCTCCTGCATACCATTCCATACGGCATCACGAAGTTTCTGAATTTTCGTCGCTGGGGATGAAAAATTGGCGATTTGTTTGACACAATATCAGTTTTAACATTTTGGTGTGAAACATGTTGGACCTGGCCTCCTTCATGCCTTCCCTGAAGCATGACGAATTTTCTGAATTTTCGTCGCTGGGGATGAAAAATTGGTGATTTGTTTGACACAATATCAGTTTTAGCATTTCAGTGTGAAACATTTTGGACCTGGACTCCTGCATGTTTTCCCTGCGGCATTATGAATTTTCTGAATTTTGGTCGCTGGGGATGAAAAATTGTAGATTTTTTGGACACAATAAAATTTTCTTTGCTGGAAATGAAATTTTCTGTATTTTTTTAAAAAACAACCAACACCATCTTTAACAATGAAATTCCACCTCGGATCTTGAACTATCTATTTTAGCATTTCAGTTGAAAAGCAGTTTGGCCTCCCAGCCTCCTGCATGCCATTCCGTACGGCATCATGAATTTTCTGAATTATCGTCGCTGGGGATGAAAAATTGTCGATTATTTTGACACAATATCAGTTTTAGCATTTCAGTGTGAAACATGTTGGACCTGGACTCCTGCATGTTTTCCCTGCGGCATTATGAATTTCCTGAATTTTGGTCGCTGCGGATGAACAATTGTCGATTTTCTTTGCTGGAGATGAAATTTTCTGTATTTTTTAAAAAACAACCAACACCATCTTTAACAACGAAATTCGACCTCGGATCTTGAACTATCTATTTTAGCATTTCAGTTGAAAAGCAGTTTGGCCTCCCAACCTCCTGCATGCCATTCCGTACGGCATCATGAATTTTCTGAATTTTCGTTGCTGGGGATGAAAAATTGTCCATTATTTTGACACAATATCAGTTTTAGCATTTCAGTGTGAAACATGTTGTACCTGGACTACTGCATGTTTTCCCTGCGGCATTATGAATATTCTGAATTTTCGTCGCTGGGGATGAAAAATTGTCGATTTTTTGGACAGAATAAAATTTTCTTTGCTGGAGATGAAATTTTCTGTATTTTTTAAAAAACAACCAACACCATCTTTCACAACGAAATTAGACCTCGGATCTTCAACTATCTATTTTAGCATTTCAGTTGAAAAGCAGCTTGGCGTCCCAGCCACCTGCATGCCATTCCATACGGCATCACGAATCTTCTGAATTTTCGTCGCTGGGGATAAAAAATTGGCAATTTGTTTGACACAATATCAGTTTTAACATTTCGGTGTGAAACATGTTGGACCTGGCCTCCTTCATGCCTTCCCTGCAGCATGACGAATTTTCTGAATTTTCGTCGCTTGGGATGAAAAATTGGTGATTTGTTTGACACAATATCAGTTTTAGCATTTCAGTGTGAAACATGTTGGACCTGGCCTCCTTCATGCCTTCCCTGCGGCATCACGAAGTTTCTGAATTTTCATCGCTGGGGATGAAAAATTGTCGATTTTTTGGACACAATAAAATTTTCTTTGCTGGAAATGAAATTTTCTGTATTTTTTTAAAAAACAACCAACACCATCTTTAACAATGAAATTCCACCTCGGATGTTGAACTATCTATTTGAGCATTTCAGTTGAAAAGCAGTTTGGCCTCCCAGCCTCCTGCATGCCATTCCGTACGTCATCACGAATTATCTGAATTTTCGTCCCTGGGGATGAAAAATTGTCAATTATTTTGACACAATATCAGTTTTAGCATTTCAGTGTGAAACATGTTGTACCTGGACTCCTGCATGTTTTCCCTGCGGCATTATGAATATTCTGAATTTTCGTCGCTGGGGATGAAAAATTGTCGATTTTTTGGACACAATAAAATTTTCCTGGCTGGATATGAAATTTTCTGTATTTTTTAAAAAACAACCAACACCATCTTTAACAATGAAATTCGACCTCGGATCTTGAACTACCTATTTTAGCATTTCAGTTGAAAAGCAGTTTGGCCTCCCAGCCTCCTGCATGCCATTCCGTACGGCATCACGAATTTTCTGAATTTTCGTCGCTGAGGATGAAAAATTGTCGATTATTTTGACACAATATCAGTTTTACCATTTCAGTGTGAAACATGTTGTACCTGGACTCCTGCATGTTTTCTCTGCGGCATTATCAATTTTCTGAATTTTCGTCCCTCGGGATGAAAAATTGTAGATTTTTTGGACACAATAAAATTTTCTTTGCTGGAGATGAAATTTTCTGTATTTTTTAAAAAACAACCAACACCATCTTTAACAATGAAATTCGACCTCGGATCTTGAACTATCTATTTTAGCATTTCAGTTGAAAAGCAGTTTGGCCTCCCAGCCTCCTGCATGCCATTCCGTACGGCATCACGAATTTTCTGAATTTTCATCGCTGGGGATGAAGAATTGTCGATTATTTTGACACAATATCAGTTTTAGCATTTCAGTGAGAAACATGTTGGACCTGGACTCCTGCATGTTTTCCCTGCGGCATTATGAATTTTCTGAATTTTGGTCGCTGGGGATGAAAAATTGTCGATTTTCTTTGCTGGAGATGAAATTTTCTGTATTTTTTAAAAAACAACCAACACCATCTTTAACAACGAAATTTGACCTCAGATCTTGAACTATCTATTTTAGCATTTCAGTTGAAAAGCAGTTTGGCCTCCCAGCCTCCGGCATGCCATTCCATACGACATCACGAATTTTCTGAATTTTCGTCGCTGGGGATGAAAAATTGTCGATTTGTTTGACACAATATCAGTTTTAGCATTTCAGTGTGAAACATCTTGGACCTGGACTCCTGCATGTTTTCCCTGCGGCATTATGAACTTTCTGAATTTTGGTCGCTCGGGATGAAAAATTGTCGATTTTTTGGACAGAATAAAATTTTCTTTGCTGGAGATGAAATTTTCTGTATTTTTTAAAAAACAACCAACACCATCTTTAACAACGAAATTCGACCTCGGATCTTGAACTATCTATTTTAGCATTTCAGTTGAAAAGCAGTTTGGCCTTCACCCACCTGCAGGCCATTCCATACGGCATCACGAATTTTCTGAATTTTTGTCGCTGGGGATGAAAAATTGGCGATTTGTTTGACACAATATCAGTTTTAACATTTCGGTGTGAAACATGTTGGACCTGGCCTCCTTCATGCCTTCCCTGCAGCATGACGAATTTTCTGAATTTTCGTCGCTTGGGATGAAAAATTGGCGATTTGTTTGACACAATATCAGTTTTAGCATTTCAGTGTGAAACATGTTGGACCTGGCCTCCTTCATGCCTTCCCTGCGGCATCACGAATTTTCTGAATTTTCATAGCTGGGGATGAAAAATTGTCGATTTTCTGGACACAATAAAATTTTCTTTGCTGGAAATGAAATTTTCTGTATTTTTTTAAAAAACAACCAACACCATCTTTAACAATGAAATTCCACCTCGGATCTTGAACTATCTATTTGAGCATTTCAGTTGAAAACCAGTTTGGCCTCCCAGCCTCCTGCATGCCATTCCGTACGTCATCACGAATTATCTGAATTTTCGTCCCTGGGGATGAAAAATTGTCCATTTATTTGATACAATATCAGTTTTAGCATTTTGGTGTGAAACATGTTGGACCTGGCCTCCTTCATGCCTTCCTTGCGGCATCACAAAATTTCTGAATTTTCGTCGCTGGGATGAAAAATTGACGATTTTTTGGACATAATAAAATTTTCTTTGCTGGAGATGAAATTTTATGTATTTTTCAAAAAAACAACCAACACCATCTTTAACAATGAAATTCCACCTCGGATCTTATACTATCTATTTTAGCATTTCAGTTGAAAAGCAGTTTGGCCTCCCAGCCTCCTGCAGTTTTAGCATTTTGGTGTGAAACATGTTGGACCTGGCCTCCTTCATGCCTTCCCTGCGGCATCACAAATTTTCTGAATTTCTGTCGCTCGGGATGAAAAATTGCTGATTTGTTCGACACAATATCAGTTTTAGCATTTCGGTGTGAAACATGTTGGACCTGCCCTCCTTCATGCCTTCCCTGCGGCATCATAAATTTTCTGAATTTTCATCGTTGGGGATGAAAAATTGTCGATTTTTTTGACACAATATCAGTTTTAGCATTTTGGTGTGAAACACGTTGGACCTGGCCTCCTTCATGCCTTCCCTAAGGCATCATCAATTTTCTGAATTTTCGTCGCTGGGGATGAAAAATTGTTTTTTTTAAAAAGAAACTAAGGCCACTTTTAAGAAGGAAATTCAACTCTGAATCTTGACACAATATCAGTTTTAGCATTTTGGTGTGAAACATGTTGGACCTGGCCTCCTGCACGTCTTCCCTGCGGCATCACGAATTTATTGAATTTTTGTCGCTGAGGATGACAAATTGTCGATTTATTTGACACAATATCAGTTTTAGCATTTTGGTGTGAAACATGTTGGACCTGGCCTCCTTCAAGCCTTCCCTGCGGCATCATAAATTTTCTGAATTTTCATCGTTGGGGATGAAAAATTGTCGATTTTTTTGACAATATATCAGTTTTAGCATTTCGGTGTGAAATATGTTGGACCTGGCCTCCTTCATGTCTTCCCTGCGGCATCACAAATTTTCTGAATTTTCTACGCTGGAGATGAAATTTTCTGTATTTTTTAAAAAAGCAACCAACACCATCTTTAACAACGAAATTCAACCTCGGATCTTGAAATAAGATCTATTTTATCATTTAATTTGAAAAGCAGTTTGGTCTCACAGCCTCCTGCATGCCTTTCCGTACGGCATCACAAATTTTCTGAATTTTCGTCGCTGGGGAGGAAAAATTGGCAATTTGTTTGACACAATATCAGTTTTAACATTTCGGTGTGAAACATATTGGACCTGGCCTCCTTCATGCCTTCCCTGCGGTATCACGAATTTTCTGAATTTTCGTCGCTGGGGATGAATAATTGTCAATTTTTTAAAAAAGCAACCAACACCATCTTTAACAACGAAATTCAACCTCGGATCTTGAACGATCAATTTTAGCATTTCGGTTGAAAACGCCTCCCAGCCTCCTGCATGCCATTCCCTGTGGCATCACGAATCTTCGGAGTTTTCATCGCTGGGGATGAAAAATTGTCGATTTATTGAACACAATATCAGTTTTAACATTTTGCTGTGAAACATGTTGCACCTGGACTCCTTCATATCTTCCCTGCGGCATCACAAATTTTCTATATTTTCGTCGCTTGGGATGAAATTTTCTGTATTTTTTTAAAAAGCAACCAACGCCATCTTTAACAACGAATTTCAACCTCGCATCTTCAAATAACATCTATTTTAGCATTTCATTTGAAAAGCAGTTTGGCCTCGAAGCCTCCTCCATGCATTACCTGTGGAATCACAAATTTTCTGAATTTTGGTCACTGGGGAGGAATAATTGTCGATTATTTTGACACAATATCAGTTTTAGCATTTTGGTGTGAAACATGTTGTACCTGGCCTCCTTCATGCCTTCCCTGCGGCACCATGAATTTTCTGAATTTTCGTCACTGGGGATGAAAAATTGTCCATTTTTTTGACCGCCTCCTGCATGCCATTCCCTGTGGCATCGCGAATCGTCCGAGTTTTCATCGATTGGGATGAAAAATTGGCGATTTGTTTGACACAATATCAGTTTTAGCATTTCGGTGTGAAACATGTTGGACCTGGCCTCCTTCATGCCTTCCCTGCGGCATCATACATTTTCTGAATTTTCGTCCCTTGGGATGAGAAATTGTTTTTTTAAAAAAGAAACTAAGGCCACATTTAAGAAGGAAATTCAACTCTGAATCTTGACACAATATCAGTTTTTGCATTTCGGTGTGAAACATGTTGGACCTGGCCTCCTTCATACCTTCCCTGCGGCATCACGAATTTTCCGGATTTTTGTCGCTGAGGATGAAAAATTGTCGATTTATTTGACACAATATCAGTTTTAGCATTTTGGTGTGAAACATGTTGGACCTGGCCTCCTTCATGCCTTCCCTGCGGCATCATAAATTTTCTGAATTTTCATCGTTGGGGATGAAAAATTGTCGTTTTATTAAAAAAGAAACTAAGGCCGCTTTTAAGAAGGAAATTCAACTCTAAATCTTGACACAATATCAGTTTTTGCATTTCGGTGTGAAACATGTTGGACCTGGCCTCCTTCATACCTTCCCTGCGGCATCACAAAGTTTCTGAATTTTCGTCGCTTGGGATGAAATTTTCTGTATTTTTTAAAAAAGCAACCAACACCATCTTTAACAACGAAATTCAACCTCGCATCTTCAAATAACATCTATTTTAGCATTTCATTTGAAAAGCAGTTTGGCCTCGAACCCTCCTCCATGCATTACCTGTGGCATCACAAATTTTCTGAATTTTCGTCACTGAAGAGGAAAAATTGTCGATTATTTTGACACAATATCAGTTTTAGCATTTTGGTGTGAAACATGTTGTACCTGGCCTCCTTCATGCCTTCCCTGCGGCACCACGAATTCTCTGAATTTTCGTCACTGGGGATGAAAAATTGTCCATTTTTTTGACAGCCTCCTGCATGCCATTTCCTGTGGCATCACGAATCTTCCGAGTTTTCGTCGGTTGCGAGGAAAAATTGGCGATTTGTTTTACACAATATCAGTTTTAGCATTTCGGTGTGAAACATGTTCGACCTGGCCTCCTTCATGCCTCCCCTGCGGCATCACAAATTTTCTGAATTTTTGTTGCTTGGGATGAAAAATTGTCGATATTTTTGACACAATATCAGTTTTAGCATTTTGGTGTGAAACATATTGGACCTGGCCTCCTTCATGCCTTCCCTGCGGCATCATACATTTTCTGAATTTTCGTCGTTGGGGATGAAAAATTGTCATAAAAAAAAAAAAAGAAACTAAGGCCACTTTTAAGAAGGAAATTCAACTCTGAATCTTGACACAATATCAGTTTTAGCATTTTGGTGTGAAACATGTTGGACCTGGCCTCCTGCATGTCTTCCCTGCGGCATCACAAATTTTCTGAATTTTCTACGCTGGAGATGAAATTTTCTGTATTTTTTAAAAAAGCAACCAACACCATCTTTAACAACGAAATTCAACCTCGGATATTGAAATAACATCTATTTTATCATTTAATTTGAAAAGCAGTTTGGCCTCGCAGCCTCCTCCATGCATTACCTTTGGCATCACAAATTTTCTGAATTTTTGTCACTGGGGAGGAAAAATTGTCAATTATTTTGACACAATATCAGTTTTAGCATTTCGGTGTGAAACATGTTGGACCTGGCCTCCTTCATGCCTTCCCTGCGGCATCATAAATTTTCTGAATTTTCATCGTTGGGGATGAAAAATTGTCGTTTTATTAAAAAAGAAACTAAGGCCGCTTTAAGAAGGAAATTCAACTCTGAATCTTGACACAATATCAGTTTTTGCATTTCGGTGTGAAACATGTTGGACCTGGCCTCCTTCATGCCTTCCCTGCGGCATCATAAATTTTCTGAATTTTCATCGTTGGGGATGAAAAATTGTCGATTTATTAAAAAAGAAACTAAGGCCGCTTTAAGAAGGAAATTCAACTCTGAATCTTGACACAATATCAGTTTTAGCATTTCGGTGTGAAACATGTTCGACCTGGACTCCTTCATGCCTCCCCTGCTGCATCACAAATTTTCTGAATTTTCGTCGCTTGGGATGAAAAATTGTCGATATTTTTGACACAATATCAGTTTTAGCATTTTGGTGTGAAACAGGTTGGACCTGGCCTCCTTCATGCCTTCCCTGCGGCATCATAAATTTTCTCAATTTTCGTCGTTGGGGATGAAAAATTGTCATTAAAAAAAAAAAGAAACTAAGGCCACTTTTAAGAAGGTAATTCAACTCTGAATCTTGACACAATATCAGTTTTTGCATTTCGGTGTGAAACATGTTGGACCTGGCCTCATTAATGCCTTCCCTGCGGCATCATAAATTTTCTGAATTTTCGTCGTTGGGGATGAAAAATTGTCATTAAAAAAAAAAAAGAAACTAAGGCCACTTTTAAGAAGGAAATTCAACTCTGAATCTTGACACAATATCAGTTTTAGCATTTTGGTGTGAAACATGTTGGACCTGGCCTCCTGCATGTCTTCCCTGCGGCATCACGAATTTTCTGAATTTTCATCGCTGGAGATGAAGAATTGTAGATTATTTTGACACAATATCAGTTTTAGCATTTCAGTGAGAAACATGTTGGACCTGGACTCCTGCATGTTTTCCCTGCGGCATTATGAATTTTCTGAATTTTGGTCGCTGGGGATGAAAAATTGTCGATTTTCTTTGCTGGAGATGAAATTTTCTGTATTTTTTAAAAAACAACCAACACCATCTTTAACAACGAAATTTGACCTCAGATCTTGAACTATCTATTTTAGCATTTCAGTTGAAAAGCAGCTTGGCCTCCCAGCCTCCGGCATGCCATTCCATACGACATCACGAATTTTCTGAATTTTCGTCGCTGGGGATGAAAAATTGTCGATTTGTTTGACACAATATCAGTTTTAGCATTTCAGTGTGAAACATCTTGGACCTGGACTCCTGCATGTTTTCCCTGCGGCATTATGAACTTTCTGAATTTTGGTCGCTCGGGATGAAAAATTGTCGATTTTTTGGACAGAATAAAATTTTCTTTGCTGGAGATGAAATTTTCTGTATTTTTTAAAAAACAGCCAACACCATCTTTAACAACGAAATTCGACCTCGGATCTTGAACTATCTATTTTAGCATTTCAGTTGAAAAGCAGTTTGGCCTTCAGCCACCTGCATGCCATTCCATACGGCATCACGAATTTTCTGAATTTTTGTCGCTGGGGATGAAAAATTGGCGATTTGTTTGACACAATATCAGTTTTAACATTTCGGTGTGAAACATGTTGGACCTGGCCTCCTTCATGCCTTCCCTGCGGCATCATAAATTTTCTCAATTTTCGTCGTTGGGGATGAAAAATTGTCATTAAAAAAAAAAAAGAAACTAAGGCCACTTTTAAGAAGGTAATTCAACTCTGAATCTTGACACAATATCAGTTTTTGCATTTCGGTGTGAAACATGTTGGACCTGGCCTCATTAATGCCTTCCCTGCGGCATCATAAATTTTCTGAATTTTCATCGTTGGGGATGAAAAATTGTCGATTTGTTTCACAAAATATCAGTTTTAGCATTTTGGTGTGAAACATGTTGGACCTGGCTTCCTTCATTCCTCCCCTGCGGCATCACAAATTTTCTAAATTTTCGTCGCTTGGGATGAGAAATTGTTTTTTTAAAAAAGAAACTAAGGCCACTTTTAAGAAGGAAATTCAACTCTGAATCTTGACAAAAAATCAGTTTTAGCATTTCGGTGTGAAACATGTTCGACCTGGACTCCTTCATGCCTCCCCTGCGGCATCACAAATTTTCTGAATTTTCGTCGCTTGGGATGAAAAATTGTCGATATTTTTGACACAATATCAGTTTTAGCATTTTGGTGTGAAACAGGTTGGACCTGGCTTCCTTCATGCCTTCCCTGCGGCATCATACATTTTCTGAATTTTCGTCGTTGGGGATGAAAAATTGTCATTAAAAAAAAAAAAAGAAACTAAGGCCACTTTTAAGAAGGAAATTCAACTCTGAATCTTGACACAATATCAGTTTTTGCATTTCGGTGTGAAACATGTTGGAAGTGGCCTCCTTCATGCCTCCCCTGTGGCATCACAAATTTTCTGAATTTTCGTCGCTTGGGATGAAATTTTCTGTATTTTTTAAAAAAGCAACCAACACCATCTTTAACAACGAAATTCAACCTTGCATCTTCAAATAACATCTATTTTATCATTTCTTTTGAAAAGCAGTTTGGACTCGAAGCCTCCTCCATGCATTACCAGTGGCATCACAAATTTTCTGAATTTCCGTCACTGGGGATGAAAAATTGTCGATTATTTTGACACAATATCATTTTTAGCATTTTGGTGTGAAACATGTTGTACCTGGCATCCTTCATGCCTTCCCTGCGGCACCACGAATTTTCTGAATTTTCGTCACTGGGGATGAAAAATTGTCCATTTTTTTGACATCCTCCTGCATGCCATTTCCTGTGGCATCACGAATTTTCCGAGTTTTCGTCGGTTGCGAGGAAAAATTGGCGATTTGTTTTACAGAATATCAGTTTTAGCATTTCGGTGTGAAACATGTTCGACCTGGCCTCCTTCATGCCTCCCCTGCGGCATCACAAATTTTCTGAATTTTCGTCGCTTGGGATGAAAAATTGTCGATATTTTTGACACAATATCAGTTTTAGCATTTTGGTGTGAAACATGTTGGACCTGGCCTCCTTCATACCTTCCCTGCGGCATCATACATTTTCTGAATTTTCGTCGTTGGGGATGAAAAATTGTCATTTAAAAAAAAAGAGAAACTAAGGCCACTTTTAAGAAGGAAATTCAACTCTGAATATTGACACAATATCAGTTTTAGCATTTCGGTGTGAAACATGTTGGACCTGGCCTCCTTCATGCCTTCCCTGCGGCATCATACATTTTCTGAATTTTCGTCGTTGGGGATGAAAAATAGTCATTTAAAAAAAAAGAGAAACTAAGGCCACTTTTAAGAAGGAAATTCAACTCTGAATATTGACACAATATCAGTTTTAGCATTTCGGTGTGAAACATGTTGGACCTGGCCTCCTTCATGCCTTCCCTGCGGCATCATAAATTTTCTGAATATTCATCGTTGGGGATGAAAAATTGTCGTTTTATTAAAAAATAAACTAAGGCCACTTTTAAGAAGGAAATTCAACTCTGAATCTTGACACAATATCAGTTTTAGCATTTTGGTGTGAAACATGTTGGACCTGGCCTCCTTCATACCTTCCCTGCGGCATCATAAATTTTCTCAATTTTCGTCGTTGGGGATGAAAAATTGTTTTTTTTAAAAAGAAACTAAGGCCACTTTTAAGAAGGAAATTCAACTCTGAATCTTGCGACAATATCAGTTTTAGCATTTTGGTGTGAAACATGTTGGACCTGGCCTCATTAATGCCTTCCCAGCGGCATCATAAATTTTCTGAATTTTCATCGTTGGGGATGAAAAATTGTCGATTTGTTTCACAAAATATCAGTTTTAGCATTTTGGTGTGAAACATGTTGGACCTGGCTTCCTTCATTCCTCCCCTGCGGCATCACAAATTTTCTAAATTTTCGTCGCTTGGGATGAGAAATTGTTTTTTTAAAAAAGAAACTAAGGCCACTTTTAAGAAGGAAATTCAACTCTGAATCTTGACAAAAAATCAGTTTTAGCATTTCGGTGTGAAACATGTTCGACCTGGACTCCTTCATGCCTCCCCTGCGGCATCACAAATTTTCTGAATTTTCGTCGCTTGGGATGAAAAATTGTCGATATTTTTGACACAATATCAGTTTTAGCATTTTGGTGTGAAACAGGTTGGACCTGGCTTCCTTCATGCCTTCCCTGCGGCATCATAAATTTTCTTAATTTTCGTCGTTGGGGATGAAAAATTGTCATTAAAAAAAAAAAAAGAAACTAAGGCCACTTTTAAGAAGGAAATTCAACTCTGAATCTTGACACAATATCAGTTTTTGCATTTCGGTGTGAAACATGTTGGACGTGGCCTCCTTCATGCCTCCCCTGTGGCATCACAAATTTTCTGAATTTTCGTCGCTTGGGATGAAATTTTCTGTATTTTTTAAAAAAGCAACCAACACCATCTTTAACAACGAAATTCAACCTCGCATCTTCAAATAACATCTATTTTATCATTTCTTTTGAAAAGCAGTTTGGCCTCGAAGCCTCCTCCATGCATTACCAGTGGCATCACAAATTTTCTGAATTTTCGTCACTGGGGATGAAAAATTGTCGATTATTTTGACACAATATCATTTTTAGCATTTTGGTGTAAAACATGTTGTACCTGGCCTCCTGCATGCCATTCCCTGTGGCATCACGAATCTTCCGAGTTTTCATCGATTGGGATGAAAACTTGGCGATTTGTTTGACACAATATCAGTTTTAGCATTTCGGTGTGAAACATGTTGGACCTGGCCTCCTTCATGCCTTCCCTGCGGCATCATACATTTTCTGAATTTTCGTCGTTGGGGATGAAAAATTGTCGTTTTATTAAAAAAAGAAACTAAGGCCACTTTTAAGAAGGAAATTCAACTCTGAATCTTGAGACAATATCAGTTTTAGCATTTTGGTGTGAAACATGTTGGACCTGGCCTCCTTCATACCTTCCCTGCGGCATCATAAATTTTCTCAATTTTCGTCGTTGGGGATGAAAAATTGTTTTTTTTAAAAAGAAACTAAGGCCACTTTTAAGAAGGAAATTCAACTCTGAATCTTGCGACAATATCAGTTTTAGCATTTTGGTGTGAAACATGTTGGACCTGGCCTCATTAATGCCTTCCCAGCGGCATCATAAATTTTCTGAATTTTCATCGTTGGGGATGAAAAATTGTCGATTTGTTTCACAAAATATCAGTTTTAGCATTTTGGTGTGAAACATGTTGGACCTGGCTTCCTTCATTCCTCCCCTGCGGCATCACAAATTTTCTAAATTTTCGTCGCTTGGGATGAGAAATTGTTTTTTTAAAAAAGAAACTAAGGCCACTTTTAAGAAGGAAATTCAACTCTGAATCTTGACAAAAAATCAGTTTTAGGATTTCGGTGTGAAACATGTTCGACCTGGACTCCTTCATGCCTCCCCTGCGGCATCACAAATTTTCTGAATTTTCGTCGCTTGGGATGAAAAATTGTCGATATTTTTGACACAATATCAGTTTTAGCATTTTGGTGTGAAACAGGTTGGACCTGGCTTCCTTCATGCCTTCCCTGCGGCATCATACATTTTCTGAATTTTCGTCGTTGGGGATGAAAAATTGTCATTAAAAAAAAAAAAGAAACTAAGGCCACTTTTAAGAAGGAAATTCAACTCTGAATCTTGACACAATATCAGTTTTTGCATTTCGGTGTGAAACATGTTGGACGTGGCCTCCTTCATGCCTCCCCTGTGGCATCACAAATTTTCTGAATTTTCGTCGCTTGGGATGAAATTTTCTGTATTTTTTAAAAAAGCAACCAACACCATCTTTAACAACGAAATTCAACCTCGCATCTTCAAATAACATCTATTTTATCATTTCTTTTGAAAAGCAGTTTGGCCTCGAAGCCTCCTCCATGCATTACCTGTGGCATCACAAATTTTCTGAATTTTTGTCACTGGGGATGAAACATTGTCGATTATTTTGACACAATATCAGTTTTAGCATTTTGGTGTAAAACATGTTGTACCTGGCCTCCTGCATGCCATTCCCTGTGGCATCACGAATCTTCCGAGTTTTCATCGATTGGGATGAAAACTTGGCGATTTGTTTGACACAATATCAGTTTTAGCATTTCGGTGTGAAACATGTTGGACCTGGCCTCCTTCATGCCTTCCCTGCGGCATCATACATTTTCTGAATTTTCGTCGTTGGGGATGAAAAATTGTCGTTTTATTAAAAAAAGAAACTAAGGCCCCTTTAAGAAGGAAATTCAACTCTGAATCTTGAGACAATATCAGTTTTAGCATTTTGGTGTGAAACATGTTGGACCTGGCCTCCTTCATGCCTCCCCTGCGGCATCACAAATTTTCTGAATTTTCGTCGCTTGGGATGAAAAATTGTCGATATTTTTGACACAATATCAGTTTTAGCATTTTGGTGTGAAACATGTTGGACCTGGCCTCCTTCATGCCTTCCCTGCGGCATCACAAATTTTCTGAATTTTCGTCGCTTGGGATGAAATTTTCTGTATTTTTTAAAAAAGCAACCAACACCATCTTTAACAACGAAATTCAACCTCGCATCTTCAAATAACATCTATTTTATCATTTCTTTTGAAAAGCAGTTTGGCCTCGAAGCCCCCTCCATGCATTACCTGTGGCATCACAAATTTTCTGAATTTTTGTCGCTGGGGATGAAAAATTGTCGATTTTTTTGACAAAATATCACTTTTAGCATTTCGGTGTGAAACATGTTGGACCTAGCCTCCTTCATGCCTCCCCTGCGGCATCACAAATTTTCTGAATTTTTGTCACTGGGGATGAAACATTGTCGATTATTTTGACACAATATCAGTTTTAGCATTTCGGTGTGGAACATGTTGGACCTGGCCTCCTTCATGCCTTCCCTGCGGCATCATAAATTTTCTGAATTTTCGTCGTTGGGGATTAAAAATTGTTTTTTTAAAAAAGAAACTAAGGCCACTTTTAAGAAGGAAATTCAACTCTGAATCTTGACACAATATCAGTTTTAGCATTTTGGTGTGAAACATGTTGGACGTGGCCTCCTGCACGTCTTCCCTGCGGCATCACAAATTTTCTGAATTTTTGTCGCTGAGGATGAAATATTGTCGATTTATTTGACACAATATCAGTTTTAGCATTTTGGTGTGAAACATGTTGGACCTGGCCTCCTTCATGCCTTCCCTGCGGCATCATAAATTTTCTAAATTTTCGTCGTTGGGGATGAAAAATTGTCGTTTTATTAAAAAAAGAAACTAAGGCCACTTTTAAGAAGGAAATTAAACTCTGAATCTTGAGACAATTTCAGTTTTTGCATTCTGGTGTGAAACATGTTGGACCTGGCCTCCTGCAGGTCTTCCCTGCGGCATCACAAATTTTCTTAATTTTTGTCGCGGAGGATGAAATATTGTCGATTTATTTGACACAATATCAGTTTTAGCATTTCGGTGTGAAACATGTTGGACCTGGCCTCCTTCATGCCTTCCCTGCGGCATCACAAATTTTCTGAATTTTCGTCGCTTGGGATGAAATTTTCTGTATTTTTTAAAAAAGCAACCAACACCATCTTTAACAACAAAATTCAACCTCGCATCTTCAAATAACATCTATTTTATCATTTCTTTTGAAAAGCAGTTTGGCCTCGAAGCCTCCTCCATGCATTACCTGTGGCATCACAAATTTTCTGAATTTTTGTCACTGGGGATGAAACATTGTCGATTATTTTGACACAATATCAGTTTTAGCATTTTGGTGTAAAACATGTTGTACCTGGCCTCCTGCATGCCATTCCCTGTGGCATCACGAATCTTCCGAGTTTTCATCGATTGGGATGAAAACTTGGCGATTTGTTTGACACAATATCAGTTTTAGCATTTCGGTGTGAAACATGTTGGACCTGGCCTCCTTCATGCCTTCCCTGCGGCATCATACATTTTCTGAATTTTCGTCGTTGGGGATGAAAAATTGTCGTTTTATTAAAAAAAGAAACTAAGGCCACTTTTAAGAAGGAAATTCAACTCTGAATCTTGAGACAATATCAGTTTTAGCATTTTGGTGTGAAACATGTTGGACCTGGCCTCCTTCATGCCTTCCCTGCGGCATCACAAATTTTCTGAATTTTCATTGCTAGGGATGAAATTTTCTTTATTTTTTAAAAAAGCAACCAACACCATCTTTAACAACGAAATTCAACCTCGCATCTTCAAATAACATCTATTTTATCATTTCTTTTGAAAAGCAGTTTGGCCTCGAAGCCTCCACCATGCATTACCTGTGGCATCACAAATTTTCTGAATTTTCGTCACTGGGGATGAAACATGGTCGATTATTTTGACACAATATCAGTTTTAGCATTTTGGTGTGAAACATGTTGGACCTGGCCTCCTTCATGCCTCCCCTGCGGCATCACAAATTTTCTGAATTTTCATCGCTTGGGATGAAAAATTGTCGATATTTTTGACACAATATCAGTTTTAGCATTTTGGTGTGAAACATGTTGGACCTGGCCTCCTTCATGCCTTCCCTGCGGCATCACAAATTTTCTGAATTTTCGTCGTTGGGGATGAAAAATTGTCGTTTTATTAAAAAAAGAAACTAAGGCCACTTTTAAGAAGGAAATTCAACTCTGAATCTTGACACAATATCAGTTTTTGCATTTCGGTGTGAAACATGTTGGACGTGGCCTCCTTCATGCCTCCCCTGTGGCATCACAAATTTTCTGAATTTTCGTCGCTTGGGATGAAATTTTCTGTATTTTTTAAAAAAGCAACCAACACCATCTTTAACAACGAAATTCAACCTCGCATCTTCAAATAACATCTATTTTATCATTTCTTTTGAAAAGCAGTTTGGCCTCGAAGCCTCCTCCATGCATTACCAGTGGCATCACAAATTTTCTGAATTTTCGTCACTGGGGATGAAAAATTGTCGATTATTTTGACACAATATCATTTTTAGCATTTTGGTGTAAAACATGTTGTACCTGGCCTCCTGCATGCCATTCCCTGTGGCATCACGAATCTTCCGAGTTTTCATCGATTGGGATGAAAACTTGGCGATTTGTTTGACACAATATCAGTTTTAGCATTTCGGTGTGAAACATGTTGGACCTGGCCTCCTTCATGCCTTCCCTGCGGCATCATACATTTTCTGAATTTTCGTCGTTGGGGATGAAAAATTGTCGTTTTATTAAAAAAAGAAACTAAGGCCACTTTTAAGAAGGAAATTCAACTCTGAATCTTGAGACAATATCAGTTTTAGCATTTTGGTGTGAAACATGTTGGACCTGGCCTCCTTCATGCCTCCCCTGCGGCATCACAACTTTTCTGAATTTTCGTCGCTTGGGATGAAAAATTGTCGATATTTTTGACACAATATCAGTTTTAGCATTTTGGTGTGAAACATGTTGGACCTGGCCTCCTTCATGCCTTCCCTGCGGCATCACAAATTTTCTGAATTTTCGTCGCTTGGGATGAAATTTTCTGTATTTTTTAAAAAAGCAACCAACACCATCTTTAACAACGAAATTCAACCTCGCATCTTCAAATAACATCTATTTTATCATTTCTTTTGAAAAGCAGTTTGGCCTCGAAGCCCCCTCCATGCATTACCTGTGGCATCACAAATTTTCTGAATTTTTGTCGCTGGGGATGAAAAATTGTCGATTTTTTTGACAAAATATCACTTTTAGCATTTCGGTGTGAAACATGTTGGACCTAGCCTCCTTCATGCCTCCCCTGCGGCATCACAAATTTTCTGAATTTTTGTCACTGGGGATGAAACATTGTCGATTATTTTGACACAATATCAGTTTTAGCATTTCGGTGTGAAACATGTTGGACCTGGCCTCCTTCATGCCTTCCCTGCGGCATCATAAATTTTCTGAATTTTCGTCGTTGGGGATTAAAAATTTTTTTTTTAAAAAAGAAACTAAGGCCACTTTTAAGAAGGAAATTCAACTCTGAATCTTGACACAATATCAGTTTTAGCATTTTGGTGTGAAACATGTTGGACGTGGCCTCCTGCACGTCTTCCCTGCGGCATCACAAATTTTCTGAATTTTTGTCGCTGAGGATGAAATATTGTCGATTTATTTGACACAATTTCAGTTTTTGCATTCTGGTGTGAAACATGTTGGACCTGGCCTCCTGCAGGTCTTCCCTGCGGCATCACAAATTTTCTTAATTTTTGTCGCGGAGGATGAAATATTGTCGATTTATTTGACACAATATCAGTTTTAGCATTTCGGTGTGAAACATGTTGGACCTGGCCTCCTTCATGCCTTCCCTGCGGCATCACAAATTTTCTGAATTTTCGTCGCTTGGGATGAAATTTTCTGTGTTTTTTAAAAAAGCAACCAACACCATCTTTAACAACAAAATTCAACCTCGCATCTTCAAATAACATCTATTTTATCATTTCTTTTGAAAAGCAGTTTGGCCTCGAAGCCTCCTCCATGCATTACCTGTGGCATCACAAATTTTCTGAATTTTTGTCACTGGGGATGAAACATTGTCGATTATTTTGACACAATATCAGTTTTAGCATTTTGGTGTAAAACATGTTGTACCTGGCCTCCTGCATGCCATTCCCTGTGGCATCACGAATCTTCCGAGTTTTCATCGATTGGGATGAAAACTTGGCGATTTGTTTGACACAATATCAGTTTTAGCATTTTGGTGTGAAACATGTTGGACCTGGCCTCCTTCATGCCTTCCCTGCGGCATCATACATTTTCTGAATTTTCGTCGTTGGGGATGAAAAATTGTCGTTTTATTAAAAAAAGAAACTAAGGCCACTTTTAAGAAGGAAATTCAACTCTGAATCTTGAGACAATATCAGTTTTAGCATTTTGGTGTGAAACATGTTGGACCTGGCCTCCTTCATGCCTTCCCTGCGGCATCACAAATTTTCTGAATTTTCGTTGCTTGGGATGAAATTTTCTGTATTTTTTAAAAAAGCAACCAACACCATCTTTAACAACGAAATTCAACCTCGCATCTTCAAATAACATCTATTTTATCATTTCTTTTGAAAAGCAGTTTGGCCTCGAAGCCTCCACCATGCATTACCTGTGGCATCACAAATTTTCTGAATTTTTGTCACTGGGGATGAAACATTGTCGATTATTTTGACACAATATCAGTTTTAGCATTTCGGTGTGGAACATGTTGGACCTGGCCTCCTTCATGCCTTCCCTGCGGCATCATAAATTTTCTGAATTTTCGTCGTTGGGGATTAAAAATTGTTTTTTTAAAAAAGAAACTAAGGCCACTTTTAAGAAGGAAATTCAACTCTGAATCTTGACACAATATCAGTTTTAGCATTTTGGTGTGAAACATGTTGGACGTGGCCTCCTGCACGTCTTCCCTGCGGCATCACAAATTTTCTGAATTTTTGTCGCTGAGGATGAAATATTGTCGATTTATTTGACACAATATCAGTTTTAGCATTTTGGTGTGAAACATGTTGGACCTGGCCTCCTTCATGCCTTCCCTGCGGCATCATAAATTTTCTAAATTTTCGTCGTTGGGGATGAAAAATTGTCGTTTTATTAAAAAAAGAAACTAAGGCCACTTTTAAGAAGGAAATTAAACTCTGAATCTTGAGACAATTTCAGTTTTTGCATTCTGGTGTGAAACATGTTGGACCTGGCCTCCTGCAGGTCTTCCCTGCGGCATCACAAATTTTCTTAATTTTTGTCGCGGAGGATGAAATATTGTCGATTTATTTGACACAATATCAGTTTTAGCATTTCGGTGTGAAACATGTTGGACCTGGCCTCCTTCATGCCTTCCCTGCGGCATCACAAATTTTCTGAATTTTCGTCGCTTGGGATGAAATTTTCTGTATTTTTTAAAAAAGCAACCAACACCATCTTTAACAACAAAATTCAACCTCGCATCTTCAAATAACATCTATTTTATCATTTCTTTTGAAAAGCAGTTTGGCCTCGAAGCCTCCTCCATGCATTACCTGTGGCATCACAAATTTTCTGAATTTTTGTCACTGGGGATGAAACATTGTCGATTATTTTGACACAATATCAGTTTTAGCATTTTGGTGTAAAACATGTTGTACCTGGCCTCCTGCATGCCATTCCCTGTGGCATCACGAATCTTCCGAGTTTTCATCGATTGGGATGAAAACTTGGCGATTTGTTTGACACAATATCAGTTTTAGCATTTCGGTGTGAAACATGTTGGACCTGGCCTCCTTCATGCCTTCCCTGCGGCATCATACATTTTCTGAATTTTCGTCGTTGGGGATGAAAAATTGTCGTTTTATTAAAAAAAGAAACTAAGGCCACTTTTAAGAAGGAAATTCAACTCTGAATCTTGAGACAATATCAGTTTTAGCATTTTGGTGTGAAACATGTTGGACCTGGCCTCCTTCATGCCTTCCCTGCGGCATCACAAATTTTCTGAATTTTCATTGCTTGGGATGAAATTTTCTGTATTTTTTAAAAAAGCAACCAACACCATCTTTAACAACGAAATTCAACCTCGCATCTTCAAATAACATCTATTTTATCATTTCTTTTGAAAAGCAGTTTGGCCTCGAAGCCTCCACCATGCATTACCTGTGGCATCACAAATTTTCTGAATTTTCGTCACTGGGGATGAAACATGGTCGATTATTTTGACACAATATCAGTTTTAGCATTTTGGTGTGAAACATGTTGGACCTGGCCTCCTTCATGCCTCCCCTGCGGCATCACAAATTTTCTGAATTTTCGTCGCTTGGGATGAAAAATTGTCGATATTTTTGACACAATATCAGTTTTAGCATTTTGGTGTGAAACATGTTGGACCTGGCCTCCTTCATGCCTTCCCTGCGGCATCACAAATTTTCTGAATTTTCGTCACTTGGGATGAAATTTTCTGTATTTTTTAAATAAGCAACCAACACCATCTTTAACAACGAAATTCAACCTCGCATCTTCAAATAACATCTATTTTATCATTTCTTTTGAAAAGCAGTTTGGCCTCGAAGCCTCCTCCATGCATTACCTGTGGCATCACAAATTTTCTGAATTTTCGTCACTGGGGATGAAACATTATCGATTATTTTGACACAATATCAGTTTTAGCATTTTGGTGTGAAACATGTTGGACCTGGCCTCCTTCATGCCTCCCCTGCGGCATCACAAATTTTCTGAATTTTTGTCGCTGGGGATGAAAAAATGTCGATTTTTTTGACAAAATATCCCTTTTAGCATTTCGGTGTGAAACATGTTGAACCTAGCCTCCTTAATGCCTCCCCTGCGGCATCACAAATTTTTTGAATTTTCGTCGCTTGGGATGAGAAATTGTCGATATTTTTGACACAATATCAGTTTTAGCATTTTGGTGTGAAACATTTTGGACCTGGCCTCCTTCATGTCTTCCCTGCGGCATCATAAATTTTCTGAATTTTCGTCACTGGGGATGAAACATTGTCGATTATTTTGACACAATATCAGTTTTAGAATTTTGGTGTGAAACATGTTGGACCTGGCCTCCTTCATGCCTTCCCTGCGGCATCACAAATTTTCTGAATTTTCGTCGCTTGGGATGAAATTTTCTGTATTTTTTAAAAAAGCAACCAACACCATCTTTAACAACGAAATTCAACCTCGCATCTTCAAATAATATCTATTTTATCATTTCTTTTGAAAAGCAGATTGGCCTCGAAGCCTCCTCCATGCATTACCTGTGGCATCACAAATTTTCTGAATTTTCGTCACTGGGGATGAAACATTGTCGATTATTTTGACACAATATCAGTTTTAGCATTTTGGTGTGAAACATGTTGGACCTGGCCTCCTTCATGCCTCCCCTGCGGCATCACAAATTTTCTGAATTTTCGTCGCTTGGGATGAAAAATTGTCGATATTTTTGACACAATATCAGTTTTAGCATTTTGGTGTGAAACATGTTGGACCTGGCCTCCTTCATGCCTTCCCTGCGGCATCACAAATTTTCTGAATTTTCGTCGATTGGGATGAAATTTTCTGTATTTTTTAAAAAAGCAACGAACACCATCTTTAACAACGAAATTCAACCTCGCAACTTCAAATAACATCTATTTTATCATTTCTTTTGAAAAGCAGTTTGGCCTCGAAGCCTCCTTCATGCCTTCCCTGCGGCATCATAAATTTTCTCAATTTTCGTCGTTGGGGATGAAAAATTGTTTTTTTAAAAAAGAAACTAAGGCCACTTTTAAGAAGGAAATTCAACTCTGAATCTTGACACAATATCAGTTTTAGCATTTTGGTGTGAAACATGTTGGACCTGGCCTCCTGCACGTCTTCCCTGCGGCATCACGATTTTTCTGAATTTTTGTCGCTGAGGATGAAAAATTGTCGATTTATTTGACACAATATCAGTTTTAGCATTTTGGTGTGAAACATGTTGGACCTGGCCTCCTTCATGCCTTCCCTGCGGCATCATAAATTTTCTGAATTTTCATCGTTGGGGATGAAAGATTGTCGATTTTTTTGACAAAATATCAGTTTTAGCATTTCGGTGTGAAACATGTTGGACCTGGCCTCCTTCATGCCTCCCCTGCGGCATCACAAATTTTCTGAATTTTCGTCGCTTGGGATGAAAAATTGTCGATATTTTTGACACAATATCAGTTTTAGCATTTTGATGTGAAACATGTTGGACCTGGCCTCCTTCATGCCTTCCCTGCGGTATCACAAATTTTCTGAATTTTCGTCGTTTGGGATGAAATTTTCTGTATTTTTTAAAAAAGCAACCAACACCATCTTTAACAACGAAATTCAACCTCGCATCTTCAAATAATATCTATTTTATCATTTCTTTTGAAAAGCAGATTGGCCTCGAAGCCTCCTCCATGCATTACCTGTGGCATCACAAATTTTCTGAATTTTCGTCACTGGGGATGAAACATTGTCGATTATTTTGACACAATATCAGTTTTAGCATTTTGGTGTGAAACATGTTGGACCTGGCCTCCTTCATGCCTCCCCTGCGGCATCACAAATTTTCTGAATTTTCGTCGCTTGGGATGAAAAATTGTCGATATTTTTGACACAATATCAGTTTTAGCATTTTGGTGTGAAACATGTTGGACCTGGCCTCCTTCATGCCTTCCCTGCGGCATCACAAATTTTCTGAATTTTCGTCGATTGGGATGAAATTTTCTGTATTTTTTAAAAAAGCAACGAACACCATCTTTAACAACGAAATTCAACCTCGCAACTTCAAATAACATCTATTTTATCATTTCTTTTGAAAAGCAGTTTGGCCTCGAAGCCTCCTTCATGCCTTCCCTGCGGCATCATAAATTTTCTCAATTTTCGTCGTTGGGGATGAAAAATTGTTTTTTTAAAAAAGAAACTAAGGCCACTTTTAAGAAGGAAATTCAACTCTGAATCTTGACACAATATCAGTTTTAGCATTTTGGTGTGAAACATGTTGGACCTGGCCTCCTGCACGTCTTCCCTGCGGCATCACGATTTTTCTGAATTTTTGTCGCTGAGGATGAAAAATTGTCGATTTATTTGACACAATATCAGTTTTAGCATTTTGGTGTGAAACATGTTGGACCTGGCCTCCTTCATGCCTTCCCTGCGGCATCATAAATTTTCTGAATTTTCATCGTTGGGGATGAAAGATTGTCGATTTTTTTGACAAAATATCAGTTTTAGCATTTCGGTGTGAAACATGTTGGACCTGGCCTCCTTCATGCCTCCCCTGCGGCATCACAAATTTTCTGAATTTTCGTCGCTTGGGATGAAAAATTGTCGATATTTTTGACACAATATCAGTTTTAGCATTTTGATGTGAAACATGTTGGACCTGGCCTCCTTCATGCCTTCCCTGCGGTATCACAAATTTTCTGAATTTTCGTCGTTTGGGATGAAATTTTCTGTATTTTTTAAAAAAGCAACCATCACCATCTTTAACAACGAAATTCAACCTCGCATCTTCAAATAACATCTATTTTATCATTTCTTTTGAAAAGCAATTTGCCCTCGAAGCCTCCTCCATGCATTACCTGTGGCATCACAAATTTTCTGAATTTTTGTCCCTGGGGATGAAAAATTGTCGATTGTTTTGACAAAATATCAGTTTTAGCATTTCGGTGTGAAACATGTTGTAGCTGGCCTCCTTCATGCCTCCCCTGCGGCATCACAAATCTTTTGAATTTTCGTCGCTTGGGACGAAAAATTGTCGATATTTTTGACACAATATCAGTTTTAGCATTTTCGTGTGAAACATGTTGGACCTGGCCTCCTTCATGCCTTCCCTGCGGCATCATAAATTTTCTGAATTTTCGTCGGGGATGAAAAATTGTCGTTTTATTAAAAAAGAAACTAAGGCATTTTTAAGAAGGAAATTCAACTCTGAATCTTGAGACAATATCAGTTTTACCATTTTGGTGTGAAACATGTTGGACCTGGCCTCCTTCATGCCTTCCCTGCGGCATCACAAATTTTCTGAATTTTCGTCGCTTGTGATGAAATTTTCTGTATTTTTTAAAAAAGCAACCATCACCATCTTTAACAACGAAATTCAACCTCGCATCTTCAAATAACATCTATTTTATCATTTCTTTTGAAAAGCAGTTTGGCCTCGAAGCCTACTCCATGCATTACCTGTCGCATCACAAATTTTCTGAATTTTCGTCACTAGGGATGAAAAATTGTCGATTATTTTGGACACCATAAAATTTGTGAAGGAATGAAAAATTGTCGTTTTATTAAAAAAAGAAACTAAGGCCACTTTTAAGAAGGCAATTCAACTCTGAATCTTGAGACAATATCAGTTTTAGCATTTTGGTGTGAAACATGTTGGACCTGGCCTCCTTTATGCCTTCCCTGTGGCATCACAAATTTTCTGAATTTCTGTCTCTGGGGATGAAAAATTGTCGATTTTTTTGACACAATATCAGTTTTAGCATTTCGGTGTGAAACATGTTGCACCTGCCTCCTTCATTCCTTCCCTGCTGCATTATGAATTTTCTGAATTTTCGTCGCTGGGGATGAAAAATTGTCGATTTTTTGGACACAATAAAATTTTCTTTGCTGGAGATAAAATTTTCTGTATTTTTTTTAAAAACTACCAAGACCATCACAAATTTTCTGAATTTTCGTTGCTGGGGATGAAAAACTGTCCATTTTTTTGACACAATATCAGTTTTAGTACTTTGGTGTGAAACATGTTGGACCTCTGTCCTTCATTCCTTCCCTGCGGCATTATGAATTTTCTGAATTTTCGTCGCTGGGGATGAAAAATTGTCGATTTTTTGGACACAATAAAATTTTCTTTGCTGGAGATGAATTTTTCTGTATTTTTTTAAAAAACAACCAACACCATCTTTAACAATGAAATTCCACCTCGGATCTTGAACTATCTAGGGTCGGGGTTAGGGTTGAGGTTGAGGTTGGAATTGGGGTTGGGGTCGAAGTCGGGGTCGGGGTTCGGGGTCGGGGTTGGAGTTAGTGTTGGGGTTAGGTTCGGGGTCGGGGTCGTGATCGGGAACAAAGTTGGGATAGGTGTCTGCATTTGGGGTTGGGCATGGGGTTAGGGGCAAAGTCAAGGTCGGGTTTTGGGGTCGTGGTAAAGGTTGTGGTCGGGCGTAGGGTCGGGGTTGGAATCGGGATCGGGATCGGGGTCAAAGTTGGGGTCGGGGTTCAGGGTTGGGGTCGGGGTTAGTATTGGGGTTGGGGTCGGTGATGGTGTCATGGTTGGATTCAGGCTCCAAATTGGGGTCGGTGTTTGTTGTCGGGATCGGGGTTAGGGTTGGGGTCAGTGAAAATATAAAGTGAAAATATAAAGAAACCAAAAAATAAAGAAACAAAATGAAATGAAAAATAAAAAAAATGAAAATAGAAAAGGGAAAAAGGAAAAAGTTAAAAGAAATGAAAAAGGGAAAAAGAAAAAACGGGGAAAAAAGGAAAAGAAAATGAAATGAAAAAAGAAATAAGAAAAAGGAAAAAAGAAAAAAGAAAAAAGAAAAAGAAAGGAAAAAAGGAAAAGAAAAAAGGAAAATAATAAGGAAAAGAAAATAAAAAGAAAAAGGAAAAAAGAAAAAGAAGAAATTAATAATAATAAAAAGAAAAAAGTGAAAATATAAAGAGAAGAAAATAAAAGAAAAAGGAAAAAAGAAAAAAAAAGAAGAAAGGAAAAATATGAAAGAGCGAAAAAGAGAAAAAGAAAAAAGAAAAAGAAAAGAAAAAGAAAAAGAAAAAAGAAAAAGAAAAAGAAGAAACTAATAAGAAAAAAAGGAAAAAGACAAGATTGGGGTTGGGGTTAGAGTCAGGGTTAGTGTTGGGGTTGGGGTTGGTGTTCGGGTCAGGGTGGGGGTCTGGGTTCACTGTCAGGGTCGGGGTTAGGGTCAGGATTCGGGTTCGGGGTCGAAGGCATGG
Organism: Azemiops feae; assembly: GCA_023970755.1. Taxonomy (NCBI): domain Eukaryota; kingdom Metazoa; phylum Chordata; class Lepidosauria; order Squamata; family Viperidae; genus Azemiops; species Azemiops feae. The sequence goes on along the minus strand of JALGBA010004142.1, from coordinate 448 downwards.
TTAGTGTCAGGGATGAAGTCAGGATCGGGGTTCGGGGTAGGGATCAGGTTCGAGGTCGAAGATGGGGTCAGTGTCAGGATTAGGGTCAGGGTTAGTGTCGTGGTCAGTGTTCGTTGTCGCGATCGGGGTTAGGGTTGGGGTCGGGGTCAATTTTGGGCTCGGGGTTCGGATTTGTGTTGGTGTTGGGGATGGGGATGGGGTCGGGGTCAGGATCGGGTCAAAGTCAGGGTCAGGGTCGGGGTATGGGTCAGGGTCAGGGTTAGGGCTGGGGTCGGGGTTGGGGCTGGGGTCGGGGTTGGGGCTGGGGTCAGGGTCAGTGTCAAAGTTGGGGTCAGCGTTCATTGTCGGGGTCGGGGTTAGGGTCAGGGTGTGGGACGGGGATGAAGTCGGGGTTGGGGTCGAGGTCAGGGTCGGGGTCGGGGACAAAATTGGGGTCAGGGTCGGGGGT